>OY997264.1:59323393-60035836 GCA_963921465.1 Triticum timopheevii | reverse complement strand
CGGACTGACGCTGTTTTCAGCAAAACTACCATGGTGTTTATTTTGTGCAGAAATAAAAGTTCTCGGAATGGAACGAAACTTTGCGAGGATTTTTTAATATAATAAAAGAGAATTTCTGGAGCCAAGAGTCACCTAAGGGGGCCCACTAGGTGGGCACAACCCACCAAGGCGCCCCCCCAAGCGTACCAAGGTGGTTTGTCCCCACCTCGTGGCACCGCAGACCATGAAACCGACGCTATAAAATCCTATTTTTTTAGAAAAAAAATCAGGGAGAAAGAATTATCTTGATCCACGATAAGGAGCCGCCATTACCTCACGTTCTACATCGGGAGGCCAGATCTGGAGCCCACTTGAGGCTCTGGAGCTGGGAATCTTCGTTCTGCGTTATCAACAGCCCTTCTCCATTGCCAATTCCATGATGCTCCCCCCACCGGTAGTGTGTAATTCCTTTGTAGGCTCGCTGGTCGGTGAGGAGTTGGATGAGATTCATCATGTAATCGAGTTTATTTTGTTAGGGCCTAATCCCTAGTATCCACTATGTTCTAATGTTGCTATGACTTTGCCATGCTTAATGCTTGTCACTTTGGGCCCGGGTGCCATGATTTGAGATCTAAACTATTCATGTTATCGCCATTATATCCATGTTCTAGATCCAATCTTGCAAGTTATAGTCACCTACTACGTGTTTTGATCCAGCAACCCTGGAGTGGCAATAGTCGGGACCACTCCCGATGATGACCGTAGTTTCAGGAGTTCAGGTATTCACCGTGTGTTAATGCTTTGTTCCGGTTCTCTATTAATAGGAGGCCTTAATATCCCTTAGTTTCCAATTGGACCCCGCTGCCACGGGAGGGTAGGACAAAAGATGTCATGCAAATTCTTTCCATAAGCACGTATGACTATTTACGGAATACATGCCTACATTATGTTGATGAACTAGAGTTAGTGTCGTTTCGCCCTAGGTTATAACTGTCTCATGATGAATATCATCCAACAAATTACCGATCCAATGCCTACGAATTTATGTTATATTGTTCTTGCTAAGTTACTACTACTTTCGTTACTGTTGCACTTGCTAGAAAATACTGCTACCACTGTTACCGTTACTTTTGCTGTTGTCACTATTATCTAACTATCATATTACTTTGCTACTGATCACGTTGCTGCAGATAATTGATCTCCAGGTGTGGTTGAATTGACAACTCAGCTGCTAATACCTTCAAATATTCTTTGGCTCCCCTTGTGTCGAATCTATAAATTTGGGTTGAATACTCTACCCTCGAAAACTGTTGCGATCCCCTATACTTGTGGGTTATCAACACATTTCACCAACACATGATATAGCTAACTTATCTATAGCAGTAGCGCTTTGGCCAAAAAGCTCTATAGCTAAAGTCGCTACAGCGCATGTTTTGTAAACGTAGTACCGCTAAGTTTGACTTGCTCCTGCGCGGGCGTCCCTCCTTCCCCCAGTTTCCCATTCTTCACGATTGCGTTTCCTACCTCTCCCTCACCTCCCCTGTTTCGTGGCCACCACCGGAGCCGCCGCTGGAGTCGCGCGCCCTCGACGCCCTCAGAGCCACCCTTGTCTGCTCCTAGCTGCCCCTGCCTCCCTCGACACCCCACCTCCCTCGCGGCACCGGAGCCACCATAGAGGCCACCGGATCTACCCTCAAGGCCCTCCCAGCCACCATATCCCCGATCACCCTATGTGTAAGCCCCCACCCCTCCTTTCTAGCTTAATTTACTTAGGTGAATTTAGTTATGAATTCTAGGAATTAGCTTAAGTAGGTTAACTAGTTAGGTTAATAACTAAGTTAACTAGCTAGGTTAATTTGGTTCATTAGGTTAACTAGCTAGCTTAACAAGGTTGGCTAGGTTAGAGCAAAAAGTTAGTTTAGAGTAAAAATTTAGTTAGGGCAGTAGGGTTTAGAGCAAAAATTTAGTTAGGGCGGTATGGTTTAATTATGGTTCTTATTTTCATATAGATGTTTTTCTAAAAGAACAAATTGAAGAAAATGTTGTACCAGTGCTGCTATTAGTATATATAGTGGTACTAGTAGATGTTAATTAGGTTATGGCTGTAGTTGTACTAGTAGATGTTAATTAGATGTTTTTTAGTTAGGGCAGTAGGGTTTTACTAGGTTAATTAGGTTAATAGTGCCTCTAGTAGTAGTAGTACAGTAGGTTAATTAGGTGAAGTTAAGTGAATGAAAATAGTAGTTAACTGAATTTGTTTCATTTCATCTTTATAGAGCACTAAAGTTAACTAAATTTTTTTCTATTAGTAATTAACTTAATTTTCTTCTACAGTTAGTTTGTGAATTTGCTTGTGAAATTTCGACATGTATATTTGGACATGTGGTTGCTCGTGTATATTTTGACATGTGTTGCGGTTTCGAAGATGGATGTTTGAACCATTGTTTGCAGGGAACGATTCCAAGTGGCCTTTGTTTTGACGGAGTGTTGATTCATTTCCATTCCACCAAATTTCAGGCGCTTGATTTGTCCACTTTGTAGCAGAGGTCATGCCGAAATATTCCGTGAATTTTGGCATGACTTGTGCTACAAACTAGGACATATCGAGTTCCCGGGATTTGCCACAACGGGAATGAATCAACATTCCAGCAAAACATATGTCTTTTTTATGTCATTGTTCATTTTATTAGGTCGAGAATTAATTGACGATATTTAATAGTAGGAAACATGACTAGCAACGATGAAGGACAGGGTTTTGGTGTTTGTAATGTCTAAGAGGTGGCAGACAACTATTTGAACTATCTTGACAAGCAAGAGTTGTTGCAGTGCCCCCTTGTCACATTCGAGACTGAGGCCGACACCGGCACTGAGACCGACACCGAGACCAGCACCGAGACTGGTGAATTAGTCGGTATAGAATCGAAATCAAAGAAGATACGACGCCCAAACTAGCTCAATACTACTAGACTGGTGATCACGGAGGTGGACCCTGGCAATTTAAGGCCAAAATAGCCTGCAGAAGCGCGCATGTGCTACGGCAATCAAATAAGCTGCATCCTACGGGGAACCGCCACCATCAACAATTAGAAATTAAAGAAGATACCAGATATGTTGCACCAGGGATTCTTGTTCCTGATCCGGGATGTAATAAAAAATACTTGACCATGGAAAGACCCGACAATGAAGAAGATAAACAGACGCACCATGGGCAAGTTTAGCGGCGTGTTGTCCGTCTGGAAAGTAAGGGTGGAGCATCGGATCATCGTTGGAAAGGAACCCTACTCTGAGATTGTAAAGGATAATCTGATGATTACGAAAGAGCAGTTCAAAATATTCAAAAATGCTTGTGTTGCCAAAGATGCCAAAGAAAAGTCGGAATACATGAAGGGGCTTCAAGAGAGGAACATGGGGTGCAACCACTTCGGAAGTTGTGGTTATGCAGGGAAGAGGCCCATATGAGCCAAAGAAATTGCGAAACGCGAAAGTCTGGGGATCCCAGACCCCTTGGAGGAGTTCACCGTCCCACAGGAGCGTGACATCATCAAGGCTCGGTACCGTTGGGACCCATTCAACAAGGTATTCGATACGGACGCAATCACAAAGGAGTTCATGAGACTGCTGGTAATTATTAATTTACCACCTAATTTTAGCTTCTGATCAATTCAACTGCACGTTTAGTCACATTTGTAAACAATCCACATTCCTTTTGCAGAAAGAGCAGCACAGGATTGCGGCCGAAAGCGACTCACCATCTGAGGCATTGGCGAGGCCCAAGTGGGACATCCCATTCAACCGGGCCTTAAACATATTGAAAGGAAACTCGGTGGATACTCGACCTTCGTATGGACGCATGCACGGCGTCGGAGACGGCGCCACGTGGAAGAAGTACTACCGTGAGGGAGCCGAGGAGCGAAAGAAAAGAAGGAGGTCAAACGAAGAAAACATCGACAAGAAGGTTGAGATGGCGGTTGATAAGAAAGCAGCTAAGACCAAGGAAGAGATAGAAAAGTAGCGAAAGCTGCCGCAAGAGATGAAGTGGTAGCTTCGTATATTGTCTTGATTCCAGCTATCGTCAGTTGGACCAAACAAAATCCAGATAAAGAGGCAGACTTTCCCCTTTCCAATTTCTTTGGGAGCAGCTCGTTTAGCATTGCAGCAAAACCTGCTCACGCAACCACACCTGCTCCCACACCTTCTCATAGCAGCCCGTCCTCTGTCTCTGGCGTGCTCAGCGGGGCTTTGTCTTTGGCTGAGCTAGACGCCTGCACGGTACCTGTCACACCGACCCTCTTCAATATATGTATAATCTCCCATTTACGTTGCCTTTCGGATGACTCACGTCCTAGACATGTCTTTGCAGGCCGACGTAACCCCGTGCACCATACTGTACACCATCAGCGGCCGGAAGGTGGTTGTGGGAAAGGAGACGATAGTGAAGCCGATGGAACAATTGTTCCACAGCCAGCCGATCCTCCCTTATGTCTTCAAGGTTTACATGGCTAGTGTCAAACTGCTCCACAAGAATTTGGCTCCTCCGGTAGCACTAGGGGGAGATGACGACAAGACCCCGCGGCGTCTTGGAGATTGCAAGAGTTGGGTCCTGTTGTGGCCGAAGAGTCTACTTTGTCTGGAGGTGGCCGGGAGCACACCCACAACTAAGCAGCCTCAGCAAGGCATGAACACCAATACCCCATCGACCCAATTAGTGTTGTCTGTCATGTCAGGTGATAGCGGATGGCGTGAGGAAGACCCTTCATTAGTGGCTGATGACGTCGCCCCGTCGGAGAAGCAATGCATGATGCCATGGAAGAGGATGATGACCCTCTACAGTATCTCAATATCGGCGCCTGTGACGACGGAGGATTGATGGATCAGCGGTATGAATACTCAGGGTTTGGGCGTGATAAGTTGGTGCCTAAATTACCTTAGGGTGAACATACAATAGGCTCACTTCCGGTAGCAAAGAAGCATAGGAAGAGAGCAAAGAAAGGCAAAGCTGCTTCTATGAGCCAGCCGCGTCCACAACCTCTGGTTGAAGACTGTATACCTATCATAGGTGCGGCGAAATACAATATCCCCAGTGATCTGATCCTACCTAAGGCAGTGGTAGAGGCCATATATGGTGATCTAAGTAGACTTCATGACGATGTGCTGCAGAGAGAGAAAAGTTTCATCGCCTCGAAAAATCCAGGATACCCGCTCTACGTGGTTAACGTGCCGCAGCAAATGTCGTACATCGACACATTCCCCGCGGAAAAGTTCTTCCTTCGATGCAATTACATCTTCGACATGTTTCACTTGGAAAAGCAGGATTTTACGTTTGTCCGCCTCTTTTCCTTGTATATGAACTACATCATTAGGATTGAGCAAATACCTTATATTTGTGTCGCTGACCCGTTCTTCTTGTACGAGGGCTTCTTGGCAGTCTGCCAAGAGCACCATGAATACACAAGGAACTACATTGCCGATTTCATGGTCAGCAATAAGGACAAGGAGACGATTCTCCTGCCTTATAATCCCAGGTATGTCCTCCGCGGATATGCTTCCTTCGATTTCAATCATTCATTTGCACGTGTGGAGGTTAATTTGAGGTGTACTTACTTTGTGCAGCGATGGGCATGCCATCCTCATCATCCTTTACACCTGATTCTCCCACGCTCTTTACTTGGACTCGTAGAAGAACATGAAGAAAAAGGATTACACCCACATCAAGTATGTTCTTGACAGTGCTATCTTAAGCTACGGCCACCGGGATAGAGAGATCATGGTCAAGAAGACAAGAAACCGTGCGCCCTGCTTCGGCCATAAGACTGACTTCTGCTGCATCCAGCAAACACTAGGTACTCTTAGCGATGGATTCTATGTCCTCCACCACATGCTGGAGTATAGACGGGATGAGAACCTTTGCATGTCACATAGATCCGACGATGCCAATATTCTGCAATGGGAAAAGAATCTAGGAAATGTGCTGGAACATCAACTCCGAGCTGAGCTCTATCACATCCAACATGAACTTGCTCAAATCATCATGAAGGAGGTCCTCGAAAAAACAGCGATGTTCTACGAAGATGGGCAAATGTCGCGGGAAGAAGTCCGAACACTCGTAACCGCTCTGTGTCTCGACCTGAAGCCTTTCACTTTGCTTGGGGACGTCCTCCGTGATTTGGATGGTTGTCATGACATGTCGGAGTGATTGAAGATGACAATGTGTCCATTTATTCATTACTTTCTCTATGACGAAACTTTGAATTTATGCACGACGAAACTTTGTGATGTAATTAAACTGTCCTCCTCAACTAGCGTAGATCACTCTAGTCATGGCAGTTTGGGTATGATGAACTTTGTTATTCATATTTACGATATGTTGCTTCTATTTTTGCTAGCTATGTCTCTTTTTGTTGCTCGGCTATATACTATGTTGCACATTATGGAATCATGTGATGATGCAGGTAAATAGATCATCAATGGAGAAGAAGTGCTACGCCATGTACGTAGGAAAGGTTCCAGGAGTATACGACGAGTGGCCTGAGTGTCAGGGCTTGGTGTACCGGTTTCCGAGCAATAGACAGAGAGGGTTTGATAGCAGCACCGAAGCGAAAATAGTTACTTTAGGTTCAGCTAATGCGAGAGAGGGATCCGAACCGGCGCCTCAGGAAGTACTACATTATGTATGACGAGACAAGTCTGTTAACTTGTATCGCTATATCGTGATCATGAGTCGTGGGTCCATGAGCTACTTGTGCATAGCTTTGGCCCAACCAAGTAACAGCATTCCAGGGCCTCCACGGAGGCTACTTCGGTCCCTTTATAAAATGAACGACCCACCATCGCCACACAGTCTATCCATACCGACTCGAATCCCCAAACCCTCGATGGCTTGGCCACCAGTGCCATCGTCTGACCATGGCCGACCCGAGACCGTTCACCAACGTTGATCCTGCGATGGCGCCCGCATTGCAGCGCAATGGCTATGACCCGCACAAGGTGGACCAATTTGTGGAGCACGTGCTAGCGAACATCTACACCCTCGTCCTCTGCCCGCCATTCACCAACAACGGCCGGCTCACGGCCCTCGCCGCCTACACTGACGGTGTCGACCGCATCAGCAGCCTCCCCGACGAGCTCCTGCGGAACACCTTCGCTCACCTTCCCGTCAAGGATGTCACGCGCATCGCCGTCCACTCCACCTGCTGGCGCACGCTCTGTTGCTCTACGCCTCTCATCCTCAGGGACGCCCACCCCCTCCCCGATGGCCATGTCTGGCCACCTACGTGCACCAACTCACCGGCCATCACCGTGGGCGTGTCCCGCATCCTCAAAGCGCACTTGGGGACCTTCCGCTGCGTCAATCTCGTCTACATCCAAATGAATGCCTACCTTGCGCAGCTTGCGTAGTGGATCTAGCTCCTCACCGCCAAGGGCGTCCAAGATCTCGTCCTCGTCAATCGACTGTGGCCGCAAGGCCTGCCCCTCCCCGCCACTCT
This sequence comes from Triticum timopheevii, assembly GCA_963921465.1. Classification (NCBI taxonomy): domain Eukaryota; kingdom Viridiplantae; phylum Streptophyta; class Magnoliopsida; order Poales; family Poaceae; genus Triticum; species Triticum timopheevii. The sequence continues at coordinate 60,028,373 of OY997264.1, read as the reverse complement.
CTTCAACGTCAGCACCCTCACTAGCCTCTACATCGGCTTCTGAAAATTAATGAGCACGGAAATCCTGAGTGGTGCCTCCTTTGACAACCTTGTCGAGCTCGGCATATGCAGCATTGAAGTGGAGCCAGACGCCATTGAGTCCCTCATCATCAGGAGCCCTGTCCTGGAGATCCTCAACATCGAGGGATGCCGCAGGGAGCAGTGCCTATGCCTCGTCAGCAACTACCTACGCTGAGTGAAAATATGTAGCTCGGTTATGCACGACATCACCACGGTAAAGGCTCCATGCAGAGCCAGTCCAAACCATTTTGGGGCGTTGGGCGATGTAAAATAATTATTTTTTATGCTAAGCTTTTTTATGTATTTTAAACTAACTTTACCATATTATAACTTTAATTAATATAATTTTCTATTACTCAGTCACATAAGAATGTTTCCAAATAATAATTACATTATTCATTATTACACAAAAAATCTCTTACTTGTTAAAAAAAATCTTTCAAATTAATTTTCTAATATTGCTTAAACTATATAGTGTATACACATACATTTGCTTATCTATATGTTTGTTCATATATCTTTTAGTTTTTTGAACAACATGGTACATATTTCTAAATCATAAATACTAACAAATATTTTAATAGTGGTTTCTAGTATATATTAGGCAACCATATTTATAGAACCTTCTAGGGATAGCAAATGTGACTTGCAAGTTGGGTACAGTAATAGAATAATAAAAAACCAAAAAAGTTGTTGATTGTACTTTTGCGTATGATTTGGTTATCTGACATGCTCATCCAGATACACTTGGCTTGATTTGTTGCAAATGAGATTCCCGACCCATTTCTCAAATGAAAAGTTGTGCATTGTTTTAAACATTGAAATCTAGTTATCACAAACTTCATTATGATACTAGAACATCCATCATAAAGGGAGACTAACATATTTAAACTCAACTTCTCTAGTCATATTGGTTTGCCACCGTGTGGTATAAGCTATTAGTATGTAGTGTGTATTTGTGCTCCTTCAAATTGAGGCTCTACTTTATGCATTTAATAATCTTTCAGATATAAAGTATAATTGTATAGTGTTTACTAGTTTAATTTTAGCGGGGGCCCGGGGCAGTCGCCCCTTTTGCCCGGCCTACGGGCCAGCCCTGGCTCCATGCCTCGAGTGTCTTATCCTCTCTGGCAGAGTCGGTCGTGGTGCTTGAGACTCAGGATTGTCGATGCCCTCAAGTTGCACACCTTTGGATACTTAGAGCCAGGACAGGTCCTAGAGGTTGGCAGAACGGTGATCATGGTACATCTCCCATCTCTCATCTCTCTGTTAGTACAGTTAGCAAATATGTTCAGCTGATGTTCAATTAGTTGTCTGACGTTCTTCTTGATTTGGGAAAATTTCAGCCCGGGAGCACAAGTACCATGCTCACAACCGTGAAAATTCTGAGATTGAATCTGCGTTTCGGGGTTTGCAGTGACGTCAAGATGGTGCCCACCTTCCTCAGATGCTTTCCCAACATGGAGAGACTGTACATTATGGTATTTGTCACCAATTCGTGTTCTTCTTTGATTTCTATGAATTTCTTGCATTTTATTTACTTCCAAGTCTGTCATTATCAGTCATTGTGACAGCTCTTTATATTGTTGTTTTGGTTTTGTCCACTATAATGTGAGGGATTATAGTGATGCAAGCTAGTGTTTTGCTTAAGAAGGATTATTATGACGACATCTTTATTTATAGTGTTCTACTTCTGTAGGCATGTCTAGATTTTCTTTCTCCAACAGACATGAGACATGCAATACTTATTTCTGACTTATGAAAGCTACACATAGTAAACGAGCACATTCATGTCGACAGTTCTCGAGGCTGTTTCCATATTGGTAATACCATAATCGCTACATGGATGCCAGTATTCTAGTTTGATCATATCAGGACCTTAGGGACTGATCTTGACTAATTTATTATAGAAAGAGGCTGTTGTAGCTCACATACAGAAGTTCGTGTTAAACAACATATCTGGCAAAATGTTGTTAAGACTAAGGTCGTCCATCATGGACTGAACTTTGGAGCCTCACATATATCTCAATTTACCGTCGATGGGTTTATGCTCAGCACATCTTGTTAGGATAACATGATTCATTTTTTATGCTAAGCTTTTATACTTATTTTAAACTAAGTTTACCATATTATAACTTTAAATAATATAATTTTCTATTACTCAGTCACATAAGAATGTTTCCGAATAATAATTACATTATTCATTATTACAAAAAAAGTCTTTTACTTGTTAAAAAAATCCTTCAAATTAATTTTCTAATATTGCTTAAACTATATAGTGAATACACATATATTTTCATATATATGTGTTGGTTCATATATCTTTTAGCTTTATTGAATAACATGGTACATATTTATAAATCATACATACTAACAAATATTTTAATAGTGGTTTCTAGTATATATTAGGCAACCATATTTATAGGAACTTCTAGGGTATAGCAAATGTGACTTGCAAGTTGAGTTCAGTAATAGAATAATAAAAAAACCAAAAACGTTGTTGATTGTACTTTTGCGTATGATTTGGTGATCTGACATGCTCATGTAGATTTACTTGACTTGATTTGTTGCAAATGATATTCTCGACCCATTTCTCAAATGAAAAATAGTGCATTATTTTAAACATTGAAATCTCGTTATCATAAACTTCATTATGATACTAGAACATCCATCATAAAGGGAGACTAACATATTTAAACCAAACTTCTCTAGTCATATTGGTTTGCCACCATGTGGTATAAGCTATTAGTATGTTGTGTGTATTTGTGCTCCTTCAAATTGAGGCTCTACTTTATGCATTTCATAATCTTTCAGATATAAAGTATAATTGTATAGTGTTTACTAGTTTAATTTTAGCGGGGACCCGGGGCAGTCGCCCCTTTTGCCCGGCCTATGGGCCAGCACTGGCTCCATGCCTCGAGTGGCTTATCCTCTCTGGCAGTCGGTTGTGGTGCTTGAGACTTAGGATTGTCGATGCCCTCAAGTTGCACACCTTTGGATACCTAGAGCCAGGACAGGTCCTAGAGGTTGGGAAAACGGTGATCATGGTACATCTCCCATCTCTCGTCTCTCTGTTAGTACAGTTAGCAAATATGTTCAGCTGATGTTCAATTAGTTGTCTGATGTTCTTCTTGATTTGGGAAAATTTCAGCCCGGGAGCACAAGTACCATGCTCACAACCGTGAAAATTCTGAGCTTGAATCTGCGCTTCGGGGTTCGCAGTGACATCAAGATGGTGCCCACCTTCCTCAAATGATTTCCAAACATGGAGAGACTACACATTATGGTATTTGTCACCACTTCATGTTCTTCTTACATTTCTATGAATTTCTTACATTTTATTTACTTCCAACTCTGTCATTATCTGTCATTGTGACAGCTCTTTATATGGTTGTTTTGGTTTTGTCCACTGTAATGTGAGGGATTATAGTGATGCAAGCTAGTGTTTTCCTGCACAATTATTATTATGGTGACATCTTTATTTATAGTCTTCTGCTTCTGTAGGCATGTCCAGATTTTCTCTCTGCAGCAGACATGAGACATGCAATACTTATTTCTGACTTATGAAAGCTACACATAGTAAACTAGCACATTCATGTCGACAGTTCTCGAGGCTGTTTCCACATTGGTAATACCAAAGTCGCTACATGGATGCTAGTATTCTAGTTTGATCATACCAGGACCTTAGGGACTGATCCTGACTAATTTATTATAGAAAGAGACTGTTGTAGCTCACATTCAGAAGTTCGTGTTAAAGAACATATCTGGCAAAATGTTGCTAAGACCAAGGTCGTCCATTCTGGACTGAACTTTGCAGCCTCACATATATCTTAATTTACCGTCAATGGATTTATGCTCAGCACATCTTGTTAGGATAACATGATTCATTATTATTTTTATGCTAAGCTTTTATACTTATTTTAAACTAAGTTTAACATATTATAACTTTAATTAATATAATTTTCTATTACTCAGTCACATAAGAATGTTTCCAAAAAATAATTACATTATTCATTATTAAACAAAAATTCTATTACTTGTGAAAAAAATACTTCAAATTAATTCTCTAATATTGCTTAAACTATATAGTGAATACACATATATTTGCATATCTATGTGTTTGTTCATATATCTTTTAGCTTTATTGAATAACATGGTACATATTTCTAAATCATACATACTAACAAATATTTTAATAGTGGTTTCTAGTATATATTAGGCAACCATATTTATAGAAACTTCTAGCGTATAGCAAATGTGACTTGCATGTTCAGTTCAGTAATAGAATAATAAAAAAAACCAAAAATGTTGTTGATTGTACTTTTGCATACGATTTGGTTATCTGACATGCTCATGTAGATTCACTTGACTTGATTTTTTGCAAATGAGATTCCCGACCCATTTCTCAAATGAAAAATCGTGCATTGTTTTAAACATTGAAATCTTGTTATCATAAACTTCATTATGATACTAGAACATCCATCATAAAGGGAGACTAACATATTTAAACTCAACTTCTCTAGTCATATTGGTTTGCCATCGTGTGGTATAAGCAATTAGTATGTGGTGTGTATTTGTGCTCCTTCAAATTGAGGCTCTAATTTATGCATTTAATAATCTTTCAGATATAAAGTATAATTGTACAGTGTTTGCTAGTTTAATTTTAGGAGGTGCCCGAGGCAGTCGCCCCTTTTGCCCGGCCTATGGGCCAGCACTAGATCCATGCCTCGTATGGCTTATCTTCTCTGGCAGAGTCGGTCGTGGTGCCCTCAGAGTCAGGATTGTCGATGCCCCCAAGTTCCACACATTTGGATACTTAGAGCCAGGACGGGTCCTAGTGGTTGGGAAAATGGTCATCATGGTACATCTCCCTTCTCCCGTCTCTCTGTTAGTTCAGTTAGTAAATATGTTCAGATGATGACTCAATTAGTTGTGTCATGTTATGAATGAGGAGACAAGTAGAGATATTCTTGCTTGTAAGGATAGAGATGATCTAGAGAAATTACTAAAGAAAAATCTCTGAATGCTAGAATGCAATATGATCCTAAGTTTGCTACTTCGCCTATCTTTGTTGATTATAAGGATTATGAATTCTCTGTCGGCCCAGAGTTAGTTACTTTGGTTGATTTTGATCCTTTCCATGGTTATGAAACTGAAAATGTTGTGGCACATCTTATTAAGTTGAATGACATAGCCACCCTTTTTTCTCATGATAAGAAAACTTACTATTACTTTATTCTTAAGTTATTGTCGTTCTCATTAAAGGGTGATGCTAAAGCTTGGTACAATACTCATGCTCCTTGTTGTGTGCGTAGTCCCAGGGATATGATTTATTACTTTTGTGAAAAATCTTTCCCTGCTCATACGAAACAAGCTGCTTTACAGGAAATATTTAACTTTGTGCAAACCAAATAAGAGAGTCTCCCACAAGCTTGGGGGAGGCTTTGCCAAAGAAATCGATGAAGGAAAAAGGTATTAAAGCTAAGGATGTCAAAAATTTACCTCCTATTGAAGAAATACATGGGCATAATACACCACCACTACCTAAGGTGGTAGAGGTAAATTCTCTAATGAATTTCAATGATAATGACAATCCTCACAATATGCAACCTAGCCAATGCTTGTATGTGTTTGAAAACAACATTAGAATACGAGATCACTTCAATGAAAATGCTATGAAACAATTGAAATACAATAAAGATATGATTGCTCGCTTGAGTGACTTGTTATTTTGAATCTCAAATGATGTTAGAGGTGTTGGAAAGCATGCTTCTATGGTTCAAACTCAGTTAGAACAAGTTGCTAAATCTCAAATGGAATTGCTTGATGAAATGAACAATAACATACATGACTTTGTTGTTAGAGTAGCAACTAGAAGAGGTCAAATGACTCAGGAACCACTTTATACTGAGGGACACCCAAAAAGAATTGAACAAGATTCACAAAGAGCTAACACTGATGCACCTAGTCCTTCTAAAAAGAAAAGGAAGAAGAAAAATGATAGGACTTTGCATGCCTCTAGTGAACCTGAAGTAGAGAAACCTCCTGAGGTTCATCCTCGTCTTCACTTGGTGTTTCCCTTCCCTTGTGTTCGACGATTAGTCTGCCGGCCAGCTTGAAGACCTAGCACTCTATGTGCGTGTGGTTCGCAGGTTTGTCGGTGGGTGCCATGAATTTGGCATAGTCTGTCCAGAACTCTGTTCAAACCGGACGGTCCCTCTTTACTACCTTTAGGTTGCTTATTTTGCTGGTTAGGTCGAGAGCCTCGGAATTCGGCATTAACTGTTGTGTTGTCCGGGCTATCTTCCTTGTTTTGGCATTTGCTTTTATTACGCCGTGGCTTCCCGTTGCCATCTGAGGGAGTCTCGGATTAGGGGGTGTCCGGATAGCCAAACTATAACCTTCGGCCGGACTCCTGCATGTATGAAGAAAGAGAAGCTGTGCTCGATCGGCATGATAGTTTGGACGCCTTGGAGGAGGAGCATGACGTGGCCAAAGCCCGTTCCGCATTCTATCAACAGCAGGCTCGAAGATATCAAAGCAGAGAAGTACGAGCCAAAACTTACAATGTTGGAGAATTAGTTCTACGCCTGCCGGACAAGAAAAAGAACAAACTCAAGCCCAAATGGGAAAGTCCCTTTATTATCGACCAAGTCCTGACCGATGGAGCGTACCGTCTGAGAGATGCATTAGATAACCGACTCGAGCCGAACCCATGAACGCAGCCCGTCTCCGAAGATTCTACGCCTAGCGCCGGATTCTGAGTTCGTCTCCTTCCTCTATCTATTTTTTACACATTAGTTGTCTTATATTTCTCTCCTTCTCCCTCTTTTTCTGTTACATCCTTTAAAGGCTAATTCGCGCATTGTTCTCACACACTTGATGCGCTATCCGCACTCATTATACCTGGGGGCTTCTTTAACAGAAGCTTATTTTACAGGCTCTATGCCTAACATATGTTTAATGCTTCCGCATGTACCTTTTATTCACCATTATTTGCATCGATATGACTTAAGTTTTGGCCAAGCTGGGTTGCCTGGCTCCTGTGCTTACCCCTACGTTCCCGATTGTTCGGCTAGGTGGTAAAGGGAGCACCTCTACGATTGTTACCGCCGGGTCAACCGGATGTGTACCTCAGACTGAGTGAAGCCGAAAGCTAGCGTTCTTAAGGGAATATTCGGTCGGTGAACTAAAGATGATTCCTCACTTATTTATTTATCCACCCCCAGATGCTTTTCTGCTTTTTTCCGCTGTCCGGACATGCACTTTTAGGCATGCCTCCTAGGGAAAGGAACCCCTAACGGAACTATTCTCCCTGGGAGATGTTTCTTACTAACCATGTAATATAACATAACTAGTTGGGCACTTGTCTGTTAAAGCACTAATGACCCCTACGCCTTGTCTCCATGCATACCCCGGTTCTTACATAACCGTGATGGTATTCGGACACACTTCGGACTATAGGGTCCCGAGGTTGAAGCGAAAATGTCCGCCATGACAAACGATCTACAATTCGGCTAGAAGGCATTTTTACATGTCATCTAAAATTACATAGTCAAATTGACTAGGTCTATTCCTCCTCAATACCATCTAATAGGCTGTCTAGTTTACAGTCCTGTTGGGAATACTTTGTGGCCCCACAGGGATCTCCTTCCCATCGGGCCCCATAGGTCCGACCTCGGTCATGTGGTTTGGGTCAGCCTTCGTGTACCGCGTCTTCACCATGGCCCAGGCCTCCCTGGCACCCTGACGGCAGGACAATATCTTCCATAATCGGAAGCGCCGTTGTGCTCCCTTCAGCCTCTCTGCAAGTTCTCCAAGGCCTTCGGGCAGGGAGACAGATGGCCACAAGGCCTGGGCGACGCCCTTCATCACCTGTCGAACTCGTTCGTGTAGTTGTAAGAGCTCGGGAAGAAGGTCACCCGTATCCCCGGGCATTTCCTCTGCAGGATGACCTGTGAGCATACCTACAGACATAACTCTATTAGTTGACTTCTTCGCTGAACTCTTTTTTCAAAGTTCGTTCAAGCACTTACTAAAAATGCCACGTCGAAGCCGTCGATTCTCCTTCGTGGAGTCCGCCAGCTGGGCACGAACATCTTTGAGTTCCTCTCCCAACTGGGTGTTGGCATCTTGGAGATTATTCTTCTCCTGCCTCACCCTCGTAAGCACGCTCTCCCCGGCTTTTTACCGGCACAAGAGTTGTTGCTTGTCCGGATCTACTCCGGCGCCATCTGCAATGATATTGTCAGATTTACACATACGCCACACTTCGCAACATACTTATCTTTCGGAGTGTATATTACCAGAGGGGATCTCCTTGGCCTCCCCTGCAGCGGCTAGTGCGGCCTCAAGTTGGGCTTTGCACTCTTCCAACTCTTGGGACAGTTGGGTATTCTTTTTTGTAAGATCCTGCATAATAAATGATCCTTAAATCAGTTATTCTAACAATTTTAAGTCTCGGTGGCTACTGGTATATATAACCATCAAATTTTCTCACCCGTATGTCTTTCACATACTGCTCCATGGCTCTGGCTAGACCATTTTGAGCGGCACGGAGGTGCGCATCTCCCGAATTGAAGGCATCCAATGCCTCTTGGGAGAAACATGCGTCACGAAGAATAGTCCGGCGATGCCTGTGATTCATGGCACTCTCCACCCCGGAATTGGTGGTAGATAGTCCGTCGGCATCCTCTGTCGGGGGAGTGTCCGATGCATGCTTCGTGTTAGCCTCCGTCTCCGGACCTGGCTTCGGAGCCTGGCTGGTGGAAGCACGATTGGCAGCCTCCCCGGATATAGTTTGGCGAGCGCTCTTTTTCCTGAAGAGAGCACGAGCGTTAGTATACCTTCCGGGAATAAAACCTGGGACAAAGGCGGCATGCCATACCGTGGCGCCGGCATCTCAATCCGGACAGCACTTCTTTTCAGCCTGCTGGGCCTTGCTGCCCCTTGTTTATTAGCCACCGCAGGCTCGGCCTTCCGCCTCAAGGGCTCCCTCTGCAAAACACCATTGATATACGATGATCAAAGATAAGCACGGATGGATCATCTTCAAAGTATTGGGACTTCGGTCTCAGTTACCTGTGAGGCTGGAAATATTCCGGGGTAATCGGCCGTAATGGCGACCAAGGAATTGTCGATGCTCAGTTGGTAAAATACCCCATCGATCAGCTCCACGGATATGTCCGGATCCTCTTGGGAGGCCGGATCGAGGGACCTTTCCCGATCCTCAGGTTGTGGAGGAGGGCTGTTTATATCCTTTACAGCCCGGCGCAATTCCTGCGTCAAAATCACAGAATAAGGTACCTAACTACGGGAATATGGAACGTATGGGCATAAAGAAGTGTCCGCCTACCCAGCTTGGAGGATCGTACATAGCAATTCCGCCCTGTGGATTGACGCGGAGGAAATCCTACTCTTCTCCCTTTTATAATGCGGACAAGGCCTTCGTTAGAGCAGCAACTGATCCCGGCCCCTTACGGCCGCAGCAGGTGGCATCATCCTCCCCATTGAAATCCCACATGGGGTCGCCTCTATACTGAAGCGGCTGCACCCCCCGCATGATGCATGTGGCCATGACCCCGATCATGGTCAGTCCGGAATGAGCTAGTAATCTTATCCGGCTCATCAGGTAAAGGACGTCCCTGTCATTTTCCTTCTGAGGGCTCCGTGGGCGCCAGCTTAGGCGCTTCTTCAAAGGAGCATTATTGAACTCAGGAAGGCCGATCCGCACAGGGTTCGGCAGGGGGACATCTTCTATATAAAACCATTCTGAAGGCCAGTCTTCGGATGCCTTCTTTGGGGTTCTGGGTAGATATCCGGTCCCGGCGATGCGCCATAATTCGGCTCCACCCACTTGATATATCGACCCCTCCTGAGAACGGGGCACCAGGCAGAACAGCTTCTTCCACAACGTGAAGTGAGCCTCGACGCCCAAGAACAGCTCGCAAAGGGTTACGAAGCCCGCGATATGCAATATGGAGGCAGGCGTAAGGTTGTGCAGCTGGAGGCCGTAGAACTCCAGGAGCCCTCGGAGAAACGGACGGATTGGAAATCTGAGCCCTCTTATTAAGTAAGGGACAAGGCATACCCGCTCTCCTTTGCAGGGATAGGGGATGCTCTCCGCCTGCTTTCCGCCATTATAGGTGGCGAGTCCGGCTCGAACCGGGACCATGAAGGCTGGGGGAAGATATCCCTTGGTTTGGAGCGTCACTAGCTCGCTGTGTGGGACGGAACATCTCTCCTAGTCTCCAGGCTGAGGGCTGGTAGGGCGAGAGGAGGAGTTGCGTCGACTTGCCATGATGGAATGGATTTCTATCAGATGCGCTCCGATGAATGCTCGCGGAGGGGAGATGGTGTGATTCGGATCTAAATCCTCGTCTCTTTTATAAGGCAGCTTATTTTCGCAGCTAGGCGGGTAAAAGTAAAAACACCCTGGCTTTTCGCATTCGTTTGACACGTGGAAGACGACCATTATTGGGCATGGAAGCCAAGGAGCGCAATATTCACGAAAAGCCGGACACTATTCAACAGGTACACAAAATTTGGAGAAGAACCCGCCTTGCAATGCTGAAGACTTATCTGCGCGCCGGACTCATCGTCATTGTAGCCTGGTTCGGGGGCTACTGAGGGAGTCCCGGATTAGGGGGTGTCCAGATAGCCGAACTATAACCTTCGGCTGGACTCCTGGACTATGAAGATACCAGATTGAAGACTTTGTCCCGTGTCCGGATGGGACTTTCCTTGGCGTGTAAGGCAAGCTTGGTGATACGGATATGTAGATCTCCTTCCATTGTAACCGACTCGGTGTAACCCTAACCCTCTCCGGTGTCTATATAAACCGGAGGGTTTTAGTCTGTAGGACGAACAACAATCATACCATAGGCTAGCTTCTAGGGTTTAGCCTCTCTGATCTCGTGGTAGATCTACTCTTGTACTACCCATATCATCAATATTAATCAAGCAGGAGTAGGGTTTTACCTCCATCGAGAGGGCCAGGACCTGGGTAAAAACATCGTGTCCCTTGCCTCCTGTTACCATCTGCCTAGACGTACAGTTCGGGACCCCCTACCCGAGATCCGCCGGTTTTGACACCGACACCATCCCTTACTTCGGATGTGCTGGGGTCGCTGCTGCCTTTGCGGGCGAGCCAGCTATCTTCTCCCACACAAAAGCGGGTCATAAGGCTTGTTAGGTCTGCCATTGTCCTTGGCTTTTCTTGGCCGAGGTGTCTGGCGAGCCACTCGTCCCGGATGCTGTGCTTGAATGCCGCTAAGGCTTCGGCATCCGGGCAGTCAACGATTTGATTCTTCTTAGTGAGGAATCTGTTCCACAGCTTGCGGGTGGACTCTCCGAGTTGTTGGATTATGTGACTTAAATCGTCATCGTCCGAAGGCCGGACATAAGTCCCTTGAAAATTGGCCCTGAAAGCGTCCTCTAGTTCCTCCTAGCACCTGATTGAATTTTCGGGGAGGCTTTTCAACCAATGCCGAGTTGGTCCCTTCAGTTTGAGGGGAAGGTATTTGATGGCATGGAGGTCATCTCCACGAGCCATGTGTATGTGGAGGATAAAGTCCTCGATCCAGACCCCTGGGTCTGTCATTCCGTCATATGCCTCTATGTTTACAGGTTTAAAGCTCTGTGGGAATTCATGGTCTAGTACTTCATCAGTAAAGCACAGGGGGTGAGCATCCCCTCTGTATCTGGAAGCGTTGTGGCATGCCGTCAGCTTTTGTTGTGTTCGGTGTTTGTTCCGAACTAGTGTTTGGTTGTCATAATTGTTTTGACGACCATAGTCCTTCGCTGGGGTGTCTCTTTTAGATGCGTAGATGGACCTAGCTGCGCCAGCTTTCTTCTCCAGGTGCTCACGTAAATCGTGGGCGTCTTTGGCAGCTGGTTTGTTGTGATTATGAAGTGGTACTCCTGGTCTCCTGGTCGTGTTGTTCTTCGGTGGAAGAGCCTCGCCGTCGAATACTGGCAGTAGCTTGCATTTTGGGTAACTCTTTGTATGGCGATCATCGCCGTATCTTTCTTCAGTGTCTAGCACTTTGTTCCATCTGCGATTGAGCGTTTCCTATGCGGTTTTAAGCCGTTGCTTCTGCTTCTTCAGACTTCTCGCTGTGGCCATAAGCTTTCTGTGGAGGTTCTTTCATGCCACGCGTTCTTCTAGAATGATGAATGCATCATCGTCCGGACTGTCTTCTTGTCCTGGGCCGGATTGGTGAACTCGTCCCTCTGGATCGTTTTCTTCGGGAGTATGACCCGGACTATGTTCGGTGTGTCCTGGTTTGTCCTGCTCCATCGCAGGTTCTGTTTGGTCGTTATTGCCATCATGGTTGACTAGAGTATCCATTCTTCTGGAACTCTTGATGATATTGTTGCTGTTGCCGGATTTGGAACGGCGTCTGCGTCGTCCCTTTGGTTTTTGCCCAGGGGTGTTATCTTCCGGATTTTCACCGTCGCCTTCCTTGGTCCTATCCACCATGTATATGTCGTGTGGCGAGGCGTGAATCCGGCACGTCATAGATTCTGAGTGTTCTCCTGCATCGTCGTCCATACCGTCGATGTCTTCGGAGTCGAAGTCTAGCACGTCGGTTAAATAATCAACCATGGCAATGAAGTGGGTGGTGGGTGGGAAACGAATGCCTTCGTCGCCTGCTTCCCAGTCGAGCCAGACATAATTCGGCCCAAGATTCTCTGTCAAAGAGAGGGTTTTGAATGAGTTTAGTATGCCACCGAAGGGCGAGTGCTGAAAGATGTCCGCCGTGGTGAAATCCATCACCGGAGCCCAACCGGGATCGGCGGGCCTAGGGACGCACGGACTGGAGCCTACAACCGGACACGAGTCCAGGGGCCTGGGGTCACCGGCTTCCTCAAAAGTGAAGCATGTGTTCGGCTCCATCGCCGATGAGGGTACGGCCTGTGGGGCGGGGTCCATCCCTCCATCTTTAGGCGACGCAACCTGTCCCGGATTTAGGTCCAGGGCTTCTGCCGGGATAATATCCCAAGCAACGTCTGACAGCAGGTCTAAGCCGTGCTTATCGTGACTGTTCGGCGCTTTTGACGCTGGCCCAGATCCGTCGAAGATCAAGTCTCCTCGGGTACCCGCCGTGTGGTTCAGGTTTCCGAACCCGATTTGAGGGCCAGGGGCATAGCTATCGATCTGCTCCAAGTGGCCAAGCGAATTGGCCCGCAGCCCAAAGCCGCCGAACACGAAGATTTGTCCGGGGAGGAGAGTCTCACCCTGGGCAGCGTCGTTAATGACGATCGAAGGAGCCATCAAACCTGACGGCGACGTCACAGAGGAACTCTCAATGAAAGCACCAATGTCGGTGTCAAAACCGGCAGATTTCGGGTAGGGGGTCCCGATCTGTGCGTCAAGGCTGATGTTAACAAGAAGTGAGGGACACAGATGTTTACCCAGGTTCGGGCCCTCTTGATGGAGGCAAAACCCTACTTCCTGCTTGATTAATATTGATCATATGGGTAGTACAAGAGTAGATCTACCATGAGATCGTAAAGGCTAAACCCTAGGAGCTAGCCTATGATGGTATGAATGTAATTGTGATCGGCCTTCTTAGGACCAACCTCTCCGGTTTATATAGACACCGGAGAGGGCTATGGTTTACATGGAGTCGGTTACAAGGAAGGAAATATGATATCCGGATCGCCAAGCTTTCCTTCTACGCCAAGAAAAGTCCCATCCGGACACGGGCCGAAGACTTGAGTCTTGTATCTTCATGCTTCAATAGTCCGGATGTTGTACACAGTCCGGCTGTCCGGATATCCCCTAATCCAGGACTCCCTCAAAGACCACGATGAAAAAGTTGAGTGGCTCTCACATGAATAATTGTTGATCTAATAAAGAGCCCATATTGCCTTGTCCATGAGTCACTCATGTTGAATAAAATGTTTGCAGATTCCAGCTTAGTCCACGGCACTCTTGCACTATTATTATTTTCACATCATTCGGTCATGCAAGTGAAAGGCAGTAATGACGATATCCGGTGAACTGGCCGTGGCAGAGAGAAACGGGTATGAACTCGACTTGCTCTGTTTGAGTAAATATGTTTAACCTAGTATCCAAGAGTCCTCCCATTATGATTAAACATATTTGCAATGACAAATAGAGATTATAGTTTCTAATGCCATGCATAAGTAGCTAGGAGTGGATAATGATTTATTTTGGATATCAACATTGCGTTAAAATGACTGTGATGTAGTATGATGATATGGCATCCTCCTCTGAATGTTCGAGTGGCTTGACTTGGCACATGTTCATGCATGTAGTTGAATCAAAACCAACATAGCCTATATGATATTTATGTTCATGGTGTTCATATCCTACTCATTCTAGTGTCCAATGTTACTTATGCATAATGCAGTTCCATGACCGTTGTTGCTCTCTAGCTGGCCGCTTCTCAACCTATTTGCTAGCCTTCGCCTGTACTAAGTGGGAATTCTGCTTGGACATCAAAAACCTTGAACCCAAAGTTATTCCAGATGATTCCAATATACCTATGTATATGCGGTATTACCCTGTCGTCCTAAGTAAATTTGCATGTGCCACCTCTAAAAACTTCTAATAAATATAATTTTTGTGTGCCTGGATCATTCATGGAACGATAGGAGGTGGTTGGTATCTTCCATGCTAAGCGGGTTATTCTTAGGTCGAGTGTTTATTCACTCACCATCGCATGAGAAAATGGCGGTAACAATCAAACAAAAACTCCCAACAGAGTCAAAACCTTTACTTTTATCACTTGGGAACTGCCACTAGCGTGCTTACCATGGAAGATATTGATAACTGATAGTCGTGAAGTACACGAGAAGGGTGCATGTCTCAAAATATCATTTACCTCTGTTTTAAAAGCTTGAGCTCTAGCACCTTTGCAAATCACTGCTTTCCTCTGCGAAGGGACTACCTATTTACTTTTATGTAGTGTCATCACCTTCTAAAATAAGCGCCAGAACCTGAGAACACTGTTGTCATGCTGATGCATTGTGTGTAGCTAATGTTGGGTGCATCATGTCTGGATCTTTTCTACCATAAATTATAATGTTTAGTCGCTGCTTGAACTTTAAATTTGGATGTGCTCTGCATTTATGTTTTCTGGTCTCAGAAAGGGCTAGCGAGATACCGCTATTGTCATGTTATATCATGGTTGTTTTGACCAAATGTTGTCGTTTGAGATATCTTATTATTGCTCGCTAGCTGATTATGTTATTGATATGAGTTAATATAAATTTTAAGAGTTATTGTCAGCATGGTTAGTTATAATGTTGGCTGAAAACCTTGGTGCTGTTTAAGCTTATTTATGAAAATAAGAGCAAAAGTGTTCGTAAAAGTTTTTTTTTTCACTTTTAGTTCATCAACTGAATTGCTTGAGGACATGCAAAGGTTTAAGCTTGGGGGAGTTGATACTTCTCCAATGTATCTACTTTTCCTAACGATTTTCGTCTTGTTTTCGACTCTAATTTGCATGATTTGAATGAAACTAACCGCGGACTGACGCTGTTTATGGCAGAACTACCATGGTGTTGTTTTTGTGCTCAAATAAAAGTTCTTGAAATGAAACAAAACTCTGCCACGATTTTTTATACAATAAAAGAGAATTTTTGTTGCCAAGAGTCACCTGAGGGGGGCACCTAGGTGGGCACAACCCACCAGGGCGCGCCTGCCCACCCCCCCCCCCCCAGTGCGTCCAGGTGGGTTGTCCCCACCTGGTCGCCCCAGAAACCATGAAACCGATGCTATAAAATCCTATTTTTCCAAAACAAATCAGGGAGAAAGAATTATCGCGATCCACGAGATGGAGCCTGTAAGTGCATCTAGTGCCACCCCTAGTTGGTTTTGGAGTATTGACAACAAACCTGGTTGAGGGACTAATGTGTTTGTGAGAATTGCAGGATAACACAGGTAGTAGTCCCTCATTGATTCGCTTTACCTACTAGAGATGACCCCTAAAAATGTGAGAAGACATTGAAGACAATGGTGGTATGTGAAGATATTCACATCGAAGACTATGACATGAGAAGACATGGCGTGAACACTTTGGAATGCGAAGACATAGTTGTTTCGTAGTTTCATTTTCTTCTTTGTTGGAGGCATAGGAACCACCGTACTATTAAGTGGGGTCCAAGTGAACAAAGTCAGAGTGACTGAAGTGATGCTCAACCAAATCCTATGTCTTCGAGCGAAGACAATGAGAGCAAATCTTATCCTGAGGCGGATGAGTCAGATTTACTTGTAGCCCAAGTCAAGTTGCCGCGTGTGTTTGAAATCTGACTGTTGGAACACGTGTCACTTCCTTAGTGACCCAGGGTCATTTCGGACAAATCAGGTCGGGTTGCCTAGTGGCTATAAATAGCCCACCCCCAACACCATAAATTGGTCGCTGCTCAGAGTTAGTACACGGCTTTTGTCGTTTGAGAGCAACCCACCTCCGAAGCTTTTGAGAGAGAGAAATCCTTGCGAGGACAAAGCCCAAATACCTAGAGCCGAAGAGTGTTAGGCATCACTGAAGTCTTTCTGTCTGCGTGACCCAAAGACTTGTTACACTTGAGGACTGTGAATCCTCTAGCCGGTTAGGCATCACGTTCTGAGCATCGAAGAGTCATTGTGGATCGCCAGTGAACGAAGTCTGTGAAGGTTTAGAAGTCTACCTTGAAGACTTACCAGAGTGATTGGGCGAGGACTGGGTGTCCTTAGCTCAAGGGTAATAAGGTGAAGACACGGTCTTCTGAGTTAAATCTCAGCCTCCCTAACCAGACGTACAGTTATCACAGCAACTGGAATTATTCCATCAAATCCTTGTCCTCATCAAGCGACTAGTTCTATCTTCTCCCTCTCTTTATTTATAGTTTTTCTTCATGAAGTCACTTCCTGCCTGCGTTACCTGTTTGACTTCACTATGAGACTTCTGTTGTTGTTTGGCTTCATACTATCTTCCATCCTGATCATTACTACCTAGCTGCTATTAGTCTTCGTGCTTTCACTTCATTGAATACTTGACTATGGCTTGCCTAGTGTAGTCTACCTTCCGCTGCATGTCAATAGGTTCATTTCTATTGTTTGTCTTTGAAACTTCCATGTATTAAAGACGTTCATAAAAATCGCCTATTGACCCCCCTCTGGTCGATAACTAGCCCTTTCAATTGGTACCAGAGCAAGGTACTCCCTTGTTCTGTGTGATTCGGTTTAACCACCTGGAGTTTTAGCTATGTCGACTGTAGGGATAACCAAAGTCTTGGCATCGACCCTAAGATGGTTGCCAAGAAGAAGAAGCCTACTGTGGCCCCAGCTGAAGCATCCATGCGGGAAGAATCTCGCATTGTCTTCCACACAAGTATGATAGGCGTGAAGCCTAAGGTCCCCACAGTGGCTTCGAAGCTCAAGAAAACAAGGGAAGCTAAAGCCAGAAAGCGCAAGACCAAGAACACCACTAATGAAGCTCCACCAACCAAGAAGAGAAAAACCAAGAATATAGATCAGGCTGCTCCCACAGAGCCCCTTGTCGTTGAGCCAGTCTCAGTTGCTCATCCTACGTCTGCACACCAAGAGCGTCAGTTGATAGTTCATGAGCCTGCTACCACAGAGGCTCCTGAAACTGAAGAGATTCTAGCTGTTAACCCCACCGTAGCTGAAGACATTGGTCACCAAGATAATGTAGAAGATGATGAAGTCCTTCCTCAGATTGAGCGCAATGTTGTATTATCGCCTGTTCTGACGAACAACGAACTCATCAGCATTGGTCGTCCTTTGAAGCCAATTGCTCAGGATGATTCATGGGCTGATGACCCTCAAGACTCCTCCTGTGCTGAAGAAACACCAACTACTCCCCCAACTTAAGTCACCACTCCGGTACTTGAAGATGAAGACTTTGTGGCCCAGACAACTCCATCTCCACAAGCGTCGCCAGCGTTTCGCAGGCTTTGCGAAGGAGCAAGGACGCAAGTCACTCTTTCGAGTGTTCCAAAAGGAGAAGATCTCCAATCAGTATCTCACCAAGTATTTCCTGAAGCCTCTCCAACTGTGAACATCTCCGAGTCGGAAGCCAAAGTTGCTGAAGACATTCCGGCTGCATCAGCCGATGAACAAGAAGAACGTTGTCGCGGGGGAGCGAGCACCTATGGGGCAAGGGGCCCCTTCTGGTCCGGCAAGGGAGCGGGGCGCGCACGCAGAGCAGATTGAGGCGGATACACGCGGGGGATTTTACCCAGCTTCGGAGCTCTCCGGAGAGATAAAACTCCTACTGCTGCTTTGTGCTTGTATTTGCTCTTATCTGGGAGCGTGAATCTGGTGTGGTGTTGAATCTCCGAACTGCAGAACCCCTTCTACGTGCGCATGGGCGTCCCTTTTGTAGTCCAAAGGGGTCACCGACAGGTGGCAGCGTAGAGAGAGGGGTAGAAAGGTAAAAACATGGGTTGGTACACTACTGTGCACAGTGTCCCCTACCTAACTCTGACGGCAGGGGACAAGAGCATTTAATGCCCGTCTGGTCGCTCCAACAGTGCAAGGAAACGACCGTTAGGGGTGCCACCGATCGCCACGATGGCCTCCTTGTCAGCTCCGCTCGCCACCTCGCCCCGCTAAGCTGCACAGCTGCACGCCACGTGCTCCAGGAGTGATCCCGGCAAGATTCTCTTGCCAGGGCCTTGTTCTTCCCGGCGAGCTCCTCCTGCCGGGGCTTCGTCTTCTCAACTAATACTTTGTTCTTGAATGTCAGTAGAATAAGAATGACGGAGGGTCTTGGCAGCGGATCTTGGCGGATGCCCGGCAAGCCTTGCCGCGGGGTGCTGCAACTGTCCGTGCCCAAGTTCGGGGTACTAAGGTACCCCTACTTTAGTACACCGACAGGAGCCCCCGGGCCTGGGCCATACACGGTGCCGAGCGCTGTTGGGCCAGGCCCAAAATAGGGTACGGGCACACGTGGCCTGGGGCCACACAAAATCAGACTCCGAACCCGCCGCACCCTCCCGCAACGGCACGGGTCGATTGCGGCGTCGTGGGAGAGATCGTGGGCTATATTTTAATCGAGGAAAGGCGTAACGTTCACCTCCCCTATTTATAAGCAGAGGAAACGGAACAGTTCCCCCACCTTCGCCACTTGCAGTTCCTTCCTCCGAAAGCTCCGCCGCTCCCCTCCGCCGCCGTCGCCCTCGCTTTCCCCCACCTCTTCCGCCATGGCTCCGAAGACCGGGAAGGCTGCAAAGGCTGCGAAGGCTGCGAAGTCGGCCAAGGCGCTGGAGCCCGAGGCGCTGCGCAAAAAGCGAGTGCTTTTCCTCCCCGAGCTCACCCCGGAGGCGCTGCGGGCGGAGTTCTACCTCTTCTGGTCGACGCAGACGCGGGCGCATCCACGCACGCCGGTGCTTTCCGCTGAAGCTTCCAAATCGAAGAAGTGCCCTAGAGGTTACTACTTCTTTCCTGTGTTCTTCTATTGCGGGCTCTGCCCACCTTTTTCCGATTTTCTCTGCGACATCATGAACACCTACGGGTTTCATCTTCTTGACTTCACCCCCAACGCCGTTCTGACAATGGCGGTTTTCGCACACCTCTGCGAGAACTTTGTTGGCATCCTCCCCAATGTTGCTCTTTTTCGTCATTATTTCTCCCCTCGAGCCGAGAAAGGGGAGCCACTGGCTGGCGGAATCGCCTGGACCTCCCGGATGGGCATGAAGGAGGTGTACTTGACGGGCGAGCTCCGCAGCAAGTGGGACGAGTGGACGGCGGAGTGGTGCTGGATCTGTGATGCCAATCCGCCGCCATTCACCAAGCTGCGCCAGACCCGGGTGGTGCATGACAGCGACTGGAGCGCTCTGTCGCCAGATGACGCCAAGCTGACAATCGCCACCACCCGAATCCTCCGGCTCAGGCATGCCGGACTCACAACAGGGGCAGTTGGCGCGGATTTCCTTCGCCGTTGCATCGCCCCTCTGCAAAAGAGGGGGAGGCCCACCTGGCTGTTTGGCGGCCCGGCGGATATCATGAGGCTGCGCCCAGGCCTCAACTTCAACTTCACCGTTCTGGAGCTTGACGGGATGCTGAGGGAGATGTTCAAGCATGATGCCAACCATCCAGAATGGTTCCAGTTGCCGCAGGGCGTTGTCCCCTTGTGAAACAACTCCCAGCGCGATCGCATCTGCGCAATGATGCCAGAGTGCGACTCACACGGGATAAGTGCAACTTGGATAGAGCCCGATGCTGAGGTCGTGCAGCAATTCTTCGACAACTTGACGGAGGTGGCAGTCAATTCCGACGAGCAGAAGCTCCTCACCCGCGCCACCACCGACAAAGAGATGGCGTACATCGCCACCAGGGCCGAAGAGGCGACGGCAGCCGCTACCGCGGGCGAGTTTGCCTTCACGTTGGATGAGATGGAGGCGGCCAAGGCGGCAAGTCTTGCCGACCGGGAAGACCTGGCCGAAGAAGTCGCTGGCGAGGGGGAGCCCGAGGTCGAAGCGAGCGAGCCCGCCGAGGGCACGAGCGGCCAGCCGTCTTCGAGCAGCTTGCCGCAGGCGGAGCCCCCAGCGCAGCCCCAATTTCGACCGAGAAGGCGCCTCCGTCGAGTTGGAGAGATGGCAGAGGAGCAGGCCGACCAGCAGCCGTGGCGCCATGGGACACGCTCCACCGCGGCAAGTACCGTTGCCGAGGGAGGGTCCCAGGCCGTGCCGGCAAGTAAGGCGGGGTCTTCCCGGGCCGCCACGCCTGATCCTGCCGCAGCCTCCGGCAAACACCGAAGGGAGCCTACTCCTCCGCCACACCGCGCTGAGAGGGTACCGGAGTTCGACCTCTCCGCGCTGAGCTCCGATGACGATGAGGAGGAGGAGGAGGAGGACAAGGAGTAAGGCTTTCTTCTTACTGCATTTGTCTTTCTTTGTTGTTGTTTATCTCGCATCTGATCTGCCTCTCCCTAAACCTTGTTCCTTTTCAGGACTCTGGCCGAGAGGGCGGCGAAGAGGGCCAAGATCCCCGTGGTCGACGTCGAGGATGATCCTGCTGTGACGACGGAAGATACATCCGAGACCACCTTAACGGACCCTATCCCCTCTCCTCGCGGCAGCCCCCAGCACAGCCCCCAGCGTAAGTGCCTGGTTCACTTCCTGTTGTGGGGCGCGCATGGGTGCTTTTCCTTTTGCTGACATCTCGATTGTGGATTCATTCGTGTAGGAGCAGAACAGGCCCAGCAGGAGCAACCAGAGGCCGTCCCGGAGGTGTCGTCGGCTTCGACTACACCGCCAAGGGCCGATTCCCCGATATGGGAGCACTCCCTGGCAAGGGAGGGATCCCCGGCAAGGGGCGGAACCAGCGAGCCCCCAGTGGTGGAGCCCACGATCACAGAGCCCAGCACAGGTGACCCTCCTTGTCGGAAACTTTCCCTTGGGTTCTTCTGATCTTCTTTTTCTTTCTTTTGGATATTTGCTTGACTCTTCCTTCCTCTTCCTGTCTTCAGATCCCCCTCTTGGGGACCCGATGGAAACCGAGGCCACCGGCGAGGAGGGCGCACGCGGCAACACTGGGGATGTCGCCGCAGACGAGGAAGAGGCCGGCGCTGATGAGCCCGCCGACGAAGAAGCCGCCAAGGCTGCTGGTGCAGGAGCCGGCGAGGGATCCGGCTGTTGCACTAACGACCCGGAGGACGCAGGAGCGCAAGGCGCTGCACCGACCGCCGACCCCTCCGCTGCCGACGCGGCATCGGGCTCTAAGGAGCCCTAGCCAGGTGCTTACTTGAAGGCCGGCGAGGGCGTATACATCAAGCTTCCCTGGGCGTCGAGCTCTAGGGCGCCGGTCGAAGGAGAGGAGTTTGAAGGGGAAGTACTTGCCTCTGCCGGGCTGGCAGTGGTTGATGCGCCCAGCAGCAGCAGTGGTGAGTCGGAGGAGGAGCAGTTGCTCCGGAAGCTGGTGTCACTCTACCGCGCCCGGCAAGTAAAGCTCGAGTCCCGGGAGGCGCTTGTCGCGCAGGCGGGAGTTGACATAGAGAAACATGCGCAAGAGCTCTGGAACCGCAACGAGGAGGCCCTCCGATCCATTGCAGAGGAGAGGGCGCAGCTTGGCGAGGCAAAGGAGGCGTTCATCCTGGAGAAGGCTGAAGCCGAGGAGCAGCAGAGGCTCGCCGCCAAGGAGATGTCCAGGTGGGAAGGTGAGCTGACACAAAAGAAAGCTAGCCTGGACAGCCACGAGGAGGAGCTCGAGGCACGAGAGCAGGCACTTGGCGGGGCGCTCAAGGAGGCGAAGGACGCAGCCGTGGCCGTCGAGGCCGCCAAAAAGGGGTTAGAGGAGAGAGTGGCGCAATTGGAGGCGGATATGGGAAAGAAGAATGAAGAGCTTGCCGCACTCCAGCGCGAGCGCAAGAAGGATGCACTTGCCCATGGCGATCTGCAAGCTCAACTTGCCGAGAAGATCAAGGAGCTGAACGCCGCCAAGGACTCAAACGCTGAACTAGAACTGAAGCTGGGCACCTTGGCGGGGACGTTGGACGCCGCCAAGAAGTGAGAAGATGACTTGAGGGGGGAGCTCAAGGGCAACGAGGAGCTGCTGACGAGGGCCGCCGAGACCCAGAACACCTTCAAGACCATGGTGGAGCTCTGGACGGAGGGCCTCGTCAACATCGCTGCATCCATTGACGAGGAGCTGGCGGGGCTGGACTTGGCGGGCTTCGGGTACCCCATTGAGGAAAATCTCCAGCCCAGCGCCAAGCTCACGCTTTTCTTCAAGGGTGTGGTGAAGGCTCTCCAGCAGCTCCGGGAAAGGATCCCGAAGCAGCTGGCCAACGAGTCACGCGCGATCTGCACCAAGGTCCTGGAGAAGGTGTTGGTGAAGATACTCTTTCGCAACCCGAGCATCGACCTCACCCGTGTCACCAAGAAGTTGTCGGCAGCCGCCGATCTTGAAGAGCTCAAAGCCGTCGTCGCACCCATTGTGGACAAGATCAACGAAGTTAGGAGGGTCGACGGCAAGCGCGTGGATTAGGCCGCCCTTCTTCTCCCTTTCCTTGCCGCTGCTAGATATGTCATAGGAATAACTCATCAATGCGCGGCAAGTTATTTATTGTAATATAACTTTATTTTGGGTATTGCTTGCTACGTTACTTCCTTTACTTGATTCCATCACTTGTATGTTTGTACCCTACGCTTCGAGGGAACTTGCCGGCGCTAGCACGCTTGCTGAGTGCGGAACATCAGCGGCCCGCTGGCGGTGCTGCTTCCGGCAAGAAACCTTGTCGGGGTCAGTTGCAGCTCACTTTCATTGTTGAGCGGACTCGAAACAAAGCAAAGGCGCAACTTAGCCACGAGTTGGTTCCTCCGCGCACAGGTTTTCCATACAAGGCACGGTCGTTCGAGGAATGTAACTTCAGAATTTAAAATTGACTATGCTCAAACTTTGGCAACTTAGCTTTTCTGCCGTCTGCGTCCCGGCAAGGCTGGATTCTTTTGAACGACGCCTGGTCCATACCTTTATCTTCTCCTCCCCCCCGGCGAACTTGTGGGCGGAGGAATCTTCTTTTTGAGAAGAAAGAAGAGAAAATAATGATACGGAACCTTAAGGTTCGCTATTGCTTACCGGGGGTAAGTGCTACACAAAGTGTCAGATATATATGCAAAAAAGAAAGATGCATTAAATTCGACAAGGTGTGCGAGGCACATAAACTTTATTTACGCATGGGAGCTGCGCCCGGCTTTGTACAAAGGGTTACATGCGACAGCGGCAAGGATTGTACAAAAGGTGGTTGCCGGAACGGGGCCCGGCAACCGCGCCTTATGGGTAAAACTTGCGAAGATGTTCTATGTTCCAGGAGTTGCTCACCGGAATGACATCTTCGGTCTCTAGGCGGACAGCGCCGGGCCTAGTGACTCGTTTCACCCGATAAGGGCCTTCCCACTTCGGCGACAACTTGTTGGAATTCTTGGCAGATTGAACATGCCGAAGAACAAGGTCACCTTCCTCGAAGATTCTGGCATTAACTTTGCAGCTACGATAGCGGCGCAAAGCTTGCTGGTAGCGAGCAGCTCGCACAGCAGCCTGAAGACGATTCTCCTCGAGGAGCAGCGCGTCATCTTGCCGCAGCTGCTCTTGCTCAAGCTCATCATAAGCGAGCACTCGAGGCGATACGTATACGAGTTCCGTGGGGAGAACTGCCTCTGCTCCGTAGACAAGAGCAAAGGGCGTTTGGCGAGTGGCTCGATTTGGTGTCGTTCTGATTGACCAAAGAAACACTGGCAGCTGCTCGATCCAATTTTTTCCGCACTTGTGCAGCCTGTCGAAAGTTCTGGTCTTGAGCCCGCGCAGCACTTCAGCGTTTGCCCTCTCCGCTTGACCGTTGCTTCTCGGGTGAGCAACTGAGGCAAAGCATATCTTGGTGCCAAGATCTTGGACGTACTGCATGAAGGTGCGGCTTGTGAATTGTGTGCCATTGTCGGTGATGATCCTGTTAGGGATTCCGAAACGGCAAACAATTGACCTGAAGAACTTGACTGTTGACTGTGCTGTTACCTTCCTCACTGGTTCCACTTCAGGCCACTTTGTGAACTTGTCGATTGCAACGTACAAGTACTCAAAGCCCCCGGCAGCTCGGGGGAAGGGCCCGAGGATGTCGAGCCCCCATACCGAAAATGGCCAGGATAAAGGGATTGTTTGGAGAGCTTGAGCTGGTTGATGAATCTATTTGGAGTGGAACTGGCACACTTCACACTTCGTTACTTGTGCAGTTGCATCCTGGAGGGCTGTCGGCCAGAAGAAACCTTGCCGGAAAGCCTTGCCGGCAAGCGCTCTTGCGCCAATGTGGTGACCACATATGCCTCCGTGTATCTCCGCCAACAGCTCATGTCCATCTTCCCGGGAAATGCACTTCAATTTCACTCCGTTGAATCTTCTTCTGTACAGTATGTCATCGACAAACTGCTACATACTTGATTGCCGGGCTACTTTCTCCGCTGCTTCTTGCTCCTCGGGAAGTTCTCCTGTCTGAAGGAAATGGACTATCTGCTGTGCCCATTGTTGGTGTCAAAACCGGCGGATCTCGGGTAGGGGGTCCCGAACTGTGCGTCTAGGCGGATGGTAACAGGAGACGAGGGACACAATGTTTTTACCCAGGTTCGGGCCCTCTCGATGGAGGTAAAACCCTACGTCCTGCTTGATTAATATTGATGATATGGGTAGTACAAGAGTAGATCTACCACGAGATCAAGGAGGGTAAACCCTAGAAGCTAGCCTATGGTATGATTGTTGAGATGTATGTTGTCCTACGGACTAAAGCCCTCCGGTTTATATAGACACCGAAGGAGGCTAGGGTTACACAGAGTCGGTTACAATGGTAGGAGATCTACATATCCGTATTGCCAAGCTTGCCTTCCACGCCAAGGAAAGTACCATCCGGACACGAGCCGGAGTCTTCAATCTTCTATCTTCGTAGTCTAGGAGTCCGGCGGATATTGATAGTCCGGCTATCCGGACACCCCCTAGTCCAGGACTCCCTCAGTAGCCCCCGAACCAGGCTTCAATGACGATAAGTCCAGCGTGTTTATAGTCTTCGGCGTTGCAAGGCGGGTTCTCCCTTCAAATTCCATGTACCTACCGAATAATGTCCGGCTTCATCTTGAATACTGTGTTCCTCGGCTTCTACGCCAAATAATGGCCCTCTTCCACGCGTCGCACAAATGCGAGAAGCCAGGGTGCCTTTTGCATTTCACCCCCTAATTGTGCGAGTCGTCCGCCTATAAAAGAGGCAAGGATCCAGATCCAAACCGCACCGTCTTCCTCCCGCGTATACTCCATCGAAGCGCCTCTGACCTAGAAATCCATTCCACCATGGATCGTCAACGCGGCTCTTCTTCACGCGCTCCCAGCCCACCACCGGGGAATTGGAGGAGGTGCTCTATTTCGCACAATGAGCTAGTGAAGCTCCAAACAGACGGGTTTCTCCCCCCGGACTTCATGGTTCCAGTCCGGGCCGGACTAGTTACTTATCAAGGTGGGAGGCAGGCGAAGGACACTCCAAGCCCCAATAAGGCGGAGCGAGTGTGCTTAGTCCCCTATCTGATAAGGGGACTCGGATTTCCAATACATCCGTTCCTCCGCGGGCTCCTGAAGTTCTACGGACTCCAGCTCCATCACCTTACGCCCGCCTCTGTCCTGCATATCGCGCGCTACGTAGCTCTTTGCGAGCTGTTCCTGGGCATCGAGCCCCATTTTGCATTGTGGAAGAGGTTGTTTTGCCTCGTGCCCCGTTCTCACCTGGGGTCCATATATCAAGTGGGCGGCGCCGAAATATGGCGCATCGCCGGGACCGGATACCTATCCGGCACTCCCAAGAAGGCGTCTGAAGACTGGCCCTCGGAGTGGTTTTATATTGGAGACGCCCCGCTGCCAGATCTAGTCCGGATCGGCCTCCCGGAGTTTAGTACTGCTCCCTTGAAGAAACGCCTCAGCTGGCGCCCGCGGAGCCCCCGATTGGAGGAAGACAAGAGCGTCCATTATTTGATGGGCTGGATAAGATTAATGGCTCATTCTGGCTTGATCATGATCGGAGTCATGGCGACATGCATCAAGCGAGGGGTACAGCCACTGCAGTACAGAGGCCACCCTATGTGGGATTTCAACGGGGAAGACGATGCTACCCGGCACGGCCGCAAAGGGCCGGATTCGACCAAGGATCTGGCAAAGATCCTGTCCGGCCTGTATAAGGGGGAGAAGGAGGATTTCCTTCGAACGAACCCTTTGAACGGGTTTTCCATGATCAACCCCATAGGATGGGTAAGTGAACACCTTGAAGGGCTCAACCCAAGCTTTCGAAGTTTAAGCTTCTTATATTATGTCTTCGGCGCAGGATCTACGCCGGACTGTGGAGGACATGGTGAGTCCTGCTCCGCAACCCGAGGATCCAGAAGGATCCCTGGGTCCGGCCTCCGAAGAGGACCCGGACATCGAGGTGGAGCTGATCGCCGGGGTGTATCACCAGCTCAGCATAGACAATGCTTTGGTCGCCATTATGGCAAACTACCCCGGACGAAGTCCGGCTTCCCAGGTGACCGCGACCGGAGTCCCTTCCCTGCCCATCTCTGACCGAACGATGGTATTTTGCAGGAAGCGCCTTTAAGGCAGGAAGCCGAGTCCGCGATGGCTGACCAACAGAGGCCAGTCGAAACCAGCAGGCGGAAAAGGAGCGCAGTGCGGACGGAAACGTCGCCGCAAAGGTATAGCTCGTATTCGAATTTTCAGAGCAACGCTCCGAGGAAACGCCTGAGTGCTCATGATCTTTGTAGGAGAAAAAGCGCTTGCTGGACTGCGAGCGTAGGAATTGCCGATCCGACCAACACCGGCCAGGCTCCAGTGCCCGGACTGGAGGGGGAGGCAAGCGCAAGACGCGAGCCAGATCCTTCTCCAAGGGAGGATACCGACAGACTGTCCGCCACCAAGTCTGAGGTAGAAAGCGCCATGAACCATAGGCGCCGCCGGACAGTATTTCAAGAAGCGTGCTTTTCCCCTGAGGCATTGGATGCCTTTAACGCGGGGGACGCACATCTCCGTGCTGCTCAAAATGGTTTTACCAGAGCCACGGAGCAGTATGTGAAAGAAATACGGGTAAGGGAATTTTAATGGTTGTATATACCAGTAGCCCCCGAGACTTAAAGTAGTTATGCTAACTGATTTAAGGATCATTGGAAATTTCAGGCACTTAACGAGAAGAACGCCCAGCTGTCTCGGGAGCTGCAAGATTGCAAGGCCCAACTTGGGGCCGCACTTGCTGCCGCAGGAGGAGACGGAAGGACCCCTTTTGGTAACACATTTATATTAATAAATATAAGCGTTGTGCGGCGTGCGCCCGAGTCTAATAATGACATTGCAGGTACCGCCGGACAAGATCCGGACAGGCACGCACTGCTGCGCCAGCTAAAGGCCGGCGAGAGTGTGCTGAATAGGGTTCAGCAGGAAAGGAACAAGCTCCAAGATGCCAACGCCAAGCTCGGAGAAGAGCTTCAAGGCGCACAGGCCAAGCTGTCCGGCTCCGTTAAGGAGAATCAGCGGCTTCGTCGCGGCATATATAGTAAGTGCTTGAGCGAACTCTTTTGAAAAGAAGAGTTCGGTGAGGAAGTATTTTGACATGATATGTCTTGTATGCCGCTAGCCTGGTCGTCCTGCAGAGGAGATGCCCATATCAATAGGTGATCAACTTCCCGAACTGTTGCAGCTACTCGAACGAGTTCGGCAGGCAATGAGCGGCGTCGTTCAGGCTTTATGGCCAGCCCTCACCTTACCCGAGGGCATCAGGGAGCTTGCGGAGAAACTGTAGGAGTGCGGCAGCGCTTCCGTTTGTGGAAGATTTCGGCTTGCCGTCAAGGTGCCAGGGAGGATTGGGCCATGGTGAAGACGCGGTACAAGAAGGCGGTCCCCAACCACATGTCCGAAGTTGGACCGGTGGGGCCCGATGGGAAGGAGATCCCTGTGAGTTTAGTGTACAGCCAAGTAGAGTTGGCTGCTAAATTTTCCCAACGGGACTGTAAACTAGACAGCCTGTTAGACGGGATAGAGGAGGAATACAATCAATAGATTTGACAATGTATGTTATCCTGTAAAGTGACATGTGAAATGCCTTCTAGCCGGATTGTAGATCGTTTGTCTTTGCCGACCTTTTCGCTTCGACCTCGGGACCCTAGAGTCCGGAGTGTGTCCGAATACCTTTTTGGTTGAGAAACAACCGTGGTATGCATGGAGACCAGGCGTAGGGGTCATAAGTGCTTTATCAGGCAAGTGCCCAACTAGTTATGTTATATTACATGGTTAGTAAGAAACATCTTCCAGGGAGAATAGTTCCGTTAAGGGTTCCTTTCGCTGGGAGGCATGCCCTAAAGTGCATGTCCGGACTGCAAAGAAAGCAGTAAAACATCTAGGGGCAAATAGATAAATAGGTAAAAAGTCATCTTTTAAGTCACCGACCGAATATTCCCTTAAGAATGCTAGCTTTCGGCTTCACCCAGTCTGAGGTGCACATCCGGCTGACCCGGCAGTAACAATCGCAGAGGTGCTCCCTTTACCTCCTAGTCGAACAATCGGGAACGTAGGGGTAAGCACAGGAGCCAGGCAACCCAGCTTGGCCAAAACTTAAGTCATATCGATGCATATAATGGCGAGTAAAAGGTACATGTGGAAGCTTGACACATGTGTTGGGTATGAGACCCGTATAATTGAGCTTCTGTAAAAGAAGCCCCCAGGAATAATGAGTGCGGATGGCACATCATGCGTATGCAAAGAATGCGGAAAAAAATGCCCAGAAGGGCTTTTAAGTGAAAAGGATAAAAGAGAGAAACAGAAGATAGCCGAAATATAAAAGTTTGGACGGGGGGAAGGGGACGAACTCTTAGTCCGGCGCTAGGCATAGAATCATCGGAGGCGGGCTGCATTCCATGGGTTCAGCTCAAGTCGGTTATCCAACGCATTTCGTAGACGGTATGCTCCGCCGGTCAGTACTTGATCGATAATGAAGGGGCCCTCCCATCTGGGCTTGAGCTAGCCCTTTTTCTTATCCGACAGGCGTAGAACTAGTTCACCAACATTGTAAGTCTTGGCCCGTACTTCTCTGCTTTGATATCTTTGGGCCTGCTGCTGATAGAATGCGGAACGAGCCTTCGCGACGTCACGTTCTTCATCCAATGTGTCCAAGCTGTCCTGCCGATCAAGCTCGGCCTCTCTTTCCTCATACATGCGCACTCGAGGTGAGTCATGAATAATGTCACAGGGCAAAACTGCCTCTGCGTCGTATACCATAAAAAATGGTGTGAATCCGGTAGTACGGTTAGGCGCTGTCCGCAGCCCCCAGAGTACGGCGTCGAGCTCCTCGACCCATTGTGTGTCGGATTTGGTGAGTGACCTCACTAGTCTGGGTTTAATGCCGCTCATTATTAGACCATTTGCTCTTTCCACTTGACCATTGGTTTGAGGGTGATAGACTGACGCATAGTCGAGCTTGATGCCCATATTTTTGCACCTTGACTTAACCTCATCGGTCGTGAAGTTCGTGCCGTTGTCGGTGATGATGCTGTGGGGGACTCTGTAACGGTGTACCACCCCTGATATAAAGTCTATCACTGGTCCGGACTCTGCCGTTTTGACCGGTTTGGCCTCTATCCATTTGGTGAACTTATCCACCATGACCAATAGGTATTTTTTCTTGTGGGTTCCCCCTTTAAGGGGTCCAACCATGTCAAGCCCCCAGACCGCGAACGGCCAGGTAATGGGTATGGTTTTGAGGGCGGTGGGTGGCATATGACTCTGATTAGCAAAGAGCTGACAACCAACGCATCGCTGGACCAAGTCCTGTGCGTCTGCCCGAGCCGTTGGCCACTAAAATCCTGTACGGAATGCCTTTCCTACAAGGGCCCGGGCTGCTGCGTGGTGTCCGCCTAGTCCGGCATGAATTTCAGCCAGGAGGTTTCGCCCTTCTTCTTCGGAGATACACCTTTGAAGGACTCCGGTGGTACTTTTCTTATAAAGATCTCCCTCATGGACCTTGTAGGCCTTCGATCGCCGGACTATGCAGCGGGCCTCGTTTTGGTCTTCGGGAAGTTCCTGCCTAAGTAAGTAGGCTAGGAAAGGTTCTGTCCACGTGGCGATTACTGCCATTATAACGTGGGCGGAGGGTGTTATGTCATCTGCCGAATCACTGGTTGGTGCGGTTTTCTCCGGTTTGTCGCTACCGGGCTCCTCTTCCCATAGTACGGATGGCTTGAAGAGCCGTTCCAGGAAGATATTTGGAGGGACGGCATCACGTTTCGCACCGATGCGTGCCAGGACGTCGGCCACTTGGTTATTATCTTGGGCTATGTGATGGAATTCGAGTCCTTCAAACCGAGCTGACATTTTTAGGACAGCATTGCGATATGCTGCCATTTTCGGATCCTTGGCGTAGAAGTCTCCGTTTATTTGGGATATTGCAAGGTTTGAGTCCCCGCGCACCTCTAGGCGTTGAATGCCCATGGAGACCTCCATCCGGAGACCATGTAGCAGGGCCTCGTATTCGGCTGCGTTGTTGGAGTCCGTGTACATTATTTGAAGTACATACTGGACTGTATCTCCGGTGGGGGACGTCAGTACGACGCCAGCCCCCAGTCCGGCCAACATTTTGGAGCCGTCGAAATGCATGGTCCAATTGGAGTATGCGCCGTACTCTTTAGGGAGTTCGGCTTCGGTCCATTCGGCGACGAAGTCAGCCAAAACTTGTGACTTTATAGCTCGTCGAGGTTTATAAGTGATGTCGAATGGTAAGAGCTCAATGGCCCATTTTGCTATCCTGCCCGTTGCGTCGCGGTTATTTATAATGTCGTTGAGTGGTACTTCAGAGGCCACTGTTATCGATCACTCTTGAAAGTAGTGCCGGAGCTTTCGAGACGCCATGAACACCGCATATGCTATCTTCTGATAGTGCGGGTTACGGGATTTGCAGGGGGTTAACACAGTGGATACATAGTACACTGGTTTTTGAAGAGGGAATTTATGCCCTTTTGTCACTCGTTCGACGACGAGGACCGCGCTTACAACTTGATGCGTTGCTGCGATGTATAACAACATTGGTTCGCCCAAAGTGGGCGCAGCCAGGACCGGATTTGTTGCCAATATGGCCTTTATTACTTCGAGTCCGGCAGTGGCGGCATCCGTCCACTCGAAGTGTTCGATGCGCCTGAGGAGGCGATAGAGGGGCAACGCCTTTTCTCCTAAATGGGAGATAAAGCGGCTTAAGGCTGCCACGCATCATATTAATTTTTGTATTTGCTTGAGGTCTTTTGGAATATCCAACTGCGACAGAGCTCGGATTTTGGCCGGATTTGCTTCAATTCCTCTACCGGATATGATGAAGCCCAGCAGCTTTCCGGATGGTACGCCGAAAACGCATTTTTCCGGATTCAGCTTGATGTCATATGCTCTGAGGTTGTCGAATGTGAGCCTCAAATCGTCTACTAAAGTTTCGACGTGTTTTGTTTTGACGACTACGTCGTCTACGTATGCCTCGACTGTTTTGCCGATCTGTGTGGCCAGACATGTTTGAATCATGCGCTGATATGTTGCGCCGGCGTTTTTGAGTCCGAAGGGCATCGTGTTGAAGCAGAATGGTCCATATGGAGTGATAAATGCCATTGCGGCTTGGTCTGCTCCCGCCATCTTGATTTGATGATAGCCAGAGTATGCGTCCAGGAAGCACAACGAATCGTGCCCTGCTGTGGCATCGATAATTTGATCGATGCGGGGGGAGGGAAGGGATCCTTTGGGCAAGCTTTATTGAGGTCTTTAAAATCGACACAGAGGCGCCAGGATTTATCCTTCTTTGGTACCATCACCAAATTTGCTAGCCAGTCCGGATGTTTAATATCTCTAATGAATCCGGCTTCCAATAGTTTGGCTAGCTCTTCTCCCATTGCCTGTCTTTTGGGCTTGGAAAATCGTCGAAGAGCCTGTTTGACTGGCTTAAATCCTTTTAGGATGTTTAGGCTGTGTTCTGCCAACCTGCGAGGGATTCCGGGCATGTCCGAAGGATGCCAGGCGAAGATATCCCAATTTTCCCGAAGGAATTCACGCAGTGCGGCGTCAACTTCGGGGTTCAACTGTGCCCCGATGGAGGCCGTCTTTGTTGGGTCCGTTGGATGGACCTGGAATTTTATTATCTCATCTGCTGGTTTGAAGGAGGTGGACTTGGATCTTTTGTCGAGTATCACATCGTCCCTGTTCACCGTAGAGCGCAGCGCGGTGAGTTCCTCTGCCGCTAGGGCTTCGGATAGTGCCTCGAGGGCTAGTGCGGCTGTCTTATATTCGGCGCGGAGTGCTGTGTCCGGATCACTAGTGAGAGTGATTATTCTGCCGGCCCCAGGCATTTTGAGCTTCATGTACCCGTAATGAGGTATTGCTTGAAAAATTGTGAATGCCTCTCGTCCTACTATGGCGTGATACCCACTGCTGAACGGGGCCACCTGGAACGTGACTTCTTCGGATCTGTAATTGTCCGGAGAGCCGAACACCACATCGAGTGTGATTTTTCCGGTGCAGCGCGCTTCCCGGCTAGGGATTATTCCTCCAAAGGTTGTGCTGCTTCGCTCAATACGGCTCCAATCGATTTCCATTTTTCGCAGAGTTTCCTCATAAAAGAGGTTTAGTCCGCTGCCGCCATCCATGAGGACTTTTGTCAGTCGAAAGCCGTCCACTATGGGACTAAGTACCAGTGCGGCTGGGGCTCTGGTTGTTCGGGATGTGGGCTCGTTGCTGCCATTGAAAGTAATAGATGTGTCGCTCCATGGATTTGCTGTTGCTACTTGGTAGACTTCGGCGAGTTTGCGGATTGTTCGTTTTCGCATATTATTTGATGCGAAAGTCTCGAAGACTGTTGATACCGTGCTGGTATTGTTGGAGTGGTTTCCTGGAGTTAGGAGCTCTTCGCCACTTCTGGCCACCTGCCGTAATATCCAACATGCTCGAAGGCTATGTGTTGGGACGGCTCCCTCTGTACTATGAAGTTTACAGGGTCCATTGAGCCATCCCTCCAGTACGGTTCCGTTTCCCTTATTGGGTTTTTGTTTTTTCGTTTTTGCATCTGGGACCTGAGCGTAAGGCACCCTCTTACCGCGGACTGGGTTTGGGGCCGGATTATCCCAAAATTGATTTTCGGTCTTCCGGAAACTCTCCATCGCACAGTACTTTCGTACAATGGATGCCAGATCGGTGAAGCGCATAATTTTGCGACGATCAATGGCGTTTAGTATTCCCTTGTCCGTGCAGTTATTGCAGAAAATTGATATTGTGTTTTCCTCTCGGCAGTCCTTTATCCTGTCCCTAACCAAGAGGAATCTAGCCCAGTAGTGATGTACTGTTTCAGTAGGCTCTTGCCGTATTAGAGATAGATCGCATATGTCTGGGCGGGTGGGTGGGATAGAATCCGGATCCCTGCCCATCTTGAGGCTCAAAGGCCAAGGAGCTTCCGAATTCGGAAGCTTGGTTTGCTGGACGCAATCCAGCGAGTCCGGGGCGATGCATGATTTTAAGTTCAATGCTCGATCGAAGTCCGTCCCTCCACGGGGATCCGGCATGGTGGGTTCGGGAATCCGGACATGAATTGTCTTCAACACTGGCAAAGAGTTGCCGCATTGCTCCTCTACCACGGCGACGTGGTGGGTGGCCTGGGGAGAGTTAATCTCTCTCCGATCGGTTTTAAGCCCAATCTGGTTATAGTCAGTAGCGACTCCCAGGGTGGCGATGCGATCCAAGAGCTCGTTAATAGACGAAAGCTCTATTGGATCTAACTGTTCGGCAGCTGTAGGGCTGACGCAAAGATTGCTTCCGACGACTCGAGAAGTCATTGCTGAAGCGGCGGCCGGACAGGCGGTCATGAGAAAACCACCAAGCTGGATAGTTTGGCCGGCGGCCAAGGCCCCTCCGGCGAAAACGCCGTCTTTGAAGACGGGTGGAGGCATCCGCTCTATCGGCGACGACACAGAGGAACTCTCAATGAAAGCACCAATGTCGGTGTCAAAACCGGCGGATCTCGGGTAGGGGGTCCCGAACTATGCGTCTAGGCGGATGGTAACAGGAGACGAGGGACACAATGTTTTTACCCAGGTTCGGGCCCTCTCGATGGAGGTAAAACCCTACGTCCTGCTTGATTAATATTGATGATATGGGTAGTACAAGAGTAGATCTACCACGAGATCAAGGAGGCTAAACCCTAGAAGCTAGCCTATGGTATGATTGTTGAGATGTATGTTGTCCTACGGACTAAAGCCCTCCGGTTTATATAGACACCGGAGGAGGCTAGGGTTACACAGAGTCGGTTACAATGGTAGGAGATCTACATATCTGTATTGCCAAGCTTGCCTTCCACGCCAAGGAAAGTACCATCCGGACACGAGCCAGAGTCTTCAATCTTCTATCTTTGTAGTCTAGGAGTCCGGCGGATATTGATAGTCCGGCTATCCGGACACCCCCTAGTCCAGGACTCCCTCACCCATGTTGGAGCTTGTGGCTCGACGACAAGGACTAAAGGCGCGAATGCTGCTGCGGGAACATCCGCTTGTACGGCAAGAATCTGGGATCCTGCCGGAGCGTGATGCTCCCCGGCAAGCGTGTTGGGACACAGCTTGTCGGGAGCGTCTGCTTCAACAAAACAAACCCTAGGGCTTGTCGGAGCAGACTGCCCCTCAGCGCTCTCTGTGTTGATCCTGGAGACCCTCTTGGCGGCGGCTCCGGAGGGCTCTGCCGGAAAGTAGTCGCCAGTGACCAACTTTCTCTTTTTGCTCAGTCCAGTTGATGGTGTTACAGATGGTTGAGTTAGCTTGAGCACAAAAATCCCTGGTTCCACAGGTAACTTGAGCGCAACACATTTTGACAGGCCATCCGCAATGTCATTCTGAGCCCTTGGAACATGTTCCATCTGCAGGCCGTCAAAATGTTCTTCTAGCTTCCTCACTTCATCGATGTATGCTTCCATCAATGGACTCTGATAATCTTTGTTAACTTGGCGGACGACAAGCTGTGAGTCTCCCCTGACAATGAGCTTCTTGATCCCTAGTTCGGCTGCTATTCTGAGTCCGGCAAGCAAGCCTTCATACTCTGCAGTATTGTTTGTTGCTTGCTCCTCGGGAAAGTGCATTTGGATCACGTACTTGAGGTGCTCTCCGGTGGGGGCGACAAGTAGTACGCCCGCACCGGCGCCTTGCAGCGAAAAGGCACCATCAAAGTACATGATCCATTCTTTGCTCACTTCCTTGACGGGGATGCTCCTCTCCGGAGTTTCTTCATCTGGTGTTGGCGTCCACTCTGCTATGAATTCTGCCAATGCTCGGCTCTGAATAGTTGAAGTACTTTCAAACTTGAGGCCGAAGCTTGACAGTTCCAGTGCCCACTCGACAATCCTGCCTGATGCTTCTGGATTCTGCAGTATCCTCTTCAACGGAAAGCGAGTGACAACTGTGATCTCATGTGCTTGAAAGTAATGGCGCAGCTTCCTCGAGGCCATGAGAAGGCCGAAAAGCAACTTCCGTACACAAGAATACCTTGATTTAGCCCCCTGCAGAAGGGAACTGACAAAGTAAACTGGGCGCTGCACCATCTTCTTCTGTTTTTCCTCCGACAACTACACAGATCCATCCTTGCCGGAGCCAAAATTTGTCGGGGAAGCCCCTTGCTTGTCGCTGGACTCGCTTGCCACGGCCGCTGGCTCATCATCTGCCTCCCTCTCCGCAACTAACGCAGCACTAACCACTTGATTGGTTGCCGCTAGATATAGCAGCAACTTCTCTTGTGGCTTAGGTGCGACAAGCGTTGGAGTAGAGGATAGGTATCTCTTCAAGTCCTGCAGCGCGGCCTCCGCTTCCGGAGTCCATTGCATTGGACCTGCCTTTTTCAAAATCTTGAAAAATGGTAGGGCTCGCTCAGTAGACTTAGAGATGAACCTATTGAGAGTAGCAACACAGCCGGCAAGCCTTCGCACGTCCTTGACTCGCTTCGGTGCTTCGATCTGCTCAATGGCTTTGATCTTGTCGGGATTGGCTTCGATCCCTCTTTGGGACACAAAGAACCCGAGAAGCTTGCCGGAAGGAACTCCAAACACGCACTTCTCGGGGTTCAACTTGAGATTGACCTTGCGCAGATTTGCAAAGGTCTCGTCCAAATCTTGGATCAAAGTTGCTTTGTCCCTGCTCTTGACCACTATATCATCCATGTAAGCTTCTACATTTCTGTGTAGCTGTGGCTCAAAAGCATGACTGACTACTCTTGCAAATGTAGAACCGGCATTCTTTAGTCCGAAAGGCATCCGTACAAAGCAGTACGTGCCATATGGAGTAATGAACGCGGTTTTCTCTTCATCCTCTTCTGCCATGAAGATCTGATGATATCCTGAGTATGCATCAAGGAATGAAAGCAGATCACATCCTGCTGTGGAGTCGACAATCTGGTCAATGCGCGGCAAGGGAAATGGATCCTTGGGACAAGCTTTATTAACATCAGTGAAGTCAATACAAAGCCTCCACTTCCCGTTTGCCTTGCGCACGACTACCGGATTGGCTAACCACGTTGGATGGAGTACTCCTCGGACCAGGCCTGCTGCTTCCAACTTCTTGATCTCCTCTGCGATGAACTCTTGATGCTCCATTGCTTGTTTCCTGACTCTCTGCTTGACGGGCCGCGCGTGAGAACAGACGGCAAGGTGGTGCTCAATTAATTCTCTGGGAACACCGGGGATGTCAGATGGTTGCCATGCAAACACATCGAGATTCGCCCGCAGGAAAGCAACGAGCGCACTTTCCTATTTAGGATCAAGTGTGGCACTAATGGTGAAAGTACCACTAGTGCCGTCCTCCTTGGCGGCCACTTTCTTGGTCTCTGGTGAAGCTGTCTTTGCCTTCTTGCACTTGCCGGTGGAGCTCGATGGTGCGTCCTCGACGGTAGCGCAGCACTCCGAAGAGGTGCGCTTGCCGGAGTGGGCATCAGAGCTACTCTTGCCGGACTTGGTCTTCTTCTTCCCCCGGGGAGCTTCAGCGACAAGTGGTTTGTGCTCTGCTGCGGCTGCTGCTTCCCGGTAGATCTTGTCGGTACAGATAAGTGCATCTTTCTTGTCGCCGTGGACAGAAATAACATTTATCGGACCAGGCATCTTGAGCACATTGTAAGCATAGTGCGAGGCTGCCATGAACTTGGCAAGCTCTGGACAGCCGAGTATCCCATTGTAGGGCAATGGGAAATCAGCAACGTCGAACGTGACTCTCTCTGTCCTGAAATTTAGCTCGCTGCAAAAAGCTACTGGTAGTGTGATCTTTCCCTTCGGCTTGCTCCTTCCCGGATTTATCCCTTGAAAGGTACCAGTCTCTTCATGCTCGCTGTCGGGGATCTGGAGCTTCTTGAGCACTGTGGAGGAGATGAGATTCAGGCTGGCCCCGCCGTCAACCAACATCTTTGTGACCTTGAGGTTGCGGATTGTCGGCGAAACCAACATCGGCAGGCACCCGACCGCAGTGATGCGATCAGGGTGATCCTCAACGTCGAAGATGATGGGTGTGCTGGACCACTTCAGGGGCGTGCGCGATTCGACTGATGGCTCTACCGCATTCACCTCCCGCACCCATTGTTTGAGTTGACGGTGCGAAGTGTGCAGAGAAGCACTACCGTCAACGCACAAAACCTCCGTCGCCTTTTGAAAATCTTGATCGTCAGTCTCATCCTCCTCCATTTCATCATCTTCATCTTCGTCTTCGTCCTTGTCGCGGCCGCGGGGAGGTCTGTCTCCTTGCCGCGGCTTGACCTTGCCGCGGCGCCCTCCCCGGGCGGGAAGCTTCTTGCCGGATCTTCCGCCACCTTTCTGGGCCTTCTCCTTGTCACGGCGCTCATATTCAGCTTTCTGTAGCTCTGCCATCTGCTCAACCTTCTTGCATGCTTGGAGGTCATGGCCCTTGGTGCGATGGATCTTGCAATATTGCTTGCCGGAGCCGTCCTGCTTGTCGGCGGCCACCACAGCCTCGCCGGAGTCACTGGCTTTGGCCTTGCCGGAGCCGCCTTTGTTGCCGGACTGCTCAACAACTAGCACATCCTTGGCCTTTCTCTTTCTGTTATTCCGCCTCCGGTTCCTTCTTGTCGGAGGGGCATCCTCACTGTCAGATCCTTCTGCTCCTACATTCTCTCCGGGAGGTTTCCTCCCCTCTTCAGCACATGCACACTTGTCGGCCAGAGCATACAGCTCGCTGACATCTCTGATCTTGCACATCGCCATCTCCCCCCTCATCCTGCGGTTACGCACGTTCTGATGGAACGCGCTGATAACCGCGGCAGGGTGGACGTCTGGGATGTTGCGCTGCACCTGGCTGAATCTCTGTATGTACTTGCGCAGGGGTTCTCCTTCCTTCCGGGCAAGCAGATGAAGATCGCTTTCCTGGCCATGTGGTTTGTGGCCGCCCGTGAAGGCGCCGACAAACTGATGGCACAGGTCCGCCCACGAAGAAATGGAGCTGTCCGGCAAGTGCATGAGCCAAGATCTGACGTTGGGCTTGAGTACCAACGGGAAGTAGTTGGCGAGGATCTTCTCGTCGCGCCCCCCGGCAGCCTGCACCGCGATGGTGTAGACGCTGAGGAACTCCGACGAATGTATCCTGCCATCGTACTTCTCGGGCACGTCTGGCTTGAAGTTCTTGGTACTGGGCCACCGGACTTGCCGCAGCTCACAGGTGAACGCAGGGCAACCTGCCGCGTACGGCATGTCGCCTGGTTCCCCTGGCGCATGCACGTCGATAGTGGGCCCAGCGCGCTGGTCAGATTGACGTCGCGCTTCTTTTCGACGCTCAATGCGAGTTCGGGCGTCTTCGTGTTGTCGCTCTTGGATAACTTGGCGTTGATCGCGGCGGGTTCGCGGGTCCGACGACGCGGTGGAGTCGGCGTCAAGGTTGGCCCAGCGAGCCGGTGATCTCGTCCTTCGGGGCGGGGAGTGCATGGTGGTGGCACCCCCAGCGGTCTTGTCGGCGTCGGCTCGCGCCTGGGCGCCTTGCCGGGGCTTCGATGCGCTCGGTTGCCGGGGCTTGTCGCCGTTGGCGAAGCCGATGAGGCTATAAATGGTCATCCTCCAGTCGTCAATCTTGTGCGGCGCCGGAGGGTAATCTAGAAGCAGCTGGGCTCGGGCCAGCGCTTCCTCTGGAGTCTTGGGTGGCGGCGGCGACGAGCGGCGCGAGGAGCGGCGCGAGGAGCGAGATGTGCTCGGGCTCCCAACTGGATTGGAAGGAGCAGCACCCCGTCCGGGCGACCGTACCTCGCTTGCGCCAGCATGCTGGCGTGCACGCTGGTCCTGAACGTCCCGCGACCCACCAGCTTGGCCTTGCTCCAACGCGAGCACGGTGCTAGGGGCACCGTGGCGTTGTTGATCTTGCACCTCCTGAGAGCGGCGCGGCGGATATCCAGACGCTGAAGCTTGCGGGGCCTTGTCTTTGGACCTGGTGACGACGTGAGGGCCACCACCGGCGCCCGCTCCTCCGCCGGCGTCCGCCCCACCGCCCGTTTGCTCCGGTGGCGATAGGACAGTCACAGACGGAGCGGCTACCTCCAAAGCCTTCTTCTTCGGTGGCATGTTGACGAAGATGTTGATGTAGCGCGTGTAGACGCCGAATCAGATACGCACGACCTCGACGCACCCCTGCCTGGCGCGCCAAAGATGTCGCGGGGGAGCGAGCACCTATCGGGCAAGGGGCCCCTTCTGGTCCGGCAAGGGAGCGGGGCGTGCACGCAGAGCAGATTGAGGCGGATACACGCGGGGGATTTTACCCAGCTTCGGAGCTCTCCGGAGAGATAAAACTCCTACTGCTGCTTTGTGTTTGTATTTGCACTTATGTGGGAGCGTGAATCTGGTGTGGTGTTGAATCTCCGAACTGCGGAACCCCTTCTACGTGCGCATGGGCCTCCCTTTTATAGTCCAAAGGGGGTCACCGACAGGTGGCAGCGTAGAGAGAGGGGTAGAAAGGTAAAAACGTGGGTTGGTACACTGCTGTGCACAGTGTCCCCTACCTAACTCTGACGACAGGGGACAAGAGCATTTAATGCCCGTCTGGTCTCTCCAACAGTGCAAGGAAACGACCGTTTGGGGTGCCACCGATCGCCACGATGGCCTCCTTGTCAGCTCCGCTCGCCACCTCACCCCGCTAAGCTGCACAGCTGCATGCCACGTGCTCCAGGAGTGATCCTGTGACGACACGTTGTTGGGTGAGCTGCAGCGCAGGCGCAGAGTGGCGGTTCTGCCGCAGCAAGTGCCTTGGCTGTCCTTCCCGGCAAGCTCCTCTTGCCGGGGTCTTGCTCTTCCCGGTAAGCTTCTCTTGCCGGGGCCTTGCTCTTCCCGGCGAGCTCCTCCTGCCGGGGCTTCGTCTTCTCAACTAATACTTTGTTCTTGAATGGCAGTAGAATAAGAATGACGGAGGGTCTTGGCGGCGGATCTTGGCGGATGCCTGGCAAGCCTTGCCGCGGGGTGCTGCAACTGTCCGTGCCCAAGTTCGGGGTACTAAGGTACCCCTACTTTAGTACACCGACAAACGTGTTGCTACACTCCCATCCAACCCTGAAGTTGTTCTTGAGGAGAACGTGTCCGACCCTGCAGCTACTCAAGTGGAGGTTAACAATACTGAGGCGGCCACAAACAACACTACTGAAGCCGATGACAGTGTTATGGCTGAAGCAGATGTGTCGCCAGAAGTTAATGTGCCAGAAGTAGTTGCACCTGAAGCCAATGCTGCACCTAAAGAAAATTTGCAGCCTGACGTTAATGCCAATGCCACTGCTCGTGTACCGCCTCCAAGGCCACACACCATTGAGCAAGCATTCGATCGAGGTCAGTTGGTTACTGTCAGCTGGCCCATTCTGGTTCCTCCACCTACTGCTGGTCCGCAATTTGACTATCATGTAGAGCACAGCCCTCAGATCCAGAAGCCTAAGCCAAGGTTGCCAAGGTTTCCAGGTACTGCAACTTCACCAGGATCTTTCAATGCAAATGGCTTCATTGCACACAATACCTTCTTTGATAGCGCCAAGAAACCCTACTCCAAGCCAAGAATTTCATCTAATCGGTTCTGGAGCTATCAGCAGTGCAGTTACTATTCCTATGTTCTCTATGATCTCGGGCGCATCTTTCCGCATATGCGTCTAGACTGTGAAGCTATTGCTGGACTGCCCTGCTTAGAAGAATCCCTTGACTGCTTCGATGATGCTGGTCTTCTGAACTTTGTGACTGATAAAGAGCATTGGAGTGAAGAGCTTCTGCTACAATCCTATGCAACCCTCCACATTCGCGGCTACAACAGGGATCCGAAGACATGGATCCTTGAGTGGATGACTGGAAATGTCCATCACGAAGCCAAGGCTCTTGATATCATTGAGCTAAATGGCCTGCCCACTCTAGGAGAACTCTTCGAGCCTGGTTGTCAGCTTCACCGCATTGCTTTGGAGAGCATCTTTCAGAAGCCAGAGCCCAACATGAGCCAAATGCTGAGCATGATGAAGCCACTGCCATGTGACGCTGAATACGCAAGAGAATTCATTGTTGAAGACCTAGAGCATCTGCCCCGCACTATTTATCATATCATCAGGCGAACTCTACGGCCTGTCAAAGGACATTCTTCTGCAGCGAAGATTGATGGAGCAATGAAGACATTGGTCTTTTATATCTTTAATGGCATCAGCTTCAACACTCCAGACTTCTTCATCAGGCAACTAGCTGCATCTGGCTCTGACCTCTTTGGCCTGAAATTCTACGCTCCATGGGTTATGCGCCTTATCAAGCTTCATTCTACTGTCAACTATCAGCATTCTACTTGCAACCATTTCATATTCTTGCCAGAGGTTGACAAGTCTATTGAAGCCATCTACCCACAGCCTACCAAGTAGCCTGTTTATTTTCACAATGTTGATCACCAAAATTTCACACAGCCCATTGAAGGAGTTCAGGCCGTCACTCGTGTTTATCCTTTGGCTGGCAATAAACGTTCACCTCATCGTGCCCATACTAAAGCCACTGAAAGCACAATTGCGCAAAGGCCTCGGAAGCGATCTCGTGTTCTCAATGACCGAGAGCTTCTTGTCGCCCTGCATCAAAAATAGGATAAGCATCACTACTGGCTGAAATGACATATGCAAACTGTAACGCCCCGGATTCGTTGCGCCAGGTGTATGCCAGTTATTCGCTATCGTTTTCATGTCATTTGTTTGCGTGTTGCATTTTGCCATGTCATCATCTGCTTTTCATCTGCATGTTTTTCAAAACTTGCATCCGTTCGGGTTCTGCCGGTTCTCTCCGTTGTCCGTTCTGAGCAAGACACTCTCGCACGCGCCCGCGGCACCTCCGAAATATTATTTTATAAGTGGCATAAAAATGTTCTCGGATTAGGATGTAACTTGGCTTGCGGTCTTATTATAGTGTAGACAGAGCGCCTGTCAAGTTTCGTCGCATTCGGAGTCCGTTTGACTACCAAACTGTTAAATGTATAGCGCTACCGTTGCCGGTATCTTCGTCGGAAGTTTCGTTATTCGAAACTGCCGCCGGGCTGCACTCCTCTTCTCTCTCTTCTCAGCCCAAGGCCTTCTAACCATAGCCCACTAACCCCTCCTAGGCCCAGCATACCTCCCCTCGCGTTCGGAACCGTCCGATCAAGATCGGAGGGCTCCAAAACACCCCCACACCCTCAAACCCTAACCCCCATTCCTTATTTAAAACCCCTTCCCTTGCCAAATATGGCCTTCTCCTTCCTTCTTCTCGAAAACCGTGCCCCCAAACATTCCCTAACCTCCTCCCACCTCGGGGGCCGCGCCACCGCTAGGCCCGTCGGGGCCCCGATCTGGCCCGCCCGGCCAGACACCGCGCCGCCGCCCGCGAGGGCCCGAGCGCCCCGCGCCTCTCGCTCCCGATCTGGATCGAGGGAAGGAGCCCCTCGACCCCGAGCCCTCGTCGCCACCGCCAGTCTCCATCGCCCCGGCCTCCTCCTCCCTCTGCTTCCCCGCGCCTCCCAGCCAGGTCGTCGCCCGTCGCCTCTCTTCCTCTCCTTGTCTCTCCTTGACCCTCTCTCTTTCCCTCTCCAGCGCCGCCAAGGGAGCTGCAGCAGCTCACCATCGGAGCTCCGCCCGTCGCCGTGCCTTCGGTCGCGG
Source organism: Triticum timopheevii (assembly GCA_963921465.1). Taxonomy (NCBI): domain Eukaryota; kingdom Viridiplantae; phylum Streptophyta; class Magnoliopsida; order Poales; family Poaceae; genus Triticum; species Triticum timopheevii. The sequence continues at coordinate 59,984,686 of OY997264.1, read as the reverse complement.
CTCACCTCGTCTGTTGCCGGATCAGGGATCTCCCCATTCCGGCCGGTCCCGGCCCTGGATGCCTCGCCGGAGCCTCTCCCCAAGCCGCGCCACCACCATGTCCTCCTGCCCGTGAGGAGCACGGGAGGAGGACGACGGGATCTCGTCGCCGTCCGCGCGGGCCACCGAGTGGGCCCAGCTCCCGGATCTGCCAGCCCAGCTAGCCTCCCCACCGACCTGGGCCAAGCCCGTGGGTGAGCAACCCCTTATCCTCCACCCCGTGCAAATTTTAGCTATTCTGCGCCCGTTCTGTTTTTTTTTCATAAAAAAGACTGCCAAGTCCCTGAGATTTTAGACATTATCATGCCTTGTTCAACGCATCATAACTTGCTGCATACTGCTCCGTTTCGTGCGTGTAATATGTCAAATTGTTCGCCTCGACGAGTACTTAATTTCATTCCATTGCATCATGTTCATTTGAGCTCACCTTGATGCCTGTATTATCGTTGCAAGAGTGCATGTTGCTGTCAATCTGCTGAAACTATTATAACATGCTCTTTTGTCATTTTTGCCATGATTGATGTGTGCATCTTATGAACTTGAGCCCTACATATGTTTTCAACTATGCCATGCCATCTTTACAGGGGTGTATGCCATGTATTTTTTTGATCAGTGTGGTGACTAGCACAAGCATGTAAACTAGGCCTCGTGGTGTTGCTGATTTCAGTCCCTGTTCTGCTGTTATTTTTATGCCACGTAAACTTGATGCTATAGAGAGATCCGTGCTTATTTTGAGATACTTAAGTAAGGATGTTTTGTACATATGGTTATGCGCTATCCATCAATGCCCCCTTTTGCAATTATGGAGTAGCCTAGCATGTCATTTTCGTGCTCTATTTTTGCTACAAAATGTTTCCTGGCAGATTGTTTACATGTTATTCAATTTTGCCAAGGTTGTTGTAGTTGATCCTTGCATGCTATGAACTTGCCCTTGCAATGCTTGGCTTCATAAACATGTCTTCTTACTGTTGGTTGCCTTTTCATGCCATGTAATGCTCTGTGGTGAGTGATACAAGCTCACCAACATGCCTACTTATTGTTGTTCCTGCCATGTTTAAATCTGTATTATAACTTGCCATGTTTACATGGGTGCCATCATATTTTCTGATCCTTTTTGGCTCTTGGTCAGTAAAGGACTTTTGTTCTATGCATTTAGTAGTATCATGCCATGCATTTTTTTGCCATGATAAGTTCCTGTAACATGTTGTTTGATAGTTCTGAACATTGCAACCTGATGTTATTTTCTGCAAAGTCTGAACTATTATTATTTGCAATTTTCCCATGTGTGTTTGAGCATGTTCTAGTGATTTCTGGAGATAGCTCAGTGTTCATGTTTTGTTATGCTTTACCTGTACTTCATGACCATGCCTTTTTTTATTACGTTGAGATGCTGTAGCATGTTGTTTTGATGCTTGCAATATGCCTAGTTGCTGTTTTGGACAGATTGTTGCTATATCATGTTTGGAGTATGTGTTGAACCGTTGCTCCGTTTTGAGTGTGCTCTATATGAAACTTGCTTGATTTTGCATGTAGTTTCATATTATCATGTTGCATCCTTGTTTTGAGGTGTTTGCTTGATGTTTGGGTGCATTTTGCATCAATGCCATGTTTAACTAGTTTTGCTCATATCTTCTAGGCCGTAACTCCGAACTAAATGAACTTTATATGTAACTTGACTAGAATCTCGTGTAGATCATCTTGGTGCATCTTAACTTGCTCCTTAACAACTTGAACATAAGGTATATTCAGATCTGGACCAATTTCGAAATTTGCATATGAGGACTTACCAGAATTGTTATATGTTGTTCCCAGCCTCATTTAAAGTTGCCTTGATGTGTTGCTCTTGTTTGCATCATCTCTTGCCATGAGTAGCTTCATGTAGCTTTGTCATGCATCATGCTTGGTTGTGCATCATGCCTTGTTTATGTGTGGCGTGTTTACTATGTTGTGTGCTTCTTCTCGATAGTTCCTGTTTCGTTGTGATCGTGAGGATTCGTTCATCTACGCTTGGTTCGTCTTCGTGGCTTCATCTGTTCGTCTTATTCATGGACTCGTTCTTCTTCCTTGCGGGATTTCAGGCAAGATGACCGCTACCCTGGATCTCACTACTATCATTGCTATATATGCTAGTTGCTTCGTTCTACCGCTATGCTGCGCTACCTATCTTTTGCTCTTCAAGCCTCCCAATTTGCCATGTCAGCCTCTAACCTTTTGCACCCTTCATAGCAAACCATTGCTTGGCTATGTTATCGCTTTGCTCAGCCCCTCTTATAGCGTTGTTAGTTGAAGGTGAAGTTGAAGATTGCTCCATGGTGGACAGCATTTTGGTTGGGATATCACAATATCTCTGATATAATTAATGCATCTATATACTTGGTAAAGGGTGGACGGCTCGGCCTTATGCATGGTGTTTTGTTCCACTCTTGCCGCCCTAGCTTCCGTCATATCGGTGTTATACAAGAGAGAAGGTAAGGCACAAGAAGAAATTTAGGAGTTCAAATTTTGAATTGATATCATAGACAGTACCTGACGCTGGGCTCCCACCAGTTCTAATAGGGGTTTGGCCACTGGAGTAGGGGTATAGTGTGGTACAGTTGGGCCTGTGTTTTCTATGGCTGCTGATCTATTTGATTTAACAGGTATCACTACCTTTTCCAAATACCTAGTTTGTACTCCTTGAGGATCTACACTCACCCTCTTCCTTTTGGACATCTATTACGAAAGAACAACATTTGACGGGAAAAACATAGTGTGACGACACATGGAATAGGTACAGAAAATGGATAGGTATGGCATATACTCATATATGATGCTTAAGCTAAGCAGATGGTGTAACAAAGTAGAAGTAATGCAAGAGGTCAGATGCAAAATTTGTGCGACCAATACAACTTTACAAAGTTAGAGCGAGCACCTTGATGGGTGAATAAGATAGGCCATCCTCCACCATGCCAAGTTTGTTAGCCAGTGGATCGTTCCGCAATATTACTCTCGTGCGCCCACTCTCATATTCATTTTGATAATGTTCAATATCTGACATGCATGAAAACATAAAAACAAGTGAGATTTTCTTTGTAATGCAGAAGTGATTCTAATCCAATACTGCTTGCCTGTAAACCCCTTTGTGCTATCTCTGCAATTCTTTTAAAAGATGCCATGCATGCTGTAATTTGTCGTGTGCATTAATATAATCTGGCCTACTATTCAAAATATGAGAGCTCCAGAAGTGATGACACTTCGCAGATGATAGCGTCAACATATATTAAAGAAGAACAAGTCGACCTGACCTGACAGATTCAAAATATACTAAGGGAGAACAACTCAACCTGACCAGTCGACCGCAAGAGAAGAGTATCATCTTAAAGAAGAGCAGAAGAGCGAGCAGATTGAAGATATTACAAGTCTTTCAATACAATGTCGGTTGGCCACCCATGACGAACCAGAGCGCACAGAGGAATACTATTGTTTCCGGTCTCTCCATATGTGGCTCACATGCATTTCGAAACTAAAGTACGAACATTTAGCTAACCAATTAAACATCTCTCAGTTTTACTAATATCAGCAATAATATCAGATATGAATGTGTACAACTAAGCTTGTTTAGCTCGATGGGTGGAGCAGTGCTATTACGACACGAACCACGTAGGCTGATTGTGGTCATCATAAAATGGGGAAAACATAAGCATGATGAGTACAGTGTTGACCATGGCAGTGGGATGGTAGATCTGAAGCTGCAAACCGTGCAAACGGTAGTTAGCAACTGATATTTGCTTTGAAATAACAACTAAGATTTGGTATGGACAAGAAATTATGGTCAACAAGTGACAAAGAAATGCAATTATGCTGTGTCTCTATATGTCACGACATGCATTTGGAAACTCAAGTGGGACCTTTAGCTAACCAATTAAATGTGCCAGTTAACTAATATCAGTATCATATCACAATCATATTTTAACAACTAAGCTTCCGAATTCTGAGTATTGTGTTCTTTAGCTTGAAGGGTGGAGTAATGCTAGTACGATAGAAAGCACCTACGCAGATCATAGTAGAGTAGATAAAAGGGGAAAACCCTAAGCATCAAGAGAAAAATCAGGAAAGTGGAACTAGCTGGTCCAGTGGGTGGCGCACATGCTTTTCGAAACGAATATAGGAACATTAGGTGACCAATTAAATGTTCTTTGTTTTAGTGATATGAGCCTCATGTCTGATTCGTATTTCAACACATAAGCTTTTGGTTGAGGTCTTGAGGAGCAGTGCTAGCACGACACGAAGCACCTACGATGATGGTAGTGAATATAAAGGGGGAAACCATAAGCTTTACGAGTATAGTGCCCGTGCCAAGGCAGATCTGAAGGTGCAAACCGGACAAAGCTACTTCGCAACCAATGTTTGCTTTCAACTAGCCACTACGATTTGGTACGGACAAGAAAAGTACAGTAAACAAATTACGATCTATTTTTCGGGTGAGATCAATAACTTATGAACATATGGAAGAGTACAACCTCTCTTGCAACGCCGTGTAGGCCTATGCTGATACGTTGAGGGTGCTGCGGGTGCGATCGCTGTTGGCGGCGGGGAAGAGAACTTTAGACAACAGATGGTCGGGTCGGGGGATATATCCGGTTGCCGTGGACGAGACGATCATAGGAGCGGCAACGACAAGGTGGAAGACGGCTCCGATGAAGCGAGAGGAGGCAATGAAAGGATCCTGGTCCAGCGTCGTGGATGAGAGACGTCCATCTTTTGAAGTGGACGACGGGGTAGGGGTAGTGGCTCCGACAAGGTGGAGGATGGGGTGGTGGACGGAGGAGGATGGCCGCAGTGTGGAGGTTGTCGTGCCGCCGACGGTGTATGAATGGGAAAATGGAGGGGAGGGGGGGATCTCAAACTTTGGGACATGATTCTCTGAAATGGGGAAAGTTACGAACTTATCCCCCATTTAAAATTTAGAACATCGCGTCGGTTGGGGATAGGATGGTAATCTCACATCTCCCAAATATTTGCCGGTAACTATTTAGGGCGAGGAGAGGGTGTTTTGCCGCCCACGGTTGGCGCCCACGGTGTATGAACGGGGCTGACAGGTAGGGCGGTTGTGTCACGTCTAATGGAAGTTACACATCTGCCCCTATTTAATATATTAGCCTACATCGATTTCGGACGAGGAGAGTTTGTTTTGCCGCCCAGCGTGTATGAATGGGGAAATTGAGGAAGAGACACATGTCTTTCGGACGAGCTTGAATCAAATGTGTTTTGCCGCCCACGTTTGGCGCCCACCGTGTCCGAATGGGCTCACAGGCTGTCGTGTCACTTCTGATTGAAGTTACTAGTCTACCCTTATTGACAGTAGTGTAAATCCGGTCGATAAGGATGTCAAGTGTTAGGGGTAGACAGTAATTTCCATCTCGCAAACACTTGCTTCGGGCAGCCCACAAATTATAGTGGGTGTTTAGTAGCTTCATTCAGAACTTGGGAGAATTAGCATTCACGTTTGCCCTGGGACCTGGCAAACTAAATTGAAATCCAAGTTGTATTCGATTACGAATATCCACAGATAATTATAAGTTTTGTTATTTATTTCTTCAAAACCACAAAAAAGATTTATTCCACCTTTATATTTGATTATGATTTAGAAATGTCGTGATCTTCGAATTCAGTAGGTTGAATACACTCTAAGTCAAACAGTTATTTTATCCAATACAATATGCTCACACGAAAAACAGTTCACCTTATGTTAATCATACAAGTACTGAGGATTACCTCGCCTAAAAAATTTGGATCATTACAACACATGGACAACATAGGGGGTCTTGCAATATAATCCATTCAGAGACATGACACAACATGCACGTACAATAATCTAATGACAATTTCAACTGGTATCTAAAGAAGAACCGGGATTACCTTGGGCTTCAGATAGCAGAAACAACAGGACCTCCTCTGTCTTCAAATGCAACATTCTTACTTCCTCCAATTGTTGGGTTGCTTGCATAATGCGTGCCGCTAATTCCGTAATTTCCAGCCTCAAGATAAAGATTACCTCATTCATGGTAGCCACACCATCTCTTTCTGCCTCTAGTAGAGCCTCAAGCACTATAATATCTGTGCTCAAACTGCTCTCCGGCGGTGTTGCCTCTGAACTACTACCATCTGGTAACATGGATGGCGCACTGCTTCCACAAATAGATTCTTGGGTTGTACAATGTGTCCTAGTGTGAACGGAATCCTGAAAGGTTTCCGTTGGACATCAGTAAGAGATAGTTATCGTATGATCCAGGCAGTAAGCTTACATGGTAAACGATGGACGAATTATTGCCGAGCATGGCAAACTATATTTAAATAGTTCGGAGCAGCATCAATCGAAAAGAAATTATAATGGTAAGATGAAACTAGGGATGTAAGTGGCAAATAAATGACATCCGCCAGTCCCATCTAGTTAGGTTTTGCTACCTCCGTAGTTCATTTGCCTCAAAAAACAAAAACTCTTTTGAATTATCATACCACTAGTGGACTTTAATCGGGATTAAACGGGACCCAGTTGACATCCCTAGTTGAAAGGGAGTGTACAACCACTATATTTAAGTTGCCAAGGCATCTAAGCAGTTGAAATAATCTGAGAAAGCACTTAACAGTGTGTCCTCATATAAACTATGAAGACATCTTGTGATGAAGTTGAGAGGAAAAGTGAAGGACTCAAATGAAATAGGCATGCATTTCTTTACGATAGTACAGCATGCACTGCTGACATATTGGCCAACTCAGGTATAGCATAACAACAAATAAGCATTCGAATCAGGCAATCCAGGAAAGCAGACAACTGAACTATTTGTAATTCGGTAGGATTACACGTTGAGGGCACAAGCCAAGAAAGCAGCCCACTCGCATTACATTTCACATGTACTAAAACACACTAGCTTACCATATGTTGTTGTGAAGCCTAGCTGCTGTTGCAATGTTCTTTGGAGATATCGTCAGCATCCCGTGGTTGCAAATCTAGTTGTTGTAGTTTATTTTGCACCATCTATTTAGGTAAAATTAAGTTTAATCGCATGCACTGTCCCGAATTGATCATCAATGGTTCATCTAAACTAATAAAAGAAGGGTGTGCATACACGACAATATATCTGCTTACCTCTATTTTTATGCTTGTTCGAGGTGCCAGCCCCAAAAGAACAAATATTTTGCTTGATGGGGTTGGCAGCTCCATAATTAATAGAAGCATCAAATTAGTCATGCAACTTGGGAAGATCAACAACACACAAACAAGTAATGAACAGAGGCTCGGAGCAAGGATGTAATAGCTAGCATCAGAAAATGTAGGGTAAAACAAACAAAAATCAGCGGAACCACATGCTATTTTGCTGATGTGTAATTAAGCATAGAGAACATTAAGCAGTCTGATGGAACCAATAGGTGGCATCAGAACAAAACTAAAGCATATTAACTCTATGTGCACTGGTATGTAATTTAGCACATGTAACATGTTCACTGCTTGAAGTATGGCCCTACATGTGCAAGCAGAATAACGTGTCTCATGAAAAACGGAATGATGCCCTGAAGAAATTGAAAAGGTGCGGTGCTTATGCTAGGAAAGTGAACGTAGGCGCCGGCCGTTGGATAATAGTACCTGATTCTCGACGGCGTATGGGTATTGTTGTCAGACTTGATAGCTAAGGATCGTCGATGGTGCTCGTGTTGCGGTTGAGTTTGGGCCGGCTGTCGCCGTCGCTGAAGTGGTTCATGTGCTATGGTTGCGGTGCCTATCAACATACAAGAAAGCTCATCTGTGGTAAGTGAATAATTGCACGATAAAGAGAAAAATCGAAGGAGTACAAATCAAAATAACCTGACGAGGCTGGTGGAGTTGAATATGGCGTCCATGGAGCGGGTCTGGTGCAGTGGACGAAGGCTTCGGCGGGCGCATTGTACAGTGCTTTCGGTGAGGCGGATCTGTTGCGGCGGACGAGGGCTTGTATGAAGGGCCAGCGAAGGGGCGGACGAGGGAGTCAGTGAAGGGCCTACAATGTGGTGGACGCGGGCGTCGGTTAAGCAGATCTGGTGCGGTGGACCATGATGGCGGTCAAGGAGATCTAGAGCGATGGACAAGCCAGTCATTGAAGCGGCTCCGGTGAAGTGGTGAGTTGGCAGTTGGGGGTTCCAAGGTGCGGAAGGTAGATCCGGCGGGGTGTGAGGTCCACTGCTGCGGCGGAGGACTAGATTCGGCGGCTTGCCGTGGTTGGGGGGGGGGGGGTCGGGGAGGGGAAGGGGAGGGTCTCTAGGGAAGAATGTTGGGGGCAAAGAGGGGAAAACAATGGAGTTACAAAAGCAGCCCTTTTCCATTCATGTGGCAGGGGTAAAACAGGAATATCAGAGGGCTGAACTTTCGGACGCGTGATATTTCGATGTGAGCGGGAAGATTGAAAGCTTTTGGCGCCTAAAATTAGAAGTATTCTGCTCTCGTACGGCCGACTATGATATCGTGGTCAACAATTTGTTTGTTTTGCACGCAAAAAATGTGCAAGTTTTGAAAATCAATGTCTCCAACTCGAAACTTAGATTGTCCATTCAATTCAAATATGGATCATTGAGCTACTACAAGCAAATACCATCATACGGTCCAATTCAAATGAAATTCCAAATTTGTTTATCCTAAATATGATGACAAAAGCAAAAATGTGTATGTGTATGAATAAAGTGGATGATTATAAAGTTTGAACATGCTCGTATGTGTATATCTCTAGGTTTGATATATGAATTTGAAATCACGAAATCCCGGCTTAAAAATGTACCTCCATTTAATTGAATTACAAAAGCTAATGATGGAGTTGAATTCCAAAATTCCAATCTTAGGTTTGTAATTCTGATACATCAAGGTATATCACGCATGTTCAAAAGTCACATTATCTCATAGTACAAACAGTGAAACAAATTGATCAACCATGAGTGCACAATATCTCAATTACGCTAAAGTCCCTCAAATATATACACCTCACTCTTTATCTGAGTCAACCCCCCCCCCCCCCCCACCACCACGCACACACACACATAGAGAAGTCGTTCTCTCCCCCAAACACCAACACATGAGCACATTAACACCCCTCTGTCTTGTAAAGTCCGGACCCCAACATAGGTCTCTATCACTTTGTCTCTCGGGCATGCACACATCTCTTCCCTCACTCTCTAGGTCTCCCGCTATCTCTCTTACCCAAGCACACACACTATGTAGAGCGTATATTTCCCATACACACAAAATGTCGCCCCAAACGTCTATCTCCCTAGTTATGTGGTTCTCGAGCACTCACCTCACACACCACCCCCACTGCAAACAAGCACACTTTGTCTCCTTGTGCACCACTCTCCTCTTTCTATCTCTCCCACATGCGGACCCGCCCCAGCTCCTTCCCTGTATACATATATGTCGTGACACTTTGTATAGATCCCTAATGTATAATCATTCTCGATTTCGCACATTGTTCTCTACACCATCTATTCTAGATCTCTCATGAAGTACCTATCACACACACGATGACTCGCTTCCCTTGCATCTCCGTTCATAGGCCAATTTCGGACAACCTCAACATTGTCTCCCTATCTATACGCCATTTATGGACACAAACGACCCCTCTCGCCCCCTCTCTTCCTCTCTCTCTCTCTCTCTCTCTCTCTCTCTCTCTCTCTCTCTCTCTCTCTCTCTCTCTCTCTCTCTCTCTCTCTCTCTCTCTCTCTCTCTCTCTCTCTCTCTCTCTCTCTCTCTCGCTCTCTCTCGCTCTCTCTCGCTCTCTCCCTCCCCCTCTCCCTCTCTCTCCCCCTCCCCCTCTCCCTCTCTCTCCCCCTCCCCCTCTCCCTCTCTCTCCCCCTCCCCCTCTCCCTCTCTCTCTCTCTCTCTCTCTCTCCCTCTCTCTCTCTCTCTCTCTCTCTCTCTCCCACACACACACACTCGATGTCTCTTCCAAATAGTCTGCTCCCCCGCCCGCACCCGTGCTATCTCGCTACTACACACGTCACACCATTCCCCCTTCCCTTATACTAGGTTTACATCATCAGTGGTCTCTCTACTCAACATACACTCTCTCCCTCTCACACACAAATGCGTGCACAAACACACAGACACGCACAAACACCCATTTATCTGGATCCTCATCTCTCCTCATGTCCGCATGTGTATCTCACACATTCACTCTCTGATTATGTATATGTGTCTCCATGTTGCACAACACAAAGCCCCATGTACATGTCTCTCTCTATCCTCCACACACATAGACACAAAGAATCTATTATCATTGCCTCAGTCTCTAACATATCACACACGCACACTCTCTCTCTCTCTCGCAAACACGCTCAACAATGGTTTCCCCGTGAATAACTTACCGTCTATTCATCAACAGTCGTGTTAGTACAGTGAACACGAGAAGTGAAAACGAATAAATCTACATGTGCTTAGACCACCTAGTATGACTACTACGACTAGAGCAAGCCAAAAAGCGCGCCGCCGTCACCCCCTCCTTGTCGGCGACGGGAAAACCTTTGTTTTACACAGTCGAGAAGTCATTGTACCAAGGCCCCACATGCCGAGGCGTTGAATAGAATGTAGATGCTAGTTTACGGAAGCAAGTATCGATAATACTTTGTACCTCCATACTTATATTTCTTCTCTTATAAAAAACCGAGTTGGTGATGATGGTACGTGTGCCATCTTGCAATATTGACCATCCGATCTATATCTGACGGATGGAAATTAAACTAAAAGATACCCGCACACCTCTCCACATTTGCAGACAAGGCCTTCCTTCGTTCATCCTTATCTCCAACAAACCTCATTGTTGAGCAATTAAGAAAGGAAGCCTCTGGAACAAACTGGCCTGGTGGCCGCTGCCGGCGTCGTCAATCCCCATGCCTCCGCTCAGACCGACCACAAACCACCACCACACCCCACTCCTCTTCACCTTATCTCATATTTCTCGAGATATCATTAGTTTTTACACATGGGATTACTCCCGAAGGGTCAATCACAACAAGTGTTTTATAAAAAAATGCATCTTGATGTTCCATGCAATGCACGGATCTTGCTAGTACTCCTACACAAGACTAAGTTGGTGATGCTGGTGTGTCTGCCATCCGTCGTTTCTGACCATTAGATCTATATCTAACGATTGTGAGGTAAGTTGTTGCCTTTTCTCACCAACATCCCACTTGTCTACCAATATGCAGAAAAACCCATAATTAGTATCTTAAAACCAACCACATCCCACCCTGACCTCACCAAAACAGCCCAAGGAATATATTCTAATTGAAACATAATATATCTCTAGTGACATATGTATATCAAAATTAGAGTGTTTTGTACCAAGTTTGTGAATAAGTATTATTCTAATTATGATTCGTTGCAACGGACATGATCATTGCTAGTATTTCCAACCATGCATTTTTTCCTAGTATTCCATAGTTTCAAGTTTTCCATCAAGATATTAGTCACTCATGGTTGATACTTACTTTTAATCATGTACACATATGCACTATGTAACTAGCCTTGCTTATTGGCTTCCAAAGCTTAACTTCCACTCCTACTTACAATATATAGAGTATTTAAAAAAAACTACCACTTTCAAACAGCCATAGAAAGAATCTATTGTACAAAGAATAGCAAAAACATACCCAAAATTTCTTAATCCACGCCAAAAACTACCTAGTACTCCTACCGATTAGGTTCGTTTAAACCCATTTATGACAGGGTTGGCCCACACGTCCGTGCTGACGAGGCAGCTTAAACCAACACATTCTGTTTGACCGTTGAAACGAGGGACCCACATCTGACCTTCTATCCTGTTATTCCCCCTCAAATCATTATTTTTCCTGAACATTACTTCAAACAGTACTGATGCGTGTTCGTTGGTGGCGCCGGTGATGAGTGAGTTGGCCGCCGCTCCGCCGGACGAGCTGGACGCCGCGCTGGCCTCCGCACGGGTTGGCAGGCTGGCCCGAGCGTGACTCACGAGCGAGCAAGCCGCCGCGCTGGCCTTCGCTCGAGCCAGATGGCTGGCCTTAGCGTGGCGCGCGCGAGCAAGCCGCCGCGCTGCCGTCTCAATCTAGCTAGCAAACCTTGCAGACAAGCAGCTGGACGGAGCTATCTAGGTTAGCTAGCTGCCGCGAGCGCCGGACGGAGCTGCCATCCGGGCTTCTACAACATGGGCTGCGCACCGCCAGCGGTTTTGACCTCGCCTTCTGCCGGCGGCAGTAGCTACGTCCCATGGCCGAGGATGACTAGGTGGACGGGCCGGAGGTAGGAGGTCACTCGAGGATTTTTGTTGGTAAGAGCATGTACAATGGTTGATAAGGTAGTCTTATGTTAAGTCTGCCACGTATGCAAGTGGTAGTAGTTTCTTGGCATTTTAGTGGTTTCTTGCATTATTAGAGCAAGTACAATAGAGCTGAGTCAGCGGGCTATAAGAAATAAACTAGTATATTTCTGCTTAGTTGGAGGAAAGAGAAGAGGAGAGAGAAGGTAAGTGGGATCTTCATGAAGAGCCAGCTCTAGCACGTGCTCCTAGGCACTTTATGAGAATGAGAGGTGGGCCACATAATAAAAAAGTAGTACACTCTTTTGATCTATTATTGTACATGTTGGCTATAAGATGGGTTGTAGATGACATGGCACTGGCTTATAGCTAGGAGCTGGCTATAGTATTAACCATGCTCTTAGGGGTTTCTTGTAAGGAACAATGTACGTATACTAGCGACAAAAGGCGATTCTAGGTTGCGTTGTACTCCAACGAGTACTACTAGTGGTCGCGGGAGTGTATACCTCGTTTTGTGGGTTCGATCCCGGCCGAACGCATGGCGGCATTTTTAAAAAAAGTAGTACTACTACACTTAGCTGCGAGCCAATATTTTACGTGGGTAGTTTGAGTTTTGAAGTCAAACGGACGTGCGGCCCCACAATCTAGGTGCACTAGACAGCCTAGCCATGTGAACGGGTTTTCTTCCCAGCATCCCGTGGCTCGCGTGCTCGCCCTAGCCGCACCTCGCTTGTAGCTTCCTCATCAGCTAGTAGCATATTTAAACTAGCGCCTCCCAATTAAGCCCGAGGAGCCGAAAAAGCCTGGCGGGGCATTCGGAACTGTGCAATATGGCTCTGTACGTACAGTGCTCTACTACTACTCTGTAGCTTGTGGCGTTGCCCGCATGGACTTCGCTCCATTATCGGCTCTACTATGAAAGAAATTCCTCTTGACATGTTTTTCTTTAAACAGAGGCAAAAGCTATGCTTCATCTCATTCATAAAGAAGGAACTACTAACAAAGTTCGACCAGATCCATTACACCTCACAAATGGAAGCGAAAAGCCTAGTCTCGCTGTATCAAATAACTCAAATGTTCTGCCCCCCGCAGTAACCGTCGTTGATAAACAGACTGCTAGTGTGTGCATGAGAGGAGCGGCTGAGTAGGCCAGCTACGTGAGGGGAGCGGCTTAATAGAGCACCGAGAGTACCCACTAGGCCACTACGCAGGTGTACTTCCCCTGCATTGATAGTACAACGAAGGTTCTAGAGAACAGTAGTACCCTCCACTTCCAACTGTAGATCCTTGGCCCTGAGATTCAAGAGTTCAAAACTGGTGCACTATACTAGACTAGACTAGAAGTACAGTACATCGCACTACTAGTTGAGAAAAGTAGTACTAGTACTACTACAGTACGAGTACGTACTCCTCCGTCACATAATGTAAGACGTTTTTTGACACTAGTTGGCATGTACAAAAATAGGCAAAAACATACCCAAAATTTCTTAATCCACGCCAAAAACTACTACCTAGTGCCAAAAATTTCTTACTAGTGCTATTATTTACAGTATAATGCAATCCCATAACGTTCCATAATGCTAGTACTAGTAGTAAATAATAGCCTCACCCCTTCACTGAGGAACGATCTATAGTTGGAAGGGATGAGGCCCTGCGGTTACTACGCTCTTATCTCCTCCTCGCCAGTTCCCCTCCCCCCGAAGAGAAGGCAGTTCGTCGCTGCTCCCATGGATTCGCCAGGCGGTTATCCTCCTCGTCGAGGCTGGGAGACCTTGGACGACGATCCTTTAGGAGAAATCGCACGCCTCTCCGACGTCCTCACCGCCGCAAGACTCGATGCTTCCTGCACCAACTTTTTCAAGACGCTGCTTAAACTGGCTTGGGAAAAGGCGATGCTTGTTGGTCTTCCATGCGTCCTCGAGGAGAAGGTTCTTCTATGGGACAATCCTTCGAATAGTCCACCGCTCCCTGGCCACGGTTGCATGTTGACTCCGCTAGAGTTGCCGACGGTGAGAGGTAGTCAGAATTTGTCCGATGAGCAAGTCAGTAATGGAGTTTGATCATGTAGTACTTAGTTATTCCATTTCCATCCCGTAATTTCTCCGCTGCCCACCGTCTTACATATAGGTCTGGGTCGGTGCCAATGCAGATTGGCTTGCATACCTCTGGCCGGATACCACCGTCATTTTGCTCAACATCCACAGCAGTGCGGCCGTTCTGGTAGACCCCTTCTCCACCATTGGGATCGGCCTTCCGGACTGGCTGGGCTTGAATACGTATGATGATGCCTACATGAGATTGAAGAAGATAGCAATTGCGGACCCGCAGACAAAGTGACGTGGCTACGATGATTAATATCTCATCGCGGTGTTCGACATAAGGATTGCCATCAATGCAAGAGGCAGTAACGGCAGAGGCTGGCGCATGTTGGCGGTGACAAGCCAGGGGACTTGTTTCATTTGGTTGCCATCCTACGGTACGGGAGATTACAAATGGAGTGCACAAACCATCATTTGCATCCCTAACGGTACTCCATTATTTTGCAGGGACCAGTCATCCCCTGATCAAAATAAGATCGTCGATCCTGGATGTGCATTTGCATCCGCGATTCAGCCTAACCTGGAACCTTGTAGCTGACTTTCGCATATTGGGATCAACTATCTTAGCAGTCGTTACCCATGGTACCACTGATGTGCAACATGGTCACACAATCTACCACGATCGGACAGTCACCATCTACCCAGGTATTCCATTTTTTAACCCTCTCGCCTTCTCTTTCATTGTTGTACTAGTAGTATACTTTGTAGTACTAGTAGGAGTACTTTTTACCTTGGAGGACGCATATAGCTAGCTAGGCCCTTGAAGACTTGAACCGACTAGCTGCCACCATTTTTGTTTTTCCTTGTCTTACTATCTCATCCATGTAGCCAAGAGTGGCTATATATAATAAGCTGGTTATTTTACTTCCTCTATACCGGAGTAGTACTATTTGCTGCACAATATTACTGACTGACATATTTGAGCACAACATTATTATGCATGGACCTTGACTATGTACGTCACCATGTGTCTAGATCTAGGATGCCGCGTGTACCAGATGAACGACGCCGAGTTCGACCCCCTGAAGCTACGTGGCTGCTGAGGAACACTCTTGGAGAGTACTCGCTTTTCATCGGGGACAGCTACCCCATTGTGAAGCGGATGCCACCTTTCGTGCACAACACGGCAGGCCTACCATTCATGAAGCATGGTTGTGTCTTTAGTGCGCACCGCCGGATGAACGACATGCTGGGACATGCTATCCCTGATTTATGCCGCTTCAGCTTGGATGAGTCTCCATCATGTGGAACCAGATTAGAAAGCTGTGACAATGATTCCCGTTGCCCACCGCTATGGATCATGCCATCCATGAAGAACATCTGGGTCTGGAACCTGGAGGAGGACATGTAGCCCATCTATAACGTGTAAGTAGAGTACGGTAATTGTGAACGGTAGTGTTGTGAATATATGTAGACTAGCCGTGCACAAATTTATCACATTAATTGGAGATGAACTTGTGTGGCATACTGGCATTTGTCCTTTACAATTTATTACTAGTAAATGTGTTATGTGTACATGCAACTTGTGTGGTTGTTGCACGGGCTCCAACATGCTCTTTGAGAAAAAAAAAGGCGGCACAGCTTTGGATATACGTGACGTGGCGCATTCATACAATAGCATCGTTCTCTATAGTTGTAGTACACTCCTACTAGGACGACAACTCCTATAAAACCTTGCGCTTGGCTCTTTGCCTCTTCGGGAGGTTCAACAGTTTGTACTCGTGTGAACCTTGCACTTGGCTCTTCGCCTCTTCGGAAGGTCCAACAATGATGATACTACAGTACAATATGCTTCTGGCAATCTGACACTGATTGAACTGTTGCACGCCCATCATGAGGGCGAGGGCGAGGGCAAGGGAGAGGGAGCGGGAGAGGGCGCTGTAGTCAAAACTCTCTCCTTGTCCTGTGAACCACCGTGCGCGTGGGCGAGGGAGAGGCGTAGTAAGCAAGCTTCTCCTCGTTCGGCGAGTTGACGGGACACATCAAAGCAGTACTAGTAGTAGTAGTAGTAGTAGTCCATACTGCGTCCTTTCCGATTAATATGGCTTAATTTGAAACGAGAAAAATACACTGGAGGTCAACGTATGTAACAATACGCTCTTTACGGTCACTATATATAGTTTTGCGGTGATTATACGATCACTAGCTCATCGTAGAGCACCGTATTGCACCCTACTGACCGGCCACATTGTCGACGTGCTACTTTTGTTGACTGATTAAATTGTCACCTGGTTTCTAGGTCCGACCTTTCAGTTGGCAGAGCAAAGAAATCAGCTAAACAAAACTTTACGCAGGCGTGACACGAGTCCAATCCTTGCGCACGAACCGCCCTGGCTGTGTATGTGAGTGCATGCACGGCTCCTCCCTCGGTCTTCCAACAAAGAGTGTACATCGGCTATAAAACAAAGAGTGTAGTACATGATGTACATGTACACTTCCAATGCATTTAGCCTTTAATCTAAATCGATATTGATTGACTAATGCAATGGCCTTCATTTAATCTTCTTATCTCAATGGTCGCATGCACACATAAGTCTGCTACTTTTGCGCGTTAATTGTGCCATGGTCAATGTGTAAATCTCTAAATGTACAGTCTTTCACGGACGTAGGGAGTAGGTTGAGCACTTGAGCGTGAGCTTGTGTGTTGCGTCGTGTGCTCTGTGCTGCATGGGTGCGTGAGTGTTACGTGCGTCCATGTGTACGTGTGAGTGTTGCATGTTGCATGCATGCATGCATGCATGGGGCTTACTCCCTCGCATTGACATGTTCATATTTCAAGCTTCCTATGTTCCCTCCATATGGTGATACTCCCTCTATTCCCAAATAGTATGGAGTAAAAGACTCCCTCTGTTCCCAAATACGGAGTATTTGTTTTTCTACAGATTTCAACAAGTGACTAGGTACGAAGCAAAATGAGTGAAGTGAGCATAGAGGCATAGGGATACTGTAGAAAGGAAGTCCTCGCGATCAATTATTCCCCATCTCGGCCAGATAGAACTATTCAACTAGTCTTCACAGTGAAGTGACAATACACACTGCAGCAGATGGGACACGTAATTAATAAGTTGAACCAGCGTGTTGGTGTTACTAAATCAGCCTTACCCAGTACTGCCATCATGTTTGCCAGTAGAGAACGCTTCCGCAAATACGCCTACGCACATCTGTCCTCCATTAACTAACATATGGACCCTGTTATGGTAGACCCATATGTCATCGGTGTAACTATTTACACTCCGAAGGACGGTATATCCTGGTAGTAGTACTACTATAATTGAGATTGAATGCACTTTCTTCCCCATCTTCCACTCTTCTTCCTCCTCTCTTCTTCTTCCTCCTCTCTTCTTCTTCCTCCTCTCTTCCCCATCGTCGGCCGCACACCATTTACCCCCACTCACTGCACGCCCGCCCGCGCCATCTTCCTTGCTAGCTCGCGCGTACCATATCCCCCCGCTCACTACTCGGCCACACGAGGAGAAGCTTCTTCGCTCACCCGAATCCACTTCCCCGCTGGCTCGCAGGCACCAAAAACCCCAATGCCAGAACAGACTGACACGCAGAGCCGCGATTGGAATTCCCTCCCCAATGTTCTCTTGGAGCATATCTGTAGTCGTATGGACCTACTCAGCACCGTCCGTCTGGCCACATGCTCGGTGTCTTTGTACCATCTACTCGTCAGCAACCGGCCGGCTCTTTTCAAGACACCCTGCTTGCTGATGCTCGATCCTCGCAGGTGGCACAGACACCAACTTGATGATCCTACAGAGGTTGTCGTGGTGCCCCTCGACATGCTACCACTACCCGTCCACCTGTCATTCATGCGCGGCCACTACTGGGCGGGCATGAAGGCAAACTGGATCGTCCTCATCCACCACACCGGTAGTCCGTGGCATCTCGTGGATATCTACACCCAGCGAGAGATCACCGTTCCATCGTTGGATACCGCTGAGCCTCGCGGCCCGCCGGACACTCCTGCCAACTATGCACGAGACGCGTCAAGCTTTTGGCTCGACCTCTGTTTGCAGGAAGTTGTAATCTGCGAAGTGCCCACACCATTAGAAGACTACATGGATTACAAGCTCATTGCCTTGTTCAACATGTGATTAGTCTATCTGGAATCCGGTCGCCATACATGGTTATGGCTCATCATCAATCCTATTGAGGCAACATTTCTGTCTGATGCTGTAGTGCACGATGGCATTGTTTAGGCGGTCGACACACATATTGGCTGCCTATACTGGTGGAATCTATCGTCGTGTAATTGTTCTATCTCATCTCATCTTTACCTTATGAATACGACTGCCTGTTCATTTGTTACAAATTTAGAATGCATAGCATGTCTGTAACCACATCATTGCTATATGTTCCTCTCATTTCCTAGATTTTTATGACCACACATGTTCTTATTAGAGTTGATATGAGAACAATTGGCATCTAATGATTGTTAGAATACATATTATGAGCATAACATCATGATTGCTATATGTTTCTCTCGTTTACAAGATTTTTATAAAAGCGCATGTTATTGCTTAGAGTTGATATGAGAACAGTAGTAGTAAGTGCTATGGTAGAATATGAGTAGGCACTGTCATAGTTGTTTTCCTCTCATTGTTACATGATGTTTGAACCATGGCATATTGCTAGAGTATGAAAGCCATTGGCTTATTTTTTTTAACTTGGGGTATGATTATGAGCACGGCATTGCAATTCTCTGTCTATGATATGTGTCACTGTTATAATAATCTTAATTCCACACATACTCTGAACATGATGGTTTATTTTTGTCCTCTTGGTCTCCAATTTGAATTGTTGCAGCAGACGCAAATGCGCTGGCCTTAATGATTCCAGGACCTGAAATCAAACCAGCCAATGGGTGGTGGTTTATCGCTAGTTCAGCTGACGGCGGTCATTTGATGCTCATTCGCACGTACCAAATTAACCAAACCATTACATCAAACCACATGCAGTACAATGCATGGGGCGTTAGTGACATTGATGTCTATGGCTGCTTCGTGTTCGAGAAAGATCCCAGCTCTGTTGGGCCAGGCATATTCAACTGGAGGCGGGTTTACAACCTCGGCAACCACTCCTTGTTCCTCGGGCTCAATTATCCGATCATCCAACCAATCATCGATCATATCACCAGCGATGATTATTGTGCTATGCAACTTCCATTCGCGAGGGGAGCTGTGTTTACACATCATACCGTGGGTTTCATGAATCACCATATCCAGAGATTCGTCGACATAGCTTGGTGCCAGATAATCTTCAGGGTGTGAAAGGCATCAAGCTTCCATGCCATGGATGGCTTTTGCAAACCCGACATGCGGCGATGTGGTTCATGCCAACAGCAAATATGCAAAACTTGATTCGTGCTGATATCTAGACTAAGCCATGTATTCTGTTGCTGTAGCACGACCCTCTTTTGTTGGATATTAAGTATTGTTGTTAGTTTGAAGCACTCCTCTGGTTTGAAGGATAGATACCTTCCTGGGATCAAGTGCATCCTAACTCACCTACGTAAGATGTACTGATAATGATGATGGAGATGCTGTGCAGAAGCCATATATATACATATATACATGTATATATATATATATATATATATATATATATATATATATATATATATATATATCAGTTAGGCTTCAAGTGCGTACTTGTTAGTTAAACCTATGTATAAATTGTGACACTAACTAGGACTAGTAAGTAGTACAGTAGCAGTACTAGTATACGTCGGTCAAATTATTCATCATGTCCACACATTGAATTGACGTGACAACACGCTGCGCGTGAGCTGCCACAAGAATCCCGGTGGCGTGTTCGGGTATTCTGGACTTTAGATTTGGAGTACCACTTATCTGTCGAAATCTTTCATCATTCACTTAAAATAGTCGATTGATCATACATTGAGTACCATATAACTGGAATTACCGATGCAAGTCGAAGAAGGATTGGCCGGTGATGCTGGCTGGCGTCAAGTTCGATCCCATGGATCAGGAGCTGATCGAGCACCTTGAGGCCAAAGTGAGTGCTGACAGCGCGAGATTTCAGTCTCTCATCCATTTGTTCATACCAACCATCGACAGCGAGCACTGCGTATGCTACACCCAACCTAGAAACTTCCATGTAAGACACCGGACGGCTGTCTACTTGCACAAACATATTCCTTTGTTTATAGCTCTATTTTTCTTTTTAGACACAGACCTGGTGAAGAAATTACAATTTGATAGTTAATAAAAAGTGAAACAAGTGACTGCAACAGGCCAAAGATGTTATGAAAATGCCAACTACGTACACTAAAACATGTATTCCACAATACTGCAGGTATCACACTGATTGGCCTAAGGAAGCATTTCTTCCAGCACCATTCCAAGGCATTCAAAAGGGGCACGTCGACGCGTCGCAAGATATAGTCGGAGTGCGTCATGCACACGATGTGGCACAAGACTGGCAATACCTTGACGGTGATGGTCAACGGCCGGCAGACGGACAACAAAAAAGGTTTTGGTGCTGCACACCAACAAGAACTTCGACCAGCAGAGGACCAACTGGGTGATGCACCAGTACAACCTCGGGGACCCGAAGCAAGAGAAGGAGCAGGAGCTGGTCCTCTGCAAGATTTTCTACCAGACGAACACTAGGGCCAGGAGTAAAACGATTATAAGTTAGTTTGGTATTGGTAGTTGTACTACCTTGTCGTCCGCAAGTTGGTATTGTTGTTAACGATCTTTTGGTATGAACTTGCATTTGCTTCCAACCATCATGCCGAGGGTGGACGTCGATATAAAGCTGAATCATTTGTTTCGAAACAAATTTTCAGGCGCCTGATTTTTATTTGATGGGTAGCATAAGCACCCGCCATTCAAATTCCCAGTTCTCCAATTTTTTCGAAACAAGTGCATGCACTTATTATCACGATAAAAAAATAATATCCGTGCTGCATCCCAGTTATCAGTCCGTACTTGCAGAATTCTCTCGTTTATTGAGCACGTAT
Source organism: Triticum timopheevii (assembly GCA_963921465.1). NCBI lineage: Eukaryota > Viridiplantae > Streptophyta > Magnoliopsida > Poales > Poaceae > Triticum > Triticum timopheevii. The sequence goes on along the minus strand of OY997264.1, from coordinate 59,963,267 downwards.
AATGTTTTTTCTGGTCGAGCAAGTTTCAACTGGGCTATAGGCTGCCCAGGGTTGGTTTTGTTTTTAACAGGCCCAACCCATGAAGACAACGGGGCACAAAGGTCTAGTATGTATCTACTGGCCTCTGGCCCGCCAGCGTTAGTTACATTTTGTCTGACAGCATCCGCATGCAGTTTTTTTTACTGAATCAAACACACAGCCAAGTTCTATTTTCCTCTTGAAACGCATGTACTACATCCGTTTTCTAATCTCTACCTATAGTTTTACTAGTTCATATACACGTATCATTATATTGGAAACACATAAAATTCCTTTTCATATTTACATCCTTATTTTTGTTGTTTTTCCCACCCAGCGCTGATTTTTTACTGCTGGTTTTCCCTTAAAACAACTCAATTGTCCCATGTCTTATTTGCTTACAAAAACAAAATGATTTTTTGGCAAATCAATAAGTTCTTAAAAAATGTTTATCATTTCGGGATTACAACAGTTCGGACTCCACCGAAATATGCAAAATAAGGTTGAACTTTTTGACCGTGGTCCTGGGCAGAAAATGGGCTGTAATAAATTACTTAAGAATTAGCAAATGGGCTGCAAATTATAAAAGATAGCAAATGGGCTTTATTTTGTCTGCCTCAGATTTGGAGGCTGACTTGTGGGCCTACTAAGTTCATGCGTACACAAGGTTTCTCAAAAAAGAAACTTAGTCAACAATCGACTCTACCAGCGTCAGACCGTTAGATGTCAATCTAACAATGAAAGCACAAGTGGTCCCTAGATGGTTTTGGTAATTAATGTCAACATATCTCTTGTTGGACTAACACTTTTACCTAGTATGTTTTAGATAAGTTCAACAATGGAGTGGCATGGACTAAAGGATGTGGAACTCCTTCAAGATGCTAAGGACAAAGGATTGGCTCAAGCTTCAAGATCAAGACTCTACTTTTTCTATTTTAGTGATCCAAGATCACATTGAGTCTATAGGAAAAGCCAATACTATCAAGAGGGGATGAGGTGTTGCTTAATGGCTTGCTTGCTCAAAGTGCTTAGTGATATGCTCCAAAACCCTCAACTACTTTCCCACTTCCACATATGAACTAAACCAAAAGTCGAACTCGGCCCCACCGATTCTTCTATCTGGTGCCACCGAGTTCAGATGTCATAGCCACTGCCACAAACCCTAGGCAAATCGGTCTCACCGATAGGGATCTCGGTCTCACCGAGATGGGATTGTGATCTCTTTGTGTATGTCCATTGCCAAAATCGGTCTCACCGAGATTGACCAATCGGTACCACTAGTAGAAAAGGGGGCAATGGTCCAGGCCGGTCCAGCCCATTAGTCCCGGTTCAATCCAGAACCGGGACCAATGGGGGCATCGGACCCGGTTCATGAGCCACGGGGGCCGACCGGTCCACGTGGGCCATTGGTCCCGGTTCGTCTGGACCTTTTGGTCCCGGTTGGTGGGATGAACCGGGACCAATGGGCCTCGCTCCTGGACCACCACCATTGGTACCGGTTCGTGGCTCGAACCGGGACCAAAGGCAAACCTTTAGTACCGGTTCATGCGACCAACCGGGACCAATGGTGGTGCCTATATATACCCCCTCACGCAAGAGGAGAGCACACTGCTCTGTTTTTTCTGGCCGAGGGGGAGAGGGCTTGGTGGTGCTCTAGCTCACCTCATATGCACACAAGGTGTTCGATGGAATGCCCGAGCCACACTACCTAAGGTTTCTCCTCTCCAAGCTCGACCGCCAAGCTCCATTTTCCTCCATATTTGTCTAGGTTTAGCGGTCCGTCACGCCCCGTCCCCGTCTTCAACGTCGTCGATCACCCGCAGCGATCTCATCGCCGGCACCACCGTGGTGAGCCTCTTGCTCTTATCTTCTTTCCGAAAGGAAAAATATTCTTATTTGTATGTTTAGATAGATATATACTTGTATAATTTTCTTACTTTTATTATTGCATCTTATATAGTGCGATGGTTTTGGTATCCGCCCCCGTCGGCCCTCGTCCTGTCTATGATTCGGATGTGGTATATATTATCTTTTCATAACTATTGGTTCATTTATTGTTTATGACAATTATGCCGACCAACATGACATAGATTTTATTCATCTAGGAGGTTGTTGAACCGGAAATTCCAACCGACCCTATTGTCGAGAGGTTAAATTTAGTTGAAGAAGAAAACAATTTGTTAAAGGAAAAAATTAGAAAAATTGAGGAGGAGAAGATGATATTGGAGTTGCATGTTGCGGATGTCGTCGATGATCACAAGATCAAGATGGATGCAATGCGCTTGAAGATTAGAAAGATTAGAAAATATGCCATTCATACCGAGGCTTGGTATCATTATGCCGTTGGATCAGTTGTTACATTGGTTGTGATTATGATCGCATTTGTTTTCGCATTGAAATGTTTTACATAGTTTCAGTGTATGGTTTAATTAATTTAGATGCTCTGCAGAGCTTTATGTTGTTAGATGAGAACTATGTATGTACTTTGGTTTTAATGTGATGATGAACTTCTATTAATTTGGTCACTTAATTAATTATCTATTCATGATGTTCTGTAATGATTTTTGTCACACTTAATTATATATAATGCACACAGATGAACCGGCAATGGATGTACGGTTCAAGACACACCTCCGAGTACATTAAGGGTGTGCATAATTTTCTCGAAGTGGCTGAGGCAAACAAGCAGAATGGTTTTATGTGTTGTCCATGCCCTATATGTGGGAATACAAAGTCTTACTCTGACCGGAAAATCCTCCACACCCACCTGCTTTACAAGGGTTTCATGCCACACTATAATGTTTGGACGAGGCACGGAGAAATAGGGGTTATGATGGAAGACGGCGAAGAAGAAGAGTACGATGACAACTATGTGCCCCCTGAATACGGTGATGCTCCAGAAGATCAAGAGGAACCAGACGATGTGCATGATGATGCTGCAACGGGCGAAGCTGCTGAAGATCAAGAGGAACCAGACGATGTGCCCGATGATGATGATCTCCGCCGGGTCATTGTCGATGCAAGGACGCAATGTGAAAGTCAAAAGGAGAAGCTGAAGTTCGATCGCATGCTAGAGGACCACAAAAAAGGGTTGTACCCCAATTGCGAAGATGGCAACACAAAGCTCGGTACCGTACTGGAATTGCTGCAGTGAAAGGCAGAGAATGCTTTGCCTGATAAAGGATTTGAGAAGCTACTAAAAATATTGAAGAAGAAGCTTCCAAAGGATAACGACTTGCCCGACAGTACATACGCAGCAAAGAAGGTCGTATGCCCTCTAGGATTGGAGGTGAAGAAGATACATGCATGCCCTAATGACTGCATCCTCTACCGCGGTGCGTACAAGGATCTGAACGCATGCCCGGTATGCGGTGCATTACGGTATAAGATCAGACGAGATGACCCTGGTGATGTTGACGGCGAGCCCCCCAGGAAGAGGGTTCCTGCGAAGGTGATGTGGTATGCTCCTATAATACCACAGTTGAAACGTCTGTTTAGAAACGGAGAGCATGCCAAGTTGATGCGATGGCACAGTGTGGACCATAAGAAAGACGGGAAGTTGAGAGCACCCGCTGACGGGTCGCAGTGGAGAAAAATCGAGAGAAAGTACTGGGATGAGTTTGCAAGTGAGCCAAGGAACGTATGGTTTGCTTTAAGCACTGATGGCATTAATCCTTTCGGGGAGCAGAGCAGCAATCACAGCACCTGGCCCGTGACTCTATGTATGTATAACCTTCCTCCTTGGATGTGCATGAAGCGGAAGTTCATTATGATGCCAGTTCTCATCCAAGGCCCTAAGCAACCCGGCAATGACATTGATGTGTACCTAAGGCCATTAGTTGAAGAACTTTTACAGCTGTGGAATGGAAACGGTGTACGTACGTGGGATGAGCACAAACAGGAGGAATTTAACCTAAAGGCGTTGCTGTTCGTGACCATCAACGATTGGCCCGCTCTCAGTAACCTTTCAGGACAGACAAACAAGGGATACCACGCATGCACGCACTGTTTACTTGACACCGATAGTATATACCTGGCAAGCTGCAGGAAGAATGTGTACCTGGGCCATCGTCGATTTCTTCCGACCAACCATCAATGTCGAAAGAAAGGCATGCGTACCGGTGATCACGTACTTGCTATGGTCAATGATTTACACGTAATCTTTGGAAAGGGTCCCGGCGGACTAGCTGTTCCAAGTGACGCTGAGGGACACACACCCATGTGGAAGAAGAAATCTATATTTTGGGACCTACCCTACTGGAAAGACCTAGAGGTCCGCTCTTCGATCGACGTGATGCACGTGACGAAGAACCTTTGCGTGAACCTGCTAGGCTTCTTGGGCGTGTATGGGAAGACAAAAGATACAGCTGAGGCACGAGAGGACCTGCAACGTTTGAACGAAAAAGACGGCATGCCTCCAAAGCAGTATGAAGGTCCTGCCAGCTATGCTCTTACCAAAGAAGAGAAGGAAATCTTCTTTGAATGCCTGCTTAGTATGAAGGTCCCGACTGGCTTCTCGTCGAATATAAAAGGAATAATAAATATGGCAGAGAAAAAGTTTCAGAACCTCAAGTCTCATGACTGCCACATGATTATGACGCAACTACTTCCGGTTGCATTGAGGGGGCTTCTACCGGAAAACGTCCGATTAGCCATTGTGAAGCTATGTGCATTCCTCAATGCAATATCTCAGAAGGTGATCGATCCAGAAACCATACCAAGGCTAAGGAGCGATGTGGTGCAATGTCTTGTCAGTTTTGAGCTGGTGTTCCCACCATCCTTCTTCAATATCATGACGCACGTTCTAGTTCATCTAGTTGACGAGATTGTCATTCTGGGCCCCGTATTTCTACACAATATGTACCCCTTTGAGAGGTTCATGGGAGTCCTAAAGAAATATGTCTGTAACCGCGCTAGGCCAGAAGGAAGCATCTCCATGGGCCATCAAACAGAGGATGTCATCGGGTTTTGTGTTGACTTCATTCCTGGCCTTAAGAAGATAGGTCTCCCTAAATCGCGGTATGAGGGGAGACTGACTGGAAAAGGCACGCTTGGAAAGGACTCAATAATATGCAGGGACGGATATTCTTGGTCTCAAGCCCACTACACAGTTCTACAGAACTCTACCTTGGTGACCCCGTATGTCGATGAACACAAGAACAGTCTGCGCTTCAAACACCCGGAGCAGTGCGACGACTGGATTACATGTGAACACATCAGGACTTTCAGCAGTTGGTTGGAAGCACGTATCAGAGGTGACAGCACTGTTTCTGATGAGCTGTACTTGTTATCCAGGGGACCATCTTTGACTGTATTGATTTGGAAAGGATACGAGATAAATGGGAAAACATTTTACATGATTGACCAAGATGAAAAGAGCACCAACCAAAACAGCGGTGTCCGCTATGATGCAACAACCGAGAGGGGAAATGACACATATTATGGTTACATAGTGGACATATGGGAACTTGACTACGGACATGATTTTAAGGTCCCTTTGCTTAAGTGCAAATGGGTCAATCTGTCAGGAGGCGGGGTACAGGTAGACCCACAGTACGGAATGACAACAGTGGATCTGAAAAATCTTGGGTACACTGACGAACCGTTCGTCCTAGCCAATGATGTGGCACAGGTTATCTATGTGAAGGACATGTCCAGTAGACCGAGAAAGAGAAAAGATAAGGAAGCAAATACATCATACGATGAGCCAAAGCGCCACATAGTTCTTTCAGGAAAAAGGGACATCGTGGGAGTGGAGGACAAGACAGACATGTCTGAAGATTATGAAAAGTTTCATGAAATTCCTCCCTTTAAAGTCAAGGCTGACCCCAGCATCCTGATAAACGATGAAGATTATCCATGGTTACGGCGCAATAAGCAAATGACACAAGCGAAGAAAAAGTGAAGACTTTCTCCCGCAACTATTATGATGATATATACCATGCCAACTTTGTAACTGACGAGTATGATACCATTGTTCGTTTTGTACATGCACATGCTATGTGTGGGTCAATTTATGATACCATGCCAACTTTCAACTTTTTCAGAGTTCATTTGAAATGCTTTAATGTCTTATGGTTCGGCCCTCGTAATAATTAAAAATAGCAACAATAAGTATTTTGTTGTAAGTAAAAACAAAATAAAATAAATAAAGCAAGAAAGAAAACAAAAAAAAAGTGTTTTCAAATTTGAAAAGTAATAGCACTAACAGAAAGTTTATAATTTTCCTAAAACTAGAAGCAAAAAGAATTAAAAAATAAAGCAAAAAACAAAAGAAAATAAATAATGCAGAAAACAAAACAAAAAAACAACAATAAGTATTTTGTTGTAAGTAGAAACAAAATAAAATAAATAAAGCAAGAAAGAAAACAAAAAAAAGTGTTTTCAAATTTGAAAAGTAATGGCACTAACAGAAAGTTTATAATTTTTCTAAAACTAAAAGCAAAAAGAATTAAAAATAAAGCAAAAAACAAAAGAAAATAAATAATGCAGAAAACAAAACAAAAAAACAACAATAAGTATTTTGTTGTAAGTAGAAACAAAATAAAATAAATAAAGCAAGAAAGAAAACAAAAAAAAGTGTTTTCAAATTTGAAAAGTAATGGCACTAACAGAAAGTTTATAATTTTCCTAAAACTAAAAGCAAAAAGATTTAAAAAATAAAGCAAAAAACAAAAGAAAATAAATAATGCAGAAAACAAAACAAAAAAACAACAATAAGTATTTTGTTGCAAGTAGAAACAAAAAAAAGCAAGAAAAAAAAGTGCCACCTACTGGGCCCCCACGGCCTGAGTACGACTTGAATCCCTAATTTGGGCAAGGATTCAGGCCCGCAGAAGGCCCAGAAGGCCCATCAGGCAAAGCAGTAGCAAGTATATCCATAAGCCTGCAGTAGGAAGGAGTTCAAGAGGGGAGCGGCAGTGGGGCTTATAAACCACTGCGCTCCCCTGTCAACTAGCGAGGTGGGACGAAACTTTGGCCCCGATGCGGGCAGCGCAGGGGCCTTTGGTCCCGGTTGGTGCACCAACCGGGACTAAAGGGGGGGGCATTGGTCCCGGTTGGTGTCACCAACCGGGACCAAAGGCTGCGGCCTTTGGTCCCGGTTGGTGTCACCAACCGGGACCAAAGGCTGCGGCCTTTGGTCCCGGTTGGTGGCTCCAACCGGGACTAAAGGGGGCATTAGTCCCGGTTGGTGCCACCAACCGGGACCAATGCTCCTTGTATATAAGTAGCACTTCGCAGTTTTGCAGTTCATCACCACCAGTTGCCCCCCCCCCCCCCCCGACGACGCCGAACACATCGACGCCGCCAGGCTGCCCCGACACCGCCCGCCGCCCCCGCCGTCGGCGTCGCCGTCACGGTCGCCCGCGCCCGTCGTCGTCGCCGTCCTCCCCGAGCCCGCGCTCGCCGTCGTCGCCGCCAGGCTCTGCCGCATCGCCGCCAGGCTCCGCCGCGTCGCCGCCGCCCGCGCGCCCCCGCCCCCCGCGCCCCGCGCCCCATCGCCGTCGCCCGCCCCCGCGCGCGGCCACCGCTGTGAGCCGCCGCGCCGCACCGGCTCTATTTTTTCTTTCATTTTTATTAGTTTTATTTTTTTGTTCAATGTATATATATATATATGTGTGTGTGTATGTATATATGTGGCTATATATATATGCGGCTCTGTTTTTTTTCATTTTTATTAGTTTAGTTTTTAAGTTTATAGATATACATATATAATGTATATGTGTATGTATGTGGCTATGCGTATGTAATGTTTAAAAATTGTTCAGATTATGTTTTCGTTGATATATATGTATTTATTGTTCATATGTGTATTAATGTTTTCATATATGCAAAAGATAGATTTTTAGAAAAGTTCGGTTTTTATTCTGTTCATAGATTTTTTTTGTTGATATTAATTATTGTAGAATATGCAAATGTTTGTATATTCATATGAACAATGCATTAGGCAAAACCTTTGTTTTTTTTCAAAATTTTCTATTTGAACATTTTTTTTAAAACAAGCAATACTAAAAGAATGAGAGGAAAAAGGAAAATAAGAAGAGGAAGAAAGGAGAAAAAGAGGAGAGGAAGAAGAGGAGAAATAAATAAGAAGAGGAAAAAATAAGAAAAAGAAGAGGAGAAGAAGATAGGAATAGAGGAGAAAGGAGAAATTCTATTTTTTCTTCTTCTCCTCTATTCCTTTCTTCTTCTCCTCTTTTTTTTTCTTCTTTTACTTCTTCTTCTTCTTCCTTCTTCCTTCTTCCTCTTTTCTTCCTTTTCCTTAATTATTTTCCTTTCTCGAGGGAGAAGAAGAAAAAGAAGAGGAGAAGAAGAAAGAAAGGAAAGGAGAAAGAAGAAACTTCAACACGAGGGGGTGGTACCGATACCCCCTCCCCGATAACATTATTTTTGCATGTATATGTATATCGCGTTGTTGTCGATATAACCCCCTCTAGATACAACTGCAGCACCCCCCTCGGCCCTCTCGCTCGACCAAAACTCTCGAGGACACCCAAACCCTAGAGAGAAAACGATGTTGCAAGTCTCCTACGTACCCCCTCCCGCCGCGCTCCTACCCGACAAATTAACTCTCTCGAGGCCACCCAAATTTATCAAGTTAAAAGAGCGTTATCGTCGAGGCCACCCCAAACCCTTGAAGCTTTGTGTCGAGGCGACCCCAAACACTAGAGAAGCTGCGTCGAGGCCACTAACATGATTCCTTATTGTGATTAGCTAGCTAGTTCTACGTTTGCCACTATGTACCATGTTTGAATAATAATTGACATGTTGTCAATATTTGCAGAAACTATGGAGCACTCCCGAGACGAAGAAACAGAAGCGATGTTGGGGGAAATAATCGCAAATGGAAGTGATGATGTTGCGTCATTTCTCATCGACACCGTTGGTCAGATGGATGAAGAAGAGGGCTATGATTATGATGGCTTCGACCCATTAATGCCGGTACAAGAGGAGGACTATGTTCATGATGGCTCCGGTGACACAATGGAGGTACAAGACGAAGGAGACCGTGCCGAGCCGAGTCACCGAACCGAGTCCGGCCAGGTATATATATATTAGTTAAGCCCGTGCTGACAAGTTAATTGATGCATCCATTGTTTTGGTATATGTACACATATTAAGTACTGTCGTCTTTCTTCCTTATAATTTCTAGCCCTCTGGATCGAGCACAACTTCGGTAAGGAGACGAGGCCCGAAGAAAAAGTTGAGCTCAGATGAAAAGTTTGAGATCATAGAAATCGCGCCCGACGGCGAACCGATTGAACCAATCCGGACAAAGAAGGCATTTTCTGCTCAGTGCGGGGTTCTTGTTAGGGACAGGATCCTGATCAGCATCCAGCAATGGTATAAGCCTGCTAAGGATGAAGACGCTGAGGTGTCTTATGTCAATGATATGCAGAAAGAAGTTCTTTGGAATGAGCTGAAGGAAAATTTCACCCTACCGCCAGAGGAGGATCCGGAGAAGCCAGTTATAGAGCAATTAATCAAGTCTTGTGCTCTTAAGAAGATGGCTGGCCTAATGAGGAGGTGGAGGAAAGAGCTGAACAAGTTTGTCAGGAAAAAAGAGACACCAGAATTCATCGGCAAATAAGAGAAGATCAAAGATCAGTGGCCCGCATTTGTGGCCCACAAGACATCAGAAAAGAGTAAGAAGATGTCGGAGACAAACAAGAAAAATGCTGCGAAGAAGAAGCTTCACCATCGCACGGGGTCAGGTGGCTACCTCAAAGCCTGGCCTAAGTGGTCCAAGGCTGAGCATGATCTGCTTGAAAAAGGGATCGAACCAGAGACAATGCGCTGGCCAGACCGTTGCCGGACTTGGTTCTTCGGGGCTGGCGGAACCTTGGACCCTGTAACAGGGCAGTGTCAGTGGACGGACGAGCAACTGCAAACACCAGTCAAGAAACTTTGACACTATATCGATGCAGCGCAGCGAGGGACGTTCCTTCCAAACAGGGAGAAGGACGAGCTCACAATGGCCCTTGGGAATCCCGAGCACCCTGGATGGACACGAGGCACGCCAGGCTCCCTTCCGTGGAAGGATGGTTCTCCGTACGCAGGGGGTTACAAAACCCACGAGAGGAGGAAGAAACTGGAGCAGGACCAAATGCAGGCGCTGCTTCGAAGGGTAATGGGGCTAGAGGATCGAGAAGAGGAACGAGAAGCAGCAGATCGCAACAAACGACATGCCGAAGCTTCCCCCGAAGCTACCCCGCCATCTCAGCGGAGAAGCAGCGTTGCCTCCACCGAGCTACTTCAGCTGGAGGATGTCTTGATGACTCCTGCCAGCTATCCCGTGGATGGTATCACGGAGTCTCAAAATTGCCACATTATGGCGCGATGCATGAATTTGAAGGTCAAGGCGGCTGTTGGCCAAGTTTATCCTAGTGGACCCGGCACAACTTATCACTGCCAGCCGATTCCAGAAGGATTTGCTAAGGTGATGGTTGATGAAATAACGGCGGGATTTGAGGACCTCGCGCTTGAGCACCATACCGGTGAAGGGGAGACTAGGCTGGGTTCTGCTCTGAAGACTCCATGCCTATGGCGGAAGGAGCTCATCGACCTTCTGAACTGGACGCCTCCGCATCCTCCTCCTCCTCCGGCAAGTCAGGGCACTCCGCCTCCTCCACCGCCTCCTCCTCCGGCGAGTGATGATCAGGGCACGCGTGGCGGCACTCCGCCTCCTTCTCCGGCGCGTGGCGGCACTCCGCCTCCTCCTTCTCCTCCTCGCCAGCAAGGGCGGAAGAGACCCGATGCCGCCCCGGCTGCTCCGACGCGTCGTAGTCCTTCTCCTCCGCCTCGTAAGCAAGCACGAAAGAAGATAGACGCCGCAGCCGCTCAGTCTGCTCCGGCGTCTAGCAGCACAAGAAGAGAGAGGCAATACAGATACGGTCCACCTCTAAAGCCTCTAGAGAAGTTACCGTACAAGAGGACCGAGGAGGAAACCGATACGATCGTGCAAACCCACGTGAAGGAGTTCTTTGAAGGGGTGAAAGCAAAGATACATCCACCTCCGGAGGAGAAGGTAGATCCGGTGAAAGCAAAGCGCACTCTCGATGCCCTGAGGAAACCACCAAAGTCTCCGCCGAGAACCAACTATGAGCGCATTACTGAACAGACATATCTCCAAGCCAAGCGGTCGGGAACTACTGTCAGTGATAAAAGGTCAAAAGAACAACGAGCAAAGGGGAAAAAATTGCCCAGCTCGGCAAACAAGCACAGCAATCGTGCCCCCCGCTCAATGTGTCTAATCCTCCGGGGACGGTGGCCGGTTATGGCAATCATGAAGATTACCTGCCTGACGATGCACTTCCTGATTTCATGGAGGTGGACTTATTCAGATACGAGTACGGGAAGCCTCTCGTCAAAGATGAAAAGTCTCTGACAACAATGATGCGAAGATTCCATAGTTGGTACATGAAAACCTGCAGAGAGTCTGAGGGGACGCACACTTTGTATCTGAAAATTAAAGAGGAGCACGACCTCGTTTCAAATGATCTGTTGTCTATTCAATTTGAGGAGTTCTTCGAGTTCTTCAATCAAAAGGCCCTCGATAAATTAATGGTCTTTTGCTACTGCCTGTAAGTACTATTTCTATCATTAGTCTGTATATATAGCTCGGCTCTTTCATTGCATGTATTTATAATTAATTATCCTCAATATATTATGCAGATTGAAGATCGTCGAGTGCAAAAAAAATGAAATCTATGATATTGGGTTCATTAACACAAATATCATAGATGTTTTTCTGGTTGAAAAGCGCGCCGAAGAGGCCGAGGACAACTTGCTACAATCATTGATCAAAAATCAAAACAAAGATACCATACTCTTTCCTTACCACGGCCCGTGAGTGTTACTGTCATGTGCATATTCGGTTTTCCTTATTACTCGAGCGAGGTTAATGTAATTGATGAGTTATGCATGCGTGCAGGTACCACTATATTCTTCTGGAGATTAAGCTTGAGCGTGGACTAGTAACCGTCTTAGACTCCAGACGGAAAGATCCTAGCACCTATGCGGACCTGACTGAAATGCTCAGCAAGTAAGTTCAATCGATCATTATCGCACCATATCGGCAACTTTTTGTTCATTTCCTGATATCTCAAAAGTAATAATAATTATTTTCTTTGTCTTGAAGGGTTTGGAAATAGTTCACCGCACAAGCTCCGGGACTGCCGAAGGAGCTGCGATATACATACCCGAAAGTAAGTACTACTGGCGCGCATCTCCCGTTGATTCTATAGCTATACTTTCATCAATGCCATTTATATAATGCTTCATTATCAGTTTGATTGACCTCTATTTCTCGTAAAGTGCTTGTGGCAGGAGGAAGGGAATGATGTCCGTGGATACTACGTGTGCGAGTTCATCCACAACGCGACTTTGAAAAACAAGCGGGGCTACTCTAGAAGACAATATGAAGTGCGTAAGCAATAATATTCACAATTTCATTTTACTACACCATCATTTCTGTTGAGTTTCATTCATATATATGTATTAATTAACCCCCTTCTTCAAATTAATTAGACGTGACAGATGCGGGATGAACTCCTACCACTAGATCGCATGAAAGCAATTCAAGAGGAATTGGCGGGATTCTTTCTTGAACACGTCATCAGTAAAGCCGGAGAATACCATGTGGAACTTCAATTCAAATGCTAGTGGTTTGTAATTAAGAGATCTTATATAGATTGTACATGTATGTAGCCAGTAAAACTTGTTGTTCGACCAATCTCTCGGATAAGGAGAGGTCGATCGATCACTTCTCTCAGTATGCATGACGAACTTCTGTACTGAATGGTTCTCTCGATCACTTATGTATATATACTACGTAGCGTCGAGCAAGCACGGACATAAGAGAGGACACTTCTCTCTATTAATTAGCTAGCTAACACAATATACGAAACACCTAAATTAACCCCCCAAAACCCCCCAACCCCCTCCTTTCAAAAAAAAACAAAAACCCCAGCCACTGGAATGCAGACACGTGGATGCCTTTTGGTCCCGGTTGGAGCCACCAACCGGGACCAAAGGCCCCCTGACTGGGCTCAGCGCACAGGGCCACGTGCAGGCACATTGGTCCCGGTTCTTGTTTGATCCGGGACTATTGGGTTGAGGTATTAGTAACGACCCATTAGTCCCGGTTCCCGAACCGGGACGAAAGGCCCTTACGAACCGGGACTAATGGGTGGTTTTCTACTAGTGTACTAAAGAGATTACAATGCAAACTTTCTGGTTAGGTTATTACCAAAATCGGTCCCATCGAGTTTGAGTAATCGGGCTCACCGAGTTTGCCTGACCAACTCTCTGGTTAGCTTATTACCAAAATCGGTCCCATCGAGTTTGTGTAATCGGTCACACTGAGATTACGTTATGCCCTAACCCTAACCATATCGGTCCTACCGAGTTGCATGTCGGTCCCACCGAAAATCCTAACGGTCAATAGGTTTGCTGAATCGGTCCGACCGAGTTTAACTATTCGTTCCCACCGAGTTTGGCAAATTGCGTGTAACGGTTAGAATTTGTGTGGAGTCTATATATGCCCATCCACACACTCTTCATTCGTGGAGAGAGCCATCAAAACATGCCTACACTTCCAATACACATTTTCTGAGAGAGAACCACCTACACTTGTGTTGAGCTCAAGATATTCCACTCCAACCATATGAATCTTGATCTATAGCCTTCCCCAAGTTGCGTTCCACTCAAATCTTCTTTCCACCAAATCCTGTGAGAGAGAGAGTTGAGTGTTGGGGAGACTATCATTTGAAGCACAAGAGCAAGGAGTTCATCATCAACACACCATTTGTTAATTCTTGGAGAGTGGTGTCTCCTAGATTGTCTAGGTGTCACTTGGGAGCCTCCGACAAGATTGTGGAGTTGAACCAAGGAGTTTATAAGGGCAAGGAGATCGTCTACTTCGTGAAGATCTATCGCTAGTGAAGCAAGTCCTTCATGGGCGATGGCTATGATGGGATAGACAAGGTTGCTTCTTTGTGGACCCTTCATCGGTGGAGCCCTCCGTGGACCCGTGCAACCGTTACCCTTCGTGGGTTGAAGTCTCCATCAACGTGCATGTACGATAGCACCACCTATCGAAACCACGACAAAAACATCCGTGTCTCAAATTGCGTTTGAATTCTCCAAACCCTTCCCTTTACATTCTTGCAAGTTGCATGCTTTACTTTCCGCTGCTCATATACTCTTGCATGCTTGCTTGATATGTACTGTGTTTGTCAAACTTGTGCTAAAACTACACCTAAACTTTAAAGATATTAAAAACTGCAACTTTTGGTACTTAGTGTCTAATCACCCCCCCCTCTAGACACCTCTTCTCGATCCTTTCAATTGGTATCAGAGCTTTGGTCTCCATTGCCTTGGTTTAAACACCTTTGGAGGAAGATGGATGTGTCTACTTTGGGGAGTCTTAGACATAGAGTGCCTATTCTCGATGGAGAGTATTTTCATGAATGGAAAAATGTGATGCTTGAGATTTTCAATGAATATCATTTGAACAAGTACATTGCTAGCCCTTGTGCACCTCATGTTGATCCTTTGCACCCTACCCTAGATGAAGATATTGACATGATTCGTAATCTTAGAACTGTTGAGCTCATCATTAGAGGCTTGCCTAGAAACTTGATTAGATGTTTGCCTACTCTCAAGTGTGCCTACACCATATGGAGATTTCTTGTGGAACGATTTCCAGATTATTCCTTGAAAAATTTAGACAAAATTATCCATAAATCTATTGCTTTGAGTAAGATGAACTCTAGTGATCCTACCTTTGGTGATTGTCTATTTGAGCTTACCAATCTAATGCGTGCCAGGAAATGTTGGGATCATTAGAGACATCATATCCGAAGCTATTAGAATTCATAAAGGTGACCATTGTGATGATCATTTATCTAATGAATTACCCTCTCTAGGAATTGATCAATCACAAGATGATGTTGAACATGGATACAATGATGAGGATGATGATAGTGACTATGATCTTGATAATGCAATGAGACACTTTGGTCTTATGGCTAATCTTCGTGGCTACATGGCTGGAGGAAAGGAATGGGTCCTTGATAGTGGATGTACTGATCATATGACCAGAGATAAATACATGTTTCGTGAGCTTGCTGAAAATGACGGCACTCGAAAATATGTCACTTTTGGTGATAATTCAAAGGGTAAGGTGGTTGTCCTTGGTAAGGTGGCCATATCACATGAGATAACTCCATACAAAATGTCATGCTCGTTGAATCCCTTGGATATAATTTACTTTCAGTTTCTAGACTTGCTGATTTCGGTTTCAATGTCCTATTCACTGAAGTAGATTGCCAAGTGTTTCATAGAGACAATCATAAAATGGTATTTACCGGTATACATAGAGGAGATCTTTACATTGTTGATTTCACTAAAAAGGCTCAACCTAGAAATTGCTTAATTGCAAAATCTTCTAAAGGCTGGTTGTGGCATAGAAGACTAGGTCATGTTGGCATGCGAAATCTTGATAAGCTTATTAAAGGTGATCATATCCTTGGAATAAAAGCTGTCATATTTGACAAGGATAGACTTTGTAGTCCTTGTCAAGTAAGGAAACAAGTTGGAGGAAGTCACCGCGCGAAGAACATCATGACCACGAGAAGACCACTCGAGCTACTTCACATGGATCTCTTTGGTCCAAATGCCTACAAGAGTCTCGGTGGTAACTCATTTGGTCTAGTCATAGTTGATGATTTTTCAAGATTTACGTGGGTGTTCTTTCTTGATGAAAAATCGCAGGTCCAAAAGATCTTCAAAAACTTCGCTAGGAAGGCCCAAAATCAATTTGATGTGAAGATCAAGAAGGTTCGGAGCGACAACGGAACGGAGTTCAAGAACGCAAATGTGGACACCTTTCTTGACGTATAAGGGATTTCACATGAGTTCTCGGCTACGTACACACCTCAACAAAATGGAGTCGTTGAGAGGAAGAACATGACTATTATCGAGATGGCAAGAACGATGCTTGATGAGTACAAGACGCCAAAGCACTTTTGGGCGGAAGCGGTTGAGACAGCTTGTCATGCAACAAATCTCTTATATCTTCACAAGCTACTTGGCAAGACGGCTTACGAGCTCCTCACCGGTAACAAACCCCAAGTTGGGTACTTTCGAGTATTCGGCTCAAAGTGCTACATTCTTGATAAGGATCGTCGTTCTAAATTTGCTCCTAAATCTCATGAAGGTTTCCTACTTGGTTATGGCTCAAACTCTCACACTTACCGTGTCTACAACAATATCACCCGAAGGGTTGAACAGATGGTAGATGTGAAGTTTGATGAATCTAACGGCTCGCAAGTAGAGCAATTGCCAATTGATGTAGGAGACAAAGACCCTTCAGAAGCAATTCAATACTTGTCCATTGGCAAGATTCATCCAACGGAGGTGAAGGAGAGTACCTCGTCCATCCAAGTGGAAGCTTCTACCTCACGACAAGGTGAACCAAGAGTTGATACGCAAGCATCCACAAGTGGGACAAGCCAAGATGAAGAAAATAAGGAAGTGCACCAAGATGAACATCAACAACCTCCCTCTCCACCACAACAAGAGAACGACAATGTCAACAATGAAGAAGGCCAAGAAGAAGAACAAGATGAAGAAGATGTTCAACCAAGACCCAAACAAAAGCTTTCACGAGTTTGAGCAAGATTTGCTAAAGATCATCCCGTGGAGCAAATCTACAATGATATCCAAACCGGGAGAATCACTCGCTCTAAAACTCGTTTAGCTAACTTTTTTGAACATTACTCATTCATCTCTAGCATTGAACCAATGAAGGCTGAAGAAGCATTGGAAGATCCGGATTGGATAAACGCTATGCATGCAGAGCTACACAACTTTGAGAGAAATCAAGTGTGGATATTGGTCGAGAAGCCCGACAACAACCACAACATCATCGGTACCAAATGGGTGTTTCGCAACAAGCAAGATGAAGATGGACAAGTGGTTCGCAACAAAGCATGTCTCGTCGCCCAAGGTTACACACAAGTCAAAGGTATGGACTATGGTGAGACATATTCTCCCGTCGCTAGACTTGAGTCCATTTGCATCTTATTTGCTTATGCTAATCACCATGATATCACCTTGTACCAAATGGACATTAAAAGTGCTTTTCTAAATGGTGAAATTGAGGAGGAAGTTTATGTTAAGCAACCTCCCGGCTTTGTCAATCCTAAGAAACCTAATCATGTTTACAAACTTCACAAAGCCCTTTATGGTCTTAAACAAGCTCCTAGAGCATGGTATAAATGCTTAACCAAGTACCTTATTGAAAAAGGCATTGAAATTGGTAAAATTGATTCTACTCTTTTTACTAAAAGGTTTAATGGAGAACTATTTGTATGCCAAATTTATGTTGATGATATTATATTTGGTTCGACTAACCCTCATTTTAGTGAGAAGTTTGGAAAGCTAATGTCGGAGAAGTTTGAGATGTCTATGATGAGTGAACTCAAGTTCTTTCTTAGTTTGCAAATCAAGCAAACTAAGGAAGGTACCTTTGTCGCTCAAACAAAGTACACCAAGGACTTATTCAAGAAGTTCAATATGCAAGAATGCAAAGGTATGACTACACCCATGCCTACTAGTGGACATCTTGATTTGACCAAAGATGGTGAACCGGCTGATCAAAAGGTTTATCGCTCTATGATTGGTTCATTGTTATATCTATGTGCCTCTCGTCCCGATATTATGCTAAGTGTGTGAATGTGTGCACGATATCAAGCTGCTCCTAAAGAATGTGATCTTAAGGCCGTGAAAAGGATAGTGAGATACTTAATCCATACACCAAATTTTGGCATTTGGTATCCCAAGAGGTCCTCTTTTGATCTTTTTGGCTACTCCGATTCGGACTATGCCGGAGACAAGGTTGATAGAAAGTTCACTTCGGGTACTTGTCAATTCCTTGGTAGATCTCTTGTGTCTTGGTCCTCCAAGAAACAAAACTCGGTATCCTTATCCACTGCCGAAGCGGAATACATTGCCACTGGTTCATGTTGGGCTCAATTACTTTGGATGACCCAAACTCTTAAAGATTATGGGATATATGTGAAACATGTTCCATTGCTATGTGACAATGAAAGTACCATTAAGATTGCTCATAATCCTGTGCAACCTTCTCGAACTAAGCATATTGAAGTTCGTCATCATTTCATTCGAGATCATGTTGCCAAAGGGGACATTAATCTTAAGCATGTTCGCACCGATAAGAAATTGGCGGATATATTCACTAAACCACTTGTTGAGAAAGTGTTTTGCAGGTTAAGACGTGAATTGAACATCATTGACGCTTCAAACTTGGAGTAGAAACTCCATTTGATACATGCAAGGCATGAGCCTATGACTAATCCTTGATATTTCTCTTATGATGCTATTAATATGTCTTGGATATATTTGCACCTTGCATGTTATCTAACCCGTGTAGGTACTTGGATGAATCTAAATCTATGAGACCGCAACTCACTCACATCTAGAGCGATGTCTACATCACCAAGTCTCTACACAATGGTGGTTGAAGACAAGTAAGCACGAAACCATTCAAACATATCCTTTGACAAATTCCATGATTGAATCTTGTAATTGCCATTTTGGATACACAAGTGCTCTTCCTTGCAAGACTAACCCATGTAGGTAGATGAACTCAAACTCCAAGTGGTGCTCCCAACTCTTGATGAACTACATCAACCTTGATCAACCCACACAAGTTCAACTACATGATCAAGATCTACACCACCACCCAAGGTATGTTATTCCATCTTAGAGAAGCTTTACTCCAAGTCATGAGTCAGAGCAACTCAACAAGATGTGAATACATCAAAATGCTTCAATGAAAAATGGTAACCCCATTTTGAGCTTAAACGATGAGTATGACCTATGATCAAGTGCTTTCACTTGACTCCTAAGTCAATATACTCTAACATATGTGACTTAGTCACCGACCATTTCTAGATGAAGTTCTCTTGTGTTTCTCCGTGCTTTTGCATTTGCATAATTGTTTCCCCTTCAAAAAAAAACTTCATCTAGATCTTTTTTTTCATTTTTGTTCTGCATTTTCTGCATCCAATTCATTGCAAATCTTTCAGTTAATTCCTTGCATATTCTTGTGAGATCTTATTCGTCAAGTGAGCTGAGGTGACAAGTGGTTTCACTCTGATGAACTTGGTCACACCGGTTTGTTCTCTTCGGACCAACCGAAATCCTTCGGTGCCACTGAGGGAGTACTGGAGTAGGGGGTGTCCGGACAGCCGGACTATCATCGTCCACCGGACTCCAAGACTACGAAGATACAAGATTGAAGACTCCGTCCCGTGTCCGGATGGGACTTTTCTTGGCGTGGAAGGCAAGCTTGGCAATACTGATATGTAGATCTCCTACCATTGTAACCGACTCTGTGTAACCCTAGCCCTCTCCGGTGTCTATATAAACCGGAGGGCTTTAGTCCGTAGGACACAACCTCCATTACAACAATCATACCATAGGCTAGCTTCTAGGGTTTAGCCTCCTTGATCTCGTGGTAGATCCACTCTTGTACTACCCATATCATCAATATTAATCAAGCAGGACGTAGGGTTTTACCTCCATCAAGAGGGTCCGAACCTGGGTAAAACATCGTGTCCCTCGTCTCCTATTACCATCCGCCTAGACGCACAGTTCGGACCCCCTACCCGAGATCTGCCGGTTTTGACACCGACATTGGTGCTTTCATTGAGAGTTCCTCTGTGTCGTCACCGATAGGCTCGATGGCTTCTTCAATCAACAACAACGCCGTCCAGGGTGAGGCTTTTCTCCCCGGACAGATCTTCGTATTCGGCAGCTTTGCACTGCGGGCCAATTCACTTGGCCATCTGGAGCAGATCGAAAGCTACACCCCTGGCCATCAGGTCAGGTTCGGAAGCCTAAACTTCACGGCCGACATCCACGGGGACTTGATCTTCGACGGACTCGAGCCACAGCCGAGCGTGCCGCGCTGTCACGATGGGCATGATTTAGCTCTGCCGCCGGACAGTGCCTTGGTCGCCGCACACAAATCCGCTCCGTCCCTTGGTCCGGAGCCGATCGCGCAGATCGAGGACCGGTGGCTGGACACCGCCTCGGGGGCTGCAACTTCCACGGCGATGGAGCCGAACACTAACCTTGTCCCCTGCAAAGCTCGTAACTCCGAGGTGCCGGACTCCCTGCCGGACTCCGAACCTCCCGCGCCCCTGCCAATCGAGTCTGATTGGGCGCCGGTCATGGAGTTCACCACCGCGGACATCTTCCAACACTCGCCCTTTGGCGACATCCTAAATTCGCTAAAACATCTCTCGCTATCCGGAGAGACCTGGCCGGATTATGGCCAGGATGGTTGGGGTACGGACGACGAAGAAATTCAAAACCCGCCCACCACCCACTTTGTAGCCACTGTCGACGATCTAACCGACATGCTAGACTATGACTCCGATGACATCGATGGTATGGACGACGATGCCGGAGACGAACAAGCGCCAGCGCCTACAGGGCACTGGAAGACCACCTTGTCATATGACATATACATGGTGTACACCCCAAAAGATGGGGACAGCGAAGAAGTAGCGGAGGCAGATTCCCTAAAGAAACAGCCCAAGCGCCGACGTCAGCGGAGCCGCTCTAAACCCCGCCACAGCAAGAATGGAGATTCCGGCACAGGAGATAATAACACCCTAGACAGTGCCGAAGACAATCCCCTCCAGCAAGATTCAGCGCAAGAGGATGCAGAAGCAAGCCCTCACGAGAGAGCGGCAGACGAAGAGGTCGAGGATGATAATTACATACCTCCCTCCGGAGACGAGGCAAGCCTCAACGACGACGAATTCGTCGTACCAGAGGATCCCGTCGAACAAGAGTGTTTTAAACGCAGGCTTATCGCCACGGCAAATAGCCTAAAGAAAAAGCAGCAGCAGCTTCAAGCTGATCAAGACCTGTTGGCCGATCGATGGACCGAGGTCCTCGCGGCCGAAGAGTACGAACTCGAATGCCCCTCCAAAAGCTACCCTAAACGCAAGTTGCTCCCTCGATTAGAGGAGGAAGCATACATACCTTCATCACCAGCGCACAATACGGCCGACCGACCACCCCGTGGTCGCGACAGAGAGGCATCCAGGCCCTCCACCAAGACCGTACCCCGGCATCGCTCCAAAAGTACGAAGTTAAGAGGGAACGCGCCGGACTTGCGAGATATATTGGAGGACAAAGCAAGGCAATCCAGATCCATCTACGGATCACGTGGGTGCCCCACGACCCACGACGAATACCGTTGCGCCGGATACAACAACTCCGGCCAGGCCGAACACAGCAGACAACGCTCACTTGAGCTACGTCGTGATATTGCTCAATATAGAGGCACCGCACACCCGCTATGCTTCACTGACGAAGTAATGGATCATCAAATCCCTGAAGGGTTTAAACCCGTAAACATTGAATCCTACGATGGCACAACAGACCCCGCGGTTTGGATCGAAGATTATCTCCTTCACATCCATATGGCTCGCGGCGACGATCTCCACGCCATCATGTATCTCCCACTCAAGCTTAAAGGACCAGCTCGGCATTGGCTTAACAGCTTGCCCGCAGAGTCAATTGGGCGTTGGGAAGACCTGGAAGCCGCATTCCTCGACAACTTCCAGGGCACATATGTGCGACGGCCATACACCAATGACCTAAGCCACATAATTCAGCAGCCAGACAAATCGGCCAGATAGTTCTGGACACGGTTCCTAACAAAGAAAAATCAAATCGTCGACTATCCGGATGCAGAGGCCCTCACAGCCTTCGAACATAACATCCGCGACGAGTGGCTAGCCCGGCACCTAGGACAGGAAAAGCCGAAATCCATGGCAGCCCTCACATCTCTAATGACCCGCTTCTGTGCGGGAGAGGACAGCTGGCTAGCTCACAGCAACAACCTAAGTAAAAATTCTGGCAGTCCGGATACCAAGGACCATAATGGCAGGTCGCGTCGAAGCAAAAATAAACGCCGCATTAACGGCGACGACAAGGAGGATACGGAGGTCAACGCCGGATTCCGAGGCTCTAAACCCGGTCAGCGGAAGAAGCCATTCAAAAGAACCACTCCGGGTCCGTCCAATTTGGACCGAATACTCGACCGCTTATGCCAGATACATGGCACCCCCGAAAAGCCAGCTAATCACACCAAGAGAGACTCTTGGGTATTCAAGCAGGCATGCAAGTTAATTGCCGAAAACAATGACAAGGGGCTGCATAGCGATGACGAGGAAGCGACCCGGCCGCCAAACAGTAGAGGACAGAAGGGTTTCCCCCCACAAGTGCGGATGGTGAACATGATATACGCAACCCATATACCCAAGAGGGAGCGGAAGCGTGCACTAAGGGACGTATATGCGCTGGAGCCAGTCGCCCCGAAGTTCAATCCATGGTCCTCTTGCCCGATCACTTTCGATCGAAGAGACCATCCGACCAGTATCCGCCATGGTGGATTCGCCGCATTGCTTTTAGACCCAATCGTCGATGGATTTCACCTCACGAGAGTCCTGATGGACGGCGGCAGTAGCCTGAACCTGCTTTATCAGGATACAGTGCGCAAGATGGGCATAGACCCCTCAAGGATTAAACCTACAAAAACGACCTTCAAAGGTGTCATACCAGGTGTTGAGTCCAATTGTACAGGCTCAATCACAATGGAAGTGGTCTTCGGGTCCCCGGACAATTTCTGGAGCGAGGAGTTAATCTTCGACATAGTCCCATTCCGCAGCGGCTATCACGCTCTGCTCGGACGAACCGCGTTTGCAAAGTTCAACGCGGTGCCGCATTACGCATACCTCAAGTTCAAGATGCCAGGCCCTCGTGGAGTCATCACGGTCAACGGAAATACGGAACGCTCCCTCCGAACGGAGGAACATACAGCGGCTCTCGCGGCAGAAGTACAGAGCAACCTTCTAAGGCAATTTTCGAGTCCGGCCGTTAAATGGCCGGACACGGCCAAACGGGCCCGGAGCAACATCAACCAAGACCACCTGGCACGTCCCGAGCACGCGTAGCAATGCGGCCCCAACCCCAGCCCTTGCATAATTGCAAGACAAACCCTCCACGTACATCATTACGCTCTGGAGATACCATGGGCCTAGGGGGAGGGGCACGACCACAATAGACCCAGAGTGCGGCTCGACCACACCAGGGGCTCCCAAGTGTGTCACTCTTTTTCTTTTCCTTCTTTTTATATAGAGGACTCCATTTACCAGAGGCCTTGTCTAGCGGTGGACCCTCCGAACTCACGATGCAACAGCCAGGGAAGAAAGAAGGCTGCGATGAACACTCAGGTGGTCTCCATTACGAGCATTAAATTCGATTATATACACCAGTCCGCAGCCCACCCCTGGAGGGGGACATGTTTATTTAGTCCAATCCCTTGCTTACCGAACTATTTGTATCCTTCCGCACTCATAGTAGAATTCCTTGAATAAATAACGCAGCGCTCTTTTGCCTGTAATTGCATTACTTTACATATATGTTCACTAATGACATCTTGCACCCGTATATTTTGGTACGGCCGAATGCACCGGGGGCTTATGTTCCCCGTATTATGGTGTGATAAGTCCGAACACTTTCACAAGTGCGACACCCCGAACTTATAACATTATATGAATCGGCTCCGAATCATGTCTTGGATCAATAGTTGGGTTTGCCCGGCTCCCACGTTTGGTGCCTTACGTTCCGTTCTATCGGCTAAGGTGGCACTGGGAGAACCACTGCGATTGCGCCCCGGTTGAGCTGGGCGAGCTCCTCAGTAGAGAAAGCTAAAACTGACTGGCATGATAAGGCGAGAGACCGGTCGCTGTTCGAGAGGTCTTTTCGGGTCCCTAAAGACTTATGCCGCTTCGAGCGAAGTACCGGATAATGTCCGACGAAGGCGTGGATAGCGCCCCGAATTCGGTCTTCCGAATACTAGGGGCTTCGCCTAAATTTAAAATTATAGAATTCTATGGCTAAGTGAGAGTGTTCAAGCATTATAAGTCCGGTTGCCTTGTTCGTTGTGTTGAGCGCCTCCCTAGATGGACCCAAAAATGGGAACAAGAGTGCTCAAGTTTATCCCAAACACCCCAGCACTCGTGGCTTGGGGGCTGAAGCCAACGACTTGCCATCTCTCAGATTTTATAAACGGCCGCACAGAAGGTAATATTTTAAATTAAACAAGCGTTGCGTAGCGCATATGAACAAAGTTTTCAGCGCACAGGATAATACATAGCGAGTTTACTCAATAATTACATCTCTGGGGCACTCATCCGCAATATTGCGGGCACCCTTCAGGACAGTCTTATAGTACATTTCGGGCGTATGATACTCCTTGCCCGCTGGCGGCGGGTCAGTAAGAAGCCTCTCCGCATCCAGCCTGCCCCTGTGCACCTTTGCGCGGGCAAGGGCCCGACGAGCACCTTCAATACAGGCGGAGCGCTTGATGACATCCACCCAGGGGCACACATCCACCAGCCGCCGCACGAGGCCGAAGTAGCTCCCAGGCATGGCCTGTCCAGGCCACAGCCGGACTATAAGGCCCTTCATGGCCTCCTCAGCTACCTTGTGGAGCTCGACCAGCTGCTTCAGCTGGTCGCTAGGGGGCACCGGATGGCCGGCCTCAGCATACTGAGACCAAAAGACCTTCTCCGTTGAGCTCCCCTCCTCGCCACGGTAGAATGCAGCAGCATCGGATACACTGCAAGGCAGATCTGCAAACGCCCCTGGAGAGCTCCGAATTCAGGTAAGTGTCAGGTAGTTTACATTAACATGCTTGCTTTGCATGAAAAATGCCTTACTCGCCGCTATTTTCTTCATATCCTCAACTTCCTGAAGGGCCTTACGGGCCTCAGCCTTGGCGGACTTGGCACTTTCGAGAGCCGAGGCGAGCTCGGACTCTCGAGTCTTTGAGTCGCGCACCAAACTCTCATGCTTCTCCATGAGAGCCAGGAGCTCCTGCCGCACCTCCGCCACCCGTTCCTCCTGCTTTTCTCGCTCTGCCCGTTCCGCGGCCGCATTGCGTTCGGCCGTGGACACAACCTCCTTCAGGGCTGCCACCTCGTTTGTGGCCCCTGCAGTACCCATGTTATCCTTGTTATTCTCTTATTGCAACCTAAATCCTTTTCTGTAAGGTAACTTTTCAAAGTGGTGTTACTCACCTTCTTTGTCCTCGAGCTGCTTCTTAGCACGGCCGAGCTCTTGCTCGGACCGCTCGAGATCCTGCTTCAACGCACCGACCTCCGCAGTCAGTGCGGCAGAGGTCAGCAGCGCAGCCTGCAAACAGATATTGACATACTTTTTAGCAACCCTGCGTATATCTTTTTAGATCCTCAGTCCGGCTTTCCTTTCCGAACGCCAAACTGAGTATCAGGGGCTACTGTCTATGCGGTATTACATTACATAATTTTAACTTCTTACCTCAAAGCCTGTTAGAAGGCTGCTGCAGGCTTCGGCCAGCCCGCTCTTGGCGAGCTGAACATTCTGGATCACCGCACTCATGATAGTGCGGTGTTCTTCCTCGATGGAAGCGCCTTTGAGCGCCTCCAACAAGTTGTCCGGCGCCTCCGGTTGGACGGAGGCCGCCGGTGTCACGGTCTTGCCCTTCTTGCGAAGGGGTCGCCTGTCGGACTCTGGAACCACTGCAGGTTCCGACGTAGAGTCCGGCGCAAAGTCCGGGAGGCTGCCTTGCGGCGCCTTGGGAGCCTCCTCCTGATGGGTCCCTTCCCTGGATCCCACCTCAGCGCGAGGGGTGGAGGCAGTCAGAATGGATTCCACATCCGACGCAGCCAATGACCCGCTCAACGAAGCAGGGAGATCATCGTCGGCCGGACTGCAGGTAGTATGCGGCATTGGAAGGACACTATGTGACACAAAAGAAATTGCAGATCATTCAGGGATCCGGATACTTACGATCTCGCCTGAGGCCTGGCCCTTGAGGGCCACTCTTCATCGCCAACGTTGGTGTTGGCAGAGCTGTCCGGGGGAATAGTTCTTCCCCTCTTGGACCCTTCGGCCTCCCCTGTTGGGGAAGCCTTCCTCTTCCTCTCTCCCTCCTCTGGGAGAGTCTTCTTCCTCCTCCTCGTCTTCGGGGGAGGATTCCGCCTCAGAGTCGTCAGAGACCTAAAAACGGGAACTCTTTCGAGTGCCCGTGGCCACCTTCTTGGCCTTCTTCTCCGGCACCACATGCGGTGCCGGAACCAGTAGTCCCGCTAGACGGGCGTCCACTGGGTCTTCTGGCATGGGAGCCGGGCGGATGAGCTGCTCGGCCTTCTTCATCCATTCCTGTCAAAGGAAAAGTGAGATTGAAACCTGCTTAGAATCAATCTATTAACAACGAGTGTCCCGTAAAGGGGTAGAATCACTTACCTCGTCAGCTGGACGCAGCGAGTGAAATCCGCGATCTTCCGTCGCGAATGCGGGGGCTTCGGCGCCCTTAAACAGCACCCTCCAGGCGCCTTCGTACGTCGTGTCGAAGAGCCCGCTCAATGCCTGGTGCTGTTCCAGATTGAACTCCCACAGATTGAATGCCCGTTCTTGGCATGGGAGAATCCGGCGGACGAGCATGACTTGGACCACGTTAACCAGCCTGAGCTTCTTATTCACTAGCTTCTGGATACAGGCTTGGAGTCCCGTCAGCTCCTTCGAATTACCCCACAGCAAGCCCTTCTCTTTCCAGGAGGTGAGCTGCGTGGGGATTCTAGATCTGAACTCGGGGGTCGCCGCCCACGTAGGGTCGCGCGGCTCGGTGATATAGAACCACCCCGACTGCCACCCCTTGACGGATTCCACGAAGGCCCCTTCGAACCAAAGGACGTTGGGCATCTTGCCCAACATGGCGCCTCCGCACTCCGCTTGAGTGCCCTTCACTACCTTCGGCTTGACATTGAAGGTCTTGAGCGACAAGCTGAAGTGGGGCTGGATGCAGAGGAAGGCCTCGCACACGACGATAAACGCCGAGATGTTGAGGCTGAAGTTCGGCGCCAGATCGTGGAAATCCAGGCCGTAGTAGAACATGAGCCCCCGGACAAAGGGGTGAAGTGGAAAGCCCAGTCCGCAGAGGAAGTGGGGGAGGAAAACGACCCTCTCATGGGGCCTGGGGGTGGGGATGAGTTGCCCCTCGTCGGGCAGCCGGTGCGCGACGTCGCCGGAAAGGTATCCGGCGCCGCGCAGCTTTGTGATGTGCTCCTCCTTAACGGTGGAGGCCAACCACTTGCCTCCCGCTCCGGACATGGTCGGAGAAGGTTGAGACGAGATGCGCAAACTTGGGCGTTGGAGCTCGAGTGCGCGGAGATGGATAAGCAAAGGAGGAAGAAGGCGTAGGTGAAAAGGTGAATCCTTATCCCTTATATATAGGCGGACGAAAACTATGCGTCCCCACTAGCCTGGTAAAACCCGCTTATCTCCCAAGCGCCACCATCAATGGTGCGGTTGGGTTACCCACGTCCGTATCGATGAGAATCACGGAATAAGGGGAACACGATGTCTGCTTCGACAAGACGTGCCAAGGAAACCGCTTCGCTAAACGCGCTGAGGCGATATAATAAAAAACAATTCAAGTAAAGGCTTGGTAGTGGTGTGACGTCACGCCGCAAAATACATCAGCAGATTGAACTTGTGTACATTTTATTCTCTCTACGGTGGAATGTGGAATTTGTTCTGCAGAGCCGGACACTATCTTGGTGTTCACAATCTTCTATGGATTATTTGGAGGAGGAACCCGCCTTGCAATGCCGAACATTATGCGCGCCGGACTCATCGTCATTGAAGCCAGGTTCAGGGGCTACTGAGGGAGTCCTGGACTAGGGGGTGTCCGGATAGCCGGACTATCATCGTTCGTCGGAATCCAAGACTACGAAGATACAAGATTGAAGACTCCGTCCCGTGTCCGTATGGGACTTTTCTTGGCGTGGAAGGCAAGCTTGGCAATACTGATATGTAGATCTCCTGCCATTGTAACCGATTCTGTGTAACCCTAGCCCTCTCCGGTGTCTATATAAACCGGAGGGCTTTAGTCCGTAGCACACAACCTCCATTACAACAATCATACCATAGGCTAGCTTCTAGGGTTTAGCCTCCTTGATCTCGTGGTAGATCCACTCTTGTACTACCCACATCATCAATATTAATCAAGCAGGACGTAGGGTTTTACCTCCATCAAAAGGGCCCGAACCTGGGTAGAACATCGTGTCCCTCGTCTCGTGTTACCATCCGCCTAGACGCACAGTTCGGGACCCCCTACCCGTGATCCGCCGGTTTTTACACCGACAGCCACCAAAACACACAACTTGGTGTCACCGATTCCACCACAGGAAAACCAACTTGCCACTTATTCCTGATTTCTGTTTGCTCCAGCTCCACTCAATGATTCCTGTCCTCTACTAGCATCGTATTAGACATGCTGCTTTGCTCTGTGACTCAAGGACCAACCCATTTGTATCACATGTCCAGGACAACCCTTCTTGGAAATTGATGTCAAAGGGGGAGAGAGAGATAACATCAAAGCTTAATCCTTCCTATAGGGGGAGAAGGGGAGAATACTCAGGGGGATAGAGTTTCTCAACAAGGAGAAAGTGATATCATCAAAGGCCCCAGATGCTTGGTGTTCAAGAGGAGATAAGTCACATGTCTTTAAGAGGGGAAAGACATGTTTGTTTGCTTGCATTAGCTCAAGCACTGTTGTTGTTTTTCTGTTGCTCTGATTTTCTGTTCCCTATCTTCTCCCAATATCCCATCTTAGATTCAGGGGGAGCAAGACATCTAATGGAAGAAAATCTCTGATTTCTTTGCATATCTTTACCTTTGGGGACATGTCTATATCCAATGTGGTACTTAGTACTCACTCTACATGTCATCCCAGTCTTGGTTCTCTTGTGGTTTCTCTTATTTGCTCTGGTCAGTAGGTGTATCTCTGTTGGAAAAGGCAGTGCCTAGGAGGCGCTTAGGCATGCCTAGGTGCTAGGCAATGGCCAAACGCCTCGCCTAGGGCATAAATGGAGGTCTAGGCATCGAAGCAAGGAATTGCCTATGCAAGCAAGAAATCATACCACATACTGCACTAATATGCCAAACGAGTTAGATTCCAATGGTATTAGATGGTAATTAACTTATTTATATGCCCTAAACTAGTATCAACACCCATATAATAATCACAAATACACTACAAGTAAAAACTATATTACCGCCTAAGCTGCGCCTAGGGCGCTTAGGCACCGCCCAGGCACTAGGCGAAGGCCAACCGCATCGCTTACGCCTACCGCTTTTTCCAACCTTGGTATCTGTGTTATCTAACCTTGTTTACACAGGTTCATCCCTTCCTAAGCCAACTCAAGTCCACAAGGTAAGTATATGCATCACAATCATGTGAATGAGAAGTTCTTGCTGATGTACATATTGTTTACAAGAAGGACTCATGAGCATGAAGGTACATTTCTCATATTCACATCATTTGTCTGATGCATATAGCCAAGATACATGTAACACATTGCTTACTCTGTCATGGTTATGCATTCACATGCTCCTATATTCCATATTCACATGGTTGCATATATACATGTAGGGGGAGCCTATGCATGTTACATGTCTTTCCAAAGCTTTTCTTATTGCTCTCTATATCTTTATCTAAAGCTTTGATGTATGTTGTCATCAATTACCAAAAAGGGGGATATTGAAAGCACAAGTGCTCCCTAGGTGGTTTTGGTAATTAATGTCAACATATCTCTTGTTGGACTAACACTTTTACCTAGTATGTTTCAGATAAGTTCAACAATGGAGTGGCATGGACTAGAGGATGTGGAACCCCTTAAAGATGCTAAGGACAAAGGATTGGCTCAAGCTTCAAGATCAAGACTCTACTTTTTCTATTTTAGTGATCCAAGATCACATTGAGTTTATAGGAAAAGCCAATACTATCAAGAGGGGATGAGGTGTTGCTTAATGGCTTGCTTGCTCAAAGTGCTTAGTGATATGATCCAAAACCCTCAACTACTTTCCCACTTCCACATATGACCTAAACCAAAAGTCAAACTCGGACCCACCGATTCTTCTATCTGGCGCCACCGAGTTCAGATGTCATAGCCACTGCCACAAACCCTAGGCAAATCCGTCTCACCAATAGGGATCTCGGTCTCACCGAGATGGGATTGTGATCTCTCTGTCTATGTCCATTTCCAAAATCAGTCTCACCGAGATTGAGCAATCGGTACTACCGAGATTACAATGCAAACTTTCTGGTTAGCTTATTACTAAAACCGGTCCCACCGAGTTTGTGTAATCGGGCTCACCGAGTTTGCATGAACAACTCTCTGGTTAGCTTATTACCAAAATCGGTCCCACCGAGTTTGTGTAATCGGTCACACCGAGATTACGTTATGCCCTAACCCTAACCATATCGGTCCTACCGAGTTGCATGTCGGTCCCACCGAAAATCCTAACGGTCACTAGGTTTGCTGAATCGGTCCGACCGAGTTTGACTATTCGGTCCCACCGAGTTTGGCAAATTGTGTGTAATGGTTTGATTTTGTGTGGAGGCTATATATACCCCTCCACAAACTCTTCATTCGTGGAGAGAGCCATCAGAACATGCCTACACTTCCAATAGATATTTTCTGAGTGAGAACCACCTACACTTGTGTTGAGCTCAAGATATTCCATTCCAACCATATGAATCTTGATCTTTAGCCTTCCCCAAGTTGCTTTCCACTCAAATCTTCTTTCCACCAAATCCAAATCCTGTGAGAGAGAGTTGAGTGTTGGGGAGACTATCATTTGAAGCACAATAGCAAGGAGTTCATCATCAACACACCATTTGTTACTTCTTGGAGAGTGGTGTCTCCTAGATTGTCTAGGTGTCACTTGGGAGCCTCCGACAAGATTGTGGAGT
This sequence comes from Triticum timopheevii, assembly GCA_963921465.1. Taxonomy (NCBI): domain Eukaryota; kingdom Viridiplantae; phylum Streptophyta; class Magnoliopsida; order Poales; family Poaceae; genus Triticum; species Triticum timopheevii. The sequence goes on along the minus strand of OY997264.1, from coordinate 59,932,327 downwards.
TGAACCAAGGAGTTTGTAAGGGCAAGGAGATCGCCTACTTCGTGAAGATCTACCGCTAGTGAGGCAAGTCCTTCATGGGCGACAGCCATGATGGGATAGACAAGGTTGCTTCCTCATGGACCCTGCGTGGGTGGAGCCCTCCGTGGACTCGCGCTACCGTTACGCTTCGTGGGTTGAAGTCTCCATCAACATGGATGTACGATAGCACCACCTATCGGAGCCACGACAAAAACATTCGTGTCTCCAATTGCGTTTGAATTCTCCAAAACCTTCACTTTGCATTCTTGCAAGTTGCATGCTTTACTTTCCGCTGCTCATATACTCTTGCATGCTTGCTTGATATGTATTGTGTTTGTTAAACTTGTGTTAAAACTCCACCTAAACTTTAAAGATATTAAAAACTGCAACTTTTGGTACTTAGTGTCTAATCACCCCCCCAAAGCAGCGCCGGTCGTGCCGCATGCTCCTGCCTCCCGTGGCCGGCTGTGCTGCCGCAGAGGCCTCACCGTCCCCATACTACTCCCACCGCTGGCCAGGCTATCCCTCCACTCACCCACTCCCCATGTTATTCTACGGTGACAGCAGCCTCACACCGCAGCCGAACCAGTGAACCCTCGTACTCCTCTCCGCGTGGGCATCCACTGCCGCGTCTTCCTCGGCTCCGTGTCATCCCCTTCCTAGGCCTCACCGTCGTCCACCGCCATGGTCCTCTCGGCGTGGCGTGGTCAATGTGGTCAACGACCGGCTTCCATCGAAAGAATACTGTAAGTGGAGAGGCCGACAGTTGGGTCCATGGCAGCCGCAAGGAAGTGCCTCCTTATTATGTGCAAAATAATTATTCCTCCACCTGATAGCAGGGACCCACCAGACGGCCACCAGTATTTCGCGGAAAAAATATTTCCCCCCTGACTGCTGGGACCCACCAGACGGGCCACCGTATTTCACGAAAAAAACGTTTGCCCCTGACTGCTGGGACCCACCGGACAGACCACCGTATTTCGCGAAAAAAACATTCCCCTCGCTGTCAGCTCGGACCCACCGTAAGTGCCTCCTTATTACGCACAGAAAAATGAATACCCCCCTGCTAGCTGGGACCCACCATGGTGGGAGGCTGACTTGTGGGCCTACTAAGTTGACGGGGACGGAGGGCTTTGTCAACTTAGTCAATATGAACGATTCTAGCTCCAGTGATCGTACGATGTCCATCCAACGGCCATCGTGCTTCTTCAATCTCTGCTCTTCCTGTTCCAGCCGCTCAAACAAGCGCCGGCAGAACTGCCTGCTCCCTCCTCCCCGCGGCCGGCTCTCTTGCCACGCAGGCCTCACCGCCCCACCGTACTCCCATCGCTGGCCTAACCATCCCTCTACTCACCCACACCTGCAGTTATTCTCCGGCGACGGCAGACGAACCAGTAAACCCTCGTACAGTCGTACTACCCTCCGCGTGGGAAACAACTGCCGAGTCTTCCCTGCCTCCGTGTCGTTCCCTTCCTAGGCCTCATCGTCGTCCACCGCCCTGGTGCTCTCAGCGTGGCGTGGTCAACGTGGTCATGGAACGGCTTCCATCGGACGTGGACTGTACGTGGAGAGGCTGACAGCTGGGTCCACGGCCGCAGCAAGGAGTGCCTCCTTATTACGTGCAAAATAATTATTCCCCCACCAGAAAGCGGGGACCCACCGGATGGGCCACCATATTTCGCGAGAAAAAGATTGCAACCTGACTACTGGGACCCACCAGCTACACCTTCGCACGCAAGGAAGTGTGTCCTGGCAAAAAAAAGAACGATTCGCCCCCCTGACTGCTAGGACCCACCAGCTATAACTTCGCACGCAAGGAAGTGCCTGACAGTTGGGACCCACCTGGTCGAAGCGTACGTAGCATTGTCATTCTAGTCGCGAACGTGTACGTACATACTGGTCGATGTAGAGGCACGCACGTGTCATAGTAGAGGCACACACGTGTCGTAGTAGAGGCGCGCACGTAGCATGTACACGTACGTACATCGGCCAGGGTGCAAGAAAGAAAATACGGCGACGTATGTGTACATACGGGCGGGGTCTCGAACGCCTACTCGCGCATACGTATGGCCAGGGCTCGTGTACATGGCTGGGTCGGAACGGAGAAATTGCGTTGTCATCGTGTTCATGGGGAGGTAACAGAATGCGTCATGTTTATGGGACGCAATGGAATGCGTCGTGTTCATGGGGAGGCAACGGAATGGGTCATGTTCATCGGGAGGCAACAGAACGCGTGGGAGCCAACCGGCTGGGTCGGAACGAAATGCATGGTCGTGTTCATCGGGAGGGCTTGGACGGAACATGCGATGGAAACGAGGCCTGGCATATCGTAGAACGGAGGAAACGGACCTCCTACGGTCAAAACGGGGGTCCTGTTGATCGGGAGGGGTGTGGCATACCGCAAAACGGAGGAAACGACCTCCTACGGTCGAAACGGGGGTCCTGTTGATTGGGAGGGGTGTGGCATACCACAAAATGGATGAAACGGACCTCCTACGGTCGAAACGGGGGTCTTGTTCATCGGGAGGGGTGTGGCGTACCGCAAAATGGGACTCCACGGGATATTGTTCATCTCCACCGTCGACCTCCTCCAGCCTCCACGGGCTACCGTCGACCTCCACCAGCCTCCACGGGCTCCTGTTCATCCAGCCTCCACCGCGCGCTACTCCACCGGCTACTATTCAACCACCCCTCCAACGTCTACTGTTCATCCAGCCCTCCACACCACAGGGTCCTGTTCAACCACCCCTCCATGGGCACCCCTCCAACGTCTACTGTTCATCCAGCCCTCCACACCACGGGGTCCTGTTCATACAGAGGCAACGCCACCGCTCACTGTTCATCCAAAACCCCCTGCAATGCTCACTGTTCATCCCAGAGGCAGCATAGATCGGCTTCAGTTAGCAGCAGTAGCGAAGGAATCGCTCGATCGGGTTCTGTTAACAGCCACCGATCGATCGCTCAGGTTTAGTAACGCGTAGCCTGCAGTGCAATCGATCGGGTTTAGTTAGAGCCCAACGCCTCGCTCGGGTTCAGTTAGAGCCAACGCCTCACACACACGCGTACGTTTACGAGAGAAATGTGCATCGCTCGGCCCCGACCTCCCACCGTAACCGGGAACTCCCCGAAATTTTCCTCGCCCTCGCTTCTACCATGGTGTTTCCCATCATGGACGGCCAAAAGAATGTCATGCAGCTGCGTCTCTGGCCCGCCCAAGACGAAAAACCAATTTTCTGTTATGATTTTTTGTCATAGAAGTAGGATCCCACCACATCTATGATGATACCGGGTTTTGTCACAATTATCATCACAGAAGTGTCATATGTATGACAGAAAAAAATTTCATTCGGCCCAAAATGTCATGGATGTGTCTTTTTTTATAGCTATGGGGAGCTCTCCGAGGCCAACAACTCCGTGAAAGGTCTCAAGCTAAAGCTGGTGAATCTCGAGTAGATGCTGTCGGAGAGCAAGGCCCGAGAGGAGACCCTGACCAAGGACCTGGAGAAGGAGAAGCGGCTGCGGGCGAATGAGGCCGCCTCTCAACAGGATTTTGTGGAGGGCGAGAATCGCTGGATCAGTCGCCTTGAGGACGTCGCTGGCAGGGTCACCATGCAGCTGGCCACCATGGGGATGCCAAACGTGAGGTATGCCCCTAAACACAGCGGGACCGTCAATGCCAAGCTGACCCAGTTTTTCAAGGGCGTCCTCGGAGCCCTGGCTTATCTCCACTCCAGCAGGACGGCCACGCTGGCCGATGAGGCCGCAACTTTGCCGGGGGGCCATGACCAAGGTTTTCACCAAGATGGCGCACTGGGACCCCGACCTCGACTTTGAAGCCGCGATGGAGAGCTTGCCGGAGGGTACTGACCTCACAGCGCTCAAGGAGCGCATCAAGCCCATCATCAGCGGTATCGACGAAATCAAGAGGGTCGAGGGCCAGCGCCGGGACTAGGCACCCCGTTTCTCATCGCCGCTGCAGGTTCATGACCAAGACAGTTTTTATCTTTAGTTAGAACCGCAGCAATGACTTGATGTAATATAACTATGCAGTATTTTGATATTATGCACGCTATTTTCCTGTTTGGTATACCTTTGTATGTCCACCCTACGCTAGCTGGGTAGGTTCGCGGGTGCGTAAACACAGGGCGGCATTTTGGGGACGGGTCCCCATTGGTCTGTCGGGTGTGCATGCTGCCGGGCGAACCACCTTACCGCCCTTAACGTAGCCGCTCGAACTGTTGAGCTTGACTCGAGTCAGAATCGAGAGCGTTGCCAATTGCGGAGGCTACCCTGCCGCTTTCAATGCAGCGGCTTGAGCTGTTGAGCGGACTCGAAGCAGAACAAAGGCGTTGCCGATCGCGGGGGGGGGGGGGGGGGCTTTTGCGTGCAGGTTTTTCATAGAATGAATGACATCTCCGAGGAGAATAACCTCATATAAAAGAATGGAAATATCTGGGGTCCGGTGTGACTTAGCTGTTTGTTGCTGCACCGGCGTTGTTCTTTTGGCCACCTTCTTCTTAGGAACTATGGTGACGAAGAGCCGCTAACTTAACTGCTAAAGCCGATTCTCACAACTGTGCACCCTACCTTGCGTGCCAAAGATGTCGGGGAAACGATACGTATGGGATCACAAGAATCCCTACTACGGTTGGCGGGGCGCGGGGTTGAGGGAAGAGCGGATCTAACAGGAAGTACGCGGTTCGTTTATCCAAGTGCGGGGCGCGAGGATGCGTAAAACCCTAGTCCCGCTTTGGTGGTTGTATAAAGTGTTCTTGAGCTAGCTACAGGGTGTAACAAGCTCAGAAAAGCTGAATCCTTCTCCTGGTCACCTCGGGCCTCCTTTTATAGGAAAAAGGGGTTGCCACAGTGGCACATAGGAGGTGGAATGGTCTACAGTATTACGAGGTTATCCCTCGTATTACAGGACAAGATGCATTTAATGCATCGCTTAGGTGTCCCCTAGCTTTATCGGGGATGGGAACGGGGCCCGTCCCATCCGTTGCCGCCTCGCCTGGCTTTGACACGTGCCCACGCCAGTGGTGCGTGTGGTGCCATGTAGGCCGGCAGGCAGCTGAGGTGGCGCGATGGTGGAGCCTTCATGATGATTTGCATGTCACCACGCAGCTGCTCGTCGAGTTGGCGTAGAAGCCGCCCGTCGCGACGTAGGTGCATGCCCACTGGTTTGAGCTAGTAACTGCTTGGGGACGGTTGGTGGAATCTTGGTCAATGTGGGCCTAGCTGTGGCCTCGCAGATGCCTTCGGCAAGGGCCTTGCCGGGAGCCCGACAAGGATTTTGCCGCGGTGTTGCTGTCATCCCCGGCAAGGTGCTTGCCGGGGGTCTTGTGGACCTCCCTGGCTGGAATCCCACCAAGGGTCGTCGTCTTTTGGTTTTCATCTGACCTTGCGTGTTCATGGTCTTGACAAAGATCTGCATGCAATCATGGAGGTACCTCCCGAGTCCTTGCCTCAACGTGTTTTACCATGTCAGGGGCCGTGGGCTCAAGGGTGGTGCATTCCGATGGTATTTGGACGAGCTGCCCTGGCAAGGCTCTTGCCGGGGCCGCTGAGGCCGTCCCGGCAATGGATTTGCCGGGGGAACCCGTTTCGTCTCTCTATTCTCTGGCCTTGGCGTCGCCTTTGGCCACCTGGTGCTCTGGCTTCCTCCTTCTGCCCTGCCTGGTGTGGCCGTGGCGCGATGGCTCTGACTGTCCGGGGTACAAAGGTGAGCCCCTACTTTTGTACACCAACACCTAGTGGCTATAAATAGCCCACCCCTACACCATAAATTGGTGGCTACTCAGAGTTAGTACACTGCTTTTGTCGTTTGAGAGCAACCCACCTCCGAAGCTTTTGAGAGAGAGAATCCTTGTGAGGACAAAGCCCAAACACCCAGAGCTAAAGAGTGTTAGGCATCAGTGAAGTCTTTTTGTCTGCGTGAACTGAAGACTTGTTACACTTGAGGACTGTGAATCCTCCAGCTGGTTAGGCGTCGCGTTCTAAGCATCCAAGAGTCATTCTGGATCGCCGGTGAGCGAAGTCTGTGAAGGTTTGGAAGTCTACCTTGAAGACTTACCAGAGTTATTGGGCGAGGACTGGGTGTCCCTAGCTCAAGGGGAATAAAGTGAAGACACGGTCTTCTGAGTTAAATCTCAGCCTCCCTAACCAGAACTACAGTTGTCACAACAACTGGAACTGGCCCAACAAATCCTTGTCCTCATCAAGCGACTGGTTCTATCTTCGTCCTCTCTTTATTTACAGTTTGTCTTCATGAAGTCATTGCCTGCCTGTGTTACCTTTTTGACTTCAATGTGAGACTTCTATTGTTGTTTGGCTTCATAATATCTTCCATCCTGATCATTACTACCTAGCTGCTATTAGTCTTCGTGCTTTCACTTCATTGAATACTTGACTATGGCTTGCCTAGTGTAGTCTACCTTCCGCTGCATGTCAATAGGTTCAGTTCTATTGTTTGTCTTTGAAACTCCCATGTATAGAAGACGTTCGTAAAAATCGACCATTCACCCCCATCTAGTTGATAACTAGCCCTTTTAGAGCCTCCCGTTCTTCATCGGGAGGCCAGATCTGGAGCATGTGTTAGGCTCCGGAGAGGGGGATCTTTGTTCTTCGTCATCACCAACCCTTCTCCATCGCCAATTCCATAATGCTCCCCACCGGGAGTGAGTAATTCCTTTGTAGGCACGCTGGTCGGTGAGGAGCATTATTAGATTCATCATGTAATCGAGTTAGTTTTGTTAGGGCCTGATCCCTAGTATCCACTATGTTCTAAGATTGGTGTTTCTATGACTTTGCCATGCTTAATGCTTGTCACTTTGGGCCCGTGTGCCATGATTTGAGATCTGAACCGTTCATGTTATCACCATTATATCCATGTTCTAGATCCAATCTTGCAAGTTATAGTCACCTACTACGTGTTATGATCCAGCAACCCCGGAGTGACAATAGTCGGGACCACTCCCGGTGATGACCGTAGTTTGAGGAGTTCATGTATTCACCGTGTGCTAATGCTTTGTTCTGGATCTCTATTAAAAGGAGGCCTTAATATCCCTTAGTTTCCAATTGAACCCCGCTGCCACGAGAGGGTAGGACAAACGATGTCATGCAAGTTCTTTCCATAAGCACGTATGACTATTTACGGAATACATGCCTACATTATATTGATGAACTAGAGCTAGTGTCGTATCGCCCTAGGTTATAATTGTCACATGGCGAATATCATCCAACGAATTACCGATCTGATGCCTACGAGTTTATCTTATATTGTTCTTGCTAAGTTACTACTTCTTTCGTTACTATTGCACTTGCTACAAAATACTGCTATCGCTGTTACCATTACTATTGCTGCTGTCACTATTATCTAAACTATCATATTACTTTGCTATTGATCACGTTGCTGCAGATAATTAATCTCCAGGTGTGGTTGAATTGACAACTCAGCTGCTAATACCTTCAAATATTCTTTTGCTCCCCTTGTGTCGAATCTATAAATTTGGGTTGAATACTCTACCCTCGAAAACTGTTGCGATCCCCTATACTTGTGGGTTATCAGCACATTTCACCAACACGCAATATAGCTAACTTATCTATAGCAGTAGCTCTTTTGCCGAAAAGCTCTATAGCTAAAGTCACTACAACGCATGTTTTGTAAACGTAGTACTGCTAAGTTTGACTTGCTCCTGCGCGGGGATCCCTCCTTCCCCCAATTTCCCATTCTTCAGGATTGCATCTCCTACCTCGCCTCCCCTGCCTCGTGGCCGTCACCGGAGCTGCCACCAAAGTCGCGCGCCCTCGACGCCCCTGGAGCCACCCTCGTACGCTCCTCGCCGCCCCTGCCTCCCTCGACGCCCCACCTCCCTCGAATCCCCCATCTCCCTCGCCGTCACCGGAGCCGCCGTAGACACCCTCCCCGCTACCGTATCCCATGATCACCCTCTGTGTAAGCCCCCACCCCTCCTTTCTAGGTTAATTTACTTAGGTGAATTTAGTTAAGAATACTAGGAATTAGCTTAAGTAGGTTAACTAGCTAGGTTAACTAACTAAGTTAACTAGCTAGGTTAATTTGGTTCATTAGGTTAACTAGCTAGGTTAACTAGGTTGGCTACAGGCCCAAGGATTCACGTCACCTTTCTAGGTATTTCAATTTCAGGCTTGCATTATTTCTAGAGGCCCAAAGATTCAGTTCACCTTTCTAGGTATTTCAATTTATGGCTTGCGTGATTTCTAGAGGCCCAAAGATTCATTTCACCTTTCTAGGTATTTCAGTTTCAGGCTTGCATTATTTCTAGAGTCCCAAAGATTCAGTTAACCTTTCTAGGTATTTCACTTTTAGGCTTGCATTATTTCTAGAGGCCCAAAGATTCAGTTCACCTTTCTAGGTATTTCAGTTTCAGGCTTTCATTATTTCTAGAGGCCCAAAGATTCAGTTCACCTTTCTAGGTATTTTAGTTACATGCTTGCATTATTTCTAGAGGCCCAAAGACTAAGTTCCCAGTCGGCGGCAAGCGGCCCTGCTACCCATGCCGGTGTCGACCTCAACTCGCAAGGGCCGGCGTAGGAGGGGTTCCCGGGGCTTGGGATCTATAGAGCCTTCCTCCAGCGCGACGATGGTGAGCTCCTCCCTCGGTGCGTGAGGGGCTCCGGGCTCCCTACCTATCATGAATGACTTCCGTGATGAGTTAGCTCATTCTTTCTTTCATGAAGTGCTTTTTTATTTTGTGAAGCTTGATTGACGACTTGTATGTTTAAGTGGGATGTCTCACTTGTATGGAGAAAGTAAAAATTATCATGTTTTGCATGCTTGATTTGTATAGATGGTTCATTTATGTCAATTGTGAGCGGGAGGATGCCACAGAAGAGCCGGCCGCACAAGGAGGGTGCTTGGATCCAAGGGACTTATTTTAGTCTGACTAAAAATAGTCTCTTTAAGAGGCTAAAGTTCCAAGCACCCCTGACTAAAGAGGGGCTAAAACTAGTCTTGAGACTAAATTTTTTTAGTCAGGGGTACCCCTACTAAAATGTGGATTAGTCCTCTCTCTCCTCATTTAACTCCTCTCCTTTAACACAGGCGAGTTCTGGATTGGAGGGTTTGGAGGATAGTAAATGCTCATTAACTTGATTTTAGTCTCTTTAGTATTTGGATCCAAGCATGGGTGAGGCTAGCAAGTTTTAGTCCCACTACATTTAGTCATGGGACTAAAATGTATACAAGCACCCTCCAAATCTGGCAGGAAATAGGGTCCAAAGTAGTCAAATGATTGAGATATAGCATTTATTGTCAATCTAACCCTGCCATCCATACACCTCTTTGGTTTAGAGTTAGTTCAGGGTTAGAATCTAACTCTAACCTCTAACTGAGTTAGAGTTCTCATCGTCTCGGTGCATCGCCATCATACTTTCCCCATTCCTGTGTTTTCATTATCCTGGGAATCAAAGAGTCCCTTTCTTTGCGGGAAAAATCAAAGAGGCCCTTAGACTGTTTTCGGTCCGGTCATTTTTTATAAACGTGTTATGTCCAAAATTTAATGAACCTGCTCTGGTTTCCACAAAAATAATCCAGTTTCATGTAGTAATTCATTCATTTATTTATTCTTCTGCAGGGGGTTTGCATGTAATTCGTGAGGTCTGAAATGTAAAGTACCCCGGCATATGCTCCGAGTTGTGCATGCACTACGACCCAGATGCTCTATGTCCCACATGTCGGCGAATGGGAGCACGTGGAAATAGCCTAGGAGTACATATAGTAGGATAAATGCGTGAAATAATATGTACTGTGAAGCGTAGCCGCGGTTCGAAAAGGAGACCTAAAGTGTTGACAGCTATAGGTTGCACGCAACCAACTAGTGGTACTACACGTACGAGTAATTTTTCCCTAAAAAAAGAGGCATGAGTGCTCAGTACTCCTATTCTATAAACACGAGTCCCATTTGACAACAGCGTCCGTGCTACAGCTAGCTCTCCTCCCTCGTTTCTCTCTTCTAATTCTAAACTCGGCCGACGCCAGGTGGGCGGGGTGGGTTTGCTCAACTGCGGCCCCACCTCACAGTGAAAATGTTATGACTGGAATAAAAATGCCATATACTCCCTCCGTTCATAAATATAAGCCTTTTTAGATACAATTTCAAATGGAATACAACATACAGATGTATGTAGACATAGTTTAGAGTGTAGATTAACTCATTTTGCTCCGTATGTAGTAGTCACTTGATGGAACCTTTAGAAAGACTTATATTTGGGAACGAAGGGAGTACTATACTAATAAAACATTAAGGCCACGAGGCGATGTAGTGCTGGTTGCAGGAGGGAAGAAGAAAAGATGCATCCATCGACGACATCCACCTCCTCGACTCTGGGCGCCGGCCCACCGAACGGTGCCTAAGTAGCAGCGGCTTTCGTGGCCAGGTCGACGTGCCTCTGAACCATGGCGTCCAAAGATTCCTGCTGCTGGAAGAAGGCCAACGTCTTTCTGTCCTTGCTTGCCTTGTAGTGGCCTATGTAGACGATTTCCTCGTAGACGTAGATGTGCAGGTCGACGGTTTCTTGCATGGCAAGGCGCTGCACGGCGAGCGCGGCCTCGAGGTGCACATTCTTTGTCACGATCTCTGACACGTGCAGGGACACCAGGGTTTGAAAGAGTTTGTCACCATGGAGGCCGATGAGGGTGGCAGGCAATGAGGAGCTTGGGCGCGCGGGCTGGAGCAGTACGGCAAGGTCGTCCGCATGCTTTTTGACGGCGGTGAACTTGCGGATGGAGTTGACCATCATGTCATCCATGGGAGAGGCGAAGCCGGCGTCGGCGAGGGCTACGATGCCTGCGGTCACCAGCACCATCTGGAAACGCTACGTTGAGTGGGGCCGCAGGCCCGCGCCTTGGATGATTTGGCACAGCCGACTGCCGCTCGCGTCCATCGCCTCCATAGGTGCTTGTGGCTTCTGGTCACTTGGTCTTGGATTAGAGTGAGGAGTGTTGCGCAGAGACTTCGGAGTAGATGGATTGGAGTGGTGGGGCGCCTTTATTATATGAGAGTCCAAACTCTGTTGCATTCACATCGTGCTGTCTCTATTCTGCTTCTCCAATTAATTCCCTCTGCATGTAATTGACGATGCATCATTGACCGTTCAATGTCTCGGGAACCGCTACCCTCTCCCTCCTTGGCATTCAAGCACCTATGGACCCGTCGACGACGAGGTGCCTATGGTGACTTCATAAATTTCAAGATGATAGTGCCGTGCGTGTGTGTGCATTCATAGGGGTGAGTGTATGCGCGTGTATATGAGCGCTTGCGTCTATACTCTGTAAAAAACATAAATGTGTGTCAACTAGAGACTAGTCAGTGTACTCAATATTGTGCACTTCGGAGAGGAAAACGATAGAACTAGTACATATTTATTTATGGTGCAGATTCACTCATTTTGCTCCATATGTACTCCATCTCGGTGTAGTCTAGTCACTTGTTGAAATCTCTAGAAGGGCAAATACTCCTTTCTGGTTTACAGGGTGTAGGATTGAAAGTATGTCTAGAGGGGGGGTGATTAGACTACTTGACAATATAAAAATTCAGCCTTTTGATTAGGACAAGTTTTTGGCAGATTCACGATAATGATCAAGTCAAGTATCACCCTACACATGCAATTCTAGAGTATTGGCAGCGGAAAGTAATTTGCACATGTAGTAAAGAGAGGTGGAGAAGAGCAAACGCAATTTGGAGACACGGAGATTTTTCTCGTGGTTCCGATAGGTGGCGCTATCGTCAATCCACGTTGATGGAGACTTCAACCCACGGAGGGTAACGGCTGCGAGAGTCCATGGAGGGCTCCACCCACGAAGGGTCCACGAAGAAGCAACCTTGTCTATGCCATCATGGCATACGCCCACGGAGGACTAGCCTTACTCGGGGTAGATCTTCACGAAGTAGGCGATCTCCTTGCCGTTACAAACTTATTGGTTCAACTCCACATCTTGACGGAGGCTCCCAAGCGACACCTAACCAATCTAGGAGGCACCACCCTGCAAAAGGTAATAGATGGTGTTGATGATGATGAACTCCTTGCTCTTGTGCTTCAAATGATAATCTCCCCAACACTCAACTCTCCTCACTGATTTGGCTGTGGTGGAAGAAAGGATTGAGTTGAAAGCAACTTGGGAAGGCTAGAGATCAAGCTTCATATGGTGGGAGTGGAGCAACTTGATCTCAACACAAGGGTAGGTAGTTTTCTTCTCAGAAATGTAAGGTAGGAGTGGAAGTTCTTTCTGATGGCTCTCTCCACGAATGAAGAGGAGGTGGAGGGGTATTTATAGCCTCCACACAAAATCCAACCATTACACACATTTGACCAATCTCGGTCAGACCGAAGTTGACAACTCGGTGAGACCGAAAGTTCAAATCTTGTGAACGTTGGGATTTTCGGTGGGACCGAAAATACAATCTCGGTGAGTCCGATTCTTCCAAAGACTAGGGTTTGCCAATCTCGGTGGGACCGACTTTATCATCTCGGTGACACCGATTTGATGACAGAAGGTTACAGAAGCTTGGCAACACTAGTTTCGGTGAGACCGAGTTCAGAATCGGAAAATCCGAAATTTCTAGGGTTTGGCTTTGTGGCTGAGGTGGTTCATCTCGGTGTGACTGAGTTTAGGAAATCGGTGGGACCGAGATTACTTATGAGTGTATGTTGGAATGAAAGATTGCTGATGGTTTGGGAGATGTATCACTAAGCACTTTGAGCAACCAGATCATTAACATAACCTCATCCCCTTTTAATAGTATTGGCTTTCCTATAGACTCAATGTGATCTTGGATCACTAAACCAAAAATGGAGTCTTGAGCTTTTGCCAATGCTGGCCTTAGCATTTTGAGGGGTCCATATCTTCAGTCATTGCCATACCCATATCACTGAACTTTCTGAAATGATTCTCAAGAAACTATTAGTTCAATGATATATATGTTGTTATTAATTACCAAAACCACCCGGGGATTAGTTGCACTTTCAATCTCCCCCTTTTTGGTAATTGATGACAACATATAGATCAAAGCTTCGACAAAGGATATAATCAATGAATAATATCGTCACTTTGAGAAGTATGTGATAAGCAAGAGCTCCCCCTAAATTTGTGCATTATTTAAGATTTGCGTTTGAATGCAAATGCACAATCGATTAGGATCATGGGTCACTCTTCCATGTCACATACATTTTGGTGGAGCGCACAAAATGATAAGAATGAATAGCATGCACCCAATCACCAAGACATGAGTAAATGGTCATACAGGATATGAATAGCATATGATAAGCATTAAGCACACATTAAGGCATAGTACGACCAAGCACTCATCAAAGTAGAGCAAACGTAGTATCAAACACACGGAATGACTCGAAAATCTCAAAAGTATCTCAAAAAGACCGCAAATGAAATGAAAGAGCAAAAGCGCAAAGACAAAGCACTCTCTCTCTCGAAGTCCTATGATCTATACAATTTCTCCCCCTTTGGCAACAAGTTACTAAAAAGTTCGAAAAGTATAGAGCTAAACGTCACTAGGGACTCTGCTGGCGGCTCCTGTCTGGGTTGATGGAGTTGAGATGGTTGTATCTGCAAAGGCTTCAGCTGATGTCTGTGGAGCTGGAGGAGTGGTCACTGGAGCTGGAGCTGGAACTGATGGAGCTGTGGGAGGTGCTGATGCTGTAGCCCTGGTGTCTGTCACTGGAATAGCAGCTGATCGGGGTCTGGTAGGAACCTGAGCAGGCTGTTCATAATCATCCTGGACTAGGTCATCCTGCATCTCGCGCATGAGCTCTTCCTTCTCCCTCTTAGCTTCCTCGATATCTGCCTCAAGCTTGTTGACGGTGACTTGCACTTCAGTCCGCTTCACATCCAGAGCATGGATCTTGTCTTCAACAATCCTCTCAAGACTCTCCTGAGACTGCACAATGCTGGCCAGGCGTTGTTCAATCCTCTGGGTAGTTTCAAGGAGCTGCTGTCCAACACTCTTGGGTTTAGCTGCTGCTGCTGCTGCTTCCTTCTCAGCTTTGGCTTGCTTGGCAGCTTCACTCTTAGCTTGTCCTTCAACTGACGTTGGGTCATCCTCAGTCATCACAACTTCATTGTCCTCATGCTCAGGCTGCAGTGGCAAGTGTGGTCTATCCAACAAGTAGGTGCCCGTGCCAAACTTGGCATTGATAAGCATCTGAATGTGCGGGGCAAATCCACACGACCTCTTCTGGTCTGCTGCAGTCCTCTTGATAGTCTCAACTATCAGGTCCATCACCTTGAAAGGTGCCTTCTGATCAAGTATATGCAGCATGTTGATAGAATATCCTCTTATCATGCGATGATCTCCAGACTTGGGCATCAGGGTATGCCTCAGAATTGTGTTCGTGGTAGGTAGACCTGCCTGGAGATGATACACTGAGCCGGGCTTCCAGATTTCCACATCCTTAGCTGGTACCTCATTGTACATATTCTTCATAGATTCATGGTTCTTCTTGGGAATACCATAGACATCCACATCATCATCTCTCTGCACTGGAGCATTCAGCAGTGCTGCCCATTCTTCAACAGTTGAAGAGAATCTTTGGCCTTCAGTCATCCATGTGATCTTACCATCTGGATAGAAATGAGCTGTGGCATAGAATTGCATGATCATCTCATCATTCCAAGCTGTCAGCTTCTGGCCCACGAAATCTGCAACACCACATGTAGTGAAGCTCTCATGCACATGTGGAAAGAAGTCTCTGTGCTCTTCACTATCGATGTATGCCCAGTCAACATAGCGAGTGTCTGCAACAATGGGCTTCTTGTCCATGAGCACAGTCTCATAGAAGTCCTGCTGCTCTCTGGTGTGGAACCTTGGGTCAACAACAGTCCTTCTCCTCACAGCATATGGATCAGCTTGTCTCCATAGCCTGAGACCTCTATCTTTTCTTTCCTTCATGTTTTCAGCTCGAGGATGAGCATCATTGTGAATTGGCAATTTCTGACGGAGTTTCAGCAATACGGGTGCCTCATCATCTTACTCAGCTGGTGGCACATTGTCTTTCTTCTTCTCTGAAGCTGGAATGTTCCTGACAGTTTTCTTGGGCTTGGCAGCAGGCTTGGCTTCAGCTGCCTTTGCTGGAGCAGAAGGCTTAGACTTTGAAGGTGCTCCTGCCCTGATGGCATCACCCATGAACTTAGGCTTCTGAGGAGGAGGCTGGGGTGCTTCCTCATCCTCATCTTCTTCTGCTGCTTCATCATGCACAATTCTCTTCCTCTTGGAAGTTCTCTTCACCTTGCTTGAAGTTTCTTCTTCCATACTTAGCTTCTTGGCAACAGTGGACTTCTTCGCTTTGCTGGTGCCTTTCTTGGTTTGCTGCCCTTGATGCTCTTTGGCAACAACTTTCCTCTTTGGCTTGGAGGAGATCTCTTCCTCAGCAATGAAATCAGAGTCTTCTTCATCAGAATTCTTCTTCTTTCTGGCCCTGGTGGCAGCAGGAGGCAAACCACTTGGTGTGCTCCTCTCACCATCATCTGAAAAGCTGCTGGCCTCAGGACTAGTGCCTGCCTCTGGAATTTCAGCAACTGGTGATTCAGACCTGTTCTGGCTGTCACTGGCATCTGACATGGCTGACAACCTGTGAATAGATTAGGTATAGGCAGAGTAGAAGAGTTATCACAAACTGCAGAAGATTTTGCAAAAAAAATGAGTTCAAATATCAGTTTTAGATTTTCACAGAATGCATTTCGGTCAGACCGAGTTTAAAATTCGGTGAATCCGAAGTGTTCACACAGAAGCATTCACACCACTTTCGGTTGGACCGATGTGGGTTTCGGTCCTGCCGAAAACACTAGGGTTTCACTAAATCCTCATTTCGGTCGCACCGATTTGCACAACTCGGTTGGCCCGAAAGGTGCAGTGCAATGGCCAGAGGCCAAATCGGTCATACCGAGAATGTAAAATCGGTCTCACCGAGATGTGTTCGGCGGAAACCTAACCCTAAAACTTTTACTCGAATTTCGTTCTAAGGAACTAATCTGGTGTATGGAAGATCTCAAACGTGGCAAGATGCTAGGCAAACCAATCGTGCATTGAATCGGAGATGGGAACACGAGAGGGATCGAAACTCACCCTAACTTGGTGGAGTTCCTCTACGGCGGCAACGGCGCGGAGAGAATGTCCGTTGACGGCAACGGAGACCTGCGGCGAGGGCGCACAGGCGACGACGGAGATGATCCGGAGACCACGGCGACGGCAGCAAAGGGTTTGGGGGCGAGGCGTTTTGAAGTAGGAATCAACGCGCGCTGCCCTTGGATATATATATACCCTTTAGCTGTCAGTGGGACCGAGTTGTAAAACTCGGTGGCACCGAGATGGATAACTGCAGGCAGTTACACACTTCGGTCACGCCAAAAATCACAACTCGGTTTCACCGAGGTGAAAACCTAGATCAATCCAAGTGCTTTCGGTCTGTCCGATTTGGGTGGGTTGGTCTGACCGAAAATACTTAGAAGGTTTTGGAAGTTTAGTCTTTGACGGATCGGTGGCTCCGAGTGCTCCTCACTCGGTGGGTCCGAAAATTACTTGATCAAAGTTTGTGATATAAGCATGAATAGAGTTTGAGACAAGAAAGCATAGATAGCTAGGGGAGGAACTTAGGCATTCTTGTCCATCCATTTGGTCAGAAAAATCCAAAAGACCAAAGCAACAAATGGATGTCCTCGAATGGATAAAATTATGCATCCAACATGCTCACATAATAAGATAGCAAATGAAATATGTGTCAAACATGCACAAACAAAACACTAGCTACTATCACACAATTTGTCGATGACTAGGTCATCTATATATGAGTATATTGACTTAGGAGTCAAATGAGAACATTTGATCATAGGCCATACTCATCGTTTGAGCACAAGTGGGGTTACCACTTTTACATAAAGCATTAATGTGTTCACATCATTTGAAGATGCTTTAGCTCAATTCTTTAGAGCAAAGCTCCCCCTAGATGTGAGAACCCCTTCTAAAGGGTCAAACTAACCTTGGGTTGTCGTAGATGACTTCATGTATATGTTGAAGATGTGGATGCTCAATGTTGATGAAGATCATCAAGAGTTGGGAGCAATCCTTTGGATTCGGGCACTTTTAATACCTACATGGGTTAGTCCCACAAGGAACAAACAAGGATATCCATGGACATAGATTGAAGTTCACAATAAATGATGTCCATGAAAGCAATGATTACCTTGTCCCTTGACTTACCAACAAGAGGGTTTGTGACTCCATGAACTAGTGCAAGATGTGGAAGTTGATTGCACAAGTTCTTGCCAAAATGAATGTGAGTGAAGTATGTTGGCGGAGTCACCCTCAAGAACTCTCTAGTTCTTCTTCTTCGGGATCCACATCATCTTGATGGGAATCCTTGGGGTTGTAGTTGAGCTTGTCGAAGTAGAACTTGACGTTTCCTTGGGAACCCACTTGACCATGGCCTTAGGTGCTTCAATAAATGCATCAACCTCCTCTTGAAGCTTGTCCTTGCCTTTTAGCTTGTGGTCTTGTGGTGGAAGGTCATCTTGTGCTTGTTCCACATTGGAAGAAGTAGGATCATACTTCTCCTTTTGAGAAACAAACTTTGGAGTGGGATATTGACCTTCTTCCCATTCAATACCCTCGGCGTTGAACTTTCGCTCAAAACCAATTCCTTGATTCTTCCGGTGCCTTCCTTGCTTGCGAACAATTTCCTCAAAGTTCTTGCTTCCGGCAAGGCTCTTGTAGACACCTTTCTCTATAATCCCTTTCAATAAACTATTTTCTTGCTCAAGTGTAACTTGGCTTGAAACATTGTTAGTGGAATCAAGAGAACTACTAGAAGTAACAACATTAGATTTAGCATGGTTATTGTTACTACTAGATGAAGAATTTTTCTTATGCTTGTCATGCTTAGTTTTAATAGGTGGCAAGAAATTAGACAAGAGAAGTCGTTTGGCAAGATATGAAGAACTCTTCTTTCGAAGATCGTCATTGATTGCTTTTAGAAACTCATGTTCTTGCTCTAGATTGAGCTTCTTGAAGCGTAGCTTCTCCTGAGATCTTAGGAGCTCTGTATGATCTTCTTGAGTTGTTTCATGAGCTAACTTAAGAGTGTTTAGTTCTTTAGTTAAACGCTCAATCTCCTTCATAGCATTGTCATTCGACTCTTCTCGACTATAAAGACTACTAGCATGTTCATCATTACTAGGCTCACTAGATTTGTCATGTAAAAGCTCATCTTCACCAAGCAAGTCATCCTCATCACTATCAAAGTCAATGAATTCAGGGTGTGATACCTTGGGGCCTTTAGCCATGAAGCATCTTCCAATTCCCTCATTTGGTGAATCAAATAAGTCATAGGAGTTGGACTTGGAGGACACGTGAGCAAGACCGGCAACACCTTCATCTTGACTGTATTCGGAGTTGGAGTGATAGCTTCTTTCGGAGTGATTGTCGGAGTCGGAGCCGGAGACCCATTCACCTACATGAGCTTGATGTTTTCTTCTTGTGTAGCTCCTTGATGACTTGTCTTTCCTCTCTGAATCCTTGCTTCTCCGAGAGGATCTTCGTTCATAACGATCATCTCTACTCCTTCTCTCTTTCCGAGGTGACTCTTCTCTTGAGCTTCTTCTTCTTGGAGATTCTTCTCTTCTCTTGTGGGGAGCCGAGCACTCATTTGAGTAGTGTCTGGGTCTTCCACAATTGTAGCAGTTTCGATCACGACTAGAAGATCTCTTTTCATCATATGATCTAGACTTTGAGCTTCTTTCCTTGCTTCTACTCTTGTAGAATTTGTTGAAGTTCTTCACCATTAGGCTTATCTCTTCATTGGAAACTAGCTTGTCACTTGAGGTTGTGGGAGCATCAATTGTAGCTTCGTAAGCACCACTTGACTTGTTGTGAAGCTCTTCCTTATCTTTAAGTGTCATCTCATGAGCAACAATTCTTCCAATGACTTCGGTAGGCTTGAGATTCTTGTAGTTTGGCATCATTTGGATCAAAGTGCACACGGTGTCATACTTTCCATCCAAAGCTCTGAGAATCTTCTTGATGATGAATCGGTCGGTCATTTCTTCGCTTCCTAAGCCGGCAATCTCATTTGTGATGAGAGCAAGCCTAGAGTACATTTCAGCGACTCCTTCACCTTCCTTCATCTTGAACTTGTCAAGTTGACCTTGAAGAACATCTAGCTTTGATTCCTTCACGGACTCGGTACCTTCGTGCATTTCGACCAAAGTATCCCAAATCTCTTTTGCATTCTCAAGACGGCTGATTTTGTTGAACTCCTCGGGACACAAAGCATTGAAGAGAATGTCACAAGCTTGAGCATTGTTTTGCAACATCCGCAATTCATCCGCTGTAGCTTCACGATCCGGAACTTTTCCTTCCTCGAAGAATTCACCTTGCAAGCCAACACAAATAATGCCCCATGCGGCAGGGTTATGTCCAAGAATATGCATTTTCATTTTATGCTTCTAACTAGCAAAGTTTGAACCATCAAAGTAAGGACCTCTACGAAAATTACCCTCACTAGACGCCATACTCTCCTAGGTTGTGAAACCAAGCTTATGGAGTCCAATGCAATGGAAACCAATACAATGGAGACCAAAGCTCTGATACCACTTGTAGGATCGAAAGTATGTCTAGAGGGGGGGTGATTAGACTACTTGACAATATAAAAATTCAGCCTTTTGATTAGGACAAGTTTTTGGCAGATTCACGATAATGATCAAGTCAAGTATCACCCTACACATGCAATTCTAGAGTATTGGCAGCGGAAAGTAATTTGCACATGTAGTAAAGAGAGGTGGAGAAGAGCAAACGCAATTTGGAGACACGGAGATTTTTCTCGTGGTTCCGATAGGTGGTGCTATCGTCAATCCACGTTGATGGAGACTTCAACCCACGGAGGGTAACGGCTGCGAGA
The DNA here is from genome assembly GCA_963921465.1 of Triticum timopheevii. NCBI lineage: Eukaryota > Viridiplantae > Streptophyta > Magnoliopsida > Poales > Poaceae > Triticum > Triticum timopheevii. Next base: position 59,912,368 of record OY997264.1, on the reverse strand, counting down.
GTCCACGGAGGGCTCCACCCACGAAGGGTCCACGAAGAAGCAACCTTGTCTATGCCATCATGGCATACGCCCACGGAGGACTAGCCTTACTCGGGGTAGATCTTCACGAAGTAGGCGATCTCCTTGCCCTTACAAACTTCTTGGTTCAACTCCACATCTTGACGGAGGCTCCCAAGCGACACCTAACCAATCTAGGAGGCACCACCCTCCAAAAGGTAATAGATGGTGTTGATGATGATGAACACCTTGCTCTTGTGCTTCAAATGATAATCTCCCCAACAATCAACTCTCCTCACTGATTTGGCTGTGGTGGAAGAAAGGATTGAGTGGAAAGCAACTTGGGAAGGCTAGAGATCAAGCTTCATATGGTGGGAGTGGAGCAACTTGATCTCAACACAAGGGTAGGTAGTTTTCTTCTCAGAAATGTAAGGTAGGAGTGGTAGTTCTTTCTGATGGCTCTCTCCACGAATGAAGAGGAGGTGGAGGGGTATTTATAGCCTCCACACAAAATCCAACCGTTACACACATTTGACCAATCTCGGTCAGACCAAAGTTGACAACTCGGTGAGACCGAAAGTTCAAATCTTGTGAACGTTGGGATTTTCGGTGGGACCGAAAATACAATCTCGGTGAGTCCGATTCTTCCAAAGACTAGGGTTTGCCAATCTCGGTGGGACCGACTTTATCATCTCGGTGACACCGATTTGATGACAGAAGGTTACAGAAGCTTGGCAACACTAGTTTCGGTGAGACCGAGTTCAGAATTGGAAAATCCGAAATTTCTAGGGTTTGGCTTTGTGGCTGAGGTGGTTCATCTCGGTGTGACTGAGTTTAGGAAATCGGTGGGACCGAGATTACTTATGAGTGTATGTTGGAATGAAAGATTGCTGATGGTTTGGGAGATGTATCACTAAGCACTTTGAGCAACCAGATCATTAACATAACCTCATCCCCTTTTAATAGTATTGGCTTTCCTATAGACTCAATGTGATCTTGGATCACTAAACCAAAAATGGAGTCTTGAGCTTTTGCCAATGCTTGCCTTAGCATTTTGAGGGGTCCATATCTTCAGTCATTGCCATACCCATATCACTGAACTTTCTGAACCAAAACCACCCGGGGATTAGTTGCACTTTCACAGGGCTATACTAGCAAGTAGTTGTACATACTAGTACAATAGTGGGCTCACATAGCAATTTTGTCTCATGCAAGAGCCTGGCTATATGCGTGCTCCAATGTTCGCAACTGCAACGTTTGGTTTGCGCTTGGCTCTTTGCCTCTTCGAGAAGACGAACAATGATGTTACTACTACTGCTTCTACAGTGTCGAATCCACTGCTGCATGTCCGTCCACCACAAGCGGGAAGGATAGCTTGTTGTAGAAGTAATACTAAGCAAAAGCATGTCCTCGTTTGCGAGCAACCGCGCACATAGGTGAGGGCGAAGGCGTGTAGTAAAATCAAGCTTCTCCTCATTGTACGAGTTGACGCGACACATCATAGCACTGGCCCCACATGCTTGCCTCTAAACTTGGCTGAAAGACCCGCAGTGTACAATATATTTGCTGCAACCTCTAATATTTACCCACCACAAATTAAAATATATGTGGCTGTATGTATCGTTCTGATGCAGAGGCCGAGGAGTCCCCCCTTTTCGAAAAAAACAAACTAAAATATATATTCCTGTCTTGACCAGACGAGTGTGCAAACTACAATCACCAGGGTGTCAGGTAGGGCCAGAAGACTATTCTAATTTTTTTTAAACATCAAGACGGCCACATAGCATGGAGCCGACCCAACGATTTTAAACTTACAGACATGGTACACGCTATCCTAGACTACTCTATACATGAAACTAGCACACGAGCGTCCGGGCTGCGCTTGGCTCTTCATCTCTTCGAGAAGTCGAACAATGATGGAGTACTACTGCACTGGAGGAGTACTAAAGTACGCTTCTGGCCATCTGACAACGATTGAACTGCTGCATGTCCACCGTGTGCTGGAGGGAGAGCATGTAGCGAAAGCTTCTCCTAGTCTTGCCAGCCACCACGCTCATGGGCGAGGGAGGGATGCTCCTGCCTTTGCGTGTATGGCATGTGGGCCCGACAGGTGTGTGGCTAACCTGTCATACAGCGAAAGGCAGGTGCAGTTAAGTCCGCGATGTAGAGGATAATCAAACTTCTCATTGATGTATGAGTTGATGCGACACATCAAAGCACTACACTCGATATATTTCAATAATTTGCGTTTACCGATGCATTAATTACAATGCATGCATGCATGTCGTGACTCTCCTTTTGATACTTGCATGTGCTGATTTAATGCACCTTGAAGTAGCATAAAATGATGGTAAAGCTTTGTAATACCCCGGCCCAAGTCGAGACATGGTTGTGCACGAGGAGGCCGAGATCATGCAGACCGAACAGGACCCGATGATGGAGATCTCTAAGGTCTCGATGGACCTCACCGTGCTCCACTGCCCCTTGTGCCTCCGCCCCTTAACACCTCCAGTGTATGAGGTTCGAATACACCTCGTCCGTTCTGCTGATTGAGCAAGGTGCAGGTTTCTTGATTGATGTGTGGTTCAATTGATTTCTGCAGTGCAAGGGAGGGCACCCGGCCTGCACGGACCACCGTGTCGAGTGGCCCGGGAACCAGCGGCAATGTTAGAAGTGTGAGCGCGGTGGTGGCTTCAATGTGCGGAACACAGCGGTGGACTCCATCCTTTCGTCGGTGAGGGTGGAGTGCTCGCACGAAGGCTGTGGGCTCTACGTGACTTACCACAAGCTCGCCGATTACCAAAGCGTGTGTCCGCTCACGCCGTGCAAATGCCCCATGCCCGTCTGCGGCTACGAAGGCCCGCCGCCGGCGCGCTACCACCACATCTGCACCGCGCATCCCATGCCCATGCACAGGATCCAGTACGGCAAGGTGCTCCAGCTGCAAGCGCCACTGTCGGAGCCACGGCTCTTGTTGTTCACGGAGGAGGACCGCCATGCGTTTTTCTTGGTAGGCGGCGTTCTCGACATCGGCGCGCCTATCGCCGTGTCAGTCATCTGCATCAGAGCAGGGGCGTCCCCACTACCGAACTACGTGGCTAAGATGTGGGCGAACGGCCCGCCGGGGGAGACCAAAGGCACGACTGAGGCCATCAAGGTGGAAATGGAGGTGACAAGCGGCAAGGATCCCGGCGATGTCGACGTGCAGGAGCTGACCTTCTTGACAGTTCCCCCAAGCTGTTGGTCGGGGCTAAGCTTGTGTCCCTCCACATTCAGATTGACAAGCTCACGTCCTAAATGTTTCTACAGTACCTTCTGTTTATCTTAGTAATATGCTAATATAGAGATTACCTTGGTCTACTTTAGCTTAAGAAATGGTGGGTTTTGGTGGCGATGCATCAATTATTTCAACATCAGATAAGTAATTTGCAACAGTCAAACGAATATTTTGTGTCTGTTGGATATAAAGTTCCTTTGCGATTTCAATCTGGTAGCTTTTAGTCCTTCGTGTTAGGCTGGAGTTGTGCTGAACTTCTTGTGAATTGTGGTGGTTTTCAGTAATGAAAATCGGAAGGGGCAAGCTCTTCTATGATCAAAAAAATTAATTGTCCTTACATATTCATCAGTCTTGCTATAAGTCGCAGTAGATGCTATATAGGTCCGTCGGGTCTTATATCAAGATCCGTGCTTTCAGATTTTCATTTATCTCTCTTAAATCTCAGTCAAGTGAAACATAGCCACGCCATTAAACAGAGGCTCGGGCGCCATTAATGGAGGCCTTGGGAGAGGGGTGGACGGCAAATGGAGGTCAAAGGGCTCTCCTCCCGATAAGCACGCGCAGGGGTCTGATCGCACGCCTCTCGTACTCAAGTAGCTACCCTGCATGACGCCTCCTAGCTAATAAAAAATGGGACGCGTGGCGGCACGTAAATTGTACTAGTAAGTAGAACGTCCACGGTTTCAATAATACTTGTGTTTCCGATTGTAACGTGACAACACTTGTTCCAAAATGACTTTGTTAATTGTTAATGTGTGCGCCTTCGCAAATCAGACTGCAAATTTACCACAACATGTTGGTGCCATGTCATGGCACCAAACCAAGTTTCATTATTTTCAAGCGTGTTTTGGATTTACAAGAATTAAAAAACTAAGTTTCTCAATGTTTCCAACCCAGCCACGACGCCCAGAATTTTGAATTTCATTCCCATTTCTTGCATGGAACCTAGAAATTTACCCGAGGACACACATGTTATTTTTCAATCAACTTTGGTGCATTGGAACATGTGCTTGTATTTCAAATTTGAATTATGCACACAAAGGTGACACGTTCCCTCCCAGAACCACGAGCCTTCTTGAGAGAAGCTCCGATTTGCGAGAAGCTTATACCAAAAAAAATCCTATTCGGCAATTTTTTTACCACGGCATAGTACTACCATGACATGACACCATGCCAAGTTTCATGATTTTAAAACCAAGTTTCTCAATGTTCTTGACCGAGCCACGATGCCCAGATGTTTGATTTTTATTGTCATTTTTTGCATGGGACCTACTCCCTCCTTCCATCTATATAGGGCCTAATGTGTTTTTCAAGACAGCCTTTGACTATTGACAAGATTAATAGCACATGAGATGTATACTATGAAAATTATATTATTGGAAGCTCCTTTGACATACAAATTTGAAGGTATGCTTTGTGTAAGTTGCATGTCATATATTATTGCTCTAATGTTTGGTCAAAGTTAGCCTCGAAAAACAGATTAGGATCTATATAGATGGAAGGAGGGAGTAGAAATTCACCCGAGGACACAAATGTGATTTTTCAACCAACTTTGGTGCACGGGAGCATGTGCTTGTAGTTCAAATTTGAATTATGCACATTAAATGACCAAAAACTCAATTAATGTGTAAATAAGGCCAAACGAAGCCGGAATAATTCCAAAATTTAACAGGGCACTCATGTAGTTCTATGTTGCCTTTGTAAATAAACTCAAGGGGGACAACGTATATCGTTTCGCACTCAAAGGTGGCACGTTCCCTCTCAGAACCACGAGCCTTCTTGAGAGAAGCTTCGGTTTGCAAGAAGCTTATACCAAAATCTGTTCCTATTTGGCCAATTTTTTTTACCACAACATGGTATTACCATGACATGACATCCATGCCAAGTTTCATGATTTTCATACGTGTTTTGGATTTACAAGAATTTAAAAACCAAGTTTCTCAATGTTCTCGGCCGAGCCACGATGCCCAGTTGTTTTAATTTTATTCTCATTTCTTGCATGGGACCTAAAAATTCACCGGAGGACACAAATGTGATTTTTCAACCAACTTTGGTGCACGAGAGCATGTGCTTGTAGTTCAAATTTGACTTATGCACATTAAATGACCAGAAACTCAATTAATGTATAAAAAATGACAAACGAACCCAGAATAATTCCAAAATTTAACAGCGCACTAATGTAGTTCTATGTTGCCTTTGTTAAGAAACTCAAGGGGGGGGCAGAGTATATCGTTTCACACTCAAAGTTTGCACGTTCCCTGTTAGAACCACGAGCTTCCAAATCGGCCCAATTTTTTACCACAACATGTTAGTGCCATGACATGACACCATGCCAAGTTTCATGATTTTCAGGCGTGTTTTGGATTTACATGAATTGAAAATCAAAGTTTCTCGATGTTCTCGGCCGAGTCATGATGCCCAGATGTTTGAATTTCATTCTCATTTCTTCCATGGGACCTAGAAATTCAACCAAGGACACACATGTGATTTTTCAACCAACTTTGGTGCACCAGAGCATGTGCATGCAATTCATATTTAGATTATGCACATTAAAAGTCCAGAAACTCAATTAATGTATAAAAAGGCCAAATGAACCCAAAATAATTCCAAAATTTAACGGGCACTCATATAGTTCTATGTTGCCTTTGTAAATAAAATCAGGGGGGAGGTGGCGTATATCGTTTCGCACACAAAGGTGACACGTTCCCTCTCGGAACCACAAGGCTTGTTGAGATAATCTCCGGTTTTGCAAGAGGATTATACCAAAACTTGTCCTGATTCGGCCAAAAATTATACGTATGAAAACAGGGTTTAGATTATCCCAAACATCTAGCTACCTAGACCAATAATGTACTATGATATGAATTGAACATAAAATGGATACAAATATTTGAATTGGAGAGCGTATGGTACATGTAGTTCATAGTGAAATATGATTACTGCTATATGTATGTTTTTTGTTATCAAGATAAAATTTAAATTATTGTATAACTTAACAACAATCGTATTCAAATAAGGAAAATTGATTCAAATTTAGTCCATATGGTAGACGATAATATATATGTTCACATGGTGGAGTAAAATGTTCATATATGATGGAAGATCAAAATGTACGAAATTATAAACCGCAAGGACACCTAACGATATATTCAAATTCAACATAACATGGATTCAAAAATTGGAATTCGAGATCATGGCATCTGTAATCATATAAAATGGGACATTATTCTTTCTTTTGTGGGAATTGATTTGTTTTTTGTTGTTGTAGAGGGAAGTGCGAATCGATTTGGTACTGTCACTAAAAAAAGACACTTCCTTGATGATACGTTTTTGTCATAGTAGGTCGCGTTTTCTGTCATGCATGTACATCCATGAAAAATTTATGACAGAATCAAGATAGTCATACCTGTGTTGTCATAGAAGTGTTCCATGACATTACCAAAATTATCATCACGGAAGTGTCCACTTCCATGACGATAAATCGTGCGTCACAGAAGTGCTTTCGTCAAGGGTGACCAACACGTGGCGTCCACCGTAACAGAATGTTGTTAAGCTATCGGGTCGGGTTTTGGATCCGATAACCCGTTAACAGCCCCGACCAATGGGGATTTTCCTTGTGTAAAATTATCATTGGCTGGAGGAAACATGTGTCGGCTCATCGTTGGGCCAGATGTCAACCACTCATTGGACGGAAGGTGCCTATGATACGTCGACATGTGGCACGGCCCAACAGAGGCCCGTTCCTATGAAAAGGCCAGCCCGTTTGACTTGGTCAAAAGCTGGCGGGCCGGCCCGTGGAAAGCGTGTTAACGGCCTGTTCGAATATAGCCCATTTACATCCCGCTAACCCAAGGCCCGTTATGCCCTATCCGAATTAGGCTCGGTAGCGTCATCTGGGCCATCCATTATGATTCCAGCCCGTTTTCACTTCTGGCCCATGTATGGCCCATGACGTCTTTCGGCCCATATGAGGCCCTATGTAACTCTTGGCCCACTAACGGCCCGTGGTGAAACTGGCCCGTAATGAACAGTCTATCACTTTACACCCATTAACGGCATGTGGTGAAACTGGCCCGTAATGAACAGTGTATCACTTTATACCCATTAATAGCCCGTTATTCCGTTGGGCCGTTTCTAGCCCAGGTTATTTTTCGGCCTTCTCAGAGCCCGTTTATTCTTGGGCTCATTTCCACCATTCGTTTACTTACGGCTCGTTACCGTCATTTTCTGCTTGTGGGCCAAATTCAGTCTGTGGTTACAGTCGGCCCGTTTGTGGTCCGTTAATACGTTGGGCCGATTACATAGCGTCATCAAATACGGCCTATTAACAATGGCCCGTTATGGTCGGCCCATGAACGGACGATTCCAACTCTAGTCCGTTTACGGCCATAATGCGGTCTGTTTGGCCCATGTTTGGCCAATCGATTATACGACCCGTATAAGGCCCATTTATAATACGGCCCGTAGAAGGCCCATTGTTTCTACGGCCCGTAGAAGGCCCATTGTTTCTACGGCCTGTAGAAGGCCCACTGTTTCTACGGCCAGTAGGAGGCCCAGTGTCACTACAGTAAATATTAGCCCATGGTTATTGTGGCCTAGTTTTAAAAAATATGTTATTGCAGCCACAAGCTAACCACGGAAAAAGAACTGCAATGACTACAAGAAAACAAATAAACAAGACAACAAGGAAATAAATAAGCAAGCAACTAACGCTAGGCTATTAGGGCTATTACACATATTACATCCACTGGGCATCATAGTTCGCCACCAGTGCAAATATAGGGAACAAAGCAGCATATCATATACACTGGTTGTCAAAGTTGGCGACCAGCGCAAATAAACGCCGCAGCAAAACAAATCCAGAGCTGAAACCAGTTCAGAAGATCTGCAGAAACAATATCCTGGGTACCCATAATGCTGGCAAGATCCTTAGCAAGCTTATTAACTTTCTCTTGTTTGGCGCTTAAATCCTCCAGCGCTTGCTGTTGCACCAGAAAATATGCATCTGAATTCTACAGGGACTTCCTCAATCCTTCAGCTTCCTGTCGCAGCACATCTAATCGATGTCTTTCAACTTGAAGTTGAGACTCAAGAAGACGAACTAATTCAGGCAGCGAGTTCGAAGAGCTTGTGCCAGCAGTAGTGGCCAGTAACTCGAACACTACATCAAGACAGGACTTTTGGGTTCCCTCACTGTCGTCAAGATAGTTTTTATCAGCTTTCTTGGAGACCAACAGGTCTCACTATCTCGAACCTTATCTGCATTACTTCCCTTACCATTGGATAACGCGGTACTGTTCTCCAATATTTTGTCTGCATTCTAAAAGAGAAACAACCAGACACATCACATGTTTACCATGTTGTATATGAAACTCATTTTGGTAAATGAGTTCAGTAGTAAAGTGGACAGGATAACAGCATGAAACAAACATATATCTATGTACCGTGGTCACTTTATGGTCTATATCATTATAGTTTTTGTTGCCAAATCAAGATAGAGACATAGTTCAAATAATATTTGTTCAAGACAAAGCAGAATAGACAGAATATAAGTGTGGGTAACTATAGAGCAATAACAACACTTGTAATGTGCATGACATGAAAACATAACTGTTTATTCAATTGAAACTGAAATCAATATAGAGCAGGTTACAACAGAAAACCAGTTAAAGAAACAGGTCTAAAACATACATGTTGCGCCATTGGAGTTTCAATTCCATCCTTCAAATTTGAAAATAGTTGGTATGAGTAAATACAGTCATGGAAGAGCAAAGGAGTATGAACCATAGCTACAGAACCTGACCTGAGAACAAATCTTCCTCTCCTTTAAGCGTTGAGTTGGGATTCGGAGTGGAGGTCCTCGTGCTTTGGGCAGTGCAGTTCCCTTACTAACTGCTCGTGTTTGGGTGCTCTGTGCTGGAGACGGTGTTGTCTCAACTGGAACTTGGTTACTATCTGCCGGGGTTGGGGTTAGAAGGGGTGTAGCTGGTTCTCTTTGCAACTGGGTAGGGGTACAATATGCCAGAGTTTAGGTTATATGTGGTGGATCTGGTCCTTGGGCATGTACAACCGTGGTTCTATCTGCATCAACTGGTAGCACTATCTTTTCTGAAGACCGTGTTGTTACTCCCTTCGATACTGCCATCATGCTCTCCAATTGAAATGGCTGATAAACAAGAAAAGTAATTGAAAGTATAGACACTGTATGATAGACAGGTGCAATGGATAGTGGGGAATAAAAGAGGGCATGAAATAATTCATATTTATGTTGTCTAATCAAACAAGATAGCATGACACAATTTCACATATATGATGGCTAACTAAACAGGATAGCATGACACAATTTCACATTATGATGGCTAACTAAAAAAGATGGAAAGACATAGTTCAAAATATGAGACTATGTAAACAGGATGACATGACATAACTATATAATGTGTTTATTAAATAGGTTGGCATGCCATAATTCACATACATTCACAGATAGAATGCCATAATTCAAAATATGATGACTGTAAACACTAAACAGGATGAGATGATATAACTATATGATGTCTTTATTAAATGGGTTGCCATGCCATAATTCAGATAGATGATGTGTATGTACTATGTAAACTTAATGGCATGATATAATTCAAATATATGATTTATATAGTAAGCAAGTAAGCATATGGCAATCCATATATGATGTAAAAACTAAGCAATGCAAGACAACATGCATGACATGGGTAATATAACCCTGCCAAGTTTGAGCATAGACCTCAGGGGGAAAATAGGACTGGTCATCAGTCTTTGAATCCTCCTCTGAGGAGCTCTCTATAACCAGCAAGATGTCTTCTTCAGCCGGTAGCATTGTCTGCTCTGAATACCTTGTTTTCACTCCAGATACTTCCATCACCGCTTCAAATGGCTGATGCACAGGAAGAGTAGTTGAATATACAAACATTGTTGACAAATGGAACACGTAATACAAAAAAATGATAGCATGATATAATTCACATACATGATGATTGGCTAAACAGCATGGCAATGGATAATTCACATATATAATGCCTTTGCAACAAGATAGCATTACATAATTCACATATATAATGCCTTTGCAATAAGATAGCAATGCATAATTTACATATATGGTAATTAGACACTGAATAGGTGGCATTCACACAAAGCATGTCTAAACTAATCAAATGACATAGCAATGCGAGACACCATACGCACGATATGAGCAACATAACCCTGCCAAGTTAGAGCATACACCTCGGGGGGGCGGAGGATATGACTGGTCATCTATCTCTGAATCCTCCTTTGGGGAGCTATCTCTAACCATCGAGATATGCGCTTCGTCAGATAGCATAGTCTGCTCTGAAGACCTTGTTTTCACTCCAGAATTTGCCATCACTGTGTCAAATGGCTGATGCACACAAAGATCAGTTGAATGTAATAAAATTGTTGACAAATGTAATATGTAACGGAAAAAAGGATGGCCTGATAAAATTTACATATAAGATGACTGTCTAAGCATGATGGCATTGCAAAATTCACATATATGATGCCTGGCTAAACAAGATGGCGTTGCATAATTCACATAAACGATGAATAAACTAAACAGATGGCATTCGCACAAAGGATGTCTAAACTAAGAAGATGACATATTTGATGTATAAAGTAAGCAATGCAAGACACCATATGCATGATATAACCAACATCAGCATGCTAAGTTAGAGCGAAGACCTCAGGGTGTAAATAGGAGTTGTCTTCTCCTTCTGAATCCCCCTCAGAACAGATATCTTCCTCTCGATTACAATCCGAAATGCGTGGGGGGGGGGGCTGCCTTTGCGCCTACCATGGAGCAACGTCTGCATGAAATTTTATTTCCACACAAGGCTCGTCTCTTTTGCTCTACATGTTTAGTTCCATTGTTTACAATAACTGTCATGCATAGGAATAAAACATATTGAGAATATGTAAGGAGTGCATGCAGAAATCCAGAGTTATGGTAGCAACCTGTGGATAGACCCAAAACCAATAATAGCAGGAAGATAATGGCTTCTTCACTGTTTGTTTCCGACCCAACATGAAACTCATAGTAGACAACAGAGATTAACCAGATAGTAGATAGATACTATTGATAGTGGCCCCGATATGTACCCCACAACCATTTAAAAACTCAAGTTTAACCATTAGTTTGGAGCTGACTCAGAGTCTAATCGGTGAACAGGATGATAAAGTAGCATGTGATATTAAGCAATGAATAACATAGGTAGACACTAAAGAGTGCGACCTATCTTGCAGACCCGTGTAGTCCTCGAGGTCATCTGCTCACTTGATGATGGTAGTGCAGTTTTCATGGCTACCAGCGGCGGGGAAGAAGATCTGAGGCGACGAAAGACAGTCTGGAGGCCGGATCCCTGTTGTGTTGGACCCTTCTATCGTTGGAGCAGCTGAGCTGGGGTGGATGACGGTGCAACAGGAGTGGGACAAACCACGCAAGTTTTTCTTTGACAACTATCTATAAGAGAAGTAATTCTGTAAGGGCTCGTTTGAATTGGAGGATTCCAACAATGCAGGGATAGGAAATAGACAGGAATAGGATAGGAATGCACGTGCAAAACAGAGGATTTAAAAACACAGGATTTCTTCCAATCTGGGTGTTTGATTCACAACAATTGGAAGATCACAGTATGCAAAGAAGCATGGTGAGATTAAGTCAAACCACAAGAAAATGTATGGTTATAATGTTATTATGGTACTATCTCTTAGTCTTGTGCTTCATGAGTAGGAATTTGAAAAGGTGGACAGGTGAAAATTAAAATTCCTACGTTTTTTCTTTCAAGGAGACACTAAAGGAACAAATCCGTGTGCTCAGTGGACAATATTTATAACATGTAGAGTAAAAAAGAGATGCAACAAGTGTACAACCTCTTTGGCGAAGCCATATCAATCTCAGCGTGATTGGGTTGGCCGGTGAATATGCTCCGTCTGACTTGGCTATCGGAGGAGGGGAAGAAGATCTTAGGCGTCTAGAGATGGAGCCTGAGGTACTGCTCCACTGTGATGGAGGATTTCGTCGTTGGAGCAGCTCCGGTGAGTTGTACGACGCCGAGGCTGAAGCAGGACAAGAGAGACAACGGACAACGTTAACCTGAGTGCAATTCTAATAGCATCTCCAATAGATGATGTAAAATACATAACCACAAAGTGCTAGATGTAAAATACATCAGCCGCTCATCTCTGAACTTAACTGTCGAAACTGAATTTAACTGTCGAAACTGAACTTAACTGTTGAAACTGAACTTAACTGTCAAAACTGAATTTTGCTGTCGAAACTGAACGCACTAGCAAGGTGAGGCTACACGTCGGTCGACTGACTTTTTCATCTCTGGTCAGTCGATTTTGCAGCCGTTGGATACGAAATCAAGGGCCTGCGGTTCATCTTCAACCTCCACCCCCCTGAGCCGGCCAAACAATAGCCCACCGCCACCCGCGACCGGCGGTGCGCCACCCCGCCCACCCGAAAACACTCCCCACCGCCGGTCCGCCGCCGCCCCGGCCATCCCTCTAGCCCCCCCTCGTGCCGAGCTTTTTCTCCGGCGATTCCCACGCCACAGCCCCGCCAATGCCCCACCAACGCCGGCGACCACCGCCCCCATCCTGAACCCTAATATAGATAGTGGGGTACCTCTCCGGCGAGCCCCCCTCCCCGCTACGGCTGGTTCTTCCTTCACCCCGGCAGCATCGGAGTGAAGTGTAGCTAAATCAGAGCAGCACCGCAAGCAAAGAGCAAGAGCGAGAGCAACAGCGCGAGCAAGAGCAATAGCAAGAGCAGACCAGACAGGGGACCGAGAGCAAGAGCAGAGCAGTAGTGCGAGCGAGAGCTAAAGCAGCAGTAGGTCATACTGATGTGGACGTCGCCGCCGAGGGAGCGACGTCGTGCAGGAAGTGGCCGGCGACGCCGCCGTGGATGGAGCAGTGCCATGTCGGCTCGGGACTGAGCGCCGGTAGCACCGTGAGATCGAATCAATAAGAAAATGTGGCGATTAGTCTACAACCTCTTTGGTGGCGCCGATTAGGCCGCAACTTCATCCGAGGAAACAGTGATGATGATGCTCTTCCGGTGGTGCAGGTGAAGACGGTCGTGTGGGAATGGAGGTGGCGCAAAAGACGAGGGGAACATCAGGGCAGCTCCTTTGAGGTGGAGGACGGGGTGGCTGAACCGGCGGGATGATGAGATCGACAACGGATCTTCATCCGGTACGGTGGATGAGGGACGTCGAGGTGTTGCTGTGGACGACATCGTCGGGGAAGAGGCTCCGGCTGGGTGGCTGACGGAGTAGGGTGGGGGGTTTCGTCGCGGGTTTTCGCGGCCTCGGTGTAAGAATGGGTGGGCAGATGGGATGGCAGTGGGGAACCATGGCTTAGAGACGCGCTTGTCCGAAATGTGGGGTAAGTTACGAAAGTACCCCCACCGATTTGAGGCGGTTCTTTCGGTTCAGGATACCACGGGCATTTCGCGTGTCGGGATTTCACAGGAGGTGGGAGTTTTCACGCGCGTTGTAATTTCGGAATAGCAAGGCGCGGGTTGAGATGGAGGGAGTTGTCGGAACACAAGGAGACAAAGATATATCTTAAATATTTCGGGCTAACAAGGCGCGGGTTGAAATTTCCGGACATGCCTAACGTGTACTGTACCAAATCAATGTGCCCTACAAATGTCATTCAAAACTTTGAATTCATGTTATGTTCAATTAAAATATTTCGCTACGTGTATAATGCATGCAACCTACTACTCCAATGAACGTTTTAGTGCATTCCAAACGTATATACTACCGCTTCAATATGAACTAAATTTGAATTCGTTTCTCTATTTGAATAAGATCTACAGTAATGATTGTTGTGAAGTCAAAGCATTTGAATTCATTTCTCTGTTTTAATAAGATCTACAATTATCATTATTGTCAAGCTAAACCATCGTTTGTGTATTATCTTCACAACACACCACATGATTGGTCTTGAGTTACATATGAACTATGTGTACTATATGAACTCGAACTAGATTTTTTGAATCCACTTTATTTTGATTTCAAATCACATTACATTTCCTGCTCTAGCCAGATCTTCATAATCTAAACCATGTCTCATATGTATAATGTGTTTATTACATTATGTATGGAGCCCCGCCCCCTACGCCTACAAGTATTTAGATGTGAGTTGCAAACACCACACATCACCACAAATTCAAATAAAATTTAAGAATGTTCGATATATAGTATTGTTTAGATTGTTCGATATTTAGTTGTCAGCTGCAAACGCCACACATTATCACAAATTCAAATAAAATGTGAGATTGTTTGATGTATAGTATGGTTTAGATTGTTCGGCATTTAGCTGTGAGTTGCAAACGCCATGCATTATCACATTATGGTATAACATGTGCACAGCACGTGTATCACCTCTATATTTATGCACGCAGTGTTTAAAACACTATGATCTCCTATTCAAATATATGAATCCGCTTTCATATCAAATTATGATCTTTGTTAGTCTCTTACACCCACACAATCCTCTAACCTTTGTAGCTACCACTAACTTTCTCTCGTGCATGCACACGCCCTCCTCGCCCTCCCCCTCCCTCGGCATTCTATCCATCGGGCACATTCATTTTTTCTTTAGGTCGTTCTCCCAGAGTTTCCACAACTCCTTTCCGACACACACCGATCAATAAACCTCTCCAGCGATGCCTGCCTACAACATACAAACACACCTTCAATCTCCTCCTTTATGTGTCCTTGCCTCGTGTCCTCTCATACGGTCAGACACACGTGTTAACTCTCGCCCCTCTTTTCATCGCTCTCACAACCGCACACTCCTCCCCCTATCTAGCTAGTAGTTGGGCCTCTCGCACCACCTCCTAGCTCAATTCTCTCTGTCTATCCGTCTCGCTCGGCCTTATTTACCTCTAACAAATGGACATACACCGACCGATCTCTCGCTATACATATAGCTAGCTAGGTCCTTATAACTCGTTTTTACCCACACGTCAATCGATCTACCTCATTAGTTGTGTCTCTCCCTTCCTCCGACAAACAACAATTGATCTACCGATCTAGTTAGGTTTGCTTACCAAACACATGGTTCCCCTTCATCATCCATGGATGCATCCCGACAGATCTATCAGGCACAGGCACACACAGAAACACATCCCCACTCTTATTGATAACATTGCAGTTCCACCATCAGTTTGTCTAGTAGGCTTCTCCCACCATCTTCGAGAAGCAACTCCATCACCCATCCAGCACTCTACCCCTCTCCCTCCCTCTCCCTCCCTCTCTCTCTCTCCTCTCTCTCTCTCTGTCCCATCATATTTCTTGTCCTTCAGTTATGTATGGATGTCGACTAATCTCCCTCAAGACATAGCTGGGTCTCTCCTTCTCAACACATATACGAGTCATTCTACCTCTATAGTTAGGCCTCTGCCTACCCCTCCCACCACCCCCTCCCCCCACACACACCAATACATCGAGCGCTCTAGTCATGTCTCCCTGCCACACACAAACTTGATCTGTGCGCTCTAACGTTCCGGTAGGCCAGTCGCCCTATATCTTTGACTTGTACACACACACAATTTCGATGGCTCTCTTCATCGATCTTGCACCCACCCACTTGATCCTCTCTTCGACTCTATCGATAGCTCTGACCCCTCCCTCTCTTCTCGTGGATTGGCTGATGTCACGCCCAAGATGCGACCCTATCCTAAAGGAACTCGAAGGTCCCACCAAGGATAGAAGCGCATCTTGAAGACGTTTTTGCAAGGTGGATATCATTACATCAACAATTACATAATAGTGGGGATACATACATAAGGCATACAATGCCACACGAATACAACATCATCATACATAAGAGCACCATCCGACTATGGATGAAACACAAACAGAAACTCAAACCACACCCACCCTGCTAGCCCAGGCTGCCGACCTGGAACCTATCCCCTGATCAAAGAAGAAGCAGAAGAGGAACTCAACGCAAGCAAGCATCGCTCTCGCGTCATGATCATCGCATAACCTGTACCTGCAACTGTTGTTGTAGTAATCTGTGAGCCACGAGGACTCAGCAATCCCATTACCATGGGTATCAAGACTAGCAAAGCTTAATGGGAAAGGAAGGGGTAAAGTGGTGAGGTTGCAGCAGCGACTAAGCATGATATGGTGGCTAACATACGCAAATGAGAGCGAGAAGAGAAACAAAGGAACGGTCGTGAAGCTAGCAATGATCAAGAGGTGATCCTGAACACCTACTTACGTCAAACATAACCCAAAACCGTGTTCATTTCCTGGACTCCGCCGAAAAGAGACCATCACGGCTACACACTCGGTTGATGCGTTTTAATTTGGATCTGGTGTCAAGTTATCTACAACCGGACATTAACAAATTCCCATCTGCCACATAACCGCAGGCACGGCTCTCGAAAGTTTAAACCCTGCAGGGGTGTCCCAACTTAGCCCATGACAAGCTCTTGCGATCAACGAAGGAATAGACATTCTCCTAAGAAGACCCGATCAGTCTCGAAATCCCGGGTTACAAGACATTTCGACAATGGTAAAACAAGACCAGCAAAGCTGCCCGACGCGCCGACAATCCCGATAGGAGCTGCACATATCTCGTTCTCAGGGCAACACCGGATGAGACTAGCTACGAGTAAAACCAGCCCTCAAGTTGCCCCGAGGTGGCCCCGCAGGCAGCTCAGTTCGGACCAACACTTAGACAAGCACTGGCCCGGGGGGGGGGCTAAAATAAAGATGACCCTTGGGTTGGCCGACCCAAGGGAAGGGTATAGGTGGTGGTGAGGCAAATGGTAAGACCAAGGTTGGGCCTTGCTGGACAAGTTTTATTCAAAGCGAACTATCAGGGGGGTCCCATAAATCACCCGACCGTGTTAGGAACGCAAAATCCGGGAACATAACACCGGTATGACGGAAACTAGGGCGGCAAGAGTGGAACAAAACACCAGGCATAAGGCCGAGCCTTCCACCCTTTACCAAATATATAGATGCATTAATAATATAAGAGATATTGTGATATCCCAACATAAACCCTGTCCACCATGGAGAAATCTTCAACTTCACCTGCAACTAGCAACGCTATAAGAGGGGCCGAGCAAAGCGTTAACATAGCCAAACAACGGTTTGCATAGGAAAGGTGTCAAAGGTTAGGGGTTCATGGCAATATGGGAGGCTTGAAGAGCAAATGATAGGTAACGCAGCATAGCGATAGAATGAAGCAACTAGCATAGCAATGATAGTAGTGAGATCCAGGGTAGCGGTCATCTTTCCTGAAATCCCGCAAGGAAGAAGAACGAGTCCATGAAGAAGACGAACGGATGAAGCCGAACCAACCGTAGACAAACGAATCCTCACGATCGCAACGAAACAGGAACTAACAAGAAGAAGCACACAACATGGTAAACACACCACACATAGACAAGACATGATGCACAACAAGCATGATGCATGACAAAGCTACATGAAGCTACTCCTGGCAAAAGATGATGCATACAAGACCAACACATCAAGGCAAGTTTAAATGAGTCCGGAAACAACCTATAACAATTCCGGTAAGTCGTCACATGCATATTTCGAAATTGGTCCAGAACTGAACAAACCTTATGTTCAAGTTTTTAAGCAGCAAGTTAAGATGCACCAAGATGATCTACACGAAATTTAGTCAAGTTACATATAAAGTTCATTAGATTCGGAGCTACGGTCTAGAAGATATGAGCAAAACAAGTTAAACATGGCATTGATGCAAAATGCATACAAACATCAAGCAAACACCTCAAAACAAGGATGCAACATGATAATATGAAACTACATGCAAAATCAAGCAAGTTTCATATAGAGCACACTCAAAACGGAGCAACGGTTCAACACATACACTCTATACAAGTCATTGCAACAATCTGTCCAGAACAGCAACTAGGCATATCGCAAGCATCAAAACAATATGCTACAGCACCTCAATAGGAAATCAAAAGGCATGGGCATGAAGTACAGGTAAAGCACAACAAAACATGAACACTGAGCTATCTCCAGAAACAACTAGAACATGCTCAAAAGGACATGGTAAGATTGCAAATAATAACAGTTTCAGACTTTAGCAGAAATAACATCAGGTTGCAATGTTTAGAGCAAGCAAACAACAAGTTACAGGAACATATCATGGCAAACAAAGGCATGGCATGAATCTACTAATTGCATGGATCAAAAGTCCCTTACTGACCATGAGCCAAAAGGGCAAGGAAAATATGATGGCACCCATGTAAACATGGCAAGTTATATTACAGATTCATACATGGCAGGAACAATAATAAGTAGGCATGTTGGTGAGCTTGAACCACTCACTACAGAGCAATACATGGCATGGCAAGGCAACCAACAGTAAGAAGGCATGTTTGTGAACCTATACATGGCAAGAGCAAGGTCATAGGGTGCATGGACCACTAGCAAAACACATGGGAACGAGTGAACTTAATGTTAACAGGCTGATAGCAACATTATCAAGCAACTTTGGAGCAAGATATGAACAATCTACAGCAAGCTATAAATGCAACCAGGGGGCATGGATGGATAGGGCATAACATGTAGATCAAAACATGTTTATAGAACATCTCCAGATTATACATAGAATAATTAGTAGCAATATGTTTATATAGCATCACGAAATAACAGATTCAGCCTAGCAAAACAGCAACAGCAAGTACACTACTTAACAAGCTCGATTCACTCACCACAAGTCATTGCATGACAAGATAAGCATAGCATCATCAAGAAAAGACATGTCTATGAAACAAACCAAGTCAAGAGCAAGTCCATAGCATGCAAAGATCAACTATAGCAAGCTTGGCCAAATTGAATAACACGTAAACAATCTGCCAGGAAACATTCTGAAGCAAGAGTAGAGCACTCTAATGACATGCTAGGCTACTCCATAATTGCAACCAAGGGCAGGGCTGGATAGACAATAACCACATGTTCAAAACACCCTTACTGAAGTATCTCAAAATATGCATGGATCTCTCTGTAGCATCAAGTTTACATGGCATCAAAATAACAGCAGAACAGGGACTAAAATCAGCAATATCACGAAGCCTTGTTTGCATGCTTGTGCTAGTCACCACCTTGATCACAAAAATACATGGCATACACCCCTGGAAAGATGGCATGGCATAGATCAAAACACATGTAGACATCAACCTCATAGGATGCACACATCAATCATGGAAAAAATGACAAATGAGCAAGTTATAACAGTTTCAGCAGATTAACATCACTTAGCACTCTTCCAACAGCATTTCGGGCATCAAGATGAGCTCAAATGTAAATGATGTAATGGAATGAAATGAAGTACTCGTTGAGACGAACAATTTGACATATTACACACACAAAACGGAGCTACGGATGCAGAGATACAATGCGATGAACATGGCATGAAAGTGTGAAAAACTGGGGACTTGGGCGAAATCGGGGACAACCTCTGGGTATGCACGGATATCGATGCACGCCCGAGTTAGCCGTAGAACACGCCGGAGATGACGGGGATGATGCCGGGGAGGCGGATCCGGGCCGGATCTCGCCGGATCCGGCCGGATCTGGGCGCGGGGAGGCGGAGGAGGTCGGGGCGGCGCGGAGCTGTTGCTCCGGCGAGGGCGGCGCACGGCGGCGCCGGCGGAGATGGCCGCGGGCCGGGCGGTGGCGAAGGAAGGAGGAGGCGCAGGGGGCGGCGCGGCGGCGCCGGTTGCCGGGCGCGGCGGAGGCGGGCGACCGCGGGGCGCGGATGCGCTAGGGCGGCGGCGATGGGGAGCCGGCTCGGACGCGCCGCCGGGGCGGCGCCGAGCGCGGGGCCGGACGGCGGTGAGGCGGCGGGAGGCTGGGCCCGCAGGGGCCGGGAGCGGGCCGAGCGGGCCGACGGCGGCGGGGGCGACAGGGCGCCACGTGGCACGCCCCAATTGGCACGGGCTGCGGCGGCGGTTTCGTCCGGCGGGCGCGGACACGTCCGGCGGGCAAGATGGAGGAGAAATTAGGGTTTGGACCGGGAATTTCGGGGGAGGGGACTATATTATAGGTAGAGGGAGCTAGGAGAGTCCAAATGGGGAGCGGTTTTCGGCCACGCGATTGTGATCGAACGACCGATAGCATGGAGGGGAGTTAGATGGGTTTTGGGCCACTTTGGAAGGGGTGTTGGGCTGCAACAAAAGAGGCTTTTATGGTTACCCGGTTAACCGTTGGAGTATCAAACAACCTCCAAATGGCACGAAACTTGACAGGCGGTCTACCGGTGCTATACTAAGGCCGCTTGGCAAACCTCGGTCCGTTCCGAGAACGTTTAACACCCGCACAAGAGAAGAGGCAAAAGGGGGACGCCGGAGGACATAGGAGTGCCGGATTGCAAAACGGACAACGGGAAAATGCTCGGATGCAAGAAACGAACACGTATGCAAAATGAAATGCACATGATGACATGATAAAATGCAACACGCAAGCAAATGACATAGCAATGACGGCGAATAACTGGCAGACACCTGGCGCATCGAATACGGGGCGTTACACCTGACCCTCTATGTATGATATGGATAGACCTCCATTTCACACACATTGCATGCAAAATTTTGTTTCAGATGTCATCGACACATATTACCACAAATAATTCACGATATCAACCCCCCACCCCATCCCCACCCCAAAACAAAAAACACTCACGAACGCAGTTTGTATCTCTCACACACACCCACGTAGGTGGGGGACGTGCACTAAGAGAAGAGGTGCAAGCACGGCGCACGTACTCCCGTCTCTTTCCCAACCACACCCGCGCGGGTACTCGATGGAGCTCATTTCTGTATGAAAAAGGCAACCCACATGGTAATTTGGCATGTGTACTGGTTGTCCACTTGTTGGAGGGAGGATCGTCTACCACGGGTGAACAAAAAAATTGCGACTTGACGTGTTATGTTAAAAAAAGAGGAAAACCATGTGGGGCCTACCTTAGTGGCAAGGCTCTATACACTAGAGTACTTTTGATGTGTCCCGTCAACTCGCAGAACGAGGAGAAGCTTTCTTAGTACGCCGTCTCCCCCGCCCACGGGCGCGGTGGCTCGCAGGACGAGGTGAAGCTTGCTTACTAGTACGCCTTACGCCCGCTCCCTCGCCCATGCGCACCGTGGCTCGCAGGACGAGGAGAAAAATTTACTACTCCCTCCGTTTACTCCTCGTCCCTACTATATTGGTTATAGAGATTATATATCATATTGTTTGGAATATATATGTCCTTTAGTAGATTTCAATATGAACTACTAGTACATACTCCAAACACTGATGTATATAGACGTATTTTAGAGTGTAGATTCACTCATTTTGCTCCGTATGTAGCACTCTCCCTCGACCGTCGCCCACGTGGTGGACGTGCAGTAATTCATTCGGTCTCATATAGCTAGAACGATATATACTGCACTACCATTATTGCTCGACTTCCCGAAGAGGCGAAGAGCCAATCGCAAGGTTAATATTTTGGAGATGCCAAGCGCAAGGTTATAGGAGAACGAGTAGTAGGTTCCGCGTCATTTATAAATAAAGTTTTTTTTCTTTAGTGGCACATACACAATATGATAGGTTCATATCGTGGGAAAAGGAAACCGCTCCACTATATACATAGTCAGGACGGGCCAGCCTACACGGTTGCTTGCTGGGGTCTCTCTCTTCACACTCTCTCACATAAAACGATTGTGTCCACATCTCTAACATCCCGGTGGATCACGTCCGCTTGGGGAAGGGGTGGATGCTTAGTGTAGATGCAGTGGCCGTCGTCGATGGCGAAAACCCACTGTCGGCACGTCCCGATCAGGGGTCCCCGCCGTTCTCTCCCACAAAGCTGATGAGGCTGCCTTCGTCCCTTGCTCACTGCCGCGACGTGGGCAGTTGCCGCCTCCCGCCGCCCTCCTCAAGGTTGAGCTACGTCCCTCAGGTACAACTCCCTTTATAGCCGGCTTGCACCACTGCTCCAGCTGCCCACATCACTCCCTATGGATATTTCTCTACTTCTTTGCCCCGCACATACCTCTACTAGCTTCTACATATTGTATTTGTGATGATTTTATGTCTCATCAACTAGTCCCAGTAATCTTATTCTAATCATGCTTGTTCAATTTCTTTGCCACAGGGAAGCTCATCTCGATTTTGGTGAAACTTCACAAAATGATCCGATGGTCAAAAGGTTGCAAACTTCATTTATTAGGAAGCTCGAACGTTGCCAGCAAATTGAAGCCTGGTCAGGGTTCACGGTTCAAGGGCTAGGGACTGCATGGCTCGTTTTTTCTTTAGCTGCCTCTGTTCCAAAATAAGTGTCAACTTTAGTAGTAGTACAACTTTGTACTAAAGTTTGCACAAAGTTGAGAAACTTATTTTGGAACGGAGGGAGTACATATTTGCTATGATCTGTCAATCATTGAGATACAATAGCATGCATGTTAGTCTCCTTTGTATCTGATGAAATGTTGCAACTGGCAACCTTGGACGCAAGATACATGTAACACAAGCTGGAAGCTTCATAGCATTGTACAAATTTATCTCGCTGTACAGTACGCACTATACTAGTACTTCCTACGTTCCTAAATATAAGTCTTTGTAGAGATTTCACCATGAACCACATGCGGATGTATATAGATGCATTTTAAGTGTAGATTAATTCATTTTGTTCCGTATGTAGTGGAATCTCTACAAAGACTTACTCCCTCCGTCTAGGTGTGTAAGTCATCTTGCGTTGTGCACCGCAACCAAGGTGGAGAGGAAAATGAGAAAACTTAATGTCTTTTTTGCTAATTAATAGCATTCAGGCAATGAACTAACCACTGCATGTCATGTTTGGTAGTCTCAAGTCATTGAAAACATGCACGACCCACATCTCTTATTGGTTGATATGTCACAAAACATGAAACGAGGAGGGAGTTAATGTACCGTGCCTAAGTGTTTTGGGATTATTTGGTTTTCATAAGGTGACTTACACACCTAGACGGAGGGAGTATCTACTAGTAATAGCTAGCCCCCACTACTAGGAATTCTCTATCCTCTCCTTGAGACATGTCATCAAAATTGATGTAGCCGTTACATGGAGTAAATCAGTCCATAATAGCCGTCTGATCTAGACGTTGCGAGGCTCCACACTAAGCCACATGCAAGCATGCGGAAATACCGTGCCACATGCATGTGAGTGGGTTTTAAATCACATCAACATGTGTGCATGCAAGCATGCACCGGTAGCATGCATGTAAGTGAGCTTTTAAGTCCCATTAACATGTCAAAAAGAAAAATATACTCCCTTTATGCAGTAGGAGTTGGCTGATCTTTTTTCCTTACGTGGGATGATCTAAATGATGATGGGAGTTCATTTAGTTTGGCTAACACATTTGTCATGCGGTTATAGAGTTTTTTTTGTTCTATGAAATCGATAATTTTGCACAGAGAGATATACCGTTGTTCCGCGCCAATGCGCGGGGACTCAACTAGTAATATTTAGGAACGGAGGGAGTACTATGTAAAGAGTTAGGTGTCGCACGGTGATAGTGTGAGGTGGGCCATGTAATCACTGAGCCTGCATGTTTTCACTGCTCTTGCATGCCTTCGCTGTAAGAATGGAGAAAATTGAAATCTAGTAGTAGTATACCTCCTTCGCCGAAAGCGTGGGACACCCAGCAGTCCTACCACCTCAGTAATAAAGACCAATGAGCCGTCAAATCACATAGACACATCAATAAGTTGGACGGATGAAGCAACCATCACTCTTGCGCCAGTCAGAGAGGTCGCATCCGCTCTGCCCGGGCATGAATGCAGCACCGATTCTTTGGAGCGGTGCTGACCGTTTCGGGCGGGAAGCGCGCGCGGGCGATGGAGGGGCTTTGGGTGAGCCAGGCTGGTTAGGAGCGGGCGTGGCAGATGTCCACATGTCCCTACCGGACACGCCCGGAAACGAGAGGATGCACCAACTATCGCGGCTAAAATCATACACTACACAACATCTCTCTGTAGGAGTAGGTCGATCTGTCACTCACTCTAACACACACATGGTGTTAAACACACACACACACACACACGCGCGCGCGCGCTCACGCACACACCTTGGTCCCGTTGCATCTTCTAACGTGACTTATTACACCTAGACGGAGGGAGTAGTAAGTATACGAGATACGGTGGCACACTGACTTAAGTCGAATACAAGTGCCCAAAATTTGTGTGCATGTTATAATAAGGATTCACTTAGAAATAGTACGTGAGCGAATAGAGGGATCAATTGGACAATGTTCCCGAGCAGTAGCGAGATGTGTGAGGTAAGATACACCGCTGGCGCTCTTAATTTTTATTATTAATTTGTTTGTTTCAACCTCTGACTGGTGGGACCCAACATACTACGTGGAGAGAGGTAAGGTGACTAAGGCTGCATTATTTCTGCACCACTATGGATAGTCTTACCACCATAGCCACATGACACGATTATGATTGAAATCCCAATGACTCCCACACACAAAAAAAACGTCGTTCTTGTCACACGACTGCAGGAATGTATAAAAGGTTATTTCCCTCTCGTTAAACATAACGGGAGGGTTGTGTAGCTGTTTAGCCTATTCGCTCATCAAACTTGAGGTCTCGGGTTCGATAACTACACTTGAGCATAATTTGTGCCATGAGGATTCTTTGACTGGTCAAAATGTTTTCTAGGGTTTGCACGCTTCACACTCTCTCTCCAGTATATACATACATGCTGGAGCCTCAGCGCTTGTAGATGCTCTGTTCACGCTCTCTCGCCCTCTCCCGCTGGAGCCTCAGTACTTGTAGTTCCTCTCTTCAAAATCTCTCGCCCTCTCCAGATCTAAACAAGACTTCGTTGGCCTCTCTCTCCCCTCACTGCTGCTCAAAGAGCCGGCAGGATCCGTCCGCCGGGAAGGGAAGGAGGCTTAACGTTTTCGCAATCGGCGAGGGACTACCGGAGCAGCTGTTCACTTTCCACCCAGCGGCAGCGTGGGAGGGCCTCCGACCCCTTCTTCTTCACCGTCATCCCGTCGCCCACCGAACCACGCCCCAAGAACCTTAAGGTATAATTTACTTACTCCACATGCATTTCTCTAGCTGCATGTATACCATGAATCTAGGAAGTGGTTCAAAGAGGAAAGGAGTGGGGGAAAGTTGTGGGAAAAGTTGTATATAGCATCAATCTAGGACGTGGTTCAAAGAGGAAATGAAGGGGGAAAGTTGTATAGCATTAATCTAGGATGTGGTTCAAAGAGGAAAGGAATGGGGGACAGTAGTGGGGAAAGTTGTATTGCATAAATCTAGGTCGTGGCTCAAAGAGGAAAGGAAGGGGCAAAAATACTAGTTCAAAAAGGAAAGGAAGGGACAAGGCTGTAGAGCTTGAGCAGGACTAGATTTGCTGCGCTCACATAGGGAAAGGCGTCTAAAGATAACAAAACTAGGACCAACACAAATATGCTCCTTGGTTGTTTGTTCTTTGTTCCAACTATCTGTGCACGACCACAATACAACGGTAGATGCACATGGTGCTAGTGCGTCCACTGTCCCGTGCAACTCATTAGTTGTCATTAATCTAAGTCCCTGTTTGGTTAAAAACTCCCTAGTCCCTACCTGCTGGGTTCCAGGGACTAAGCATGGACTAGAGGTTATTAAATGACATGCTAAAAGACCACGTTACCCCTAGTAATGAACTAATAGAGACAAGGTGTGATGCGTGGCAGGGGCAACTGTTGGAAAAAGTCCCAAAAATACTCCCTCGGGGTCTTCTTTCTTTAGTCCCAAATGCCCACTTTTAGTCCCTAAAAGTCCCTCCTCTTTGGTTTAGATGGGACCGACACGGAGTTTTTTTAGTCCCTACACCAAAATGTCCCTGTAAACAAACACCCTCTAATAATGCCGCTGGAAAATTGATGCAATGCCACAGTTAAAAGCAAATTACATGTTTAACAAATTTTATTGTTAATATAATCTCTATGTTAATATTAATCAATGCCACTGTTTGAGAAATGCTACTATCTTGCTTTATTTCCCATTTAGATAAGGTAGATGCTTCTTTTTGTTGGCTTCTGTGTCATCCACCGTTATTGACCACTAATTGTTTCCTTTGCACCTCTGTGCAAACAGGGTTATCTACTTCACCTCGTTGCCATTGTGACCTTTTGTTGCACTGCACAAAACACTTGTTTTAAAAGTGTTTTGTGCAGTTCAACCAAAATGTCACACCGACAATGTTGCTTGATTGCTTGATCTTGTTGGAACTGCACAAGAGGAGATCTTACTTCCTATCCGTTAAGGCGAATTTGGTTCAGATCTTCTTCTTGTGAGTTGTTTGAATTCCGCATCATGAGAGGTCAGTACTAGCCTTCTTTCACATGATTCTGCAGTGTGCATTCATACGTTGTGCTAATTGTACGATAATGTTGCTTGACTTTAGTGAACTGCACAAATGGAGACAAGACTTCCAATCTCACTACGGGAAATAGCTAATTTGCCGTCAGGGGACGTCTTTGCCGTCAGCTTTTCGTCGGGCAGACGGCAAAGAAAGGGTTTGCCGTCATCAATAGACGGCAAAGAAAAACTGTCGGTAAAATAAATTTTGCCGTTTGCGAAAAAGCCACAGACGGCAAAGACCGTACTTTGCCGTATGTAATAGGAAAAGTAGACGACAAATATCTTTGCCGTCTGCCTTTTATATTCCATACGGCAAAGAACATACTTTGCCGTCTGGAATATAAAACGTAGACGGCTAAGATCTTTGCCATCTGGAATATAAAATGCAGACGGCAAAGAAAGAAACACAGCACGCGGATCAATCACATGGATCAATGACCTCGCAGGATCTCACCCACACATCCCCCAACACGCCCCGCACCCAACTCCCTCCAGGACCCCACGTGCAGCACTCCCCCTACTCCCTCCCTTATCCACTCCCCCACCACGACCTCTCTCCCCACCACGATCTCTCTCTCTAGTTTCTCTCCTTATCCACACGCTGTCGCCGGTCACCACTTCTCCATCGGCCACCACCTCTTCCGCCAGCCCCGGCCACTTCTCCCTTCGCCCCCGGCCCCATCCCCGTCGCCCTCGGCCACTTCTCCCTTCGCCCCCGGCCCCATCCCCGTCGCCCCGGCCACTTCTCCGTTCGCCCCCGGCCCCATCCCCGTCGCCCCCGGCCACGGCCACGGCGCGCCCGAAGCTCCGCCGGCGTCCGGCCACCACCTCGCGGCCGGCGTCGGCCACCACCTCTCGCGCCGGCTCCGTCGACTTCCTCCGTCGCCCTCGGCCTCGGCCCATCGCCCTCAAAGCTCCGCAGGCGTCCGCCACGATGTCGCTTGCCGTCCCCGCCGCCCTTCCCCCTTCGCCACGGGCGCCGCAGGCCCCGTCGCCCCAGCCAGGCTCCGCCTGCCTTGGCCACGGCCCCGCATGCCTCCGCCGTCCCCGGCCCCATCGCTCGACGCTGCACTACCTCCCGCCTCGAGGAGCGGGGGCAGCTCATCTGGCGTCCATGGCGGTTCTGCTCTGTCCATGGTGGCGCTTCTTTGTCCTTGGAGATTGAGGGGGAAGGGAGAGGGCGCGGCTGCAGTTTACTCCTGCTCCGTTGAGCACGTGCACAGGATATGGTTGGTGGTTGGTGCGGGCGTCAAAATCGAACTCAAGATGGCTTCGCTTGCTGGATCTTGGACTGCTATATCACTCTGTTCTTCTGTAATCTTTTCATCTGTAATTCCTTCATCTTATGAAACAGCGGCCGTTAGACTTCTTCAAGTAATTTTGTATTTTGAAATTTGTTCGGTAGATTCTTGGAACAAAGCATTGATGTGCACTGTGGTGTGGTGTTCATTGTTGTCCTGTGCACTAGGACATTATGTGAAGGCTGACGGCCGCTGTTATTTTTTTAATTTCACCCCATTCTTTGCTGTCTCTGATATATTAGGCTGAAGGCAAAGACGCAGATAGCTGACGGCAAAGATGTAGTCTAGCTGACGGCAAAACTACTTCTCTTTGCCGTCTGTGATTTATAATGCAGGCGGCGAAGAAGTTTTGGCTGACGGCAAATTCTTTGTCGTCTGTAAATAAAAAGCTGACGGCGAAGCATTCTTTGCCGACTTATCTTTGCCG
This sequence comes from Triticum timopheevii, assembly GCA_963921465.1. Lineage (NCBI taxonomy): Eukaryota > Viridiplantae > Streptophyta > Magnoliopsida > Poales > Poaceae > Triticum > Triticum timopheevii. The sequence continues at coordinate 59,883,910 of OY997264.1, read as the reverse complement.
TCTGACTTTGCCGTCTGCTTCCTGACGGCAAAGTCTTTGTCGTCTGGATTTAGGTCTTTGTCGTCTGTGATCCACAGACGGCAAATTTCCTGTTTCCTGTAGTGTCTGTATGTGCACCGTAATATCCCATTGAGGTAAGATAAGGATATTTCACAACTCCTGGCCTGTATTTTGCCAGTTTCATCAGAAAATTAAGTTTAGTACTATACTTGTGCTCCCTAATTAACATGCCAAATCTTACATTGAAGGCGAAGCTTGTTTGTTATTGAACCAAGTGATGAAGGGGAAGAACAAGGGGAAGAAAAAAAAATCAACTCCCGGTGCTGTAATGAAGCATTGGAACTATGATGACACAAGTAATGATATAGTTTTGCATCTTAATTTATTGCTATGGCTGGAACGAGCAATTGTTTTGCCACTGATTTGATGCCACTCTTAATGTAATATGTAATTATCTCTACTTGTGCAAAGAGGGATCTTCTTTGAATATACCATATATTTTAGTGGAATTGCACAAGAAGATGTTGGAAATATGAAACTAATCGAGGAGTATATAGTAAGCATGGCCACCACTGTAGATAGCAATAGATGGTTCGAGAGAATTGCTTCATATGTATGCTCTACACAATAAGCCTCCTGACAAAGGTTGGACTCGGCCACTCATTTCATCCATATGATTGAGCTTTGTCATCTCTGTTGGTGTTGTGCTACTGTTTAGATACTGTCATGAAAAAGTGGTATTGTCCTTGAGAATTGCTTCATCTGTGCTGTTTTAAATATTTCCTTTCCTTTTTTTCGAGCAAACAGTGAAGCTAGCATTTAGTAGTCCTCTTGTCTTTGCACAACAGGATCATCTTCCTCTGAATAAGAATACGGAGTACGTGAAGTTACTAGTTCCAATTATGCCAAGATGAAGAAGCCCTGTTTATCTTATCATCAGAAGGAGCAGTTGAAGGATGGTTACATTACTCCCCACAAGACCAAACTAACTTCAGCTCAGAAGGACTGAGAAAATCTCCATTTTTTTGTTGTGATGCGTGAGTACAATGTTGTTCTAGATTCTTTCTGGTGAGTTCCATTTTTCTAAAAGTGTGCTCTACATGGAGCATGTATGTGCGTGTTGAAACTGTCAATTCATAGTAGAGTTTGCTCTATACTAATCACTTTTTTGTATTTGTGCAAATAGGGGTGCTCAGCTTGATTTCAATGGGAACTGCACAAAATGTTCATGAATACATCGAATCATTCATTTCCACCACAAGAAAAGAGGTGCCGATAAGTTCAAGGCGTTGCAACATATAAGGGCGAAATCATACAAGCTACGCGCGAATTTGGTTGATTTTGGTGGAACTGCACAAAAAGAACAGCTGGTTTATTTAGCACGAGGTGCCATGTCAATGTCCAAACTGATGACAAACCCTGCCCATTCCACAATCATAGGCATTTGATATTTTGGAATGGGACAACCTTGTCAAATTTTGCTCATTGATTTTAGCAAGACATGCATTTGATATTTTCGAATGGGATGTCCTTTGCTCTCAGCAGCGTCGATCAATTTTTTCTTTATTCTTTAGTTGTGAAGTAAATATTGCCTCTGACATGTGAGTTGCTGACATGCATAATCATCGATTGTTTTGAATGTTCTCTATGAATTGCCAGGCCTGTGTGTTTGATTGCAATGTACAGAAACGCTAAAAAACTGCTCAAACTCTTTGTACTACTTCTGCTCCTTTTTACTTTACACATTGTGAAAGTGCATACTTTTCTGTATAAGATTGGTCAAAGTAGAGATACTTTGACTCTAGACAAAACTTTTATGCAGACTAGAAAGGACCGGAGGGAGTACATGTGAAATTGCTGCAAACAAGGTGATCACCCTGGGAATAATGCTAGTACGTATTGTTTTGCATGTTCATCCAATGCTAGTGATACAGGAATTCGAACTAATCGAAATAAATTCATTCATACACGGTCGGATTTCATATAAACATGCTAGATTTCATTACATTTCATACATTCTTCAACTAAAACGGGGTGCGCTGGAGGTATAATTAATTAACCGAAGCTACCCACATGGGTCCCGCTGAGACGAACAGAAGCTTCAGTGACTTAACTGCAGGTGCAGTTGCGTAACTGACATGTGGCCTGTTGGGCCCACGTGTCAGTCAGCCAACTGCACCAGCAGTTCAGTAGAAGCAGCGTTATTCTCCAGCGGAACTCCCCGACTCCATGTCGCCGCCAAGAAGCTAACCGGCCGTGAATGGTCAACCCGCCTAGCTTGGCTTCAACCGGAGGGTAGCAGCGGTGGCCTTACTTGGACCCGGGCGGCGGCGACCTACCGTGTTCTACTCTTCCTCGTTTTCTGTGTGGCGTGGCCTCGTTAGCAGCGGGGCGGGGCCTCGGCGGAGCCGGCAATATCCTCTATCTCGTTCCCAGCGTGCGGCGCCTCAGCGGAGCGGTGGAAATCCTCCACCGCATTGCCGGCAGGATGGGGCCTTGGCTGAGCCGGCGATGTCCTCTGCCTCGTTGTTGGCGGGGCGGGGCCTCAGCGAAGCCGGCGGTGTCCTCTGCCTCGTTGTTGGCGACGCGGAGCCTCGGCGGAGTAGGGCCTCATCGACGCCAGTGGAGCGGGGACTCGTCAGAGCCGGCATTGTCCTCTGCCTCGTTGTTGGTGCCATGGAGCCTCCGCGGAGCAGGGCCTCGTGGACGCCAGCGGAGTGGGGACTCGTCGGAGCCGGCATTGTCCTCTGCCTTGTCCTCGGTCGTGCCAAACGGCGCCTCGCCCGATTCATTGCCCTCTTTGCTAGCCTCTTTGTAGGCGGCCGCAGCCTCCTCCACCCGCATGTGGTACCGCCAGCGCTCGAGGCGGCCCCGGCGGGCAGAGCAGTATGAGTCGAGCAGCGCCTCCTGCTCAGCCCGCTCCGCGGCGATCTGCTCCTACGCCAACAGGTGCTCCTGGAGGAGATGGTGGTTCTAGGCGGTGTCGGCCTGCGCGTCCCGGAACTGCTCCTGACGCATCTGCCTCACACTGTCCATATATTGGACATGGGCCTCGCCGATGGTCATGGTGCAATGCATCGGCGAGGATGGTGCAGAGGAGGGGGTTGGCGCCGGATCGTCGACTACCATGTTCTCCATTGGGACGTCGTCGTCCTCTGGCTGCCTGCCGGCCAGCCGGTCGGCAGCAATGGCTGCCATCTCCTTGTGGTCCGTCGTCCGCCTGTCCCGAAGAGCGCTGGAGCACGAGGAAGCCATGGTGGGCAGTAGTGGTTTGGACTGGAGAAATGGAACAGATGCGGATGACTACGGCTATGGCCGGCGCAGCAGTTTATATAGCAATGGTGGGCGGGCGGAGGGACGGACATGTGGTGCTGTAGTAGCCACCTCGGCAACCAAGTATCATTAATGTGGGCGGCAGATGGATGGACGGATGGCACTTTTGTCGTTTGAAGGCGGAGCAATCGCCTGCACCGGGAAGCGGGGCTGGCGGCACTAACTGTTTCGGGCGGAAAGCGCGCACGGGCAAGGAGATGACTTTACTTGGAGAGGATGACAATGGGGACCCACCAGGTCCATAGCCTCACATATGCAAGTGCCTCCTTATTATATATATATATATATATATATATATATATATATATAACTATACTCCCTCCGTCTAGGTGAATAAGTCGTATTAGAAGGTGCATCACAACCTAGGTGCAAGAAGATTGGTCGAAAAGAAGAATATTTCTCTCTTTTAAACACAACATTTAATCACAGCAGTTAAGAGGATGCCTTATTAGCTACCCATGCAGACCATCATAGTTCATAGCATGCAAAGTGCTTTTATTTCTTGCCTAATAACCGCATGGATGTCCTGCATGCATTGGTCCTTGCCCGAGCAAAAAAAGGGAGGAAAGGGGTTTCCACGAGAGACAACGAGGCAGAGGTGGAAGCGCTCGCTGTAGTAATTTGTTTTGCTTCCCCCTGGTTTCCTGACATCATGGTCCCACACCATTGTCAACCTATGTAGTAGTCAATAAACGAGAGAATTGCTCAAGAAGCGGCCGACAGGTGGGACCAAGCAGCTCGAGCAGTATTTGTGTCTTTGAGGTGTGAGCACTGCAGAGTTTTTTGATGTTTAGCCCAGATATTATTTTTTCTCCTCTGAACAACAACGAAAACATCACTGCAGGTATTAACTTTGCAGCCCAGGCCAGATATCCAGCCTAGATATTAATTTTTTTTCAAGCTTAAAATGGCTAGCCCAGCTATACTTTTTTTTTAGGAATACCCATGCAAGGTCAAGTTGTTATTCTCCGCCCCGCTAGGCTGCAAATCTTTACTAGGAGGGATGCATTAGGCTTAACAAGAAAATGGGCTTTAATAAATAATAAATGGGATGTAATTATAAAAACTAGGCAGTAACTATAAAAAAATGCACCAAACACGTGATCACTTTATAAAATATTATTTTTGGATATTGAAAATTTTAATTTCATTAATTGTTGTGAGCGCAATGTTTCGTTGGATTTTTACGTAATATAAATTTATATTGAAATTATATTTAATCTGACTGGAAATTTTGGGATAAAAATATTTCGGATCCCATCAAAATGTGGGAAATTTTTTTGAATTCTGTTTGAACGGTTGGTTGAAATGGGCTGTACTTTTAATAAACTGTAAATGGGTTGTAGTAAATTCCATTAGAATTCAAAAATGGGCTACACATTCTTACAAATCTCAAATTGTCTATAAGTTCTCTGCCACACACTTCTGGCCTTACTAAGTTGACGCGTCCCCTAAAAAACAGAGTTGACGCGTATCCAAGGCTTTGTCAACTTATAGTCAACACACGGTTCTAGCAACAATGGCCGTTGGATGTCCATCCAACGGATGCCGTGCTTCTTCTTCAATCTCGGATATTCTAGCTTCACCCGCCCAAAAAATGATTCCTCCCCCTGACATATGGGGCGCACCATTTCGGAAGCTGACCTGTGGGCCTACTAAGTTGACGTACCAAGGGCTTTGTCAACTTAGTCAATATGAACAATTCAAGCTGCAGTGACCGTACAATGTCCATCCAACGGCCGTAGTGCTTCTTCAACCTCTGGTCTTCTTGCTCCATCCGCCCAAAGCAGCACCGGTCCTGCCGCCTACTCCTGCCTCCCTTGGTCGGCTATGCTGCCGCGGAAGCCTCACCACCCCCTACTATTCCCACCGCTGGCCAGGCCCTGCAGCGACGGCAGCCTCACACCGCAGTCAAACGAGTGAACCCTCATACTCCTCTCCGTGTGGGCATCCACTACCGCATCTTCACCAACTCCACGTCATCCCCTTCCTAGGCCTCGCCGTCGTCCAACGCCCTGGTGCTCTCGGTGCGGCGTGCTTAACGTGGTCAAGGAACGACTTCCATCGGACGTGGACTGTATGTGGAGAGGCTGACAGCTGTGTCCACGGCGGCAGCAAGGAGGTGCGTCCTTATTACGCGGAAAATAATGATTCATCCACCTGACAGCAGGGACCCACCGGACGGGCCACCGTATTTCGTGAAAAAAACGTTTCCCCCTAACTACTGGGACCCACCAGCTACACCTTCGCACGCAACGAAGTGCGTCCGGGCAAAAAAAATTCGCCCCCCTGACTGCTGGGACCCACCAGCTACATCTTCGCATGCAACGAAGTGTGTCCGGGCAAAAAAAAACGCCTCCTGACTGCTGGGAACCACCAGCTACATCTTCGCAGGCAAGGATGTGCCTGGCAGTCGGGATCCACCTGGTCGAAGCGTACGTAGCGTTGTCATTCTAGTCGCGAACGTGTACATGCATATATACTGCTCGATGTAGAGGCGCGCACGTGTCGTAGCAGAGGCGCATATGTGTCGTAGTAGAGGCGCGCACGTAGCATGTACACGTACGTACAGCAGCCAGGGTGCAAGAAAGAAAATCCGGCCACGTACGTACATACGGGCAGGGTCTCGAACGCCTACTCGCGCATACGTACGGCTAGGGCTTGTGTACATGGCTGGGTCGGAACGGAGAAACATCATCGTCGTCGTGTTCATGGGGAGGCAACGGAATGCGTCGTGTTCATGGGGAGGCAACATAATGCGTCGTGTTCATGGGGAGGCAACGGAATGCGTCGTGTTCATCGGGAGGGCTTGGACGGAATAGGCGATGGAAACGAGGCCTGGCGTACCGTAGAGCGGAGGAAACGGCCTTGTGTTCGACCGGCCACATTCGAAACGGGATCCTGTCCATCGAGAGGCATGTGGCATACCGCAAAACGGAGGAAACGGACCTCCTACGGTCGAAACGGGGGTCATGTTGATCGGGAGGGGTGTGGCGTACCGCAAAACGGAGGAAACGGACTTGTGTTGGAGCGCTACGGTCGAAACAGGGGTCTTGTTCATCGGGAGGGGTGTGGCGTACCGCAAAACGGGACTCCACGGGATACTGTTCATCTCCACCGTCGACCCCCTCCAGCCTCCACGAGCTACTATTCATCCACCGTCGACCTCCTCCAGCCTCCACCTGCAACTATTCATCCACGGGCTCCTGTTCATCCAGCCTCCACCGCGCGCTACTCCACCGGCTATTGTTCAACCAGTCCTCTCCACGGGCTCCTGTTCAACCACCCCTCCATGGGCTACTGTTCATCATGCCCTCCACCGTCTACTGTTCATCCTGCTCTCCACGGTGTGGTCCTGTTCATCCAGCCCTCCACGGGGTCCTATTCATCCAGCCCCAACCGGCTCGATTGATCGGGGTCCTGTTCATCCAGAGGCAACACCATGGGGTCCTGTTCATCCACCCCCACTGGGAACTGTTCATCCAAACCCCCCGCAATCCTCACTATTCATCCGGAGGTAGCATCGATCGGCTTTAGTTAGCAGAAGTAGCGAATGAATCGCTCGATCGGGTTCAGTTAACAGCCATCGATCGATCGCTCGGGTTCAGTAACGCGTAGCCTGCAATGCAATTGCTCGGGTTCAGTTAGAGCCCAACGCCTCGCTCTGGTTCAGTTAGAGGCAACGCCTCGCACACACGCGCGTACTTGTACGAGAGAAACGCGCATCGCTCGGCCCCCGACCTCCCACCGTAACCGGGAACTCCCCGAAATTTTCCTCGCCCTCGCTTCTACCCTGTTTTTTTCCGTCATGGACGGCCCAAAGAATATCATGAAGCTGCGTCTCCGACCCGCCCAGGACGAAAAGCCCATTTTCTGTCATGTTTTTTTGTCATAGAAGTGGGAGCCCACCACATCTATGATGAAACCGGGTTTTGTCACAATTATCGTCATAGAAGTGTCATATAATTATCGTCATAGAAGTGTCATATGTATGACAGAAAAAAAATTCGTTCGGCCCAAAATGTCACGGATGTGTCTTTTTTTTGTTGTGTGTGCAAGGTAATCTTGTTCTCCCGATTTATTTTACATTTTTCTTGTAGTTTTTTCAATGGCATCTATAGCAATATAGTAAAAGGGGACATGAATCTCTTGTGTCTTGTATGAATTGTTTTTTTACACGTTAAGTTTGTTCTACCAAACAAGGAATCCGCACCTTGTTATCCCAAAATTTTCATGCTTGAGTATCTTTTGTCTCACCTGCTTTGAAACTCCTGCTTCTTCAACCCGCGCTGCGCCTTGTTATCCCGAAATTTGGACGCACGCGAGAACTCCCTCCTCATCCGAAATCGCTCCCGCAGCCCGGACACGTGAAATCCCCGTTCTACCCCTCAGCCGGAAATGAAGCTCCACATCACATTGTGAAAACCGGTGGGGGTACACTGGTAACTTACTCTATATTTCGGACAAGGGCGTCCCTAAGCTTGGCTCCCCCCTCCCCCTTCGCCCCCCATTCGTACACCGAGGCCGCCAAAACCTGCGAAACCCCACGCTCCTCCGTCGGCCTCCTGACCGCCGCCCAGCCAGAGAATCTTCCCCGACTACGCCGTCCACCGCAATAGCTCGCCGTCCCTCATCCACCGCACCGGATGAGGATCCGTTATCGATATCGTCGTCCCACCGGATCAGCCGCCCCATCCTCCACCTCCTAGGAGCTGCCCCGATGTTCGCCTCGTCTATCGCGCCACCTCAATCCCCACAGCGCCGTCTTGACCTGCCCCACCAGAACCGCATCACCCTCACCAATTCCTCCGATGAAGCCGAGGCCAACTCGGCGCCACCAAGGAGGTTCTGCACTCACAGCGGCATTTTATCTTTTATTAGATCTCACGGGGCTGCCGGTCCTCGATACCGAGCAGACATGGCGTGTCTCCATCGACGACACCGTCGCCGGCCACACCATCCACGGCGTCCCTCCCCCATGTCGTTGCTTCCTCGGCGGCGACTTCAACAATGGCACTAGCTGCAGCTGCTCTGGCTCTTGCTCGCACTGCGGCTCTGTTCTTGCTGTCGGTCGCGCTGCTACACTGCTGCTGCTTTCATTCATGTTGCTGCTCTACTCTTGCTCTCGCTTGTGCTACTGCTGCTGCACGACCTCCGGCAGCTACATGAGTTGCTCCTTTAGCACTCGCTCGCGGTGCTACTACACAACTTTCTCTCTGCTAGTGTGTTCCCTGCTCGAGCATCTGTTGATTTAGATCACTTCTTCTCTACTACTAGTGCTCGAACGCCCTAAACATCTATTGCAATGCTCTGTTACTAGTTCAATCAGTTTCGACAGTGAAATTCAGTTTTGACTGTGAAGTTCATTTTCTTCAGTTAAGTTCAGAGTGAACAATACTTACAGCATCTATCGGAGTGGCCGTGGCGCGGCTGATGCGTTTTACATCTAGCACTTTTTGGTGATGTATTTTACATCGTCTATTGCAGATGATATAAGGGTCCCACTTCAGATTAACGTTGTTTGTCTTGTCATGCTTCAGCCTCATCACCGTACACCTTAGCGGAGCTGCTCCAATGACGGAACCGTCCATCACAGCGGAGTAGTATCCTCGGCGCCGTTTCCAGAGGCCTCGGATCTTCTTCCCCGCCTCCAACAGTCATACCAGCATCATCACCATCCTACACATCCAACCCGATGATGTTGAGGTCCACAAGGCTATGCCAAAGAGGTTGTACACTCTTCGCATCACTTTGTTTCTCCATTACTTCGTTCTTCCAATTCATGTGAGCCAAACACCCAGGTTGACTGAAATCTTATGTTTCCAAATGCTCTGTTTTGCACATGCATTCCTATTCTATTCCTGTGTTTTCCCATCACTGCGTTTACAGAATCCTCCAATTCTAAGGAGACCTTACAGATTTACTTCATTTTCAGATAGGCGTCAAAGAAAACTCTGTGTGTTATGTCCTGCTCCTGCCGTGCCATCATCCACCCCACCTGAGGTGCAACATCGACAGAAGCATTCACTGCAGCAGAGATCCCCCCTGCAGACTTCCTTTCTCCGCCTCAGATCATCTTCCCCGTTGCTGGCAGCCACGCCAACTGCATTACCATCATCGACTGAGCAGATGAACCTGAGGACTACACAATTCCGGAAGAGAGGTCGCAGTCTTTCGTGTTTGCTTACGTTATACATAGGTTATTATTACCTACTACTTTATCGTTCAATCTTGAGTTTTTAATTGCCCATGGGTCTCATATCGAGCCAGCAATGAATAGTATCTATCTACTATCTGGTTCATCTGGGGTCTTCTATGTGGTTCATGTTGGGTGGGCAACAAACAATAGATGATCCATTGTCTATCTTCTTAAACTGAAGCTATAATCTACCTTCTATCATTAGTTTTGGATCCATCCACTCGTTTGCTACCATCAGTCTTGATTTTTGCATGCATCCCTTAGGCCTTACAAAATCTAACTATTTTTTTATTATGCATGTCAGATATTGTACACAATCATACTGAACATATAGAGAAAAAGAGAAGACCGTTGTGTGCGAATATAATGTCATGCAGACGCCGCTCCAAGGTGGGCGAAGTGGCCCCCCTCCTGCATTTCCAGATTGTATTCCAGAGGAAGATAACTGTTTAGATGGAGATTCAGAAGGAGCCGACCACGCCTGTTTACCACCTGAGGTGTTTGCTCTAACCTGGCATGCTGATGTTGGTCATATCATGCATATGGCGCCTTGCATTGCTTACATTATATATATTATATGTCATCAGCTTAGTTTAGATTTGCTTTGTGTGAATGCCACCTGTTTGGTTTCTATATCATACCCCCACCATTCCTAAATATTTGTCTTTTTCGAGTTTTCAACAAGTGACTACATACGGAACAAAATGAGTGGATATACACTCTAAAATATGTCTATATACATCTGTATGTGGTAGTCCATTTGAAATCTCTAAAAAGACAAATATTTAGGAATGGAGGGAGTATATGGGAATTATGCAATGCCATCTTCTTTAGCCAGGCATCATATACGTGAATCATGCAATGCCATCCTGTTTAGCCAGTCATCGTATATGTGAATTGATCGTGCCATATTTTTTGCCATAATGTATTCCATTTGTCAACAATGTTTATACATTCATCTACTCTTCCTGTGCATCAGCCATTTGAGTCGGTCATGGGAAAATCTGGAGTGAAAACAAGGTCTTCTGAGCAGTCAGTGCTACCTGTCGATGCAGATTTCTTGCTGGTTACAGATAGCTCCTCAGAGGAGGATTCAAAGAGAGATGACCAGTCGTATTCCCCCCCCCCCCCCCGAGGTGCATGCTCTAACTTGGCTGGGTTATATTGCTCATATCATGCATTTGGTGTCTTGCATTGCCATGCCATCTGCTTAGATTAGACATGCTTTGTGTGAATGCCTCCTATTTGCTTTCTATATTAGATATGTGAATTATGCAATGCCATGTTTTTCAGCCAGTTATCATATATGTGCATTATGCACCGCCATGGAGCCAGGCATCATATATGTGTATTATCTCATGCCATCTTTTTTTCATTACATATTCCATTTGTCGACAATCTGTGTATATTGAACTACTCTTCATGTGTATCAGCCATTTGAGCCGGTTATGGAAAAATCTGGAGTGAAAACAAGGTCTTCAGAGCAGGCAATGGTACATGTTGAAGCATATATCTCGATGGTTACAGGGAGCTCCTTAGAGGAGGATTAGGAGACAGATGACGAGTCCTATATCCCACCTGAGGTGTATGCTCTAAGTTGCAATGTTTATATTTCTCATATGATGCATATGGTGTCTTGCATTGCTTAGTTTAGACATCATATGCACAATATTGAATTCTATCTGCTTAGTTTAGAGATCATACATGCGAGTGCCAGCTGCTTAGTATATGAATCAATTATGTCAATTATATCATGCCATCATGTATACTTAGACAACATGTTATGTGAATTATTTCATCCCAACCTATTTTAGAAAGGGGAACATCATATAGTTTTGTCATGTCATCCTGTTTAGGTACTCATCATATGTTGAATTGTGCCATTATATCCTCTTTAAGTTATCCATCATATATATGAAACTGTGTCATGTTATCCTGTTTAGTTAGGTATCATATATGTGAAATTGTGTCATGCTATCCTGTTTGGTTAGACAACATATATGTGAATTACCACATCTGTCTATCATACAATGTATGTACGTTCAATTTCTTTTCTTGTTTATCAGCCATTTGAATTGGAGGGGGTGATGGAAGTATCTAAGGGAGCAAAAACCCGTTCTTCACAAAAGACAGTGCTACCCGTCGATGCAGATAGAACCATGGTTGTACTGGCCCACAAACTAGCCCCACCAGACATAATCGAGACTCTTCCAGATTGCACACTTACACCGTTGGGCAGAGAACCAGCTACAACCCATCTAACTGCAACCCCAGTGGATAGTAACCCACTTGTAGTTGACAAAGCACCATGTCCACCACAGAGTACCCCCAAACGAGCAGTTTGTAAAGCTACTGCAGTTCCCAAAGCACGAAGACCACCACAGCTAACCCAAACTCCACGTTTAAAGCAGAAGAGCAATTGTTCTCAGGCCAGATTCCGTAGCTATGGTCCATACTCCTTTGCTATTGCATCACTGTATTTACTCATACCAACTACTTTCGAATTTGAAGGATCCAATTGAAACTCCAATGGCGCAACAGGTATGTTTTAAACCTATTTCTTTAACTAGATTTTTGTTCTAACTTCTTGCTCTATGTTGATTCCAGTTTAAGTTGTATAAATAGTATGGTCTCATGTGATGCACATTACAAGTGTTGCCAATGATGTGTAGTTTCTCACACTTATATTCTGTCTATGCTGATGTGTCTTAAAAATATATGAGTTGAACTGTGTCTCTATCTTGATTAGGGAACATAAACTAGCATGATATGGACAATACAGTGACCATAGTACATAGATATATGTTTGTTTCATGCTGTTATCCTGTCCACCTTACTACTGAACGGTTTACCAAAATGAGTCTCGTATACTACAAGCTAAACCTAAGATGTGTCTGCTTGTTTCTCTTGTAATATGCAAATAGAATATTGGAGAAGAGCACCCCCACTATGAAATGGTAGAGAAAGTAATGCAGATAAGGTTCAAGATAGTGAGACAACCCTGTTGGTCTCCAAGAAAGGTGATAAAAACGATCTTGTAGACAGTGAGAAAACCCCACAGTCCTGCGTTGATATAGTGTTCGAGTTACTGGCCAGTACCACTGGCAGAAGCTCTTCGAACTTGCTGCCTGAATCACTTCGGCTTCTTCAGTCTCAGCTACAAGATGAAAGGCATCAGTCAGCTGTGCTACGGCAAGAAGCCGAAGGACTGAGGAATTCCCTGCAGAATTCAGATGCGTACTTTATTATGCAACAGCAAGCGTTGGAGGATTTAAGCGCCAAACAAGAGAAAGTTAATAAGCGTGCTAAGCATCTTGCCAGCATTATGGGTACCCAGGATATTGTTTCTTGAACACTTCTGAAGTGGTTTCTATTCTGGACTTGTTTTGCTGCGGTGTTTATATGCTGCCTTGTTCCCTATATTTGCACTGGTGGCGAACTTTGATGCCTAGTGGATGTAATATGTGTAATAGCCATGATAGCCTAGCATAAGTTGCTTGCTTATTTATTTCCTTGTTGTCTTGTTTATTTGTTTGCTTGTAGTCAGTGCAGTTCTTTTTCCGCGGTTTGCTAGTGGCTGCAATAACCTATTTTTCCAAACTAGGCCACAATAACCATGGGGCTAATATTTATTATAGTGACACTGGGCCTCCTACGGGCCGTAGAAATAGTGGGCCTTCTACGGGTCGTAGAAACAATGGGCCTTCTATGGGTCGTAGAAACAATGGGCCTTCTACGGGCCGTATCATCAATGGGCCTTATACGGGCCGTATGATCGATTGGCCAAACATGGGCCAATAACATGCCGCATTATGGCCGTAAACGGGCTAGAGTTGGAATCGCTCGTTCATGAGCCGACCATAATGGGCCTTCTTTAATAGGCCGTATTTGATGATGCTATGAAAACGGCCCAACGTATTAACGGACCACAAACGGGCCGACTGTAACCACGGGCTGAATTTGGCCCACAAGCAGAAAATGACAGTAACGGGCCGTAAGTAAACGAATGCTAGAAATGAGCCCAAGAATAAATGGGCTCTGAGAAGGCCGAAAGGTAACATGGGCTGGAAACGGCCCAACAGAATAACAGGTCGTTAATGGGTATAAAGTGATACACTATTCATTACGGGCCAGTTTCACCACGGGCGGTTAATGGGTGTAATGTGATACACTGTTCATTACGGGCCAGTTTCACCACAGGCCGTTAATAGGCCAAGAGTTACATAGGGCCTCATATGGGCCGAAAGACGTCATGGGCCATACATGGGCCAGAAGTGAAGACGGGCTGGAACCATATTGGATGGCCCAGATGACGCTACTGGGCCTAATTCGGATAGGGCTTAACGGGCCTTGCGTTAGCGGGCTGTAAATGGGCTATATGCGAATAGGACGTTAACAGGCTTTCCATGGGCCGGCCCGCCACCTTTTGACCAAGTCAAACGGGCCGACCTTTTCACATGAGTGGGCCTCTATTGGGACGTGCCACGTGTCGACGTATCATAGGCACCTTCTGTCCAATGAGTGGATGACATCTGTCCCAACGATGAGCTGACACGTGTTTCCTCCAGCCAATGATGATTTTACACGTGGAAAATCCCCATTGGTCGGGGCTTTTAACGGGTTATCGCATCCAAAACCCGACCCGATAGCTTAACGGCGTTCCGTTATGGTGGATGCCACGTGTCGGTCACCCTTCACGAAAGCACTTATGCGACGTGCGATTTATCGTCATGGAAGTGCACACTTCCGTAATGATAATTTTGGTAATGTCATGGAACTCTTCTACGACAGCACAAGTATGACTATCTTGATTCTGCCATAAAATCGTCATGGATGTACATGCATGACAAAAAACATGACCTACTGTGACAAACATGTATTATCACGGAAGTGTAACCTGATTTCTTGGTGTGGCAGAAAGCAAGCTACTGTTTCCAGGTCCAGTATAGAGGTAGAGTACAAGGCACTGGCTAATGTTACAGCAGAAATTATATGGGTTCAATCCATCCTTAAGGAGCTTGGTGTGAAAACTACTCAAGCTCCATGTGTGTCGTGTGATAATTTGGGTGCAACTTATCTCTCAGCAAATCCAATTTTTCATGCAAGAACAAAACATATTGAGATAGATTTTCATTTTGTCAGAGAGAGAGTTGCTAATAAGCTCCTAGACATTCGGTTCATACATTCCAAGGACCAGATTGCAGATGGGTTTACAAAGGCCTTGCCGATACGAAGCTTTGAGAACTTCAGATATAATCTCAACTTGATGAAGTTGTGATTAAGGGAGGGTGTTAAACGACATACTGATATGTACGTGACAAGGAGGCTGCCGCACCATATCATCTTAGGTAGTTGGTAGGTTGTTAGCTAGAGTTTATCTTCTCATTGTAATCTTATTTCTACCTTGCTTCCTCTCCAAGATGTAATCATATCCAAACTGTATGTGCTATCAGGGAGGCGTGCCCCTGCCTATAAACATGTACGGCTTCCCCTCAAGTTGAGGTAAGACGCTTTCCTCCATCGCACTGAGGAGACCATGTGATATGCTTGCTCGTCGGATGTGTAGTCCCGCGCCACATGGTATGACGTGTTCTCCTGGTGCCGCCTTACAATCGAGCCTCCAGACGAGTCCATGGACTTCTACGCTTGGTGGGCAATGACCCTCAACGGCTCCCCGGTAAGCCAACATAAGGGCTTTTCCTCCTTCATCACACTTACTGTCTGGACCATATGGAGACATCTCAATGCCTTCATCTTCCAGGGTGTAGTCCCGTCCACCTCCCTCCTGGTCCATAACATCAAGGAGGAAGCTTGCACCTGGGCCAAAAGCCGGTGCTCGAGGCACTACTAGGAAAAGGCTTATACATAGAGGTTTACCAGTAGCGTGTGTTTTGGTGCCCAAGCTACTAATAATTACCAGTAGCGTCTGTTATAAAGCGCGCGACTGGTACAACTTAGCAGCAGCGTGG
Organism: Triticum timopheevii; assembly: GCA_963921465.1. Taxonomy (NCBI): domain Eukaryota; kingdom Viridiplantae; phylum Streptophyta; class Magnoliopsida; order Poales; family Poaceae; genus Triticum; species Triticum timopheevii. The sequence continues at coordinate 59,868,409 of OY997264.1, read as the reverse complement.
GTCTCTAGAGGGCATGCTACTGGTAAAATTGCCACACCACACCACCTGACCAAAAATATTAGCAGCGTTTGGAGTCTAACCAGCTCTACTGTTAAGAGAACATCTGTAGCGCCTGTTCACCTGGACACGCTACTGCTATTTCTTCTATGTGTAAACTTTTACCAGTAGCATGGGTTCTGAACAAGCGCTATAGCTAGTTTTAGTTACCAGTAGATATTTTGGCTGACGCTCATAGGAGTAGCGCGCTTTGGTGCCCCACGCTACTGCTATGGTCGTCAGCCAAAATATCTGTCACCTTTTCCCCCTCTTCTTCCTCCCCCCTTTCTTTCTCTCCTCCCTCCCTCTTGCACTTGCTTGTTCTTCAATGCTTCCCCTCTTCTTTGCCCCTCCACCACCCCCTCCATTAATGCCCTCCCTCCTTCCTCTTTCTTTCTTTTGCCCCTCCTCCCCTTCCTTCTTTACCCCTCCACCACCACCTCTAATAATGCCCTCCCTCCTTCATCTTTCTTTCTTTTGCCCCTCCTCCCCTTCTCTTCTTTGCCCCTCCACCACCCCCTCCATTAATGCCCTCCATCCTTCCTCTTATAGCTCTCTCTCTCTCCCTAGATAGTTGGAGCTATATATATGTAGGTACCTCACTATCTAGAGCTACTAGATAATTATAAGAAGGTGCTCGATATCCCTCTCAATAAATAGGTGAGCAAAAAAGAGTTGTGCAAGAATGGAAATATGTGTGTGTGCGATTAGGACAGAAACTATGTGCGATATGAATATACTGAATTGTGTGTGGCATGTGAGTGACATGCGTTGCCTATGTTTTGCCAAAATGTCGATTCAATTCCGTTTTGCCGAATTTCGGACAAACTCAATATGTCCTATGTTTAGGGAAGGTCATGCCGAATATTTGTATGAATTTGATCCATGCATACATATATACGTGGTTATAATATTTGCTCCGTGCGTAGGTTATCATGAAGGTCAATGGAAGGATGTGGAAAGATACTGGCAATCCGCTGTGGACGACATGTATGAAAAAAGACTGAAGGATGTCGTTTGTCCATGTCGAAAATGCAAAGGAATAGTCAGGCTCGACCCATTTGAGGGTGGTACATTCAAGGCGCAGCTGCTCATGCATGGTTTCATGGATGGACATACTCGATGGTTAAGTGAAGATGATGATGATGATGATGATGATGATGATGAGGACATCGACGGGGCAGGACATAACGACATGGGGCCACCAGATGAAGAGATGACCGATCATGTGCCCGAAGAGGAAGACCGCCTCGGAAATGTCGATGGCGAAGAGACAGTTCAAGGCGAAGAAGACGCGGACACGCTGCCGTCTTCGTCACTACTAAGTTCTGCCATGCGGGGCCTGCATGTTCGAGACCTGCTTTGCAACAAGACGACTAGTGACAGATCTACTTCTAAAGAGGAGGCAAAACTGGCGCAACTGGAGGTAGACTCGATGAATCCTTTCTATGATGGTTGCAATCCTGAGGTGACCCGCCTGAGGTTCACACTAGAACTTCTAAAGACGAAGGCAAAAAAAATGGACAGATGCAAGCCTAGATGAGCTTCTGAAGTATCTAAAGAAGGTTCTTCCCGTGCGAAGCCTGTGTCCTACTAGTGTCGAGGAGGCAAAGAAAATCGTGTGCCCTCTTGATCTGCCACACATTAGTTATCACACATGCATCAATTATTGCATCATATATCGGAACGAGCACGCGGAAAACACCATCTTTCCAAAGTGCAATGCTTCACGATATCAAAAGGCCAGAAAGAAAGCTCCACAGAAAGTTGTATGGTACTTTCCGATCACTCTGCGTCTACAGCGGTATTTTGTAGATCCTAAGGAAGCAAAGCTTATGCGCTGGCACGCGGAGAGGGTGAAGCCAGATGATGGAGATGATCCAAAGCTGAGACACCTCGCAGATCCTAGCCAGTGGAGAGCATTAAATGTTGAATTTGATTTTTTTCGCAAATAATCCGAGGAACATCGTGATTGGCGCTAGTAGTGATGGCATGAATCCGTTTGGCAACCAGAACACCAATCATAGCACATGGCTCGTGTTTGTATGGATGTACAATCTCCCCCCTAGTTGTGCATGAAGGAAAAATACATACACATGGCTATGCTTATTCAAGGGCCGAGACAACTAGGAAATGATATAAATTTCTATCTCGGTTTACTGAAAGAGGAGCTACAGATCTTATGGACAACGCCGGCCAAGACATGGGATGCAAGCAAAGGAGAGTATTTCTACATGTGTGACACACTGATCACGACGGTGCATTACTATCTCGGTTACGGCTATCTCTCCGGCAAGGTGTTCTACGGATATTGCGAATGCATGAGGTGCATGGATGATACAACTTTTCTGCAGCTATCGAAAGATGGAGGGTCTTCGAAAATCGTGTCCATGGGGCATCAAAGATGGCTCGAGCAGGATGACCCGTGGAGAAAGCGTGGAGATCTATTCAATGGTAAGGCTGAGCATTGAGGTCTGCTACCTCTTGAGCATGTGTTGGTTTTTCCCTTGAAGAGGAAAGGGTGATGCAGGAAAGTAGCGTAAATATTTCCCTCAGTTTTTGAGAACCAAGGTATCAACCCAATAGGAGGCCACACGCAAGTCCCTCGTACCTACACAAAAAAAGAAGAACCTTGCAACCAACACGTTAAAGGGGTTGTCAATCCCTTCACGGCCACTTGCAAAAGTGAGATCTGATAGAGATTATAAGATAATATTTTTGGTATTTTTATGATAAAGACTAAAAGTAAAGAAAGCAAAATAAACGGTGCCAGAAATAGCTTGTTGACAGGAGATTAATATGATGGAAAATAGACCCGGGGGCCATACTTTTCACTAGTGGCTTCTCTCAAGATAGCATTAGTATTACGGTGGGTGAAAAAATTACTGTCGAGCAATTGATAGAATTGAGCATAGTTATGAGAATACCTATACATGATCATGTATATAGGCATGACGTCCGTGACAAGTAGACCGACTCCTGCCTGCATCTACTACTATTACTCCACAGATCGACAGCTATCCAGCATGCATCTAGAGTATTAAGTTCATAAGAACAGAGTAACGCTTTAAGCACGATGACATGATGTAGAGGGATAAAATCATGCAATATGATATAAACTCCATCTTTTTATCCTCGATGGCAACAATACAATATGTGTCGTTTCCCCTACTGTCACTGGGATCGAGTACCGCAAGATTGAACTCAAAGCTAAGCACTTCTCCCATTGCAAGAAAGATTAATCTTGTAGGCCAAACCGAACTGATAATTCGAAGAGATTTGCAAAGATAACCAATCATACATAAAAGAATTCAGAGGAGATTCAAATATTGTTCATAGATAATCTTGATCATAAACCCACAATTTATCGGATCTCGACAAACACATCGCAAAAGAAGATTACATCGAATAGATATCTAAGAGAATCGAGGAGAACTTTGTATTGAGATCAAAAGAGAGAGAAGAAGCCATCAGTTAATAAGTACGGACCCGAAGGTATGAGGTAAACTACTCACACATCATCGGAGAGGCTATGGTGTTGATGTAGAAGCCCTCTGTGATCGATGCCCCCTCCGGCGGAGCACCGGAAAAGGCCCCAAGATGGGATCTCATGGGTACAAAACGTTGCGGCGGTGGAAATAGGGTTTGGCTCCGTATATGATGTTTCCAGGGTATATGAGTATATATAGGCGAAAGAGGTCGCTCAGGAGAGCTACGAGGGGCCCAACGGGTGGGGGCACGCCCAGGGGGTAGGCACGCCTCCCTGCCTCGTGGCCTCCTCGTTGATTGCTTGACGTCCACTCCAAGTCCTCTAGATCACGTTTGTTCGGAAAATCACGTTCCCGAAGGTTTCATTCCGTTTGGACTCTGTTTGATATCCTTTTCCTTCGAAACACTGAAATAGGAAAAAAACAGCAATTTGGGTTGGGCCTCCGGTTAATAGGTTAGCCCCAAAAATAATATATAAGTGTATAATAAAGCCCATTAAACATACAAAACATAATATATAATAGCATGTAACAATCAAAAATTATAGATACGTTGGAGACGTATCAAGCATCCCCAAGCTTAATTCCTGCTCGTCCCCGAGTAGGTAAATGATAAAAACAGAATTTTTCATGTGGAATGCTTCTTAGCATAATTTTCAATGTAATTCTTTTAATTGTGGCATGAATATTCAGATCCGAAAGATTCAAGATAAATGTTTAATATTGACATAAAAATAATAATACTTCAAGCATACTAACTAAGCAATTATGTCTTCTCAAAATAGTATGGCCAGAAAAAGTTGATCCCTACAAAATCATATAGTTTGGTCATGCTCCATTTTTGTCACAGAAGAATGCTCTCATCATGCACAACCCCGATGACAAGCCAAGTAATTGTTTCATACTTTAGTAATCCCAAAGTTTTTCAACTTTCACGCAATATATGAGCGTGAGCCACGGATATAGCACTATGGGCGGAATAGAATATGATGATGGGGGTTATGTGGAGAAGACAAAAAAGGAGAAAGTCTCACATTGACGTGGCTAATCAACGGGCTAGGGAGATGCCCATCAATTGATGTCAATGCAAGGAGTAGGGATTGCCATGCAACGGATGCACCAGAGCTATAAAGGTATGAAAGCTCAAAAAAAGAAACTAAGTGGGTGTGCATCCAACTTGCTTGCTCATGAAGGCCTAAGGCATTTGAGGAAGCCCATTGTTGGAATATACAAGCCAAGTTCTATAATGAAAAATTCCCACTAGTATATGAAAGTGAGAAAACAAAAGACTCTCTATCATAAATATCATGGTACTACTTTGAAGCAGAAGTGTGGAAAAAAAGATAGTAGCATTGCCCCCTTTTATTTTTTTCTTTTTTTTCTTTTTTGGGCCTTCCTTTTTTTTATTTGGGACAATGCTCTATGAATGATGATCATCACCCTTCTATTTATTTACAACTCAATGATTACAACTCGATACTAGAACAAAGTATGACTCTATATGAATGCCTCCGGTGGTGTACCGGGATGGACAATGAATCAAGAGTGACATGTATGAAATAATATGCATGGTGGCTTTGCCACAAATCGATGTCAACTACATGATCATGCAAAGCAATATGACAATGATGATGCGTGTCATGATAAACAGAATGGTGGAAAGTTGCATGGCAATATATCTCGGAATGGCTGTGGAAATGCCATAATAGGTAGGTATGGTGGCTATTTTGAGGAAGATATAAGGAGGTTTATGTGTGATAGAGCGCATCGTATCACAGGGTTTGGATGCACCGCCGAAGTTTGAACCAACTCTCAAGGTGAAGAAAGGGCAATGCACGGTACCAAAGAGGCTAGAAATGATGGAAGGGTGAGAGTGCGTATAATCCATGGACTCAACATTAGTCATAAAGAACTCACATACTTATTGCAAAAATCTACAAGTCATCAAAAACCAAGCACTACGTGCATGCTCCTAGGGGGATAGATTGGTAGGAAAAGACCATCGCTTGTCCCCGACCGCCACTCATAAGGAGGACAATCAAAGAACACCTCATGTTTCAAATTTGTTACACAACGTTTACCATACGTGCATGCTATGGGACTTGCAAACTTCAACACAAGTATTTCTCAAATTCACAATTACTCAACTAGCACAACTTTAATATCACTACCTCCATATCTCAAAACAATCATCAAGTATCAACCTTCTCTTAGTATTCAACGCACTTATAATAACATTTTTACTAATATTGGATGCCTATCATATTAGGACTAATTTCACAATTTAAGCAAATTACCATGCTATTTTGTAGGACTCTCAAAATAATATAAGTGAATCATGATAGAAGAAAAATTTCTACAAAACAAAACCACCACCGTGCTCTAAAAGATATAAGTGAAGCACCAGAGCAAAAACTATATAGCTCAAAAGATATAAGTGAAGCACATAGAGTATTCTAATAAATTTTGAATCATGTGTCTCTCTCTCAAAAGTGTGTACAGGAAGGATGATTGTGTTAAACTAAAAAGCAAAGACTCAAATCATACAAGACGCTCCAAGCAAAACACATATCATGTGGTGAATAAAAATATAGCCCCAAGTAAAGTTACCGATAGACGAAGACGAAAGAGGGGATGCCTTCCAGGGCATCCCCAAGCTTAGGCTTTTGGTTGTCCTTGAATTTTACCTTGGGGTGCCTTGGGCATGCCCAAGCTTAGTCTCTTTCCAATCCTTGTCCCATAATCCATCAAATCTTTACCCAAAACATGAAAACTTCACAACACAAAACTTTACAGAAAATCTCGTTAGCTCCGTTAGCGAAAGAAAACAAAACACCACTTCAAAGTGCTGTAATGAACTCATTCTTTATTTATATTGGTGTTAAAACTAAAGTATTCCAACTTCTCTATGGTTAATAAACTCTTTTACTAGCCATAGATTCATCAAAATAAGCAAACAACACATGAAAAACAGAATCTGTCAAAAACAAAACAGTGTGTAGTAATCTGTATCAAATGCAAACTTCTGAACTCAGAAAAATATACCAAACTAGGAAGACCTAGAATTTTTTTTTATTGAGCTACTTCAATTAGAATCAGTATTTTATCATGTTCTGGTGATTTTTAACAATTGTTTTCATGAACAGAAAGTTTCTGGAATTTTCAGCAAGATCAAATAACTATCATCCAAGAAGATCCTATAGGTTTAACTTGGCACAAACAATAATTAAAACATAAAAACAAATCTAACCAGAGGCTATATCAAATATTTATTACTAAATGGAAACAAAAAGCAAAGAAACAAAAATAAAATTGGGTTGCCTCCCACGCTATCGTTTAACGCCCCTAGCTAGGCATAAAAGCAAGGATAGATGTAGGTATTGTCATATTTGGTAGGCAATCCATAAGTGGCTCTCATAATAGATTCACAAGGTAATTTAATATTTTTATAGGGAAGTGTTCCATGCCTTTCCTTAACGGAAATTGGAATCTAATATTCCCTTCCTTCATATCCATAATTGCACCAATCGTTCTACGGAAAGGTCTACCAATAATAATAGGACATGAAGGATTGCAATCTATATCAAGAACAATAAAATCTATGGGCACATAGTTCCTGTTTGCAACAATAAGAACATCATTAATTCTTCCTACAGGTTTCTTGATAGTGGAATCCGCAAGATGCAAGTTTAAAGAACAATCATCAAAATCACGGAAACCTAGCAAATCACACATAGTTTTTGGAATCATGGAAACACTAGCACCCAAATCACACAAAGCATAGCATTCATGATCTTTAATTTTAATTTTAATTGAAGGTTCCCACTCATCATAAAGTTTTCTAGGGATAGAAACTTCCAACTCAAGTTTTTCTTCATAAGATTGCATCAAAGCATCAATGATATGTTTAGTAAAGGCTTTATTTTGACTATAAGCATGAGGAGAATTTAGCACGGATTGCAACAAGGAAATACAATCTATCAAAGAGCAATTATCATAATTAAATTCCTTGAAATCCAAAATAGTGGGTTCATTTCTATCTAAAGTTTTAACCTCTTCAATCCCACTTTTACCAATTTTTGCATCAAGATCTAAAAACTCTGATTTTTTGGGATGCCTTTTAACTAAAGTTGAATCATCTCCAGTCCCATAATTATCAAGATTCATATTGCAAAACAGAGATTTAATAGGGGACACATCAATTACTTTTAGATCTTCATCTTTATTCACATAAAAACTAGAAGAACACGCTTTTACAAAGCAATCTTTCTGACCACGCATCCTAGCGGTTCTTTCTTTGCACTCATCAATGGTAATTATCATGGCTTTGAGAGACTCATTGATATCATGCTTAGGTGGAATAGATCTAAGTTTCAAAGAATCAACATCAAGAGAAATTCTATCCATGTTTCTAGCCAATTCGTCAACCTTAAGCAATTTTTCTTCAAGCAAAGTATTGAAATTCTTTTGTGAATTCATAAACTCTTTAACACTAGTCACAAATTCAGAGGGCATATTATTAAAATTTCCATAAGAATTGTTGTAGGAATTACCATAATTATTAGAGGAGTTACTAGGGTACGGCCTAGGATTAAAGTTTCCACTATACGCATTGTTACCAAAATTATTCCTACCAACAAAATTCACATCCATAGATTCATTATTATTCTCAATCAAAGTAGACAAAGGCATATCATTAGGATCATAAGAAACACTCTTATTAGCAAACAATTTCGTAAGTTCATCCATCTTTCCACTCAAAATAGTAATTTCTTCCATCGCATGCACTTTTTTACTAGAAGATCTTTGTACCCCTTTACTTGTGCATGGGCATTCAAAACCACGCACCACAGTCACACCAAGCAGGGCAGAAGAAGGGAGCTGGAGCGCAAGATGACCAAAGACGACGCCAAGACCAAGGAATGAAGAGACGAAACAGGTTCCCCTGGCAAGGCCCTTGCCGGGGCGGCCTCAGCAGCCCCGACAAGAGCCTTGCCGGGGCAGCTCGTCCAACGCCATCGGAGTGCGCCACCCTTGGGCCCACGGCCTCTGGCGTAGTCAACTACATTGAGGCAAGGGCTCGGGAGGCACCTCCTTGGTGGCACGCAGATCTTTGTCAAGATCATGAACACACAAGATCAGATGAGGACCAAAAGACGGCAACCCTTGGCGGGATTCCAGCCAGGGAGGTCCACAAAACCCCCAGCAAGCGCTTTGCCGGGGACGAAGCCGCCGCCGCGGCAAGACCCTTGCCGGGCTCCCGGAAAGGCCCTTGCCGAAGGCACTAGCGGGGCCACAGCTAGGCCCGCGCCAACCAAGATTCCACCAACCGTCTCCAAGCAGCTGCTAGCTCAACCAGCTGGACACGCACCTACGTGGCGACGAATGGACTCTACGCCAACTCAGCAAGCACCTGCATGGTGGCATGCAAATCTTCGTGAAGGACCTACCACCGCGCCACCTCTGCTGCCTGCCTGCCTACATGGCGCCACCCGCATCATGGCTAGGGCGCGTATCGAAGCCAGGCGAGGCGGCAACGGACGGGACGGGCTCCGTTCCCGCCCCCGATAAAGCAAGGGGACACCTAAGCGATGCATTAAATGCATCTTGTCATGTAATACGAGGGATAACCTTGTGACACTGTAGACCTTTCCACGTCCTGTGTGCCATTGTGGCAACCCCTTTTTCCTATAAAAGGAGGCCCGATGCGACCTTGAGAGGGATTCAGCTTTTCTGAGCTCGTTACACCCCGTAGCTAGCTCGAGAACACTCAATACATCCACCAAAGCAGGACTAGGGTTTTATGCATCCTCGCGGCCCAAAACTGGATAAACGAATCGCGTGCTCTCTATTATATCCGCTCTTCTCTCAACCCCGTGCCCCGCCAACCGTAGTAGGGATTCTTGTGATCCCATAGGTGTCGTTTATCCGACATCTTTGGCGTGCCAGGTAGGGTGCGCAGTTGTGAGAATCGGCTTTAGCAGCTAGTTTAGCGGTTCTTCATCGCCATGGCTCCTAAGAAGAAGACGACCATGGCGGTCGGCTCATCAGGAGCCGAACGACCCGTCTCGATGCGGGCGAGGGGTGGACAGGTCGCGGACAGGACCTGGGGCGCGGCCCGCGAGCACCAACACCGCCCTAGCAGCCGGAGCTTGGAGGGCGATGACGTTCATGTGCCAGTCAACGAGCCGCACGTCACCAAATCAAAAGATGGAGCCGGGCCCTCTGTAGGCGGCGCGGGGCCCTCCAAGGGCGTCGTCGCACCGCTTGTAGGCGATGTGGCGGCTTCGAAGACACCCACACCGGCGCCCACGGTGCGCTCCTCTCAGGCTGTGCACGACGAATGGCGTCATCACGCCGAAGACCCCGGTCGCCGCCGCGGGAAGAGTCCTGGAGGTCTGCATGCTCACCAGAAGACCTGCATGCTCACCAATGTACCGGCAAAAATGGCATGCAGCCGCAGGGCCGTGATAGAGCTCCTTCTAACAAGGTTAGAAGTTGAAGCGCGTGTGCATGCAGTTGCTCCTCGACTTCCCTCCTGTTGCGAGGAAGCTCGACGAATGGAGAGCTACCATCCGGAGTCTTGTCGGCGTCGCCAACAAGGACGAGCAAAGGGCAGCGGGGCCCTCGGGCCGGCGCTCCGATGGATCACCCCGTGCCAGCGGCGGGGGGACTAGTGTTGCTGCGGTTATAGTGCACTCTCCTCCTCCTCGCCAGGTGCCGTGGAAGTCATCCCGTCGTGACGATGCGTGCGATAACATCTCCATAGCATCGTCCGACCCACGGACCCACCGCGACCAACGCCAAGTCCTCCGGGAGCGAACCCATGAAGACGCTCGAACCACCATGGAGCGCCTGCGCGAAGCGTTCCACCAGTCGGATAGGCGAGTAGGGCCCACTGTGGACCACCCAGCGTCGGTAAGCCCTGGAGGTCTGCCTTACGAGGTAGGCTGTCCAACTTTTACCCTTGACCTGCGGCGGTTCCAGTGGCCCACTCCCCGCATGTTCAAGCCCGACACGGCCAGAAGTACAACGGCAAGACCCACCCATCGGAGTTCCTCAGCATTTACACGATCGCAATGCAGGCCACCGGGGCTCGCGACGATAAGGTGCTTGCCAATTACTTCCCATTGGCACTTAAACCCAACGCCATGTCATGGTTGATGCACTTGCCAGTAGAGTCCATTTCTTCTTGGTCGGATTTATGCCATGAGTTTGTTTGCGCCTTTATGGGAGGTCACCAAGCTCATGGCCAGGCAAGTGATTTGCATGTCATCCCCCAGAAAGAACGTGAGAGCCTGCGCAAGTACATACAGAGATTCAGCCGGGTACAATACAATATCTCAGATGTTCATCCTGCCTCCATCATCAGTGCGTTCCACCAGAACGTATGCAACCGCAAAATGCGCGAAGAGCTGGCGATGAACAAGGTAAAAGATGTGGCAGAACTCTACGTTCTGGCCGACAGATGTGCCCGGGCTGAAGAGGGAAGGAAGTACCCCGGCAAAGACGCCGGCGTGGAAACCGACTCTACAGAAGAAGATGCTTCTGCCCCGGCGAAGAAAAGTAGGCGCTACAACAGGAAGCGCAAGGGTTTAACTATGCTTGCCGTCGAGGGATCTGATGACGCCGGCACCACCAAGAAGGCCAAGGCAGATGACATCGGAAAGGAGATTTCCGGGTGCATCACCTACCAGGCCTTGGCGGCTGCCGAGAAGCCAGGGAACTCCGACAAGCAATACTCCAAGATCCGTCACACCCAAGGCCACGACCTCCAGAACTGCCGATAGGTTGAGCTGCTTGCCGAGAAGCAAAGAGCTGAATATGAAAGGCGAGACAAGGAGAAGGGTCAGGATGGTGCCGAAGGTTCCGGCAAGAAGCGTGACGGCCAAGCAGGCCGCCGCGGCAAGGATAAACAGCAAGAGAGGCCCTCCCGGGGCCGCGACAAGAAGCAAGAAGACGATGATCACGAAGAGGACGACGTGTCCAGCGACCATGAGTTTCAGAAAGCTACAGAGGCCATGTGCGTCGACGGCGGTGCCTCGCTGCATACTTCTCACTGCCAGCTCAAACAGTGGGCGCATGAGATTACAGCGGCAGAACCGTCATTCGATGCCCAGAAGCCACTAAAGTGGTCCAGCACGCCTATAATCTTTGACACTGAGGATCACCCTGATCGCACAACTGCAGTTGGGTGCTTGCCATTGTTGGTTTCACCTACGATACGCAACCTCAAAGTGACAAAGATGCTGGTTGACGGTGGGGCTGGTCTGAACTTAATCTTGCCTGTCATGATCAAGAAGCTGTAGATTCCCGACGGAGACCTCGAAGAAACGGGCACGGTTCAGGGGATCAACCCGGGAAGGAGCCAACCAAAGGGGAAGGTCAAGCTGCCCGTGACGTTTGGAAGTTATCTGAATTACAGGACGGAGAGGATCGTCCTTGATGTTGCCAAGATCCCCTTGCCTTACAACGGGATCCTTGGCCGCCCAGCGCTGGCCAAGTTCATGGCAGCATCACACTACGCCTACAACACATTGAAGATGCATGGGCCAGTGACGATCATCACCGTCCCCTTTGACAAGAAAGATGCACTGATTTGTGATGACCAACTCTACCAGGAAGCAGTTGCAGCAGCTGCCGCCGCCAAGGCACTTGCTCCTGCCACTTAATTTCCGGGAGGGAAGAAGAAGATCGGTAAGACCTCTAGTACCCACTCCGGCAAGCGCACCTCTTTGGAGTGTAGTGCTCCCGTCGAGGATGTGCCAAAGTGCTCCGCCGGCAAGAGCAAGAAATCCAGGGCCACGCCGCCGGAGACCAAGAAGGTATCTGTCAAGGAGGATGACACGGGAGGGGCTTTCACTATAAGCTCCACCCTTGACAGCAAATAGGAAGACGCGCTCGTTACCTTCCTGCGGGCAAATGTCGACCTGTTTGCATGGATAGCATCCGACATCCCCGGCGTTCCCAGGGAGGTGATTGAGAACCACCTTGATGTCTGCCCTCATGCGCGACCCGTCAAGAAGAAGGTCAGGAAGTAGGCTCTGGAACGGCAAGAGTTCATCACAGAGGATATCCGGAAACTGGAAGCGGCAGGTTTGGTGAGAGGAGGGCTCTGATACGTCTCCAACGTATCTATAATTTTTTATTGCTCCATGCTATATTATCTACTGTTTTGGACTATATTGGGCTTTATTTTCCACTTTAATATTATTTTTGAGACAAACCTATTAACCGGAGGCCCAGCCCAGAATTGCTGTTTTTTGCCTATTTCAGTGTTTCGAAGAAACAGAATATCAAACGGAGTCCAAACGGAATGAAACCTTCGAGAACGCGATTTTCTCACCGAATATGATCCAGGAGACTTGGACCCTACGCCACGAAATCCAGGAGGTGGCCGCGAGGGTAGGGGGCGTGCCCCACCCCCTAAGGTGCGCCCCCTACCTCGTGAGCCCTCCGATGCTCCACCGACATACCACTTCCTCCTATATATACCTACGGACCCCTCAACGATCAGATACAGAGCCAAAAAACCTAATTCCACCACCATAAATTTCTGTATCCATGAGATCCCATCTTGGGGCTTGTTCCGGAGCTCCGCCGGAAGGGGAATCCACCACAAAGGGATTCTACATCCTCATAGCCTCTCCGATGAAGTGTGAGTAGTTTACCTCAGACCTTCGGGTCCATAATTAGTAGCTAGATGGCTTCTTCTCTCTTTTTGGATCTCAATACAATGTTCTCCCCCTCTCTCGTGGAGATCTATTTGATGTAATCTTCCTTTTGCGGTGTGTTTGTTGAGACCGATGAATTGTGGGTTTATGATCAAGATTATCTATGAACAATATTTGAATCTTCTCTGAATTCTTTTATGTATGATTGGTTATCTTTGCAAGTCTCTTCGAATTATCGATTTCGTTTGGCCAACTAGATTGGTACTTCTTGCAATGGGAGAAGTGCTTAGCTTTGGGTTCAATCTTGCGGTGTCCTTTCCCAGTGACAGAAGGGGCAGCAAGGCACGTATTGTATGGTTGCCATCGAGGATAACAAGATGAGGTTTTTATCATATTTCATTAATTTATCCCTCTATATCATGTCATCTTACTTAAGGCGTTACTTTGTTTTCTTTAACTTAATACTCTAGATGCATGCTGGATAGCGGTCGACGAGTGGAGTAATAGTAGTAGATGCAGGTAGGAGTCGGTCTACTTGTCTCGGACGTGATGCCTATATACATGATCATATCTACTTGTCTCTCATAACTATGCTCAATTTTGTCAACTGCTCAACAGTAATTTGTTCACCCACCGTAAAATACCTATTCTCATGAGAGAAGCCACTAGTGAAATCTATGGCCCCCGGGTCTATTCTCTATCATATTAATCTTCTATCACTTTATTATTGCTTTGCTTTTTTACTTTGCTTTTTATTTTACTTTGCATCTTTATACCAAAAATACCAAAAATATTATCTATCATCTCTATCAGATCTCACTCTCGTAAGTGACCGTGAAGGGATTGACAACCCCTAATCGTGTTGGTTGCGTTGAGCTATTGTTTTGTGTAGGTACGAGGGACTCGCGCGTAGCCTCCTACCGGATTGATACCTTGGTTCCCAAAAACCGAGGGAAATACTTACGCTACTTTGCTGCATCATCCTCTCCTCTTCGGGGAAATCCAACGCAGTGCTCAAGAGGTAGCAAGAAGAATTTCTGGCGCCGTTGCCGGGGAGGTCTTTGCAAAAGTCAACATACCAAGTACCCATCACAATCCCTATCTCTCGCATTACATTATTTGCCATTTTCCACTCGTTTTCCTCTTCCCCACTTCACCCTTGCCGTTTTATTCGCCCTCTCTTTTCCGTTTGCCTTTTCTCGCTTGCTTCTTGTTTGCTCGTGTGTTCGATTACTTGCTTGTCATGATGGCTCAAGATAATACCAAATTGTGTGACTTTACCAATAACAATAATAATGATTTCCTTAGCACTCCGATTGCTCCTCTTGCCAATACTGAATCTTGTGAAATCAATACTGCTTTATTGAATCTTGTTATGAAAGATCAATTTGCCGGCCTTCCTAGTGAAGATGTCGCTACTCATCTAAATAGCTTCGTTGATTTATGTTATATGCAAAAGAGGAGAGATGTTGATAATGATGTTGTTAAATTGAAGCTATTTCCTTTTTCGCTTAGACATCGCTCTAAAGCTTGGTTTTCATCTTTGCCTAAAAATAGTGTTGATTCTTGGAACAAGTGCAAAGATGCTTTTATCTCTAAGTATTTTCCTCCTGCTAAGATCATCTCTCTCAGAAACGATAATATGAACATTAAGCAACTTGATCATGAACATGTTGCACAATCTTGGAAGAGAATGAAATTGATGATACGTAATTGCCCTACTCATGGTTTGAATTTGTGAATGATTATACAAAAAATTTATACCGGGTTGAATTTTGCTTCTAGAAATCTTTTGGATTCGGCCACGGGAGGCACTTTTATGGAAATCACTTTAGGAGATGCTACAAAACTCCTAGATAATATTATGGTCAATTATTCTCAATGCCACACTGAAAGATCTACTAATAAAAAAGTGCATGCGATAGAAGAAAATAATGTTTTGAGCAGAAAGATGGATGAACTTATGAAATTATTTGCTACTAAGAGTGTTTCTTCTGATCGTAATGATATGCCTTTGTCTACTTTTATTGAGAATAATAATGAATCTATGGATGTGAATTTTGTTAGTAGGAATAATTTTGGTAACAACACTTATAGATGGAATTTTAATCCTAGGCCTTATCCTAGTAATCCTTCTAATAATTATGGAAATTCCTACAACAACTCTTATGGAAATTTTAGTAAGATGCCCTCTGAATTTGAGACTAGTGTTAAAGAGTTTATGAATTCGCAAAACAATTTCAATGCTTTGCTTGAAGGAAAATTGCTTAAAGTTGATGAATTGGCTAGGAACGTTGATACAATTTCTCTTGATGTTGATTCTTTAAAGCTTAGATCTACTCCTCCTAAGCATGATATCAATGAGTCTCTCAAAGCCACGAGAATTTGCATTGATGAGTGCAAGGAAAGAACTGCTAGGATGCGTGCTACGAAAGATGCCTTTAATAAACCGTGTTCTTCCAATTTCCATGAAAATAAAAATGAAGATCTAAAAGTTATTGATGTGTCCCCTATTAAATCTTTGTTTTGCAATATGAATCTTGATAATGATGAGACTGAATATGATCCACCTTTACCTAGAAGGCGTTCCAAAATTTCAAAGTTTTTAGGTCTTGATGCAAAAATTGATAGAAGTGGGATTGAAGAAATCAAAACCCTAGATGTTGCTAAACCCACTATTTTGGATTTCAAGGAATTTAATTATGAAAGCTGCTCTTTAATTGATTGTATTTCCTTGTTGCAATCCGTGCTAAATTGTCCTCATGCTTATAGTCAAAATAAAGCGTTTACTAAACATATCGTTGATGCCTTGATGCAATCTTATGAAGAAAAACTTGAGCTGGAAGTTTCTATCCCTAGAAAACTCTATGATGAGTGGGAACCAACTATTAAAATTAATATTAAGGATCATGAATCTTATGCTTTATGTGATTTGGGTGCTAGTGTTTCCACTATTCCCAAAACTTAGTGTGATTTGCTAGATTTCCGCGATTTTAATGATTGCTCTCTAAACTTGCACCTTACGGATTTCACCATTAAAAAACCTATGGGAATAATTAATGATGTTCTTATTGTTGCAAATAGGAATTATGTGCCCATAGATTTTATCGTTCTTGTTATAGATTGCAATCCTTCATGTCCTATTATTCTTGGTAGACCTTTGTCGGCGTACTAGGAACCAGGGTACCTAGACTTGCCTGTCTGTGGCCCACATCGTGTTCCTGGTATGGCCCGGTAGGGCCCAGCTGATCGACCAGCTGCTCAAGACCCTCGCAAGGGGCCCAGCCATCAGGAGGAGAATGACCAAGACATCCTCAGGGAGCGGCCTCACCCAGGCTGCTCCAGAGGAGCAACCAAGAACTCTCCCAAGAGTGGCCTCGGCTTGGCTGCTTCGGGAGGGCGGAGATCTCAAGTCAAGGGCTGCCTCAGGAGGAGGCAGTGACGCAAGCCATGACGAACCATGCCAGCGGGCGCCAGCGGGCGCAGTTTCCATATCGGTGCAAAGGAGACCGCACAAGCGCAGGTTCCCAAGGGGCGAGACAAAGGTTTCACCTTCGGTGCAACAAGACCGAAGACCGCAAGGACGGCAGGAAGGATGTCATGGCCGAGCCCACCACCGCGTCAGCGCCTGCCCCCTTTGCAGGCAAAGACCACCTTTTGTCAGGATAGGAGCATCCTTGTGTTCCCGCTCAAATGGCCGTTGTGGGATTCCCTTCCCGCCTAAACATTTCGGGGGAAGAGGGCCCTGGCCGCCTATATAAGTAGCTAGGGTTCCTAGCAAAGGGGGAGAGAGAGGAACTGATTGGAGAGAAACCAACCCGTTGGGACTTAGCATAGCAAAGGGGCAAGAACATCCGTCTCCTCACCCCTCTTGGGCTCGCCTCCTAAGCCCAAGAAACCACTGTACTTGTTCATACTCGAGCCCTCGTGAGGCCAATCCACAAAAGCAGGAAGTAGGGTTTTACACCGCAATGTGGCCTGAACCTGGGTAAACTCTTGTGTGTTCTACTTGTTTGCTTGCTTGCTTGCATTTCATCCCCACCGCCAGGAGAAGAGCGAGGCGCTAGGTAGACGTGTAGTGGGAGAGATCTTCGTCACGCCCCTATGTTCGAATCTTAAGGGTTTGCGGGGCCCGAAATCCGACATATGGCGCGCCAGGTAGGGCGCGTGTCGAAATCTCGCTTTTCCGACGACCTCGCTCCGCTCTTCCCCGTCGCCTTCGTTTCACCGCCATGGTGGACACTCGCCGAGCACGCCGCCAATGTCGCTCGGACGGCGCCTGCGGGTAACAACGCACCACTCCGCCCCAACTCACCGGTCGCCAACGCAGCCACGGACCCAGCCGTCAACGAGCAGCAAGATTCATTGTTGCCGCTGTCCGTGCAGCGCGAAGGCCGCACGACGACCCCATCACCCACGCCGGCCTCGGCGTCGTCCTCGCTGGCCCATCGTGGACCGGTCTAGCAGCATCCTGCGCTACTGATGGCGCGGGAGCTCCTACGCTACCGTCCGGCGAACGATCTCTACGACGAATGGCTTCACCGCATCACCGAGCTTGTCAACGCCGCTGGGGAGGCACCCGCGCCGACCCATTCCTCTCGTCATCCGTCGCACATGACGGGGAACGAAGACCACGGTGCTCCGCCTCCACATCCACCACGCGGCGCCGGCCAGGGGCTCGGGCGCGAGGCTCCACGGCGCGAAGAGCCCCGCAGGGCCCCCGCACGTGACGAGGAGATCTGCCAGGTGGTCCCGCGCCGCCATGAAGAAGCGCGCATGCTCCCTACTCAGCAGCACTAGAACCGCGCCCCATAGGAGGTTGTGGCGCCCGTACACCAAGATCCAGTACCGCAGGCGCAGGGGGCGCCAGCAATCATGAGCGTGGCTGGATGCCGCGCCCTAGCTCCCGACCTACGGCGCCTCGTCTGGCCCGGCAAGTTCAAACCGGATCTGCCTCCGTGCTACGACGGCACCGCCGACCCGGCGGAGTTCCTCCTGCTCTACGAGCTCAGCATCGAGGCAGCGAATGGCACCGAGCAGGTCATGGCGAACTGGTTCCCATGGCCCTCAAGGACAGCGCGCGCTCCTGGCTCCTAAACCTTCCCCCAGGATCCATCTATTCTTGGGGGGAGCTTCACGAGCGTTTCGTCACCAACTTCCAAGGTACCCATGACCGAGCTCCAGCGGTTGCAGACCTGCGCCGCGTGAAGCAGCAGCCTGGGAAGACCCTACAGAAGTACATCCAACGCTTCAACACCATGCGCCTTAAGATCCCCAGGGTCTCTGACGAGGCCATAATCTTGGCGTTCTCCGACGGTGTCCGCAACGTCAAGATGAAGAAGGAGCTTGGCATCCACGAGGACCTGTGCACGGCCCTCGAGATGTTCAATCTCGCGGCAAAGTCTTCCAGGGCAGAGGAAGGCCGCCTCTCCCTCCTGGAACTGCCTGATGCGGAGGACGACGACAAGAAGACCAAGGCCAAGGAAGCAAAGCGCAAGGGACCTGCCGTGCTGGCCGTGGAGCCAGAAGTGAAGCGCGGTTGCGGCTACAACGACCCTCCAAGAGACAACTGTCCGTACTGCATCTTCCACGATGTCCATACCCATAACACCGACGGCTGCCAAGAGCTCAGGGCGATGCGCGGCGGGCACGTCGGGCAGCGCACTGAGCGTGACAACCGCGGCTACGGCTGCGGAGGAGGCCGTCGCGGAGGATGCTGGGACGGCAGGAACGTGCGCCAAGGATGGCCTGATCAGCCTCTTGAAGACCGCTGGCAGGAGCAGCCTCGTGACGCCCCCTGGCGTGAGCAGCCTCGTGAGGGTCGCCCTGAGGATAAAGCGGGCCTACCTCCGCTGCCACCACCGCCAAGAAGGAACGACGACGACTGCCAGGGAGATGAAGCGGGGGGCTTCCAGGAGTCGCGCGGGGTCACGTGCATCCTGGGAGGAGCCCACGCTCTGGCTTCTCACCGCATCTTCAAGCAGTTTGCTCGTGAGGTGAACGCGGCGCTCCCCAGGCCTGACGCCGGGCGCAACCATAGGTGGGCCAAGCAGATCATCACCTTCGACCCCAAGGATCAGCTCAGTTGCACCGCTGCACGAGGAACTCTCCCGATGCTCTGCACCCCGACCATCAGCAACGTCTGCATGACCAGGACCCTCATCGACGGCGGAGCAAGGCTAAAGGTCCTCTCCGTCCAGATCTTCGAGACCCTTCAAGTGCCCTACAATCTGCTGCATCCGACCAAGCCAATCTACGGAGTCACAGATGGCTCCAGCCTCCTGATGGGGCAGGTCCGCCTCCCTATTACCTTCGGCAACCGCGACAACTACCACACCGAGCTCATCGACTTTGACATCGCCAACATCAACCACCCGTACAGCGCCATCCTAGGGTATCCAGCCCTTTCCAAGTTTATGGCGGCGACCCACCACCGCTACAATGTCCTCAAGATGCCGGGAAGCAGCGGAGTCATCACGATCGCTTGCGACGAGAAGGAAGCAGTACGTTCTCTAGAGCGCGCATACCAGACTGCGGCGGTCGAGAGCTCTGATGAAGACGGAACCGTCTTCGCCCTGATGACCGCCCCCAAGAAGAAGAAGCAACTTCCCGACTCTGAGGCCTCGGGGGCTCCCGATGGCACCACCTCAAGCTCCGCGCCTGCTGATGAGGCGCCCTCCGCCCTCGCATAGGGAGGCTCGCCCGGCGCCCCTCTCAGGACAGGCTTGGGGGCTACCCTCAAGGGGACCCCGGACCTGGACGTGAGGGAGGTGCCCGGGCACCACTCGTGGGGGGCGCGCCTCCCCGTGCGTTGCCATGAGCCCAGCGTGAGCCTCATAACGTTCGGGGCTTAGGACCCCATCGACCAAGCTACCAAGGAACCCTACCCACCTACTCAAGACCCAAGCAACCGGTTTCGCGTCTGCATTGACATCCCGAGTCTTAACAGGGCTGCCACCCAGGGCCTCTTCCAACCGATGGCGGTCGGCTGGAGGAGGGCCTTTCCCTCTGGCCTCCGTAACGTGGCCGCCACATACCAGCACTTCGTACAACGGGCCAAGGGGGCTCAGGAGGCTCAGCGGTAGGCGGTCCTGACAGAGCAGGACCAGGACCCCCGTGACCGCTGAGGGCTTCCGGAGCCCATAGGCCTTGGGAGCTCGGCTCTCCTCAGGAGCAAGCCGCGCGGCTCACGTCTCCAGCTACCCCAACTCCTCTTCAGCGACAAGTACCAGGTGATGTCTCAGGTATTCCGTCGAGGGCGCCCCTTGGGCTGCATCATCCTCGAGCTGCTGGAGGCTTACCCCCGCAGCTGTCTCTTTTTGCGCATGAATCAGAACTGGTTGCTTCGTTTCACATTATCTATATGGTTCGCACCCTCACCGCCACTAAGGTCATGAGACTTTGTGAGCTCATCCGCGACTGCCCCATGATTAAGGACTGGCACGGCGTCTGTGCTCGGGTCCGTCCCTGCAGCGTCACTTAACCCAAGGGCGAGCCATTCCCGTGACTTCACCTGTCGTGGTCCTTGGTGCCTTTTTCTCGCATTGGCTAATCGTGGGTGGGTAAGTAGGGGCCCGTGGCAGGTGCCTCGCTTTTGCAGGAAACGTGTGCCGGTTGTTTATCTTTTGGACTATAGCATGAGAAGACTGGGCACGACGTCTGTGCTCGGGTCCGTCCCTACAGTGTCGATAAATCCAGCGGCTGAGCTCTGTCTTACGGGCCAGTCCCGCTAACGTCACCTCCTGGGGTCGTTGGTGATGCGGCCTTCTCATGCAATGCCCTCTGGAGATGCATTCGGCGGAGGTTTAGGCAACCCATCTCTTTTCACATTTTGCAGAAGAAGACTTAGGCGCAACCCGCCTCAGGCGCAACCCACCTCAGGGTAGGGTCTCGTGAGTAATGCGTAAGCTCACGAGAACTTCCTCAGAGTCGTTCAGCTCGTCCTAAGGAGGGACCATATACACCCTGGCTATCCCGCCGTGCAAGCCACATGTCCGGACAGGCTGTACACGCCCGAGAGTCTCTCCCGGTGGGAGGCTCCCCTCCCATGATCCAGTGGAAGTCCTTAGCTCCGTGCTGGCAAGACCGAGGAGCGGTTGTGCCCACGAACCAGTGGAAGCACCAAGCTCCACGCTGGCCGATACGACCGAGGAGCGGTTATGCCCACACTCCGCGCAAGTGCTGTAGCTCTATGCTCGGCGCTAGTTATAAACAACTAAGGGCGGCCCCCAGTGGTCGCACCAACCTCAGGGAGCTTTTCAAGTCACGACGCTCACAGCTTCTGCCTGGAAGGGTATCGCGAGGGGGGCTAGGCACGGGGGCTATGCTCAGGTCACGCCTGGCAAACGCCACCCTACTAGGCGCCCAGACACCTGGCTCTCTCGCGCCCCCATCCAAGGCGAAGGCTCCTGAGCAAGGTATGGTGCTCGTTCTCCCTCATGAGAGACGTTCGTACGTCAAGGGCGACCCCTGGGCATCGCGACCCAGGGGCCTCACTAGTCACGTAGCCCCTCACTCCATGGGCCCGGTGCTCAACGGCGGTCGAGGTATGCGCGGGGTTGGGCCCTGCCGACGCAGAACACAAATGGGTCGCTTTAGCGTTAAGGGGGACCCCTGGGCATCGCGACCCAGGGGCCTCACTAGTCATGTAGCCCCTCATTCCTTGAGCCTGCCTTGGTGACCCGGAGGGCTCAATGGCGATCGACGTATGCGCGGGGCTGGGCCCTGCCGACGTAGAGCACTTGACCAAACATGAATGGAAGCAAGCACGAAAATCTCAGAATTCAAAGCCTAGCTATTACAATAAGCTCAAGTTCATCAAACCCAAACAAGTCTCACGCCTCCCCGAGGCACTCGCGTTCTCTTCAGCAGGAACAGGTCAGGCATCGCCAGACGCGCTGGCATCAGCTTCCCCCTCTTCAGACGCAACAGCAGCAGCTGGAAGGAATGCCTCCACCAGCTGCTTGACCTTCTCTGCCACGCACTCAACAGCCGCGCCCTCCAGGCTCGCGGCCAGCGGCTGGTATAGCGTCGACAGGTCGGAGCTGGGGTCACGAAGGAAGAAGTGGCCGCACACCTGTGCCAAGGCAGTGGTAAGAAGCTATCGGCCCTCAGCATCAGCTAAGTGACCAATTGCAGATGCCACATCGCCCAGGGCCTTCACGAGTGCAGCTAGGAGCCCGGTGGTACCATCCTCCGGGGTGGCCAGCGGCTCTTCGAACCCCTCCCGTAGGTGATCCGCAACAGCCTGCGGGCCTCGAGCTCGAAGGCAGCAAGGGCCTTACGACCCACCGTCGTCGTCTTCTCCAAGGCCGCGAGGGCGTCCTCCCTGGCCTTCAGCTCGTCCTCGCGCTTGGCTTGGGACGCCGTGGCTATCTCGGCCTCTGTCTTCAGCTTCCCCAGGCTCACGCGGTCGGCGAGCTGCTCCTCCTGCAACCGCGACGTCTTGGCCTTCTCGCCCTGGAGCTCCTTCTCCAACCTTTCAAGCTCTAGGGCGTGCTTCGCGCTCTCCTCACGGAGGGTCTTAAGTTCGTCTTCCGCCTCCTGACGACGCTTCTCGGAGGACGCTACCTGGGCTTCCGCGGTCTCCCGCGCCCGTGCAGCTGAGGCAGCCTCCTCCTGACCCTCGGCGATGGCCGCCGAAGCCTAACGCCTGGTGGCCTGCACAGACTCCTCCGCTTGCAGCCACGCCGAGAGTAGGCCCAAGTGGGCGCCCATCGCACGGTCATCTCCGTCCCGAAAGACAACGCGTAGCTAGCTCAGCACAGCGCAGGCCGCCTCCAAGGCCTCGTGACTAGACCTCACATGTTGACAAGGGGGCACCACCACGACCGCCCGCTCGGCTGAGGGCTCGGGGGCTCCTACCAGATCCCGGGCCGCTCACCTCCCGGCCTTAACCATGGCATCGCGACCTAGCACACCAGCGACGGTAGAAGCATGCCTTGGGACTAGGTCTCACAGGCGTGGGGACTAAGCCACCGCTAGGACGGAAGAGAAGGAAGGTTTTGCTCTAACAAACACTACAAGAAATATGTCATCTTGTGACCACCACTATTGGTCAATGAAAGGTCACAAATTTCCATTTGCGACCTTTTTGTGACCAAAAACAGAAGGTCAAAAGCTGGCCGTCATAAACTGACTATAGCGACCTTTCTTCTGGAATGGTCGAAGACGTTTACGACCATAATATTCCTACTGTGGCGTTTTGGTCACTAGCAACCTCCCCAAGCCACGTAGGCATCCAGCGTGGCAAGCTGATGTGGCACAAGATTCAGCCCGGTCAAATTCGGTTTTCTACATGGGCCTAGCCCAACAATTCTAGATTTTTTCCAAGTCAATTCTTGTGGGCTACATGGGCCAAGCCCAATATTTCAGCATCTTTATTTTTGGGCCTCGGCCTTCTTACAATCATTTATTTTTTTATTTTCAATCATTATATTTTAGCGCTGGTCCCACTAGTCATAATGCCATACATCAGTCCCACATGTCAGAAATTTCAAAATTGCTCAAATTATATTCATAACTGGGTCCCACTGGTCAAGTTTCCATTTCACATCTTTTCAACATACATAATCATTATTTCAAATAGGACAGAACAGATATAATTCATTAACACTACATTAGACTTTTACAATATTACAATTTACACTTGGCTTCACACTTCAGAACCAAAAACTCTTTGCTAAGTACAAAACCAAAAACTCTTTGCTAAGTACTATTTCACACTTGGCTTCACGACTTCACGCTCCAAAAAATAGGCCTGGAGCTCCTGTAAAAGAATGAACATAAAGGCCACCAAAATTAGAGTGTACTGTTGCTGAGGCCAGAACCAAACAACTTCAATATTACAATAAAAAGAAGTCTCAGGTTTATCAAGCACAGCAAAACAACACTGTGGCCATCAGTCAGATCTGAATATAGAACAAAAGAGGTCTCAGGATTAGACTGAAAAGGAAGAGCTAGTTATGCATGATGTCTCAGGTTTAAACAAAAGATCAAGACCACAATTTTAACAAGAGATATATAGTCAGTCCAATTGAACTATACCTAGACAGTAGCATTATGAGTATTTAAGTGGAGATGTAGCAGGCAATCAAACGAATTTATTCTGGAGACGATGAATAAAATTAGGCAATCAACAGGTTAAGCATCACAAGAATGAGCAGTACAAGAACACATTATATTCTCAATAAGCAAGTACAGTCTGCTTCAACCCATGTTCTAAAAAACATGTTTATGAACGGAGGGAGTGATATTCAGCTTCCGCAGTCAAAGGAGACCCGTAAACTCACTGCGCATAGTTGCAAAAACACATTATGCAATAGCAATACAACATCAGCATGTGTGTGTGTGTGCCGCGGTTACCTACATATCCTACTAAGCGAAGCCGGCAGTCAGGTTGTTGGTCTTGTACTTGTCGAACTAACAATCTATGGATTTTGCAATCTAAATGAGATCAGTATAAACTAATTGCACACAATTGCAGCAGCGCCATCGAACCAACGGATGAATAAACTGACCCAGTGAGACCAAGAAGGAAAACTAGCAGATCAGATGGGAAGGGGGTGGTTACCATCCTGGCACGCTCGCCCTTCTCCTGGATGGCATCATCCTTGAGCACCCTCTCCATCTGCCCAACCACAAAGACAGAGAGAAAAAATGTCAGGAACGCATCGCGTTGATCCCGCCACGGAGAAGCATTATGATGACAGCCTAATAATTAGCAACAACAACAACAAAAAAGGCTATCATAGCAACAAGCATAATTAACAGCAACTAACACAACAAACAGATTGTGTTTGTAATGCCCAACCGCCACAGGCCGTTGTTAGTCAGCAACTAATACAACATAATTAACAGCCAACTAAAGCTTAATACAAGATCTTTTCATAGTTGGCATGCATCAATACAGGAATCTACAATGTTGGATAAGGTGATAAAGAAAAACAGAAATAGTGGAGTTGGAAACATATGCAGCATAATGACTATACATCAGTGGGTATGCAGAAATAGTGGGTATGTAGCCGGTTCATCAGCTCGTCATATACTTGTACAAAACAAATATGGATACAACTATACAGCAGTTGGGGGCACATACTTGTATGAAATCAAACGGTAGAATTTTAACAACAATGATTACCATTTAAAATGAGATGTCATAGATTCTGGCTCAAGGTTTGTAACATGTCAGGTTGATGCATTAATCTAGCATAAGCACATTAGAAACCACACTTATAATGCAGATTATACAATACAACCTAACACGATATGGAACAAACTACAACGTAGGAAAATCAAAGCCATAACATTGTCCAATCTGTCTATCTTATTTCTACTACCACATCAGGAATAAAGCAGATCAAAATATCAATACTGTTATCTACAAACACAATTACACATCCTAGCAAAATTGAAGCTAATTTTGATCGCACAGTTGCCGCCATGGGCAAATCTCTGTAGCAGGCTCGCCTGGCCGCTCAGACAATATCCTCGATCTGCGAGGGCAAGAACAAGAGTATGTTTTGGTCACGTTAATAGGATGATGATATAAAAAATGATCGACGGATGGTGAAATGTACGCAAGACAGCATGTTTTATTGCTTCCTTCTGATTGCTCACACAAATAACATCCCAGTCCTATGTTTGCAGTACAGAAAGCCACAAAGAATTTGGTGGCAGACAGAATATTTATGCTTCCCTTTTTAATCGAGCCCCAGACCAAATACACCCTCATCAATAATGCAAGTCCGGAGATGCAATGCAACATTGGAGAGGGAGGGAGGAGCTCGATCATCAATATTTTAGCAACAATAATACCCTCGGGATTCTACCATATGGATTGCAGTAGTTGACACACAATTATTTCCAAATTACACTATCATCAATATTTGTCTAATGCAAGAATTAACCATCTATTTGGTACTACACGTCTGAAGCATTTGAAAAAATAAATCCATCAGCACCACAAACTTGCAGAGTAACAAAAGGCCCTGGAAAATTATCTGAAAGGCCGTCAGACCCACGACAGGCAAATTATTGTGCAGTGCAGGCGACATCAACACGAACTGGAACTCACTTGAGGCAGACATGGCATGTAGCACCAATTTACAGCGAGCACGTACCTTTGCGGGAAGCTCCCTAGTAGCCGCGAGTAGAAGGAGAAGGCTTGGTGCCTTGGCGTGGTCATAGTCGTAGGCGTCCCTGCCACCGCAAGCCCCTCCGCCACCTGCTCGCCCTCCTGTCAGCGCCGACGCCACCAGCCCGTTCACCGCTGGGAGGCAGAACGCAGCCGACTGCTTGGACCCCGCCCGCGTGGACACCATCTGACCCCGCATCAGCGACGGGTGGCGCAGCAGCGGAGGAAGCAGGTGGTACCCGTCGCGCGCCACGCTCGCCTCCTCGAACCCATCGGCTGCCGTGGGCCGGCTCACCTCCACCGGAATGCCATGCTTGTGCAGCCCGCGTCCTCGGTCCTGGATGTCAACTCCCGTGGACGCATCACGGACCGCGCCGACCGCCGGCGCCGGCTTCGGGTCGCCACCGTGGGGCGGAGGAGTGGCGCTGATGGAGAGACAGAGCAGCCAAAGCGACACCCAGCAGTCCGCTCTCCGGCCGCCAGGTCACCACCTCGCGATCTGGACCACAACATCTCTGCTGCTACCCGAAACCCTGGAACTCTCTGTGGGTGGTTGGTTGGCTCGGAGTGGATAAGGCTAGGGGAGAACGGGAGGGAGGGAGGAGCTCGATCTTGTCTATGTTGAGGGTCGTCGATGGTGGGCGGCGGCGGATCGAGCTCTGAGGGAGGGAGAGGGTGACTTGGAGATGGAGATTTGGGATCGAGGGGCGCGGGAGAGGGTGGAGCAGCGGCGCTTGGGGGGTGGGGGTCGAGCTCCGCCGGAGGGAGGTGGCTGATGCGCGCAGGAATGGAGATGGAGGCCGGGGGCTCTGACTTGGATTGGATCTGGCGGCGGCGGCGATTGGGAGAAGGGGGCTAGGGTTTCATGGGTGGACAAGGATGAGAGGGATACGGGGTTATTCGGGAGGGGGTGAGAGCGACGAGGGGGGTGTGGGCTGCCGTTGGATCCGGGCGCATCCGACGGTGCTTAAGCCATGATCCGCGTGAGCTGATTATAGACCAATCAGAACCGAGTATCCCCTTTGATGATGTTAAGACCATTTAAATTGGTCATAATCGATTGAAAAAGATTTTGAATCAAGTCTGTTATTTGACTACCTAAGAAATTTATAAAAATATGGAAATAAAAAACCTTTGCATTGTGTCACCAAGTGTGAACTACTTTTCAGTAAAAATAACAAACTTTGAATACTGTTAATATCATTAAAAAAAGTGTTCTAAGATATGAGTTTTTTGTAAGAGAATCATTTTTCGAGTGTCCAAAATGATATTTTTATAAAGAACCTAGCAAATATTTGTTGCAAATTTGGAGCACATCAATTTTATAATTCACAATCATAGCACATGTGGAGCACATCAAATACTTTTTCAAGCTTAAGTAGTTGTATTTTTCTATTTGTTTCTCTTGTGTTTTTTGCACAAGGGTGCATTTTGGAATGGCATAGTTTGTTCAAATGACCTCATATCGTGCATGTGACGCCCTTGATTAAATCCTGCACTAATCATACACGCAAATGTGTACGATCAAGATCAAGGACTCACGGGAAGATATCACAACACAACTCTAGACACAAATTAAAATAATACAAACTTTTTATTACAAGCTAGGGGCCTCAAGGGCTCAAATACATAAGCTCGAATACACAAGAGTCAGCGGAAACAACAATATCTGAGTACAGACATGAGTTATATAAGTTTGCCTTAAGAAGACTAGCACTAAAGCAACAACGATCGAAAAGGCAAGGCCTCCTGCCTGGGAGCCTCTTAGAATTGCAAACAATGTTGCCTAAGGAAGTTTTCATTTTCTTTGGACAAAAAAACCATTTTCCATTTTTCGAGTGCCCAAAAGGAGATTTTTTTGTGAAGGGCCTCCCAAATAATTGTTGCAAAATTGGACCAAATCATTTTTATAAAATACTAGACCATATTTAATGCACAATTGACCAAATGGTTGGGTCTAAAAAGTTTTGATCCACCTCTCGTGAAAAAGACAAATTTCCACCGATTTAGTTGGAAGAGGGTCAAATTTGAACTGTAGCTGCCTCGTAGTTTGCTCTTTATTTTATCCAAAAATCATTTCTAGGTACAAAAGTATCTATTTAATCATAGAAACACCAAAAAAATTCTAAGATTCAACCACTAGCTAGGAACGGTCATTCCCGCCGTTTTGACCGCATTTTGAAACATGCATAAAAAATTCAACGAAAATCAAAAAATTGGGAAACCTTCGCATTGTGTCATTATATGTGGCCAAGTTACAAGGAAAAATAACAAACTTGCAATATGGCAATTATTTTAAAAAAGTGTTCTCAGAAATGAGCTATCATGCGTGAAGATTCATGGCTTTCAAGCCAAATGATCAATCTTATGGCCACATTCTTGGCATAGTTTGTTCAAATGATCTCATATTGTGCAAAAGGGTACATCTTGGAATGGCAAACAATGTTGCCTAAGGAAGTTTTCATTTTCTGTGCACGGAAAAACCATTTTCCATTTTTCGATTGCCCCAAATGAGGTTTTTTTGTGAAGGACCTACCCAATAATTGTTGCAAAATTGGACCAAATCATTTTCATAAAATACTAGACCATATTTAATGCACAATTGACCAAATGGTTGGGTGTAAAAAGTTTTGTTCCACCTCTCGTGAAAAAGACAAATTTTCGTCTATTCAGCTGGAAGCGGTTCAAATTAGAACTGTAGCTGCCTTGTAGTTTGCTCTTTATTTGTTCCAAAAATCATTTCTAGGTACATAAGTATCTATTTAATCATAGAAACACCAAAAAAAATTCCAAGATTCAACCACTAGCTAGGAACGGTCATTCCCGCCGTTTTGACCGCATTTTGAAACGGGCATAAAAAATTTAAAAAAATAAAAAATTGGGAAACCTTCGCATTGTGTCATTATATGTGGCCAAGTTACCAGGAAAAATAACAAACTTGCAATACGGCAATTATTTTAAAAAAGTGTTCTCAGAAATGAGCTATCATGCGTGAAGATTCAGGGCTTTCAAGCCAAATGATCAATCTTATGGCCACATTCTTGGCATAGTTTGTTCAAATGATCTCATATTGTGCAAAAGGGTACATCTTGGAATGGCAAACAATGTTGCCTAAGGAAGTTTTCATTTTCTGTGCACGGAAAAACCATTTTCCATTTTTCGATTGCCCCAAATGAGGTTTTTTTGTGAAGGACCTACCCAATAATTGTTGCAAAATTGGACCAAATCATTTTTATAAAATACTAGACCATATTTAATGCACAATTGACCAAATGGTTGGGTGTAAAAAGTTTTGTTCCACCTCTAGTGAAAAAGACAAATTTTCGTCTATTCAGTTGGAAGCGGTTCAAATTTGAACTGTAGCTGCCTTGTAGTTTGCTCTTTATTTGTTCTAAAAATCATTTCTAGGTACATAAGTATCTATTTAATCATAGAAACACCAAAAAAATTCCAAGATTCAACCACTAGCTAGGAACGGTCATTCCCGCCGTTTTGACCGCATTTTGAAACGGGCATAAAAAATTAAAAAAATTAAAAAATTGGGAAACCTTCGCATTGTGTCATTATATGTGGCCAAGTTACCAGGAAAAATAACAAACTTGCAATACGGCAATTATTTTAAAAAAGTGTTCTCAGAAATGAGCTATCATGCGTGAAGATTCATAGCTTTCAAGCCAAACGATCAATCTTATTGCCACATTCTTGGCATAGTTTGTTCAAATGATCTGATATTGTGCACAAGGGTGCATCTTGGAATTCCAAACAATGATCTCATATTGTGCACAAGATTCATTTTCCATTTTTCGAGTGCCCGAAATGAGGTTTTTTTGTGAAGGACCTACCATATATTTTGAAACGGGCATAAAATATTCAAAAAAAAATAAAAAAATTGGAAAACCTTCGCATTGTGTCATTATATGTGACCAAGTTTCCAGGAAAAATAATAAACTTGTCATACGGTAATTATTTTAAAAAAGTGTTCTCAGAAATGAGCTATCAAATGTGAAGATTCATGCCTTTCAAGCCAAATAATCAATCTTATGGCCACATTCATGGCATAGTTTGTTCAAATGATCTCATATTGTGCACAAGGGTGCATATTGGAATGGCAAATAATGTTGCCTGAGGAAGTTTTTATTTTCTTTGAACGAAAAAGCATTTTCCATTATTCGAGTGCCCAAAAGGAGGTTTTTTTGTGAAGGACCTCCAAAATAATGGTTGCAAATTGGACCAAATCATTTTTCTAAAATACTAGGACATATTTAATGCACAATTGACAAAATGGTTGGGTGTAAAAAGTTTTGATCCACCTCTCATGAAAAAGACAAATTTTCGCCGATTCAGGTGGAAGCGGGTCAAATTTGAACTGTAGGTGCCTCATAGTTTGCTATTTATTTTATCCAAAAATCATTTCTAGTTACATAAGTACCTATTTAATCATAAATACATGGTATGGTGGCGATACATCGAGGTTTGGGCGGTGGCCGAGGCCCCCAACTCTAGAGCGTGTAAACTCGCATGCCCACCGCATGGTCACCGCGTGACCGTGGCGTTGCCATGTGTTCTGGGCAGCCTAGGCATGTCTAGTGGGTTGGGCACTCCCCAGGTAGGTTCTAGGAAGAAAATTACAACATAAGATTCTCACGTGGAGACCGATCGCTGCTCAAACATGAATTAGCAACCAAGTGTTTGATTAGCGGTACGGGAAATGTACATGGCTAATGGGCGTGAGTTTTGGCTGAGGATGATCAGTTACTAAGAAGACCGTCTTCACATGTTTTTAGCTCAAAAGGAGGAGCCTAGGTGGTACTTGCTTTGCAAGCTACCACACTTGACATAAATACGAATGTTGAAGCTCAGCTCAAATTAATGAATGGATTGAGCTGGCATTTGGTGGAGGATGGTTATTTGAGCATAGGAAAGCACTGTAGAAAATGGATACTATTTGGAGATGCCAAAGTGGTACTTCCTTCACAAACTGTTGTTCTGAACAGAATAGGAAAATGAATATTTTTGAATTATTTTTGAACTAGGCAAGGAAGGTTTTTACATATTTGACAAAGATATGACCCAAAGAATTTATGAGATTTTTTGGGGAATTTCGGGAATTATAGAAATATAGGTTGTTTCACAACCTAGGGCAAAACTACCACATGGACATGACACATAGGCAAAACTGATGAGGTGGCGCCTAGTCATAGCAACCCACCACAATTTACAAGGCTATGACCATCTATATTGGTCGTTAACAACTAGAAATAAGGCAGCAGACTAGCGCTGTTTGCTTTATGACTATTTCATGTAAGGAAATTACGACCTTTCTGACTAAAATGGTCGCAATGGTTTAGGGTTTGGAGCCCCCCGAACAGCTTTTGACCAATTGGTCTAAAATGGTCATAGATCTATGACCAATTCTTCCTGGGTCACTGACAGAAGGTCACAAGTTGACATATTTCTTGTAGTGAAAGGACTTCGTGAGGAACCCGGGCTTACGACGCTTGTTCGACAGCAAAAGAAACTTGCACATATTTACACACCCTCGGGGGGCCATTCATGATTGCCTCGCAGAGACCAAGCAAAAGAAAACCGCTTCCAGAGGAGTAATGCCCGAGCTCCTTCAGCGGCGACGACGGTCGGAGGACGCTGAATCCCTCCAGCGGCGAGGGCGGCGGCGAGGTGACTCGTAGCTCTCGTTAGAGCTTGAGGACATCGCGGGTGAGGCGGAGCTGCTACCAGGGGAGTTGGGCGTGGAGCGAATGGCGAACGCTCCACCCCAGGCCTCAGCGCCATGGCAGCACCGGAAACGGTCGTCGGCAAGCCCCTCCCCATCGCTGCACGCTCGTCGCCGGCCATCCTCCCCCAAGACTTTGAAGGTCACCAAAGCCATCCCATCCAGCTTGAAGTGAAGAACGTGCCTCCCGGCAGGGGCGCATGTGCGGCGCACCATGCCCCAACCCCAGGTCATGTAGACCTGGCCGGAGGAAATCACCTCCACATCGGCGTACGAATGGGGGAGATGCCATCCATCATGCCGAAGTTGCATCGTCACTCATCCGTGGGCCGGAAGCACCTCCCTCAAAAACAGGGAGAGGAGGATCCATATGTTCGGGGGAGCTCCCGCCCACACGATGAACTCACAGACGTCGTGCTCTGCATGGGGCAGCGGTGGGAGGCGCGGCGCCACTCGCCTCGCCCGGTGGTCACATGCGCTGCCCCCGTTGCCGCCGCCCGCGCCACGCACGACCGCCGCTGGGGCGGCCGTTTGAGGTGGAAGCCCTAGTGGCACCCGCACGCACCACGTGCGAGCATCCTCCGGCCTCCGAGGCACCCTCGGCAAATCGCGTCACCTCTTCTTCGGCGGAAGCTGCTCGGGCTACACCACCGGGTCTTTCCCCTTCTCTGGGGTGAAGAACCTGTGAATCGGCACCATCGGAAAACCCTCGCCGGAGGTAGAGGAACTGGGGTTTTGGCCTAGAATAGTCAAATGAGCGGGGGTGGCGTTTCGTCCCCAGTTTATAGACTGAGAAGGCAAACCGCTAGCCACTCGCGCGCGGGCGCGCCGGTTTTGTCGCCCGTTCCAAGGAGTTGTCAAGTCACGCGGTTACCAAGGCTGCGTGGGTAGTGGAGTCATCATGTCCCATCCAACCGTCACGTGCCAGCCTAGCCCGCAGTCTTTGGGGCCCGCGGCGCTTCGTCCTCGGCTAGGCTTTGCCCAGAAGCCAACTCCGCGCGCACCTTGGGCCCAGGGGCTACTGTCAGCGTAATGGGAACCAGGGTACCCAGACTTTCCTGTCTGCGGCCCACGTCGCATTCCTGGTACGGCCTGGTAGGGCCCAGCTGATCGACCAGCTGCTCAAGACCCTCGTGAGGGCGCTAGCCATCGCGAGGAGAACGACCAAGACCTCCTCAGTGAGCGGCCTCACCCAGGCTGCTCCGGAGGAGCAACCAAGACCTCTCCCAAGAGTGGCCTCGGTTAGGCTGCTTCGGGAGGGCAGAGATCTCAAGGCAAGGGATGCCTCAGGAGGAGGCAGTGGCGCAAGCCATGACGAACCATGCCAGCGCGCCCCATCGCGCGCAGTTTCCATATCGATGCCAAGGAGACCCCACAGGCACAGGTTCCCGAGGGGCGAGACAAATGTTTCCCCTTTGGTGCAACAACACCGAAGACCGCAAGGACGGCAGGAAGGATGTCATCGCAGAGCCCACCACCGCGTCACCA
The DNA here is from genome assembly GCA_963921465.1 of Triticum timopheevii. Taxonomy (NCBI): domain Eukaryota; kingdom Viridiplantae; phylum Streptophyta; class Magnoliopsida; order Poales; family Poaceae; genus Triticum; species Triticum timopheevii. Next base: position 59,834,857 of record OY997264.1, on the reverse strand, counting down.
CCTGCCCCCTTTGTAGGCGAAGACCACATTTTGTCAGGATAGGAGCGTCCTTGTGTTCCCGCTCAAATGGTCATTGTGGGATTCCCTTCCCGCCTAAACATTTCGGGGGAAGAGGGCCCTGGCCGCCTATTTAAGTAGCTAGGGTTCCTAGCAAAGGGGGAGACAGGAACTGATTGGAGAGAAACCAACCCGTTGGGACTTAGCATAGCAAAGGGGCAAGAACATCCGTCTCCTCACCCCTCTTGGGCTCGCCTCCTGAGCCCAAGAAACCACTGTACTTGTTCATACTCGAGCCTCCGTGAGGCCAATCCACCAAAGCAGGAAGTAGGGTTTTACACCGCAGTTGGCCTGAACCTGGGTAAACTCTTGTGTGTTCTACTTGTTTGCCTGCTTGCTTGCATTTCATCCCCACCACTAGGAGAAGAGCGAGGCGCTAGGTAGATGTGTAGTGGGAGAGATCTTTGTCACGCCCCTGTGTTTGAATCTTAAGGGTTTGCGGAGCCCGAAATCTGACAACCTTTCCTTAGAACGACTGATGCAATTATTGATATGAAGGAAGGGAATATTAGATTCCAATTTCCATTAAGGAAAGGCATGGAACACTTCCCTAGAAAGAAAATAAAATTACCATATGAATTGCCTACCAAAGATGGCAATACCTAGATCTATCCTTGCTTTTATGCCTAGCTAGGGGCGTTAAACGATAGCGCTTGTTGGGAGGCAACCCAATTTTATTTTAGTTTTTTGCTTTTTGCTTCTGTTTAGGAATAAATAATTTGTCTATCCTCTGTTTAGATGTGTTCTTGTGTTTTAATTAGTGTTTGTGCCAAGTAAAACCGTTAGGATAACCTACGGTAATAGTTATTTGATTCTGCTGCAGAAAACGGAAACTTTGTGCGCACGAGAATAATTTTCATAAATCACAGGAACGTGCTTTTTAGTTTATTCTTCTTGCTGTATATCAATATACAAATTATCTAGAACTTACTAATTTAGCTGAATTTTTCACGTTCCATAAGTTTGTGTTAGTTACAGATTACTACAGACTGTTCTGTTTTTGACAGATTCTGTTTTTCGTGTGTTGTTTGCTTATTTTGATGAATCTATGGCTAGTAAAATAATTTATAATCCATAGAGAAGTTGGAATACAGTAGGGTTAACACCAACATAAATAAAGAATGAGTTCATTACAGTACCTTAAAGTGGTGTTTTATTTTCTTTCGCTAACGGAGCTCATGAGATTTCTGTTGAGTTTTGTGTTGTGAAGTTTTCAAGTTTTGGGTGAAATCTTTTGAAGGATTATGGAACAAGGAGTGGCAAGATCCTAAGCTTGGGGATGACCATGGCACCCCCAAGATAATCTAAGGACACCAAAAAGTCAAAGCTTGGGGATGCCCCGGAAGGCATCCCCTCTTTCGTCTACTTCCATCGGCAACTTTACTTGGAGCTATATTTTTATTCACCACATGATATGTGTTTTGCTTGGATCGTCTTGTATTATTTGTGTCTTTGCTTTTTAGTTTTCCGCAATCATCCTTGTTGTACACACCTTTTGAGAGAGCCATACATGATTTGGAATTTGCTAGAATAATCTATGTTCTTCGCTTATATCTTTTGAGTTATATAGTTTTGCTCTAGTGCTTCACTTATATCTTTTAGAGCATGGTGGTAGATTTGTTTTATAGAAACTATTGATCTCTCATGCTTCACTTAGATTATTTTGAGAGTCTTAAATAGCATGGTAATTCGCTTAAGCAATCCTAATATGCTTGGTATTCAAGATTTGTAAAACTTTCTTTTGAGTGCGTTGGATGCTAAGTAAAGTTTGATGCTTGATAATTGTTTTGAGATATGGAGGTAGTAATATTAGAGTCATGCTAGTTGAGTAGTTGTGAATTTGAGAAATACTTGTGTTAAAGTTTGTGATTCCCGTAGCATGCACATATGGTGAACCGTTATGTGATGAAGTTGGAGCATGATATATTTATTGATTGTCTTCCTTATGTGTGGAGGTCGGCATAGCGCGATGGTTAACTCCTACCAACCCTTCCCCTAGGAGCATGCGTGTAATATTTTGTTTTGATGACTTATAAATTTTTGCAATAAGTATGTGAGTTCTTTATGACTAATGTTGAGTCCATGGATTATACGCACTCTCACACTTCCACCATTGCTAGCCTTTCTAATACCACGCACTTCTCGCCGGTATCATACACCCACCATATACCTTCCTCAAAACAGCCACCATACCTACCTATTATGGCATTTCCATAGCCATTCCAAGATATATTGCCATGCAACTTTCCACCGTTCTGTTTATTATGACACGCTCCATCATTGTCATAGCATGATCATGTAGTTTACATCATATGTGTGGCAAAGCCACCGTTCATAATTCTTTCATACATGTCACACACGAATAATTGCATATCCCGGTACACCGCCGGAGGCATACACATAGAGTCATATTTTGTTCTAAGTATCGAGTTGTAATTGTTGAAGTTGTAAGTAAATAAAAGTGTGATGATCATCATTTTTAGAGCATTTTCCGAAGTGAGGAAAGGATGATGGAGACTATGGTTCCCCCATAAGTCGGGATGAGACTCTGGACGAAAAAAAGGAAAAGAGGCCATAAAAAAAGAAGAGAAAAGGCCCAAATAAAAAAAATGAGAGAAAAAGAGAGAAGGGACAATGTTACTATCCTTTTACCACACTTGTGCTTCGAAGTAGCACCATGTTCTTCATGATAGAGAGTCTCTCATTTTGTCACTAGTGGGAATTTTTCATTATAGAACTTGGCTTGTATATTCCAATGATGGGCTTCCTCAAATTGCCCTAGGTCTTTGTGAGCAAACAAGTTGGATGCACACCCACTTAGTTTCTTTTATTGAGCTTTCATATACTTATAGCTCTAGTGCATCCGTTGCATGGCAATCCCCACTCACTCACATTGATATCTATTGATGGGCATCTCCATAGTCCATTGATATGCCTAGTTGATGTGAGACTATCTCCTCCCTTTTTGTCTTCTCCACAACCTCCATTCTATTCCACATATAGTGCTATATCCATGGCTCACGCTCATTTATTGCGTGAAAGTTGAAAAGTTTGAAAATTCTAAAGTATGAAACAATTGCTTGGCTGAAACCAGGGTTGTGCATGATTTAATATTTTCTGTGATGAAGATAGAGCATAGCCAGACTATATGATTTTGTAGGGATAGCTTTCTTTGGCCATGTTATTTTGAGAAGACATAATTGCTTTGTTAGTATGCTTGAAGTATTATTATTTTTATGTCAATATGAACTTTTGTCTTGAATCTTACGAATCTGAATATTCATACCACAATTAAGAAGAATTATATTGAAATTATGCCAAGTAGCACTCCACATCAAAAATTATCTTTTTTATCATTTACCTACTCGAGGACGAGCAGGAATTAAGCTTGGGGATGCCTGATACGTCTCCAACGTATGTATAATTTTTGATTGCTCCATGCTATATTATCTACTGTTTTGGACTATATTGGGCTTTATTTTCCACTTTTATATTATTTTTGGGACTAACCTATTAACCGGAGGCCCAGCCCAGAATTGCTGTTTTTTGCCTATTTCAGTGTTTCGAAGAAACAGAATATCAAACGGAGTCCAAACGGAATGAAACCTTCGGGAACGCGATTTTCTCACCGAATATGATCCAGGAGACTTGGACCCTACGCCACGAAAGCCAGGAGCTGACCACGAGGGTAGGGGCGCGCCCGCCCAAGGGCGCGCCCCCTGCCTCGTGGGCCCTCCGATTCTGCACCGACGTACCAATTCCTCCTATATATACCTACGTACCCCCGAACGATCAGATACGGAGCCAAAAAACCTAATTCCACCACCGCAACTTTCTGTATCCATGATATCCCATCTTGGGGCCTGTTCCGGAGCTCCGCCGGAAGGGGAATCCACCACGGAGGGCTTATACATCATCATAGCCTCTCCGATGAAGTGTGAGTAGTTTACCTCAGACCTTCGGTTCCATAGTTAGTAGCTAGATGGCTTCTTCTCTCTTTTTGGATCTCAATACAATGTTCTCCCCCTCTCTCGTGGAGATCTGTTTGATGTAATCTTCTTTTTGTGGTGTGTTTGTTGAGACCGATGAATTGTGGGTTTATGATCAAGATTATCTATGAACAATATTTGAATCTTCTCTGAATTCTTTTATGTATGATTGGTTATCTTTGCAAGTCTCTTCGAATTATCCGTTTGGTTTGGCCAACTAGATTGGTAGTTCTTGCAATGGGAGAAGTGCTTAGCTTTCGGTTCAATCTTGCGGTGTCCTTTCCAAGTGACAGAAGGGGCAGCAAGGCACATATTGTATTATTGCCATCGAGGATAACAAGATGGGTTTTTTATCATATTGCATGAATTTATCCCTCTAAATCATGTCATCTTCCTTAAGGCGTTACTCTGTTTTCTGTAACTTAATACTCTAGAAGCATGCTGGATAGCGGTCGATGAGTGGAGTAATAGTAGTAGATGCAGGCAGGAGTCGGTCTACTTGTCTCGGACATGATGCCTATATACATGATCATACCTAGATACTCTCATAACTATGCTCAATTCTGTCAATTGCTCAACAGTAATTTGTTCACCCAACGTAAAATACATATGCTCTTGAGAGAAGCCACTAGTGAAATCTATGGCCCCCGGGTCTATTCTCTATCATACTAATCCTCTATCACTTTATTATTGCTTTGCTTTTTTACTTTGCTTTTTATTTTACTTTGCATCTTTATACCAAAAATACCAAGAATATTATCTATCATCTCTATCAGATCTCACTCTGACCGTGAAGAGATTGACAACCCCTAATCGCGTTGGTTGCGTTGAGCTATTATTTTGTGTAGGTACGAGGGGCTCGCGCGTAGCCTCCTACTGGATTGATACCTTGGTTCTCAAAAACTGAGGGAAATACTTACGCTACTTTGCTGCATCATCCTCTCCTCTTAGGGGAAATCCAACGCAGTGCTCAAGAGGTAGCATGCTCCATCCAACGTGGCTGGCCAATCTAGTGGTAGTGCGCAAGGCAAATGGGAAGTCGAAACTGTGTATTGACTACACAGATATCAATAAGGCTTGTCCCAAGGACCCCTTTCCATTGCCACGCATCGACCAGATTGTTGACTCCACGGCTGGGTGTGATTTGCTATCATTCCTCGACGCCTACTCCGGCTACCACCAGATCTTCATGACAAGAGAAGACAAAGAGAAGACAGCATTCATCACCCCATGTGGTACGTATTGCTTCATATGGATGCCTTTCGGGTTGAAGAGTGCTGGCTCGACATTTACGAGGGCAGTCCAAATTGGTTTTGAACCCCAGCTCCATAGAAATATGGAGGCTTATATGGATGACATAGTGGTCAAAACCAAGGACATGACGACCCTCATACCAGATTTGGAAGAGACATTTGCAAACCTGCGCAAGATCAACCTCAAGTTGAATCCTGAGAAGTGCGTCTTTGGCCGTCCGGCAAGCTTCTCGGGTTCTTTGTGTCGCAGCGTGGGATCGAGGCTATCGAGCAGATTGAGGCGCTCAGGCGGATTAAGGATGTGCGTCGGCTTGCTGGCTGCGTTGCCGCCATGAGCGGATTCATCTCCAAGTCCGCCGAGCGCGCCCTTCCCTTTTTCAAGATTTTGAAAAAGGCGGGCCCAATGGAGTGGCCCCCAGAGGCTGAAGCAGCACTGCAAGATTTGAAGAAATACCTATCCTCCACGCAAATACTAGTTGCGCCTAAACTGCAAGAACAGTTGCTGCTCTACTTAGCGGCAACAAACCAAGTGATCAGTGTTGCACTAGTAGCGCAGAGAGAGGTTGACGCCAAAGTGATAGCGGCAACAGAGCCTGATGCCATTGGTGCAGAAACGACATAGCCGGTTGCAGTGTTGCTGAAGAAGATGATGATGTAGCACACGGTCTACTTTGTTAGCTCCCTCTTGCAAGGGGCTAGATCAAGGTACTCCGGTGTGGAGAAACTGCTCTTCGTCCTCCTTATGGCCTCCAGGAAGCTGCGTCATTACTTCCAAGCACACGAGATCACTGTCGTCACCCGCCTCCCTTTGCAACGGATACTGCATAATCTAGACTCAGCTGGAAGGATTGTGGAGTGGGCACTGGAGCTGTCTAGCTTTGGCCTCAAGTTTGTAAGTTTGTGGAGTGGGCACTGGAGCTGTCTAGCTTTGGCCTCAAGTTTGAGAGTACTTCGACGATTCAAAGCAGAGTCTTGGTGGAGCTCATCGCAAAATGGACCGCGACACCTGACAAAGAAGTTCAGGAGACTACTCTCCCCAGCAAGGAGGCAAGTTGTGACTGGATCATGAACTTTGATGGGGCCTTCTCGCTACAAGGCGTCGGGGCTGGCATACTGCTTGTCGCGCCCACCGGAGAGCACCTCAAGTACATGGTTCAAATGCACTTCCCTAGGGAGACGTCGACAAACAATACTGTCGAGTACGAGGGGTTGCTCGCCGGTCTCAGGATCGCGGCAGACCTCAGAATCAAAAACTCATCATTAGGGGTGACTCGCAGCTTGTCGTCAAGCAAGTCAACAAGGATTACTAGAGCCTGTTGATGAAGGCCTATGTGGATGAAGTGAGGAAGCTGGAAGAGCGTTTTGACGGTATACAGGTGGAGCACGTTCCCCGAGCGGAGAATGACATTGCCGACTACCTGCCAAAACGCGCTGCCCTCAAGCTGCCTATGGAACAAGGTACCTTTGTGCTTCGGCTGACTTAGACATCCGTTGAACCAACAATAGAGCAGAACAAGAGGAGGAAATCAGGGCCCGGCAAGTACTTTCCCACCAAGCTCCCCGGAGCCGCCGACAAGGATGTTGCCGGAGACGTTGAGCCGACCGTAGGACGGCTGGCTCCGGCAGAGTGTCAAGCTCTTGCCGTAGAGACATCCGCTGCTATGGCGGAAGAAATGCCTTTAGTCCTTGTCGTCGAGCCTCAGGCTCCGGCATGGGTGTAGCATACCATCCGATTCCTCCAAATAGGGGAACTTCCTAAGGAGCAGGAAGAAGCGGAGAAAGTAGCCCATCGGTCTGCTATGTATCAGTTCGTCGATGACGTCCTATACAGAAAAAGACCGAACGGTGTGAAATTGAAGTGTATCCCCCGGGAGGAAGGATTGGGGCTGTTGACAGAGATACATGGAGGCATATGTGGATCCCACATAGGGTCAAGAGCCCTTGCCGGCAAGGCATTCCGCCAAGGTTTCTTCTGGCCCACGGCCCTCCAGGATGCAACGACACTAGTAACCAAGTGTGAAGCGTGTAAGTTTCATTCGAAGAAGCTTCATCAACCAGCTCAAGCCCTTCAAACCATTCGGTCTAGGGGCTCGACATATTGGTACCCTTCCCCCGCGCTGTCGGGGGCTTTGAGTACTTGTACATTGCGATCGACAAGTTCAAAAAGTGGCCGGAGGTGGAGGCGGTGAGAAAGGTGACAGCCCAGTCATACGTCAAGTTCTTCAAGGGACTAGTATGCCGTTTTGGTGTACTCAATAGGGTCATCACCGACAATGGCACACAGTTTACAAGCCGCACCTTCATGCAATACATCCAAGACCTCGGTAGCAAGGCCTGTTTCGCTTCCGTTGCTCACCCATGAAGCAATGGCCAAGTTGAGAGGGCAAATGCTGAAGTACTCCGAGGCCTGAGAATGAAGACCTTTGACAGGCTGCACAAGAGCGGAAGGTGTTGGATTGATGAGTTGCCGACGGTTCTTTTGTCGATCAGGACGACGCCAAATCGTGCCACCGGCCAGACACCCTTTGCCCTAGTATACAGGGCGGAAGCAGTTCTCCCCACAGAACTCATATACGGGTCACCTCGAGTGCTCTCTTACGATGAGCATGAGCAAGAGCAATTGTGGCAAGATGACGCAACCACTACAGGAATCAGCTACTTTGCCATCTGCCACGGCGGACGGCAAAGGCATGGATGGCGGACGGCAAAGACCTTTGCCGTCAGCCACGGACGGCAAAAGGTGACGACAAAGTAGGGGACGGCTAAGAGCTGCGTTGTCGTCCGCTTCGGGCAACTAACGGCAAAGGGGCCTTTGCCATCAGCAGCGGACGGCGAAGAAGGCGGACGGCAATAAATGCGCTGTTACTCCGTTAGGTGGTTAACGGCAGGCCTTTGCCGTCCGCTGCGGACGGCAAAGCCTGTGCCGTCAGCCACTATAGGCAAACTGACCAAATTGGTCAGCCTCCCAGGAAGCACAGTTGCCTGCCACGTGGCCTCTTTGCCGTCCGCTGCTGATGGCAAAGCTCCCTTTGCCGTCGGTGGCAGACGGCAAGGAGGCTGCATATTGTCTCATTTCTTCTGTTTTTTTTAATTCAACAATTTTCACAGCAAATATATATGACATATATAGATATATTTCACAGGGCTATTTAACAGCAATCATATCACATATCCAGCACATAATTTTCATCCATTCATACATAAGCAAGTTCCATCCATACACATTGTTCCATCCATATATATCGTGCGATGCGTTTCTGGAGTTAAGCTGCACCAAAGATCATTTCCAATGTCTCGTTAGCATTATGACACTCAAATGTTAAGACTAGCAAGTAATGTCCATTCTAATTAAACTCACCGTGCTCCCAGGAACAATCACTGGCATCGGCGGAGCGGTCTGACCGGACTTCTCGCACACAGACTGCACATTTGGTTTTCACAAGAGAGTCATCTATTTATATTAAAAAGTAAATGATGGGTTAACCAAAAAAGAGAGAATTTGGCTAGAAAATCCCACAATAATTAGAAAGATCTGTCCGCTTAATTTGTAGAAAATGAAATGTAACCGTTGGATGGAGGCAATTTTTTTCCAACATAGATCATTGAAAAATTACCCACTATTGCCATTACATAGAATACCTTTTCATCAACATAATAAGAAAACAAAGACACTTATGTCCCTTCCCAACGACCTACAAGCCTTTTCTTTCAGAAAAAAAACTACCCTAAAAAAACACTACTCATTACTATTGATCCTCCATCAACATGAGACTGCTGCATCAAGACCTGACTACCGTAGGAACAACCATCTCTACATCACGTGCTCTCCCGATGGCATGCTCCTAAGGGATTCTCCTCACCACAACCTAGGAGGCATTGAAGTGGATTGTCTAGCTATTTTAATGTTCCTTTTCCAATCTAAGAGGATGGACGACTATGGGGACGGATGCATGCGTGCAACAACGTCAGCCGCTGCCAAGGACTTCCACAGGCTACCTCTGATGGGCATGCAAGCGCTCTCCCAGCCGTTTACTCAAATTATCCTCTCCCGATGGACAAGTATCCATGGAACTTGCTGGCCACAGACTTCTGATCCCTGGCCTCATATTTGTACTGGTTGTTCTTACCAATTGCCAACTTCTAATGTCACCAAAGGGTTGTTGAATCTGACTTTCCAGAACATTGCCCTTCTTAAAAATCCTCCAATTGTTCAGGTAGTTCTGTTTTCTGGATGATATGGATCCGAGATCCCATTGTTTTTTGTTCGATTTGAGAGGAAAGGATGTTGGATCTGAACCCTGAATTATGACACAGAAATCAGTACAACGGACCACAAAGAAAAAATCGTCATCTGATCATGGGTCGTCACCAGCGCTGCCTGCAGCTACTGCATCCTCTTGGCACCAATCCATGAGTCCAGAGTTAAGTACTCTGTTTTGTGTGTTATTTTTCATGTCATGCGCCCCTCTGTCCCAATCTGCTAGTAGCCACACACCCATGACTGGCTGGAACGACTTGCTTCGAGGTGAATCCGAGGTCTCTTCTTGAGCTCCACATTCTCTGTAACCATGCTCATGAGTCTCCATTCAATGGTCATGGTTTACAATTGTTGATGTTCTTCTTTGTTTTATGGAATCTTTCCAAATAGTTGAATCTCAATAGTTAAAACCATACAAAAGCAAACTAGCACATATGGTGCAGCAACCCACGTTCCAGATGAATATTTAGGCTTAAATTTAAGGCTGATTGCAGCTGAAACAATCTAAAGAGATTATTCCAGAAGGTCTACTTTCATGTCATTGGAAAATTGCTACCTTACTTCTTTTTCCTATTTTAACGTCTTCTCATCTTGGGAGTTCCTTTATGCGTACTTGCCCATACAAGTTTCCTTTTACCAAGAATATCGACTGGTGTAAACTGGAATCATAATGTTCATGTTTCCTTTTAGCAGCCATATGGTAGTTATGCTAGATTTGAAACAAACTATGGCTCCTTTGTATTGTTGATATTGTTGAGGCAATGTGGCTCAACATCTTTATAGCTCCTTCATTATGCAGGTGACCACGCAGTTTCTGCAAGATGATAATTATCAATTTCTAGCTTAGTTAAATGTGGCTCAACGTAGTCATACCTCTTTTGATGTCAGGTGAGCAGGTTGTTTTCTTAAGAATGTGGTTTTCATTCTCAATTTCTAGATTAGTCAGTGGTGGTTACTGCAACACAATGGAGCCGCCGTGGAATGACGTCCTTGTACTAGAACATATATGCTGATGAGTCTTTAATCTCAATGGCCATTACAAGTTTTTAACCGGAATAGCTCTACAAACAATACTGTACTTTTTTATGATGAATCAATCTATGCAAGAGGTGAGATAACATATATTTCCTTGGTCTCTTAAGAAGTGTCGTTGACAGAGTGATGACTTCAGATTTTACAAAATCATTATCCCAATTGTGCAAGATGTCATTAATAGAAACTAAGAAGCACACACTCTTTTCTGTACACAAAAATCTGACTAAAGGATCATGTGATACTCCTGTTAGTATTGATTAATTGTCTTTTAGGTAATCTGCCTAACTAATAAAACATGATTTTTATCTTAAGTTCTTAACCAAACACATCACACCATGTATACAGTAAAAAGCTGTTATTTCCATAATGAATATAGCCAGAACATTAGCCTCCACCAAAAGGGAAACAAACTTACGTACATGGAGTCACAGACTACTCTAGCGCATCCATCAATTTGCGATTTGGAAGGGAGTGGTTGTTTTACATCTCCATACATAGTCGACCTATTGTTACCCGCAGTTAATAAAATAAGAGATGTATACACCCAAGATAAATATAAATAAATAACAAGAAGAAACCTATGACTATTCTGCATCGGCTGATAATTATAATTTGAAGTCCAGTAAGGAATAACAAATACTAATTAGCAAGGTAAGATTTGTTGTGTTTGTACATGTAGTTTGGATTAGTCAGTCCACTGCAAGACAACCACATATGAGCTGTTTGATCTCTGGCAAATGTTGTCTAACAAAACGAAATAGTTTAGGCCCAAGGTAAAAACTTGTGAATCGCAAAACGAATATGCGTGAGGGGGAGAGTGAGTAATTCTATAGACCTATAATGTAGTCTGTAGCATAGTGGGCCAACAGAAAACTTAGTCGATCTAATTGTGAGGCGTTTGATATGTCTCATGCAGTTTGAAAAAGATGAAAAGTTTAAACCCAAGATAAAAAGTCTGGAACACAAAGAAAAAACTGTGACAGGTTAAGCTCATTCCATAACTTAAATGTTTAGGGGACGAAGGAATCGCAAACCCATTTAGTGGGGAAGTTAAAATATCTTGGTACATGTATAGACTTGAGAAGTTGGTGCATTTTGAATGAAACATACGCATTAGGGAGGAGGGTGCAAGAGTATGCATGCATTTTATAAGCTAGACTATCGCACCGTCAACAAAAAAAATACTAAAAAGTTTAGACCCATGTGACAAATTATGCGGATTGCAAAATGATATCAATGAGTATGGTAAATCCATTGACACATACAAATCAGTAGGTCTCCAACAAAATAAGTCATTGTGTTTTACTGAATAATGTTATTGGTTCACCAACAATATTGGAAAACATTACATACGGTCGACAATGCCATGACAATAGGGGCAATACTACCTACTGATGAGAAAAGATATGGATACTTACCCTAATACAACCGAGACACACTCGAAGTATGACTATATATATTTTGTGGCAAAATGGAACAAATATGACAAGATTATTCAGGAAGATTCAAAAAATATTGTGATACAGTGTCTGTAAAGTTATCACATCAGCACATGTACATTGGTTAGGTAAATCCTTGAATGTGTACACATAACTAAATTTGTAAATTTTAATTGTATTTTCCTTAATGAAAGATGACAATATGAGAAATATAACATTATTAGAGTTATATAGTAATTTAATAAAATTGCAATCCTTTAATTTGCATGGAAAACTTTCACTAACACGAACATTGTTGGTAATAATAATATATAAAAAAAAATGAGAACTTGGGTTCAAACAATATATATAATCCTACTTTCTATAAGTATAGTGATGATAAATGAGATAAATTTAATTGAATATTCTTGGAGAGTCTCCAAGGTCGTCTAATGAAGTTTTCTTTCAGAGAGAAACAACATCTTTTGCGCGAGGGAAAATGCAGAGTTTTCTTTGAGAGAGAAACAACATCTTCTGAGGGATAGAAAATGCAAATTATTCGTTGAGACAGAAACAACACCCTATGCGGGATTTAGCATGCGTTCATACAGTAGTAATAATATTATAGTTGTAATAATGAAAAAAATATGTAAATCTCATTGGTATGTGCTTTAACGTATTATAATAGGAATCAATGAGAGAAAATTACTAAATAAGATGTTGCTTTGTACGAGATACATAATAAGCAAGGTAAATGATAAATGGGTAACTTATATTTATATGTCAATGAAAAAACCTATAGTGTATAAAAAAATATGTTCAAAGTATTATATTTGTAAATTAGTGCAACATATTTGGTCGAAATTTATCTTACCACAGCAAAAATAATCTGTTCTCATTATAAAGCTTTCTAAAGTTCTAGCCCGCGCATCGAGCGGGCCCCTTTGCTAGTACTAGTTAGTAATGAGACTCAAATGTTAAGACTAGCAAGTAATCTGCAGAAGAAACTTACCACAAGGAGCTCATACATGGCCCTTGCCTGCAAGTCATTCTGTGCCCTCTCCTCCTCCAACATCTTTGTCGTCCTCTCCTCCAACTCCCGCTGCCTCTCCGCCGCCTCAGCCAGAATTTTCTCCGTTCTATCTCTCTCACTCTGTATAGCAGCCTGCAACACCACTCACATGACCATTTGTAATCATTGATGGAAGCGCACACAATATAATGGAGAAAGATAGCTGAGTACTTATAACTAACCTTGAAGGCGAGTTGGACTAGCCGTTCATGAGGCCTTATCTCAGGAGCGGAGTTCCACTGGCGCGCCTTGATCCCCGGGAGAGTGCTAGGACAACGGATAAGTCCATCTCCCATGGCTATGGAGCCATGGGACCTCCCGCCACAAGATATCATCAGCAGCTCTGTATCAATGGGACCCTGGCTCGGGTTAAAGTCCTCCCCTTTCCTCGCCTTCCCCTGATCTCTATATTGCACGAGCTTGTCGTGGGCGGAGATGTTGGTGAAGTTCTTTGGATCATCGAGGTCAGACGCAGAGAATGCCTTGACTTTCTTGTAAGAGTCAGTGTGGGCCATGGCATACAGGTCGTACACCTCTGGCACCTTATCCGCCTTATTGTAGCATGCCTGAAAGAGAGAAAAAAAGTAAATTAGTAATTAAAGGGCTAAAGCTAGCATGATGAATGGATTGCATTAATCATGAAGCAAACCGCATACCCAGTTCCGCCCGTACTGAAATAAGTTGGAGCTGCCTTGGTGGTGTGGCCCACCTTCCATTTGGACATGTTTGTCCTTGGCCTCGTTGTGGGAGGCCCGCCATTGTTTTGAACACCACGCATTGACCAGCACCTCCCAACAATCCATCCGATCCGCACACCATCTCGGAGGGGCCTAAGTTAGCAAATAGAAACTTTAGCGCTACGGCTATGAATTAATAAATGAAGGAAGTAAGTACAAGGCCTTAAGAATTACCTTCATGTACTGCTCCTTACTCAAGAACTTATCGCGGCACTCCTGCTTGGGCTTCTTGATACCACGCCCGGTGTAGTAGTCTCGAACAGCCTGCACCTGAACCTCATGCCGTAAGTTCTGAAGTAGGCGCTTGCACTCCTTGTCGATAACATCTGCCGCCTCCTCCTCGTATCCCTCCTCACACCTGTAGCATGTCTGCAATCAAATGATACAATATTGATTAGTACAATTAATAACTAGCTAGTTTAAGATTTTTTATTATGTAAAGGAGAAATTACCCAGAACTTTCTGATCACCACGTCTGCCCTCATCTTGCCCAAGACACCGTCAATAATCTCACCCGGCGGGTCCGGGGCAGCCAAGTAGTGTTCCCAACTCAATCCAACCTCTAGAAGCCGACCCTCACCAGGCAACGTGACAAACCCCGGGAAGTTTTGCCGAACCAGAACTCCAAGGACGGAGTTGGGCCGGCAGACACTTTCATGGTGGTCCCAACCCCTGCAGCATGACAAGGCCAACGCATTAGTTATTTGAAGAAACGTGAATGCAGAAGGTACAAAAAGATTAAATGCACTTACCTCTCCCCGCCAGGGAAAATCAACCACCTCTGCTCGCGGGTCGCCGGCACGGACGGGAGCCGTGTAGCACCACGCTGGTAGATGTTGCCCCCCTCCTCCTCAATATCAGTCGGCTCCCCGTCATCATCAGCATGGCCACTCGGCTCCCCGCCATCATCAGCATGGCCACTCGGCTCCTCAGGCTGACCCGACCAGGTACCCCATCCAGACGTGTGCTCCTTCGGGGTCTCGTGGGCCCAACTCTCGTCGGCCGAAGGCCAGTCGACCCGAGGCTCGTGGGTCGAAGACCCGTGGACCGGAGGCTCATGGACCGGAGTCCGTGTAGCCTCCTCCTCGGACGAGTCCACCCTAGCAGTCACGTGCTCGGGTGAAACAGCTGGGGGTGGCGGCGAGGAAGGAGCCGTAAGAGTCACCCTACCTCCTCTCCCGCGACCACGTGCTCCACCTCCTCTCTTCTTCTTACCTCGTCCCCTGCTGGGCACCGCAGTCGACGAAGAAGGGCCCGGTGGTGTCGACATACTGTCCAGTAACGCTCGGCGGAGAGGTGCGTGTGCAATGGAAGACCTCGCAACATGCACCGACGAAGAAGGGGCCTCGGCGCGCTCCCGACCAGCGCCCACCATCTTTCAACACCTGCGATGACAAAGAATAAACGAAATTAGTACAACATAAAAAAAAGTAGCGACATGAATAATAATATGTATATCACTTAAGTGTATCATCATCAAGTACAACATAAAAAAATTGAATACCTGACACTACTAATAATCTCGATCACTATCATGAACAAATGCATAATCATCATCATCACTATAATCAATGATGGGCTCACTATAATCATCATCATCACTATCATCACGCACATGCAGCTGCTAGCTCAACTAGCTGGGCACGCACATGCGTGGCGACGAACGGCCTCTACGCCAACTCAGAAAGCACCTGTGTGGTGGCATGCAAATCTTCGTGAAGGCTCTACCACCGCGCCACCTCAGCTGCATGCCTGCCTACATGGCGCCACTCGCATCATGGCCAGGGCGCGTATCGAAGCCAGGCGAGGCGGCAATGGACGGGACGGGCTCCGTTACCGCCCCCGATAAAGCAAGGGGACACCTAAGCGACGCGTTAAATGCGTCTTGTCCTGTAATACGAGGGATAACCTTGGGACACTATAGACCTTTCCACCTCCTGTGTGCCACTGTGGCAACCCCTTTTTCCTATAAAAGGAGGCTCGAGGCGACCTGGAGAGGGATTCGGCTTTTCTGAGCTTGTTACACCCCGTAGCTACCTCAAGAACGCTCAATACATCAATCAAAGCAGGACTAGGGTTTTACGCATCCTCGCGGCCGGAACCTGGATAGGCGAACCGCGTGCTCTCTGTTAGATCCGCTCTTCTCTCAACCCCGCGCCCCGCCAACCATAGTAGGGATTCTTGTGATCCCATAGGTGTCGTTTCCCCGACATTCTTTCAGTGTGCCATTGGGAATAATTAACCATAATATTATCTAGGACTTTAGTAGCTTCTCCTAAAGTGATTTCCATAAAAGTGCCCCCCGCGGCCGAATCTAAAAGGTTTCTAGAAGCAAAATTCAATCCGGCATAATTTTTTTGTATAATCATCCACAAATTCAAACCATGAGTAGGGAAATTACGTATCATTAATTTCATCCTCCCCCAAGCTTGTGCAACATGTTCATGATCAAGTTGCTTAAAAATCATAATATGGTTTCTGGGAGAGATGATCTTAGCGGGAGGAAAATACTTAGAGATAAAAGCATCTTTGCACTTATTCCAAGAATCAATACTATTTTGAGGCAAAGATGAGAACCAAGTTTTAGCACGATCTCTAAGAGAAAATGGAAATAGCTTTAATTTAACAATATCATTATCCACATCTTTCTTCTTTTGCATATCACACAAATCAACAAAGCTATTTAGATGGGTAGCGACATCTTCACTAGGAAGGCCGGCAAATTGATCTTTCATGACAAGATTCATCAAAGCAGCATTAATTTCACAATATTCAACTTCGGTAAGAGGAGCAATCGGAGTGCTAAGAAAATCATTGTTGTTGGTATTGGCAAAGTCACACAATTTAGTATTGTCTTGAGCCATAATGACAAGCAAGCAATGAAACACACGAGCAAACAAGAACCAAGTGAAAAAGAGGCGGACGGAAAGAGAGGGCAAATAAAACGGCAAGGGTGAAGTGGGGGAGAGGAAAACGAGAGGCAAATGGCAAATAATGTAATGCGAGGGGTAAGAGTTTGTGATGGGTACTTGGTATGTCTTGACTTGTGCGTAGACTCCCCGGCAGCGGCGCCAGAAATCCTTCTTGCTACCTCTTGACCATGTGTTGGTTTTTCCCTTGAAGAGGAAAGGGTGATGCAGCAAAGTAACGTAAGTATTTCCCTCAATTTTTGAGAACCAAGGTATCAATCCAGTAGGAGGCCACACGCAAGTCCCTCGTACCTACACAAACAAAAAAGAACCTTGCAACCAACGCGTTAAAGGGTTGTCAATCCCTTCATGGCCACTTCCAAAAGTGAGATCTGATAGAGATGATAAGATAATATTTTTGGTATTTTATGATAAATACTAAAAGTAAAGAAAGCAAAATAAACGGTGCCAGAAATAGCTTGTTGACGGGAGATTAATATGATGGAAAATAGACCCGGGGGCCATAGTTTTCACTAGTGGCTTCTCTCAAGATAATATAAATATTATGGTGGGTGAACAAATTATTTTCGAGCAATTGATAGAATTGAGCATAGTTATGAGAATATCTAGGCATGACCATGTATATAGGCATGACGTCCGTGACAAGTAGACCGACTCCTGCCTGCATCTACTACTATTATTCCACACATCGACCGCTATCCAGCATGCATCTAGAGTATTAAGTTCATAAGAACAGAGTAACGCTTTAAGCAAGATGACATGATGTAGAGGGATAAACTCATGGAATATGATATAAACCCCGTCTTTTTCTCGATGGCAAGAATACAATACGTGTCGTTTCCCCTACTGTCACTAGGATCGAACACCACAAGATTGAACCCAAAGCTAAGCACTTCTCCCATTGCAAGAAAGATCAATCTAGTAGGCCAAACCAAACTGGTAATTCAAAGAGACTTGCAAAGATAACCTATCATACATAAAAGAATTTAGAGGAGATTCAAATATTGTTCATAGATAATCTTGATCATAAACCCACAATTCATCGGATCTCGACAAACACACCGCAAAAGAAGATTACATCGAATAGATTTCCAAGAGAATCGAGGAGAACTTTGTATTGAGATCGAAAGAGAGAGAAGAAGCCATCTGGCTAATAACTATGGACCCGAAGGTCTGAGGTAAACTACTCACACGTCATCGGAGAGGCTATGGTGTTGATGTAGAAGCCCTCCGTGATCGATGCCCCCTCTGGCGGAGTGCCGGAAAAGGCCCCAAGATGGGATCTCAAGGGTATAGAAGCTTGCGGCAGTGGCAATAGGGCTTTGGCTCCGTATATAATGTTTCCAGGGTATATGGGTATGTATTGGTGAAAGAGATCGGTCAGGAGAGCTACGAGGGACCCACGAGGGTGGGGGCCGCGCCAGGGGGCATGCGCACCCCCTGCCTCGTGGCCTCCTTGTTGATTGCTTGATTTCCACTCCAAGTCCTCTGGATCACGTTTGTTCCGAAAATCACGTTCCCGAAGGTTTCATTCCGTTTGGACTCCGTTTGATATCCTTTTCATTCGAAACACTGAAACAGGCAAAAAAAAACAACAATTTGGGCTGGGCCTCCGGTTAATAGGTTAGTCCCAAAAATAATATAAAAGTGTATAATAAAGCCCATTAAACATCCAAAATAGAGAATATAATACCATGGAACAATCAAAATTTATAGATACGTTGGAGACGTATCAAGGTCCTCCATGTAAGCGTAGCGGTGCAGAAATATATTAGTTATTAAAGAATTCGGAAGAGTGCACCTTGTCGGGAAAGACGAAGAAAAAGGCACCGGAGCCCCTGCTGAAATTATGGAATATGAGATATGTTTGCTGGGACTTGGAATACTGGCCCAAACTTGACACACCTCATAGCCTTGACCAAATGCATATCACAAAAAATATCCTTGAGAGTTTGCTTGGAACATTGATGAAGATGCCGGAGAGGACCGAGGATGGGCCGAAGGCAAGAAAAGACTTGGAATTTTTTAATATCAGGAAAGATCTCCAAATGCCCGGTAAAAGGTCGTCAGAGGAGACCGAGACAGAGAAGGAAGATAGGGGGAAAAAGTAAACAAGAAGGAAAAACAATATTACCCCCCCCCCTTTTGCTTCACCTTAGATTCGAAGGAGGTCGATCAATTGCTCAAGTGCCTTGCCGGAATCAAAGTTTGTTCCGGATATTGTGGGAAGATAAGCAGAGAAACTAAGAAAAAAAGGTTCAGTGGGATGAAGTCTCACGACATTCATGTGATGATGACGTAGTTACTCCCAGTTGCTCTTAGAGGGATTATAGACACACATGTGCGTGAGACGCTTACTGACCTATTCCACTTTTTTGATGCTATCTCTCGAAAGTCGATCAGTGTGAAGCAACTCCATGGGCTACAGGAAGAGATCGTTGTCATACTGAATGAGCTAGAGATGTATTTCCTGTCGTGGTTCTAAGTCTGACAGTAGAGTGGGGGTAGGTATGGAGAGGCAAGGTCCTAGCTATGGAGCAGTTGTAAATACAAGAGATGTACGAGTTCAGGCCCTTCTCGGAGGAAGTAACAGCCCTACGTCTCGGGGCCCGGAGGCGGTCGAGTGAATTATGTGTGTATGGATTACAGGGGTGCGAACCCTTTACACTGAGGTGGGGGTGGCTTATATAGTGCATGCCCGACCCCTCCGGCCCTCAGTAATGCGGGGTTTAAAGTACATTAAGTCTGGGCGTTACTGGTAACGCCCCACATAAAGTGTCTTAACTACCATAAAGCCTACTTAATTACAGACCGTTGTGGTACAGAGTGCTCCTTGACCTTCTGGTAGTCGAGTGAGTCTTCATGGTCGAGTCCTTCAAGTCTGTCGAGTGGAGTCCTCCTTGGTCGACTGGAAGGTAATCTCTTCTAAGGGTGTCTTGGGATAAGGTACTTAGATCAGGTCTACGACCCTACCCTAGGTACATGACTCCATCATTAGCCCCCGAATGGATTGAGGCTTGAGTGAAGAAGGAGTTGATGTTGTTTCCGACTTGCTTCTGCGTGCTGGATATGCGTTGCCTTGGATCAATAATCTCTTTTTTGATAATCAGCAACTTTTCTTCAGTCGACTCGATCCATTCTTTTCTTTCGTCGAGTGACTTTTTGAACTTAACAATTTCCGAGCGACGGGTTGCAGGAAATCTCGCGCCTGACAGATCGTTCTGCCGTTCGCGGATTCTGCGGGATATGAAATTTGGGGAAGCGCGCGAAGCGGGGCGGACCGCGGCGCTCGGATGGGATAGGGCATAGACGCCTCGATTCTCGCGCCACCTTTTTCGCCACGTATCGCGTACGTGCGACTGTTTCGGGATGTGATTGGATCTCTCGGGCCCACCTATCATCCACTCGGAAGTGATCTTATAAAGGCGCCCGGCGAGGAACTTTGAACAATACCTCTCCATTCTCTCTCTCGCTGCCCTCCCTTCCTCCGCCCACTGCGCCCGCTCTTGCCCTTGCGCAACCGCTCCTCGTGCTCTTCGCCGGTAGCCATGGTGAAGGAGAAGACGGCGGTGTTGGAACACGTGAAGAAGGCGTCGACGACGGGGAAGGCGAAGGGGAGAACCACCAGTCGGGGGAGGGTCGTCATCCAGATCTCGTCTGCCGAACGGCTGGGTCCAAGGAGATTGGATCCGGTCGACCATCACGGAGAAGGATCTCCTCGACATGGCCAACGACGGTCTGATCCCCCACGAAGCAGCAAGGCTCCCGGGGAACGAGTGGCAACCCCAGCCGAAAGAGGGTGAGTGTGTCCTTCTGGCTACCCACGTCGACCGTGGGTTTTCTTTGCCGCCGAGTATTTTCTTCCGTGGTTTCTTGAACTTCTTTGGAGCACAACTCCACCACTTCACTCCAAAATCTATCGCCTACCTTGCCGCATTTGTGTCCATGTGTGAAAACTTTCTGGGTTGCCGACCGCACTGTCACACCCTGCATTTTGTAACATTTCATTTTCATTAATAAAGCATGAAAATTTGGACCAACAAAAACTTTTTGCTTTATTTGGCTTTTATTTGGTGTTGGTTTTCCCTATGTGGTTTTCAAGTGCTCTTAATAGTCAACCACTCCACCCTCTATATTTCATCTCCTTACCCCAAGCTCCTGACCAATGACCATGCCATGTGTATAGTGCAATATAGAATTTTCTTACAAAAATAATTTGGCCAGAAAGTATTTTCTAAATTTAGTTTTCCAAAAACCCCTGAATTGAGGTTTGCACTGCAAGTACTTGATTAAGGGCAGTAAAAATCTTTCCAAAAATATATTTGATTCCTATTAGATATAGGATACCCAGAAACCACAAAAATATAATTTTAAAAGTTGTTTTACTATTTTATTTAAAAGCTTTTTCTTAAGGCCAGAAATGGTCTTTAATAGGGAAAAATTATTTTATTGTTTTAAAAATATTTGACAAAATTTAGGGGAACTCATAGGACATATATTGTCCATATATAAGAGTTTCAACACATGGTCATGTTCAAAATATTGGACAAATCCCTCTAAAACCCTTCCTGGATATTTCAAGCTTTTGAAATATTTACAAAGGAATTATTCTTCCAAAATTCCAGGAAAATTCTATCATGTCACATATGACATATTAGATGATCTTGCCAAGTCTCATGACTTGGAGAACAAGATAACACCATCAAAACCCCTCAAAACTATATCTGTCCATTCTGAAGTTTGATCAACTTTACATTGCCAAATGTGTCCAAATGTGCTCAAACTTGGTGAACATGCTTCATGGTTCCAATGATGCATCTGGACCAAATGGCACAGGTTGGAGAAGAGGAAATCTTGGTCAAAGTGCCTCAAAACCCTCTCTGACCAGAATCAAATTTGAGCAACTTTGTACTACCAACTTTCTCCCATTGACCCCAACTTTTGTGAGCATGTTCACATGACCAAATGAGGCCACTACACAAAGTGGTTCATCAAGGAGAAGTGTTATGCTCAACTAGATCTACTCAAGTCTATTTCCGCTCATTTCTAGGGTTCACAAAAGTTGCATTGGCAACTTTGCCCAAATAATCTCCTAATTGGTGGAGGGCTATATTTATATGAGTCATTTCACCTTGTGGAGTCTCATGGAAATTGGAGTCCATTTGCTTGCTCAAAACTCTATCAAACACCTTCTGACATTTTGCAAAAATCACTGTTTTGACCCCTTTCACTATTCTTGGAGAGCTCCAATTTTTACCACAGCTCTTTCTAGTCCTCTTTCACCTCCAGTAACAATGGCAAGTCCCCAGCTCAATAATTGAGGGGTGAAACCCCCCTCTTTCTCTCTCTGGACAGCCCTTTCTCCCTCTTCCTCACCTCCCTCCTCCATCCAGTGGCCATCCAGGGCATCCAATGCCTCCCCCTCCTTCTTTACTACCCCCTGGCACTACTGGACATGGTTGGCCGCGTCCCCAGGGCATAAACAATGCCATGGCAGCCATATGGGCGCTCTGGAGCGCGCTACAGTGCGCTCCCGCACTGTAGCCGCCCTCTGCCCAACGGCTCCGGCCACCTCGGGCCTTCCCCTCGCGCCAGCCGAGGCGCCTCGACGTCCGCGACACGCCACGGCGCTGTCCCCCTCCTCTCTCCTCCTTCCCCGCGCCTCCGCGCTATCAAACAGAACCGCCCGAGCGCACCAATGGCGCTGCTCACACGCGCGCACCCCTGACCCCTCCCCACTCCTTCTCTCTTCTTCCCCTAGGCGTAGTCGATGCCCACGAACACCCCAGACACAACCCAGCAGCCCCCCGTGACCCGTGACGACGGCAACAAGCTCGCCGGCGCACAGGTCCGCGGTGGACCACCGTGCGGCTATTTAAGCTCGCCCTGGGCCGCTCCAGTGGCATTCGCCTCCTCCTCACGCCTCCAGGAGCACGCCCGCACCACCCAATCACCCCCGGAGAGCCTCTGTGCTCGGAATCGACCGGAGCTCCGCCGCTTCGGGTCGCCGTCGATCTCAGGGTACAGGCTCCCTCCGCCCCTTCTCTCCGTCGATCTGAACTCTCCTCACCTCCCTGACTCTTTTCCCTCCGTTTCCCCTCTCTGTCGCAGCCGGAAGCGACCGGAACCACCGCCTCCCGAAGCTCCTCCGCCGCGAACCTCGTCATCGGCGAACCAGGCACCCCCGCCGGCCAAGTCCACCACCCACCGACGTGCGGCGGCCCCCTGAAGCCATCCCCGCACTCGCCGGAGCTCGCCGTCGCCTGCATCGTCGCCGGTGAGCACGCCGGCCCTCTGGTCGCGAGGTCGGAGATGACAGGCGGGCCCCGCCTGTCATCCTCACCTCTCTCTCGCCCCCTCTCTCTCCCACTGGCAGCTGGGCCCCGCCCGTCAGGTTTGAAAACCTGGCGCGCGCGCGCGCGCTGTGTGCTGGCTCGGCTGGGCTGGCCTGCTGGCTGGGCCGCTGCCCTGCGGCTGTTCTGGCCCAGCAGGCACAGTGCCTCTTTTCTTTTTCTTTTCTGTCACTCATTCCAAAAATTCCACAGGACACAATATTTGTCCAAATGGATTAATTCCAATTTCTAAAATCCCCAAATATTGCAACCTATTTAATGGTGCAACTTTCATTCAAATCCAACCAACCTTTCTTCACTGAAAATATTTAAATGTGATTTTTAGCATTTAAATGTGCCTCTGAAAATCCATATCTCCTGTTCCTCCACTCCAAATCCAAAACTAGCAAGTTTTCCCATCTTATATTTCCATCTAATATTTTACAAAAAGAGTTGACATTTTTTTGAGCACTTTGATTTTTTCTGTTTTATTATTGCCTTATTATCCCGTTATTATTTTGCGACGATAGATTGCGTTGCTGACGAAGGGGTTGGACCAGAAGACTTTGAAGACCCCGAAGACTTTGTTGAGCCAGGCAAGCAGCCCTTTGACCATGTCTATGAAACCCTTTTTATGCATGTCATATAGCACTTATTATTGTTGCATTGGAATCATGAAGGATGGGTAACCACTTGGGTGGGTTGCCTCCGTTACTTTTCTCGTTGACACTTGCATTGTGCATGACCCTACCTTCTTATGAGGGTTATGACGATGGGAGTAGATAGGATGCTAATGTAGATGCTACGCAATAAGGGATGGGTTTATGCATGGTGAAGGAGGCAAAGCTTTCTCAAAAGACTTTTCGAAAACCCCGTCGGGTGCCACTTATGCCCGAGGGAGATGATGAGATGGGTAACCACTTGATGACGAAGTGGTGTACCGAGGCAAGGGTGTGTGTTGTTTTCGAAAACGGATTGGTCGGAGTTGCGACCGTTATTCCAACCTTACATGCGCGACCACTCTACCCTTATATGGGAAAGGGCATTATTGATTACCTAGGTCGATACTAGCTTGGAGCCCGCATTACTAGTGACGGGGGAGAGTTGGTGCTCTCTCTTGGGACGGGGTCGTGCCAGGTAGGGCGGCCATGTCTGTCTTTACAGCACCGGACACACCGTTGGTACCCCGTGCTTGTGGTATGTGATGAATATGGGAGCGAGTCTCCACAACTTTATGATGTGAAATGTTTGGCACGGGGGTTACTACCAATCGAGTGGACTCCATGTTAGTGTCGTCTAGGGAAAGGTAGTGATCGGGTGCTTATCCCGGGTACTTGAGGTACCGCGGGTCGTGGATGACACGGAAGTTCCCCGAATCTAGTGGGTAAAGTGTGCAATCTCTGTAGAGTGTAAAACTATTCGAATAGCCGTGTCCACGGTCATGGACAGTTGGGTAACCGCTCTTGGGCTACGTCCACTTGTTTTCAAACCCAGTGTGTGTGAGATGATGGAGATGTCTTGGATCAAGTCAAAGGACTTGACACGATTGAGATGGGTTGGTGCCCACTCTGTTTATGATAAATGGGTTGGTGCCCATTCTATTTATGTTGATATCTGTGACCAGATCTCATGGTTACTTAAATTCTTTTGATGCATGCTTTATAGGATGTTGAACATGTCATTGCACTCAAAACTAGCTTTATGCAAAACTTTACCTATGTCATGCATTACTGTTCCTTGAACCAAATCATGGGTTGCTTGCGAGTACATTCAAAGTACTCATTGGCTTGCCACTGGTTATTTAATTGACCAGGCATGGAAGAACCGGAGTTCGAAGAAGAGTTCTTTGGAGACGAACATGCGAACTAGGACGTTTCCCAGTCAGAATGCCTGTAGGGTTAAGGCAGATGGCATGGGTTCTATTATCGACGAAGATTTCCGCTGCTTTGTGTTTCATTTGATGTTCAGCCCTTAAGGCTTTACCGATGTAAGACTCGACCATAATGGTCATAATTTGTGTAAGACGGTATGTATGGATGTAAGACTCTTGTTATTCAGTTCTGTGTGTTCAGTGAGCATTGATCTCTGGGATCACTATACACGTGCATTCGGTGATCACAACTTATGAGTCGGGGTACCCACAGAGCTGGTATCAGAGCCATCCTGACTGTAGGAAGCCTTAGTTAGCATGGACGCTAGTTAAACTTGAGACCATCTAAACCTCTCTTCTTTTCTGAAGCTACCCCACCCAAGATGCATTTTCCCTTATTGACCTCTCCCATTCAACCTTTGTAGATGGCTGCCGTACCCGAAGACTTCCTGACCACCGGATTTCCCGTGCTTCTCGAGGATAGCCTCAAGAGGTGCCAGTTCCACTGAGCCCCCACTTTCACCTACCATGAGCATTGGATCAATGACGCCGAGACGGAGTATCATGTGGAAGTGATCGTGAAGGCCAATGACTCTCCAACAAGCTGGTTCTTCGAGGGACCCCAGATGGCAACACTAGTTCTTGCCGTCGAGACGGCAACCCTCAAGGCACTCACTCGCCTCCGAGACCTTCTTCCAGAGATGGCAGACGAGTTGGCAACCCGTTTCTTGCCTTATCGGAAGGAAGGCGAGGATGAGAGCAATGCACCAGCTCCACCACTAGAGGAAGGACTTCCACTCCGATTCCAGACCTACTTCAGTCTTGTGCCGATAGTTTGGCGCAACACTTGGCCGCGGAATCAATGGAACTCCGAAAGGAACTTCATGAGACCAAGGCACTTCTTCGCCAAGCACAAGAGAAGACGAATAGGATCAAGAAGGAAGGTGCTCCCCCTGGACAGCCCGCAATCGCATACAGAGGCGGAAGACCCCCAAAGGATGGAGGACCACCACAGCAACCCCGCATGAGCGCAAGGGATTACCGCAGGCTCTTCACCCCACCAGCAAAGCAACGCCACGTTGAACTCCTCCACTCCCCCACCCCTTCAAGCAGTGAAGAAAGCCGCGCTACTGATGAAAAGGAGGAAGACCCAGAAGAGCCAGACTACGCGACCGAGCATTCCACCACTTAGGCATCATTCACAACTTGGATATGCCCGTTAGTAACCCTCCGGTAGGATAGGTCGTGTACCCCTATGCGAAGTCGAGTCCATGTAATGGTTTTTATGAAACCATGTAGTGTTGTGTTTGCTTTTGCTGTGTTTGATGGACGTCGTGCTTTCCTTCGGGAACTTGTAAACGACTACATCACCCATTTGGACTTTAATGAATGTGTTTGGCCCTTGCATGAAAACAATTAGTGTCATACCAACCCCCTTACTAGGCACCCCATCTATGTTGCTTTCCCCATCTTTTCCCAATCATGAAACCTTGACCACTCCAACAGGATGCCTGTAGTAACACGTACTGGTACCTCTACCCAGCAGCAAGAAGCCGGAGGTTCTGCTGAAGCGGGAGTCAGCCAGGACCAAGCCCAAGGACAGACTCCACCCCCACCACCTCCTCCAAGCATGGACATGGCTCAGCTTCTCCAAGCCTTCCGAGAGGAACGCCAAGCCAACACTGCAGCCCTCCAGATGATTGCTCAAGCTATCAACCGCCAGCCGGCGGGACACGGCCATGGACGTTCCACACTGGTGGAGTTCAAGAAGCATGCACCACCCACTTTCATCGAGACTGCTGAACCCCTGGATGCAGACGACTGGGTCCGCACCATTGAGGATCTGCTGGCACTAGTCGGATGCACTGAGGACCGTGATAAAGTGGCGTATGCTACCCACTGTCTCGGGGGGACTACCAGAGCTTGGTGGGATGGATTCAAGGCTATGCATGTTGAGCAAGACATCACTTGGAACACCTTCAAGACAGAATTCCGCAAGGCCCACATTCCTTCTGGAATCATGGCCATCAAGAAGCGTGAGTTCCGAGCCCTGAAGCAAGGTAGTAGCACTGTCAAGGAGTACATGCAGAAGTTCAGTGTTCTCTCAAGGTATGTCCCTGAGGATGTCAGCACTGATGCTGCCAAAAGGGAGCGCTTCATGGAAGGCCTTAACCAGACTCTGCAGTACTCGCTTGTTGTGTGTGACTGCCCAACCTTTCCTGATCTGGTGAACAAGGCACTCATGCTTGAGGACAAGCGACGTGCCTTGGATGACACTCGTAAGCGCAAGATGATCAGCAAAGGTAGCTCCAGCAACCAGAAGCCTCGCCCGTGGCAGCCAGCCCTGGTCAAGCCAACCTATCAGCAACCAAGAGCTCCTGCACCCCGCACCAACTATCCACCTCAGCAGTATGCCAACCCCAGGCCAGCTTACAACAACCCCAATAACAATGCTGGCAAGGGCGTCATCCCCAATCAAGTCACTTGCTTCGGATGTGGACAGCCAGGACACTACTCCAAGAATTGCCCCAACAAGAAGCCCGACGCCCCGCGCCCCAATGCGCAGAACCCAGGCCAAGGCCATGGAATGCCACCAAGGAACCAAGCTCCCCGCAACCTGCCCAACAATGGCAAGGGACGTGTGAATCATGTCACTGCGGAAGAAGCCCAGGAAGACCCGGACGTCCTGCTGGGTACGTTCCTTGTCAATTCAGCACCCGCAACTGTTTTGTTTGATTCTGGAGCCACGCATTCACTTGTCACCCATAAGTTTGCATTAAAAAGTGGCATGACCCCTACACTCCTGTATAACCCTATGGTGGTACAAACCCCCGGAGCAGAGATGAGAGCCAAGACAGGATGTAGAGGAGTCGAGATTGTCATTAATGGGGTAGACTTCCTGGCAGACCTTATCATCTTAGGATCACAAGACTTGGATGTGATCCTAGGAATGAATTGGCTCATCAAGCACCAAGGCTTAATAGACTGCGCCAACCGGTCTGTCACTGTGACCAATGACCAAGGAGTCGAAGTTAAATTCGCCTCCAACCCCTCCTCTGCTCAAGCCAACCAAGTCAACTGTCTGACTAAAGTTGGATTGGAGCAAGTGCCGGTAGTATGCGAATACCCCGATGTCTTTCCTGATGAGTTACCAGGAATGCCTCCTGACCGAGACATTGAGTTCATCATCGAGCTCATGCCCGGAGCAGGACCCATTTATAAGAAGCCTTATAGAATGGGATCGGAGGAGTTAGCAGAATTGAAGAAGCAGCTGGAAGAGCAGTTGAGGAAGGGATTTATCCGCCCTAGTGCCTCCCCATGGGGATCACCTATTCTGTTTGTGGCAAAGAAGGACGGTACCATCCGCTTGTGCATTGACTACCGCTCCCTCAATGAAGTTACAATCAAGAACAAGTACCCACTTCCCAAGATTGAAGATCTGTTTGATCAACTCAATGGGGCCAAGGTGTTCTCCAAGATCGACCTCAGATCTGGGTACTACCAACTGAAGATCAGACCCCAAGATATTCCGAAGACGGCATTCGTAACCAGATATGGCCTGTATGAATGCACGGTCATGTCCTTTGGGTTGACCAATGCCCCAGCTTCATGTATCTCATGAATAAGGTCTTCATGGAATATTTGGACAAGTTTGTCGTTGTCTTCATTGATGACATTCTTGTCTTCTCGAAGTCGGAAGAAGAGCACGAGCAACACTTGAGGATGGTCCTAAACAAGCTTCGAGAGCACCAACTATATGCCAAGTTCAGCAAGTGTGAATTCTGGCTGCGTGAAGTTGGATTCCTGGGTCATGTTCTTACTGAAGAGGGATTGTCAGTCGACCCTGCTAAGATTGAAGCCGTGACTGAATGGCAATCCCCGAGCAATGTGAAGGAAGTCAGAAGCTTCCTCGGACTCGCAGGATATTACCGCAAGTTCGTTGAAGGATTCTCGAGCATTGCCCGACCCATGACTCAGCTCTTGAAGAAGGACAAGAAGTTCGAATGGACGCCGAAGTGCGAAGAGAGCTTCCAGGAGCTGAAGAAGAGGCTAACCACTGCCCCAGTTCTGGCCACACCAGATATACACAAGGAGTTTGTGATATATTGTGATGCGTCAAGAATCGGACTGGGAGGTGTTCTGATGCAAGAAGGCAGAGTCGTAGCCTACCTTTCAAGGCAACTACGACCTCACGAAGAGAACTATGCTACTCATGACCTCGAGCTAGCAGTAGTGGTTCATGCCGTGAAGACTTGGCGACATTACCTCTTGGGGAAGCGATGTGAGATATACACGGATCACAAGAGTCTGAAGTATATTTTCACTCAAAGGGAATTGAACATGAGGCAAAGAAGATGGCTGGAGTTGATAAAGGATTATGACCTCAGTGTTCAATACCACCCTGGAAAGGCTAATGTGGTAGCAGATGCGTTGAGCAGGAAGGCTTGCTCCTTGAATGCTATGCTAAAGCACAAGCTACCCGCCTTGTATGAAGAACTTGAAAGCTTCGGGTTGGAACTGGTTGCACCAGGATTCTTGGCCAACCTCGAAGTTAAGCCTACCTTGATGGATGATATCAAGGAAGCTCAGAAAGGGCATGAGAGTATTGAAGGCATCAAGAGGAAGATCAAGGCAGGCAAGGCCTCAGGATTCTCAGAGGATGAGGAAGGAACTGTGTGGTTTGGGAATCGCATCTGCATGCCCAACAAGGTTGAGCTCAAGAACCTGATCTTGCAAGAAGCTCACGACAGCCCATATTCCATCCACCCTGGAGGCACCAAGATGTATCAAGACCTGAAGGAAAGATTTTGGTGGCACGGGATGAAAAGGGAGATTGCCACCTATGTCGCAAAGTGTGACGTATGCCAGAGAATCAAAGCTGAACATCAGCGACCTGCTGGATTACTCCAACCACTCAAGGTTCCCGAGTGGAAATGGGAGAAAGTCGGGATGGACTTCATCACCGGTTTACCCAGGTCAAACAAGGGACATGACTCCATCTGGGTCATCGTTGACCATTTGACCAAGGTGGCCCACTTCATTCCTGTCAAGACAACCTACAAGGGGAACCAGTTAGCCAGTCTCTACATCAACCGAATCGTCACCCTTCATGGTGTTCCCAAGGAGATTGTGTCAGATCGAGGAACCCAGTTCACCTCAAGGTTTTGGAAGAAATTCCAGGAGGCCATGGGGACCAAGCTGTCCTTCAGCACTGCTTTCCACCCACAGACCGGAGGTCAGACAGAGCGAGTAAATCAAATACTCGAAGACATGCTCCGAGCCTGTGTCTTAGCTTATGGAGCTAAGTGGGAAGATTGCCTCCCTTTCGCCGAGTTCTCTTACAACAACAGTTACCAGGCAAGCCTTCAGATGGCACCATTTGAAGTGTTATACGGGCGGAAGTGCCGTACACCTCTCAATTGGTCAGAGATCGGTGAAGGACTTGTCTTTGGGCCGGATATCCTCCGTGAAGCCGAAGAGCAAGTCCATCTTGTCAGAGAGCGTCTGAAGTCTGCCAAGTCTAGACAGAAGAGCTACGCTGACTCACGTCGTAGAGACATAAACTTCCGAGTTGGAGACCATGTCTATCTCCGGGTCACCCCTCTCAAAGGAGCCCAGCGCTTCCATGTCAAAGGGAAGCTCGCTCCGAGATACATTGGCCCCTTCAAGATCATGGAACGACGAGGAGAAGTGGCTTACCAGTTGGAACTTCCACCTGAACTTTCTGATGTGCACAACGTGTTCCACGTGTCACAACTCCGGAAGTGTCTCCAAGTTCCAGACAAGCCTGATCTCTACAAGGACGTCAATCACCAGGCCATTGACCTTCAGCCTGATTTGACTTATCGTGAGAGGCCCATCTGCATTCTGGATGAGGCTGAGCGACGCACTCGAAGCCGAACCATCAAGTACTTCAAGGTCCAATGGAGCAACCACTCTGAAGCAGAAGCAACTTGGGAGCGTGAAGACTACCTTAGATCCGAATTCCCGTATCTCTTTAAAGCCTAGTTTAGGAATCTCGGGGACGAGATTCTTGTAAGGGGGGTAGGTCTATCACACCCTGCATTTTGTAACATTTCATTTTCATTAATAAAGCATGAAAATTTGGACCAACAAAAACTTTTTGCTTTATTTGGCTTTTATTTGGTGTTGGTTTTCCCTATGTGGTTTTCAAGTGCTCTTAATAGTCAACCACTCCACCCTCTATATTTCATTTCCTTACCCCAAGCTCCTGACCAATGACCATGCCATGTGTATAGTGCAATATAGAATTTTCTTACAAAAATAATTTGGCCAGAAAGTATTTTCTAAATTTAGTTTTCCAAAAACCCCTGAATTGAGGTTTGCACTGCAAGTACTTGATTAAGGGCAGTAAAAATCTTTCCAAAAATATATTTGATTCCTATTAGATATAGGATACCTAGAAACCACAAAAATATAATTTTAAAAGTTGTTTTACTATTTTATTTAAAAGCTTTTTCTTAAGGCCAGAAATGGTCTTTAATAGGGAAAAATTATTTTATTGTTTTAAAAATATTTGACAAAATTTAGGGGAACTCATAGGACATATATTGTCCATATATAAGAGTTTCAACACATGGTCATGTTCAAAATATTGGACAAATCCCTCTAAAACCCTTCCTGGATATTTCAAGCTTTTGAAATATTTACAAAGGAATTATTCTTCCAAAATTCCAGGAAAATTCTATCATGTCACATATGACATATTAGATGATCTTGCCAAGTCTCATGACTTGGAGAACAAGATAACACCATCAAAACCCCTCAAAACTATATCTGTCCATTCTGAAGTTTGATCAACTTTACATTGCCAAATGTGTCCAAATGTGCTCAAACTTGGTGAACATGCTTCATGGTTCCAATGATGCATCTGGACCAAATGGCACAGGTTGGAGAAGAGGAAATCTTGGTCAAAGTGCCTCAAAACCCTCTCTGACCAGAATCAAATTTGAGCAACTTTGTACTACCAACTTTCTCCCATTGACCCCAACTTTTGTGAGCATGTTCACATGACCAAATGAGGCCACTACACAAAGTGGTTCATCAAGGAGAAGTGTTATGCTCAATTAGATCTACTCAAGTCTATTTCTGCTCATTTCTAGGGTTCACAAAAGTTGCATTGGCAACTTTGCCCAAATAATCTCCTAATTGGTGGAGGGCTATATTTATATGAGTCATTTCACCTTGTGGAGTCTCATGGAAATTGGAGTCCATTTGCTTGCTCAAAACTCTATCAAACACCTTCTGACATTTTGCAAAAATCACTGTTTTGACCCCATTCACTATTCTTGGAGAGCTCCAATTTTTACCACAGCTCTTTCTAGTCCTCTTTCACCTCCAGTAACAATGGCAAGTCCCCAGCTCAATAATTGAGGGGTGAAACCCCCCTCTTTCTCTCTCTGGACAGCCCTTTCTCCCTCTTCCTCACCTCCCTCCTCCATCCAGTGGCCATCCAGGGCATCCAATGCCTCCCCCTCCTTCTTTACTACCCCCTGGCACTACTGGAAATGGTTGGCCGCGTCCCCAGGGCATAAACAATGCCATGGCCGCCATATGGGCGCTCTGGAGCGCGCTACAGTGCGCTCCCACACTGTAGCCGCCCTCTGCCCAACGGCTCCGGCCACCTCGGGCCTTCCCCTCGCGCCAGCCGAGGCGCCTCGACGTCCGCGACACGCCACGGCGCTGTCCCCCTCCTCTCTCCTCCTTCCCCGCGCCTCCGCGCTATCAAACAGAACCGCCCGAGCGCACCAATGGCGCTGCTCACACGCGCGCACCCCTGACCCCTCCCCACTCCTTCTCTCTTCTTCCCCTAGGCGTAGTCGATGCCCACGAACACCCCAGACACAACCCAGCAGCCCCCCGTGACCCGTGACGACGACAACAAGCTCGCCGGCACACAGGTCCACGGTGGACCACCGTGCGGCTATTTAAGCTCGCCCCGGGCCGCTCCAGTGGCATTCGCCTCCTCCTCACGCCTCCAGGAGCACGCCCGCACCACCCAATCACCCCCGGAGAGCCTCTGTGCTCGGAATCGACCGGAGCTCCGCCGCTTCGGGTCGCCGTCGATCTCAGGGTACAGGCTCCCTCCGCCCCTTCTCTCCGTCGATCTGAACTCTCCTCACCTCCCTGACTCTTTTCCCTCCGTTTCCCCTCTCTGTCGCAGCCGGAAGCGACCGGAACCACCGCCTCCCGAAGCTCCTCCGCCACGAACCTCGTCGCCGGCGAACCAGGCACCCCCGCCGGCCAAGTCCACCACCCACCGACGTGCGGCGGCCCCCTGAAGCCATCCCCGCACTCGCCGGAGCTCGCCGTCGCCTGCATCGTCGCCGGTGAGCACGCCGGCCCTCTGGTCGCGAGGTCGGAGATGACAGGCGGGCCCCGCCTGTCGTCCTCACCTCTCTCTCGCCCCCTCTCTCTCCCACTGGCAGCTGGGCCCCGCCCGTCAGGTTTGAAAACCTGGCGCGCGCGCGCGCGCTGTGCGCTGGCTCGGCTGGGCTGGCCTGCTGGCTGGGCCGCTGCCCTGCGGCTGTTCTGGCCCAGCAGGCACAGTGCCTCTTTTCTTTTTCTTTTCTGTCACTCATTCCAAAAATTCCACAGGACACAATATTTGTCCAAATGGATTAATTCCAATTTCTAAAATCCCCAAATATTGCAACCTATTTAATGGTGCAACTTTCATTCAAATCCAACCAACCTTTCTTCACTGAAAATATTTAAATGTGATTTTTAGCATTTAAATGTGCCTCTGAAAATCCATATCTCCTGTTCCTCCACTCCAAATCCAAAACTAGCAAGTTTTCCCATCTTATATTTCCATCTAATATTTTACAAAAAGAGTTGACATTTTTTTGAGCACTTTGATTTTTTCTGTTTTATTATTGCCTTATTATCCCGTTATTATTTTGCGACGATAGATTGCGTTGCTGACGAAGGGGTTGGACCAGAAGACTTTGAAGACCCCGAAGACTTTGTTGAGCCAGGCAAGCAGCCCTTTGACCATGTCTATGAAACCCTTTTTATGCATGTCATATAGCACTTATTATTGTTGCATTGGAATCATGAAGGATGGGTAACCACTTGGGTGGGTTGCCTCCGTTACTTTTCTCGTTGACACTTGCATTGTGCATGACCCTACCTTCTTATGAGGGTTATGACGATGGGAGTAGATAGGATGCTAATGTAGATGCTACGCAATAAGGGATGGGTTTATGCATGGTGAAGGAGGCAAAGCTTTCTCAAAAGACTTTTCGAAAACCCCGTCGGGTGCCACTTATGCCCGAGGGAGATGATGAGATGGGTAACCACTTGATGACGAAGTGGTGTACCGAGGCAAGGGTGTGTGTTGTTTTCGAAAACGGATTGGTCGGAGTTGCGACCGTTATTCCAACCTTACATGTGCGACCACTCTACCCTTATATGGGAAAGGGCATTATTGATTACCTAGGTCGATACTAGCTTGGAGCCCGCATTACTAGTGACGGGGGAGAGTTGGTGCTCTCTCTCGGGACGGGGTCGTGCCAGGTAGGGCGGCCATGTCTGTCTTTACAGCACCGGACACACCGTTGGTACCCCGTGCTTGTGGTATGTGATGAATATGGGAGCGAGTCTCCACAACTTTATGATGTGAAATGTTTGGCACGGGGGTTACTACCAATCGAGTGGACTCCATGTTAGTGTCGTCTAGGGAAAGGTAGTGATCGGGTGCTTACCCCGGGTACTTGAGGTACCGCGGGTCGTGGATGACACGGAAGTTCCCCGGATCTAGTGGGTAAAGTGTGCAACCTCTATAGAGTGTAAAACTATTCGAATAGCCGTGTCCACGGTCATGGACAGTTGGGTAACCGCTCTTGGGCTACGTCCACTT
Organism: Triticum timopheevii; assembly: GCA_963921465.1. Taxonomy (NCBI): domain Eukaryota; kingdom Viridiplantae; phylum Streptophyta; class Magnoliopsida; order Poales; family Poaceae; genus Triticum; species Triticum timopheevii. The sequence goes on along the minus strand of OY997264.1, from coordinate 59,800,020 downwards.
GTTTTCAAACCCAGTGTGTGTGAGATGATGGAGATGTCTTGGATCAAGTCAAAGGACTTGACACGATTGAGATGGGTTGGTGCCCACTCTGTTTATGATAAATGGGTTGGTGCCCATTCTATTTATGTTGATATCTGTGACCAGATCTCATGGTTACTTAAATTCTTTTGATGCATGCTTTATAGGATGTTGAACATGTCATTGCACTCAAAACTAGCTTTATGCAAAACTTTACCTATGTCATGCATTACTGTTCCTTGAACCAAATCATGGGTTGCTTGCGAGTACATTCAAAGTACTCATTGGCTTGCCACTGGTTATTTAATTGACCAGGCATGGAAGAACCGGAGTTCGAAGAAGAGTTCTTTGGAGACGAACATGCGAACTAGGACGTTTCCCAGTCAGAATGCCTGTAGGGTTAAGGCAGATGGCATGGGTTCTATTATCGACGAAGATTTCCGCTGCTTTGTGTTTCATTTGATGTTCAGCCCTTAAGGCTTTACCGATGTAAGACTCGACCATAATGGTCATAATTTGTGTAAGACGGTATGTATGGATGTAAGACTCTTGTTATTCAGTTCTGTGTGTTCAGTGAGCATTGATCTCTGGGATCACTGTACACGTGCATTCGGTGATCACGACTTACGAGTCGGGGTACCCACACGCACTGGGGCCTGTTCAAGCATATATTCACGTGTCGCTCTCAGACCGTGAAGAAGGCTAGCCAGATGACGACAAAACCAAAGTTATCCAGATGTGTGGAGGTCTGGGGATCCAGATGAGGAACAAGAGCACCTTCCCCGCCATGACGTTCCCCGAGTCGGTCAGAGGCTGGTAGTCGACCTGGTTCTACTGCCGGAATGAATCGAAGCCGGGACAGTCGAGTGGACTCCCTCAGTTTACCATGGACCGAGCCAACAAACCTTCCTCTCAGAAGGTGATTCCGGAGGAGAAAGCCGACATGAAGATGCTGATGGAGCGCGTAGTCCAGGATGTTCGGGAGGGAGTGACGGGTATGGATCTCCTGGAGGTTTTTCTTAGGCGGCACATCCAGCCTCTTCAGTTCCGGAGCCATTGCCTGTGGTTGTACCGCGGGACTGAAGATGAGACTCGGATCAATCCATAAGCAGTCGACAATGCCACGCTGGAAAGGTGGATGGCCGCGGTCACTGGGAACAAGGATAACCCTCATGGAGCCAGGAGGATTCCTCCACTCGACCACCGCAGCATTCCAGACAAGCTATGCCCACTCTACCTCCAATTGTATTCTTGCCATACTTATTTCCGTTTTCTTTACAAATTGGTCGATTGATCTTTGTCTTGATGTCTAACAGGCCTTCACCAAACTGTACTCTATGCCCAATTGAGCACAGACTCCGACTGAAGAGGGAGAAGCGAGTGGGGGCGAGAGACAGGAGGAGTGGGACTCGGATGCTGCTGAAGATGATGATGATGATGACGATGAGGAGGAAGAAGACGAGGAGGAGGAGGAGGAGGTCGTACCACCGCGTTTGGAAAGGCGGTCGAAGCTTGCCCATGACCCTGTGACTGAACGTGGTAAGGGGGTTGCGACTGTCGTGCAATCGACCAAGCGCCCTCGGACCACTTCTCCGGTGCCGACTGAAAAGGCTCCGAAGCAGTCCAGGGTGGCACCGTCGAAGCCGACCAAGGTCCTGCCGAAGATGAAGGTGTCCATCCCCACCATATCAGGGTAAACATGCTGCTTGAGTCTTCTTGTTTTGTGGGAGCTTTATCCTTGATTGACACTTGAGTTTGCCGACTGACTTTTTGGAATTGCAGTGCTGCTACTTCCGATACCTCAGCCAGGGCCGACGATCATGAGATGGAGGATGCCGCAACCTCAAAACCTGGTATCACTCTCTTAATTCCGTTTTTAGTCGATTGACTCTTCATCTCTAATTCTGATTCTTTTCTGTAGCTCCATCCAATGTCGTTATCACTCTTCCTGATGATGATGACGATGAGGAACCACTGAAGCACAGGAGGAGCAGGAAAGCGTCTGCTGGCAGGGTTGCCCAGGATGTGACGGCGCCCGAGACTCTGGTCGCGGAGGAGGAGAACACCACTCGACACACCGTGTCCTTCGCGGTGCCGTTGACGAGTGCTCACCCTGCTTCGTCGAGTGCTGCACAGCCTTCCCTCTTCACGACGCACCACGTCCCAGAGGACCAAGCCAGTGCTGCAAAGGAAGCGATACGCCAAACAGGGGTCATGATGGAGCAAGTGAAGGCCATCCGGGAAGCAAGCCAGGCAGCTTAGGACGCCAGCTTTGCCCTTCAAAGCAATGTTCAGGTCAGTCGACCATCGCTTGTTCTGTTAGGATATGCTATCTGAAAGTCTTTCTGTTCGGAATCCGTAGTAGTCACCCGCTGGGTGTGTCGATTTAGAACTCCGGTTTTAGCGGGGGCATGCTGAGTGCACCCGCTGGGTGTAGTCCCCAAGGCTATGGTCGACTGCTGGCAGTCGGTCATAGGTTTTATAAATTAAGTCGAATGGATTTCGCATAACCGGTGGGAGCACGCTGAGTGCACCCACTGGGTGTAGTCCCCGAGATTGTGGTCGACTGCTGGCAGTCGGTTACAGTCTGAAGAATACATCCTGTTGTAGTCGTTTTTTTAGTCGACTGGTCGACTCTATCTTAATAGAACTAGTGGGGGCACGCTGAGTGCACCCACTGGGTGTAGTCCCCGAGACTACGGTCGAATGTTTGTATTCGGCTGTAGTCTTAGAAAACACTTGATTTTTCCTTATCCACTCGGAAGTGAATTATCTTTGACATTTTGTCGATTGGTTCTTCACAGAAATCCTACAACCTTGCAGCTCGTTACACGGAGCTGGAGAACAAGCACATCTAGCTCGAGCTGGATCTGAAGCTGGTCCAAGAGAATCTGACGAAGGCGAAGGAGGAGACCAAAGGTATGTTCGGTGAGACCTCGACGACTCTTTTTTTCCTTCATTTGTTTCAAAATCTGACCTTGCTGTAACTTGCAGGCAAGGTGAAGGAGGCCCAGAAGAAAAAAGACCTTGAGCTAGCTGAGAAGATCAAGCTTGCTGACGAGAAGTTAGATTCAATCACCAAGGTTGAAGAAGAAAATACTAATATGAAAGTTGCTCTTGCGATTGCCAACAAGGAGGTCAGTCGACTGAAAACTGACAAAGCTGCCCTGAACGACAAGGCCAGTCAGTTGACTGGGAAGAAGAATGATCTGGAGGCCTTCCTGAGTGGACTTGCCAAGAAGTTGTTCCTCATGCTCAAAGGTAACCCTTTGCACTCAACAATCATTTTTAACAGTGATCTTTCCATTCGACCATTGTCTTGATTCAGTGATTGTATTTGTAGAATTTTGTCAAAACTTTGAAGAGGAAACTAGTCGGCTGGTACCGAACCTGGACCCCGTCAACTCTCCGGTGAACGATGAAGTTTCCATGAACGTGTTCTGACTTTAGTCTTGCGTTGCTGCCGTCGTTGATTATCTTGCAAGGCTGAAGGTCGCCACTTCTCGCATCGACTCCACGCTCTGGCCTGGGGAGACACTCCAGAACGACCTCGAGTCGCTGATGGCTCGACTAAACACGGTTCCTGGTCGAGTGCAGGAGTGGAAAAAGTCCTCTGCTAGGTGCGGCGCAGATGTTGCTCTGTGTCTGGCTCGAGTCCACTGCAAGGATGCGCGAAAAGACAAGCTGGCGGCCCTTCGGGTGGCCAAAACCAAGAAACATGACTTCAGATCCTTCATGGAGACCTTCATCGCTGCTGCCACTCGGATCGCGGACGGAATTGATCTTGATGTGTTTGTTGCACCTTCCAGCCCTCCACAGGAGGGGTAAAAAACTTCTTTGAGTTCGACACTTTAAATTTGCCTCGGTATGCCGAGTGATTTTGTAACCGATAAACCTTAACAGGCTTAGCGCCTGAGCACTTTCGGTTCCTTTAGGTATCGATCTGAACTTGGATTTGATGTTTGAATATGCTTGCTTTTGGCTTGAAATGTCTTTTGCAGGTTTAAAGCAAGACGCCCACTACAGTCGACTTATTCTTTAATTCACTTAGGCGAGCACTGGGCTGCAGCTAAGTCCCCGAGTGAGAGGTTTGCTCTTCACTCGGCAGGATTTTTGTAACTTAGGCGAGCGCTGGGCTGCAGCTAAGCCTCCGAGTGAGAGGTCTGCTCCACGCTCGGTAGGATTTTTATGTCTTAGGCGAGCACGGGGCTGCAGCTAAGCCCCCGAGTGGGAGGTCTGCTCCACACTCGGTAGGATTTTTATTTCTTAAGCGAGCACGGGGTTGCAGCTAAGCCCCCGAGTGGGAGGTCTGCTCCACACTCGGTAGGATTTTTATATCTTAGGCGAGCACGGGGCTGCAGCTAAGCCCCCGAGTGGGAGGTCTGCTCCACACTCGGTAGGATTTTCACATTGTACTTGTGGCGTAGCTCAGACGAGAGGGACGCAGTCGACCTGCACCTCGTCCTCCTTACGACCGCACATTGTACTTGTGTCGTAGCTCAGAGGAGAAGGTTGCAGTCGACCTGCGCCTCGTCCCCCTTGCGAGCGCATGTTGTATTTGTGGCGTAGCTCAGAGGAGAGGGTCGCAGTCGACCTGCGCCTCGTCCTTCTTGCAAGCGCACGTTGTATTTGTACTTAGGCGAGTGCTCGGACTGCAGCTAAGCCCCCGAGTGAAAGTCTGGCTTATCACTCGGTAGGATTTTGTTCAAACTTAGGCGAGCACTGGGCTGCAGCTAAGCCCCCGAGTGGGAGGTCTGCTCCACACTCGGTAGGATTTTCACATTGTACTTGTGGCGTAGCTCAGAGGAGAGGGACGCAGTCGACCTGCACCTCGTCCTCCTTATGACCGCACATTGTACTTGTGGCGTAGCTCAGAGGAGAAGGTTGCAGTCGACCTGTGCCTCGTCCTCCTTGCGAGCGCACGTTGTATTTGTGGCATAGCTCAGAGGAGAGGGTCGCAGTCGACCTGCGCCTCGTCCTCCTTGCGAGCGCACGTTGTATTTGTACTTAGGCGAGTGCTCGGACTGCAGCTAAGCCCCCGAGTGAAAGTCTGGCTTATCACTCGGTAGGATTTTGCTCAAACTTAGGCAAGCACTGGGCTGCAGCTAAGCCCCCGAGTGGAAGTCTGGCTTACCACTCGGTAGGATTTTGTTCAAACTTAGGCGAGCACTGGGCTGCAGCTAAGCCCCCGAGTGGAAGTCTAGCTTACCACTCGGTAGGATTTTATTGAAACTTAGGTGAAACGGATTCGCAGCTAAGCCCCTGAGTGGGAGGCTGGCTCACCACTCGGTAAGGATTTTTTTTACAAACTTAGGCAAAACGGATTCGCGGCTAAGTCACCCACTGAGGGGGAAATTTTCACTGAACAAATAAAAGTGACAAAAATCATTGGGGAAAATATGACACTATTATCTTGCAAAACATGGACTACAGAAGTACTTTTATTACAACTCATTCGAGTGATAAACTTACGTGTAAAATGGGCGGAGTAGTTCCGCGTTCCAAGCTCAGGGCTTGTCGATATTGTGTTTGACGTTGTAGAGACGGTACGCCCCGTTGTGGAGGACCTTGGTGACGATGAAGGGTCCTTCCCAAGAAGGAGCAAGCTTGTGCCGTTTCTGCTGATCGACTCGGAGAACCAAATCCCCTTCCTGGAAGGCTCGACTCTTCACGTTTCTGGCATGGAAGCGACGCAAGTCTTGTTGGTAGATGGTCGATCGGATCAGAGCCATCTCCCTTTCTTCCTCTAAAAGGTCGACTGCGTCCTGCCACGCTTGGTCAGCTTCTGCTTCGTTGTAGAGTTCAGCTCGAGGAGCATTGTGGAGAAGATCACTCGGCAAGACTGCTTCAGCTCCATAGACCAAGAAGCATGGCGTTCTCCCGGTCGACCGATTAGGCGTGGTCCGCAGTCCCCAAAGCACCGAGGGGAGTTCGTCGACCCATGCTCCAGCCGCATGTTTGAGATCGCGCATCAGTCGGGGTTTCAACCCTTTGAGGATCAGGCCATTGGCTCATTCTGCTTGTCCATTCGACTGCGGATGGGCGACTGAAGCATCGTCGACTCGTGTACCTTGAGAGTTGCAGAAATCCCTGAATTCTTTTGAGTCAAAGTTCGACCCATTATCTGTAATGATGCTGTGTGGGACCCCATATCTGAATATCAGTTCCCTGATGAAGCTAACAGCGTTACCGGCGTCGAGATTCTTGATGGGTTTAGCCTCAATCCACTTGGTGAACTTGTTGACCGCCACCAGTACATGTGTGAAACCGCTTCGACCTGTTCTCAAGGGGCCGACCATATCCAACCCCCATACTGCGAAGGGCCAGACGAGTGGAATGGTCTTCAGAGCTGACGCGGGCTTGTGTGACATATTTGAGTAGAACTGACATCCTTCGCACATGTCCACTATTTCCTTTGCCATCTCATTCGCCTTTGGCCAGTAAAATCCAGCTCGGTATGCTTTGGCCACGATGGTCCGAGAGGACGCATGATGACCACAGGTCCCCGAGTGGATATCATCAAGGATGATTCGACCTTCTTTTGGCGTTATGCACTTTTGACCAACTCCAGTCGCGCTCTCTCTATACAACTGTCCTTTGATTACGGTAAAGGCCTTGGATTGACGGACGATCTGTCGACCCTCTTCCTCATCTTCTGGGAGCTCTTTTCTCAGGATATACGCGATATATGGAACTGTCCAGTCAGGAGTGACTACCAAGACCTCCATAACCAAGTCGACCACTGCTGGGACTTCTACTTCAGTCGGATCCGTGGCACTCTTGGGTTGCGAGGCTTCTTCAGTGAAAGGGTCCTCTTTAATTGACCGAGTATGTATATGCTCCAAGAACACACCACTCGGAATGGCTTCTCTCTTGGAACCTATCTTTGCCAAATCATCAGCTGCTTGATTTTTCAGTCGGGGTATATGATGGAGCTCTAACCCCTCAAACTTCTTTTCCAGCTTCCTCACTGCGTTGCAGAATCCAGTCATGGCTGGGCTTCTCACGTCCCACTCCTTCATCACTTGGTTGACCACTAAATCTGAATCGCCATAGACCATTAAGCGACGGACGCCGAGTGAAATGGCCATGCGCAATCCATATAAAAGGGCCTCATACTCTGCCTCATTGTTAGAGGAATCAAAGTGAATCTGGAGCACGTATCTGAGCTTATCTCCTTTGGGGGAAACCAGGACAACCCCAGCAACAGAACCATTCAACATCTTAGAGCCATCAAAGAACATGGTCCAATGCTCCGAGTGAACCTCAGTCGGCTGCTGTTGTTCAATCCACTCGGCGAGGAAATCTGCTATTGCCTGGGACATAATGGCTTTCTTTGCCTCAAACATGATATCAAGGGGAAGAAGTTCAATCGCCCATTTCGCCACTCGACCAGTTGCATCTCTGTTGTGAAAAATCTCTGAAAGTGGAGCGTCGCTGACGACTGTGATGGAATGATCAGAGAAATAATGAGGATCCTTCTTCGTGGTCATGTATATCCCATACACAAGCTTCTGATAATGAGGGTATCTCTACTTGGACGGAGTCAAAACTTCAGACAAATAATACACTGGGCGCTAAACTTTGAAGGCTTTCCCTTCTTCTTCCCGCTCGACCGTAAGTACTGTACTGACGACTTGTCCTGTGGCTGCAATATAAAGCAACATAGGCTCTTTGCTGATTGGAGCAGCAAGCACCGGCTGGGTGGAGAGCAGAGCTTTTAGCTCGGCAAACGCTGCATCAGCTTCTGGAGTCCACTCGAACTTGTCTACCTTCTTCATCAGTCGGTAAAGAGGCAATGCCTTTTCACCGAGTCGTGAGATCAATCGACTTGATGCGGCCAAGCATCCAGTAAGCATCTGGACATCGTGCACTCGCACGGGGCGTTTCATTCGGAGTATAGTGCCGATATTTTCTGGATTAGCGTCGATCCCTCGTTCGGAAACTAGAAAACCGAGTAACTTGCCACCAGGAACTCCGAATGTGCACTTTGATGGATTAAGATCGATATCATACCTTCTGAGGTTGGCAAATGTTTCGGCGAGGTCAGTGAGCAGGTCGGAACCTTTTTGTGACTTGACCACGATATCATCCATATACGCTTCCACATTTCGACTGATTTGAGTGAGCAAACACTTCTAGATCATTCGCATAAATGTGGCTCCGGCATTCTTAAGGCCGAATGGCATGGTGATATAGCAGAAGCACCCGAATGGAGTGATGAAAGCTGTTTTTATCTCACCGGGTCCGTACAGACGGATCTGATGGTACCCGGAATAGGCGTCTAGAAAAGACAATCTCTCGCATCCCGCGGTCGAGTCAACAATTTGATCAATGCGAGGGAGAGGAAAATGATCTTTCGGGCAGGCCCGATTGATGTGCTTGAAATCAATGCACATTCGTAGTGATTTGTCCTTCTTAGGAACCATGACGACATTCGCGAGCCACTCGGAGTGGTATATCTCTCGGATAAATCCTGCCGCCAACAGTCGAGCCACTTCTTCACAAATAGCCTTTCTCTTCTGGACGGCAGACCGCCGAAGATGCTCTTTAACTAGTTTTGCAGATGAGTCGACTCTAAGACGATGCTCAGCCAGTCCCCTGGGAACACCCGGCATGTCAGCTGGCTTCCATGCAAAAATGTCCCAGTTCTCACGGAGGAACTGGATGAGCGCTTCTTCCTATTTAGGGTCGAGTGTGGTGGAGATGTGAGTCGGGGCTGCATTGGGGTCGGTCGGGTGAATATGGACAGGCTTCGTCTCATCGAACGACTGAAATGCAGATTCTGTGGCGGGTTTCTTGGCTCGCAGCAAATCACTCGGATCTGCGTTTTGCTTGTATTCTTCAAACTCGACCGCTGTCACCTGGGAATCGACAATCTTTGAGCCTTTCTGGAAACACTCTTCTGCCTTTTTCCGATCACCAGTGACAGTGATCACTCCTTTGGGGCCGGGCATCTTCAGTTTGAGGTAAACGTAACATGGTCGAGCCATGAACCGTGCGTAAGCTGGTCTCCCCAAAATAGCGTGATACGCACTCTGAAAATCCACGACCTCAAACGTCAGCTTTTCCTTGCGAAAATGTTTTGAATCTCCAGCACCACGTCCAGAGCTATTTGGCCGAGTGACTCGGCTTTCTTTCCTGGTATAACTCCATGAAAACTCATGTTACTGGTGCTCAGTCGGGACATCGGAATGCCCATTCCCTTCAGTGTGTCTGCATACAGCAAGTTCAGTCCGCTACCACCGTCCATCAGCACTTTCGTCAGCCGAGTGCCTTCGACAACTAGGTCGACCACCAAAGCTTGCCTCCCAGGGGTAGCAATATGAGTCGGGTGATCAGACTGGTCGAATGTGATGGGCATTTGGGACCATCTCAGATAACTTGGTTTTGCTGGGGCAACCATGTTCACCTCACGGTTAATGACCTTCAGTCGGCTCTTGCTCTCCACATCTGCGAAAATCATCAGAGTGGAGTTGACATGTGGATATCCTCCCTCACTGACCTCCTTGTCTTCGGCCTTGTCTGACTCCTTTTCCTTGTCCTTGAACTGTTTCCCTTGGAACTGCTGGATCAGCAGTTGACATTGGCGAGTGGTATGCTTCGGGTAAATGATATTACCCTCTTCATCTTTCTTCGTGTGGATGTGACACGGCATATTCATCACGTCGTTTCCTTCTTTATCCTTCACCTTCTTAGGTTTCCAGGATCCTTTGGGTTTCCCTTTGAACTTTCCCTGAGTCACGGCCAGAGCCTCTCCAGGAGCTGCTGGTTCGGCCTTCTGCTTCTGTTTCCGACTGGTGTTTCCCTTCTCCGACTGACCCGGCTTGTACTTGCCGCTTCGGAGTCGGTCTTCCTCTTCGCCGTTGGCGTACTTGGTAGCAATCTCCATCATCCGACTCAGGGTCATGTCTCCGGTTCGACCAAACTTCAAACTCAATTCTCTGTTCTTTACACCATCCTTGAAGGCGCAGACTGCCTGATGATCAGACACGTTCTCCACGGTATGATGCAAAGTGATCCATCTCTGAATATACTCTCTGAGAGTCTCATTCGTCTTCTGCACACAGACTTGCAGCTCTGTCAATCCTGTTGGTCGCTTGCAAGTTCCTTCAAATGTTCTGACGAACACTCGGGACAGATCTTCCCAAGTGTAAATGCTGCTAGGAGGTAACTGATTCAACCACGCTCTGGCAGAACCTTCCAACATGAGGGGCAAATGCTTCATGGCCACCTCATCATTCCCACCACCAATCTGGACCGCCACTCGGTAGTCCTCAAGCCAAGTTTCAGGCTTAGACTCACCAGTGAACTTGCTTACTCCTGTTGCCAATCTGAAATTGGGGGGAATTACCACGGCTCTGATAGCCCTGCTGAAACATTCTGGACCAGAAACATGCACTCGACTGCTTGTGGGCGCATCTCTGTCGGGCCCGCCCCGATGGGCTCTCTTTCGGTCGACCAAGCCTTGCACGATAATGGATCGCACGTCGAAGCCTGGTTCCCAGGGGTAGACTGGAGCTCTTCGCCCCACACTGAGTTGACGCCTGTCATCTTGCGGCCGAGGAGCGTAAGACCCACACCTCGGGGGGGGGGGGGGGGGGAGTGGGCACTCGACGCCTATCATCACAATCGTGTCGGTCACCGTACTGGTCTCGCCGATTCTCGCGCCCTTCACGCCGCGGAGGCGATCTGGGACTGTGAGCCGACTGAACCGTATTCGCAGCGACGGATCGACTGTGAATTCTGTTGCGTGACTGCGACACAGCTGAATTCTGATCTCCTGCTGCCCGGAGCAAATCCCTGATCTGCATCAAGCCTCTGCCATCTTCCGACTGAGAGGGCTGGATGGACTCTGCTATACGGGTTGCAGCTGCTAAATTCTGAATTGGGGTTCGATATACCTGAGTCGGCGGGAAGAGTTGACGTCGATTGGCGTCGGGAACTTGTTGTCGCGCGCGCTCGTCGAGTGCTCGCTGAAGGTTCTCCAGACGAGCGCGTTCAGCCAAGTTGGCTAAACGTGCCTCCTCCAAGGCGCGAGCCTCAGGGGTTTCTCCCACGATGGGAGTATGCAGGGTATCCATGTTCCTGCGGCGAAGTTCTTCCCTCTGCAGAGAGTCGAGTGGCTCGAGCTGGTACTCTTCGTGGTCTTGTGCGGGGTCGCCTCCGCCGCCTACCCCGCCCTCATGGGCGAAGCCAGGAGGACTGCAAGGTCCATTGACCATCAAGATTTCCGCCGCCGAATCACTGCTATCGCATTCGGATGCAGTCTCTACTGAGCCAGTCGACAGATCGAACAGGCCGTAGAGGGATTCGTCGGGCTCGATTGCCGCAACTTGGGTGGGGACTGTCTGGCGAGCCACCGCGTGCCTCACCCACCGCTGGAGCCTCGACCGACCAGAGCGCTTGCGCTGGTGGGAGACCGGGAGGGTGACCGATAGGGGAGTCGACCGATACGGGGTTGACGGTTGTCGCAGCAGAACGCCGTGGACACATGCGCGAAAATGCGTCGCACCGCGGACGGGGAGCACATGAACGTCGAGTGGAGCCTCCTGGAGCCAAGCGGAATCGTCGGCGATGAAGGTGAGAGCGCCGAGACGGATCTCGCGGCCCTTGACCAAAACTCCAGCAGCATCCATGATGAAAGTACTCGGAAGAATCGCAATTTCTCCAAAAATTGCTAAGACACCTGCCCCACGGTGGGCGCCAACTGTCGTGGTTCTAAGTCTGACAGTAGAGTGGGGGTAGGTATGGAGAGGCAAGGTCCTAGCTATGGAGCAGTTGTAAACACAAGAGATGTAATAGTTTAGGCCCTTCTCGGAGGAAGTAACAGCCCTACGTCTCGGGGCCCGGAGGCGGTCGAGTGAATTATGTGTGTATGGATTACAGGGGTGCGAACCCTTTACACTGAGGTGGGGGGTGTCTTATATAGTGCCTGCCCGACCCCTTCGGCCCTCAGTAATGCGGGGTTTAAAGTACATTAAGTCTGGGCGTTACTGGTAACGCCCCACATAAAGTGTCTTAACTACCATAAAGCGTACTTAATTACAGACCATTGCGGTACAGAGTGCTCCTTGACCTTCTGGTAGTCGAGTGAGTCTTCATGGTCGAGTCCTTCAAGTCCGTCGAGTGGAGTCCTCCTTGGTCGACTGGAAGGTAATCTCTTCTAAGGGTGTCCTGCGATAAGGTACTTAGATCAGGTCTATGACCCTACCCTAGGTACATGACTCCATCACTTCCTACCCGTGTTCTTTGATGTCATGGTGCATCTATGTGTCCACATCGTGGACGACATCATCGACCTAGGGCCGACATTCTTGCACAGCATGATGTCATTCGAGAGGATGAATGGGGTCATAAAAGGATTCGTTCGTAACATGTCCCATCCAGATGGAAGCATAGCCCAGGGATATCTGACCAAATAGTGCATCTCTTTCTTTGAGAGTTATCTTGTAGGCACCGGAGACCCTGTTGTTGGTTTGCCCGTCAACAAGCACTATGGAAGGCTCGAAGGCGAAGGTCACACCAACGGTCATAGGGATGTGAATGTGTTATGCTCGGGCGGACAAAACGACCTTGACTGGGCAAACTTAGTAGTGCTACAACACCTAGATGTGCTAGACGATTTCTTGACACTGCACAAAGAGACCATCGCAAAGAAGTACCTTGACCGTGAGGTGCACAGGATGGACGCTGAAGTTATTAGAGAGCACAACTCCACTTTCTTATTTTGGTTCAAATAGCGAGTTCTGGCTAATCCCCGGGAAGAGGTTTGTCCGAACGGAACACCCATATATGCCTTAGCACAAGGCCCGTTGACCAACCTCGTGAATCATCAAGCATACAATATCAACAGATACATGTTCTACATGGAGGAGAAATATATAAAAAGTGACGACCAAAACTCAGGGGTGACGATGGAAGCCATGACCGGGTATGTAACTGAAAGATATTAAGGAAGGGTCGAAGAGATATGGGAGCTTAACTACTTTGGATTGCATAGTGCGACGATGTTCCATGTCAGATGGGCTAAGAATGTACAGAGAGAAAACCGACATTTCACTACCATGTGTATACCCGACTCCGATAGCGGTACCGTCAACGCCATTGCCAAAAATGAGCCATGGATACACGCTAAACATGTGACACAATGTTTCTTCAGAACTGATCCGATCTATCCTAGCTGTGTTGTCGTGAGGAGAAGCACAAGGAGCATTGCCGAAATGGATGGAGTCGCCAACGAGGAAGTTTTGCAAAATGAAATGAAAGAAAAAGAAAAAGGAACTAATAAGTTGTGGAAAATGAAATGAAAGAATAATAAAAATAAAAAGGAAGGAAGTTTGTGGAATATGAAAAATAAAAAGAAAAAGAATATAAAAATAAACAGAGAAATAAAAATAAAATAAAAAGGAAGGAAGTTTGTGGAATATGAAAAAGAAAAATAAAAATAAAAAGATAAAGAAAAATAAAAAATAAAAATAAAAATAAAAATAAAAACAAAAAGAAAAAAAGAAAAATAAAAAGTAAGTAGTAGCGCGTTTTGGCTTGGGCAGCGCTATAGCTAAGTTGCCTACATCACCGGTCCGCTAGCTCCTATCTCTTTCCTCGGTCTCACTCTTGTCGCGCACTCGTCGATCCCCTTTTCTCTGACGCCACCGCCGATGTCGCACCACCCACGTCGCTGCCGACACTACACAACCCATGCCGCCGCCGATGCCGGACTCGACCTCAGCCCCGACCCCGACGCCAGCCACCGACCCCGACCCCCTCCCGCTCCGGTATGGCCCCGCGCACCCTTTTTGTTGGGGATATGACTATTTGTGTAAGCCGCCCATAAGGGGACGGGTTATGCAAAGAGATGTTCATCAGAAGAAGCCCAAGACCAAGCATGAAGATGGCGGTTCAATAAAGGGGCTGAGGCCCACGGGTGACTTAAGGCCCGTAGTGATAAACCGCCATAATGGCATGACTTGTATCATAAGGTAGAATTAACTAGTCACCGAGCCAGACACTATTTATGAGCAGGCCAGGACTCTGTAAGCCGCAGGGCGTCAACCCGTATATATAAGGGGACGACCCGCTGGCGGCTTAGGGCAAGAAACAACTCATCGAGAGCCGGGCATAGCGTATCTCGCTCCCTAGTCATCGAAACCTCAGCAATACCAACCCAACTAGACGTAGGCCTTACCTTCACCATAAAGGGCCGAACTAGAATAACTCTCTCGTTTCCTTTTGTCCCATTTAACCCCTTTAAGCTTCCTAGTTACGATGGCTCCACGACTAAGTCCTTGCAAGAGGACATCTGCCGTGACAATTCCACGACAGTTGGCGCCCACCGTGGGGCCAGCGCACGGTGGATTTGAGTTCTTGAAGAGAAATTTCAAAGGGCTCAAGGGATACGCAGTGGGCCGGATGACCAAGAGTCGTCGCGGCAAGATCTACATCAACGACGAAGGCTGGGGCCCTGATGCCAGCTCAATTGAGTACGGGTACCGGGTCCCCTTCTACGGAATCCACGTCTTCATCGGCCGGATCGGTGAGCCGGGACATGAGCCGGACAACTGCACCGACCTCGTCGAGACGGCTCAACGCGCGAGACCTGCCCGGTCTCAACCCGTCGTGAAGCATGCCTTCGTGGGTTGCATCCACGGAGAGGAACTTTCTGAAGGATCTGAAGATGGTGGTGAGACGGCCGTCCTCTGTGACGGTGATTCGTCCACCGGCTCAACAGATTCGCTGTATCTGCTACAAGACGGAGGGTTTGGGGGCTGTTCCGACGGCACCAGTATTCCGGACGCCTCTAACCCGCCCGGATCGGTAGGAGTTTTCATGGCTGGTACTCAACCCAGACAAAACTCTACAGCCGCAACAGCAATAACGTCCGGGTCAGGAGTGACCGGGGTAGGAGACCCTGTGCGCCCGCCGGCTCAGGTGCCGATGGATCTTACGGATATGCTGACAACCCTATTAACCGCCACAGTTGTCCCTGCGAATCAGGATGAGCAGAACATGGAGGTGGCACAGGTGTATGAGGAAATAGCCCAGGCTAAGGTGGCCTT
This sequence comes from Triticum timopheevii, assembly GCA_963921465.1. Taxonomy (NCBI): domain Eukaryota; kingdom Viridiplantae; phylum Streptophyta; class Magnoliopsida; order Poales; family Poaceae; genus Triticum; species Triticum timopheevii. The sequence goes on along the minus strand of OY997264.1, from coordinate 59,784,943 downwards.
ACCAGCGGAGGATACCAGGTTGGCCGTGGAGCGGGCGGCTCTAGATGCACGGGCGCAGCAGCTCCAGTCAGAGGCTTTCTAGCTTTCGATGAGCCTGAATGCATCCAACGAGGTGATGAGGAGGAGACATCAGAAAACTCAATCCCGTTTACCTCCGGTTTACGATCCTCGGAACATCAACTTCACCACACCTGGCGCCGGACCTAGTAACCCGCCGGAGGCAAATTAGTTCATGACACCCGGAACGGGGGCAACGGGTTAGCCTCGGGTGATGGCACCTCCCCGTGTAAATATGGGCCCGCCTCGCTGCGTTCCAACACCGCCAGGTCACTTCTCTAACCCCATGGAGAACCTTATCGCCGCATTGGCACGTTTAGCGGCTCTTCCAGTGGACGGCGACGATCCAACAACGATGGAAACCCGGAGGATCAGAGAACTTGTCCAGACAGCCCTGGCTCAGCAAGTGGCTTATTCCTACAGCCGGGACAGGATCCATTCAACTCCTCGTCCAAGCCGGAGCCCGAGTTACAGCAGGCGCATGGAGTCATAAGCTTTGTCAAGCAACGCCCAGCGCCATAACCAACCCGGTGGATATAACCCGGTGCAGGACCGGATACGTCAAGAGGACCAACTGGCGGCTCAACTAGCGGCTCAGCAGGCGGCTCAGGAGGTTTTTCCAGATTATCTGACGACCTCTGTTCAGGCGCGAGTGGCCACCAGGACAGGTGGTGTTCCTTGTTTAGTGTCGGCTTTGCGCAATGTGCGTCTTCCCAAGGACTTCAATGGACGCCGAAAGGTACCGAATTATACGGCCGACTTACAGCCCGGGTCATGGATTGAAAACTATGAGATGGCCATGGACTTGTTGGACGTCAGTGGTAAGTTCTGCCCCCTTGGGAGACATCATCCAGAACAGACAGGCCACATGACGAGTCGCCAAGTGGGCCATTGGGCTCTGGCCTCATGGTTTGAAATACATGCCATGTACTGCTATTAAATAACAAGCCTTGGTGGACTTCATCAATGACTGGACAGAGTTGCAGGCACCTGAGGAGAAGCCAGATAACACGTATTGGACTATTCGCTTTGATGGGTCCGGACAGTTAGAAGGCTCGGGGGCTGGAGTCGTTTTAACTTCCCCCTGAGGTGAAAAATTTTGTTATGTGCTCCGGGTTATGTTTCTTTGTACTAACAACGCAGCCGAGTATGAGGCCTTACTCCATGGTCTCCGTATAGCCAAGGAGATGAATTTAAGTCGGGTACGGTGCTTGGGCGATTCAGATCTCGTGGATCAACAAGTGTCAGGCAAGTGGGACTCCAAGGATCCCTTGATGGCGGCTTATCGACGTGAAGTTGATGATGTGGCTGGGCACTTCAGAGGTTATCAAGTGGAGCACATCGATCGAAGGAAGAATGAGGCGGCTGACGCTTTAAGCCGGCTTAGATCTAAGCGTAAGCCAATGCCGCCCAACACCTTTCTTGATGTTTTGCATAATCCTTCTGTCACACCCTAGCTAGTTCATGCATTAGAGTGTTGCATCATGTCTATTTTTTTCAACAGAAACCTGAAATGGGATTGCCAGAACTCCCAGCCCCCTCTGAAACAAACTAGGGTTTACTAAAAATATTTTCGATGAACCTGAAATGCCCTTCTAAAATGTCCATCATTTTTGCCTTGGTTCAGAACCTTTGCCAAAAGTGGTGCACAATTTCCTAGGTCATCCTAAGGTCTTTGAATTAAATCATAACTATTTGAATTTGGGCATTTAAAATTTATAAAATATTTCAAATGTCCAAATATTCCCAAACTAAAATGTTTCATGTTGGTAATATTCCAACAATGGACCAGGAGTAGTTTGGTGAATTTTAGAACCTTCTAGGTATTTTAAATAATTCAACAAAGTTACAGAAAAATAGAAAAAGAAAAACAGAAAGAACTTACCTGGCGCCCCGGCCCACTAGCCAGCCCACCTGGCCGGCCCAGCCCAGCACCGTGCCAGCGAGCTGCTTGCCGACCAGGCAGGCAGGCAGGGTGCTCGACGGCGAGCACCGCATGGGTGCCACGCACCTGCTCGCCGCCTCGCCACCTCCCTCGTCTTGCCACGACGGGGATCGTTCCCCCTCTCTCTCCCGCACCCCCCAGACACCCCCTCTCCTCTCCAGCTCGTCTCCCTCGCGCTCCCCAGCCATGGCCGACGCCACCGTCGCCGCACCGCCGCCGTAGCCGCGCTCTCCGTCGACCCCACGCCGCGCCACTGTGTCCAGGAGCTCTGCCGCCGTCCACTCCTTCGAGCTAGCCGAGCCCCGAGCGCTCGCGTGCCCCGAAGCCGCCGCACCAACCTCGCCCGAAGCGCCACCGCCGGAGATCCCCTTCGCCGTCGCCGCCGCATCAGCTCGTCCCCGACCACGCCGACCGTCCCGTCGAGACCGCTGTGAGATGGGCTACCTTCCCCACTCTCTCTCTCTCGCTTCCGTGCACCACAGCGACCGCACGAAGCTCACCTGCACGCGCCGTCGTGGACCTCGTCGCCGACGTGCTCCCGGCCACCCTCCGGCCACCTCAGCGTGTCCATCGCATTCACCACTACGCGCTGGAGCTAACTGTGCACTCCCCGCACCTCACCGCACACCCCAGCACGAGTTCGATCTCACCCGAGCTCCGGTGGCCGCCAAAGTCGCCGCCGGCGCCAACTCCGGCCATCCCGACCCCAACGGACTCCGCCAGGAGCTGCGGCTCGTCCTCAGCTTCACTTCGGTGGTCTCCGCGACTCATTTGGTGGCCGGAACGGCCAAAACCACTTCCGCCGCCGCGTCGGGCTCGCCGGCGGCTAAACGCCGGCAGGGTTTGACCTGACCTTGACCACGGGTGGGCCCAGGTTGACCCCCTGGGTCTATGACATGTGGGCCCAGCCCTGTTAATTAACCTAGTTTAGTTTTAATTAAATTCTAACTAAACTAATCCCACTGACATGCGGGACCCACTGGTCAGTTTGACCTGACCAGCCCGTTGACCACTGACGTCATCATGACACAGTGCTGACGCATTAATTTAAATTACTGGAATTATTCTTACACAGGAAATTCCAGAAATTGTTTCAAACTTCAAAAAATCATAGAAATTAATCTGTAACTCCAAATGAAACAAATTATATATGAAAAATGATCAGAAAAATCCAACCTATCCATCTGTACTGGTTTCATGCATGTTTAAGCAAGCTAACCTGCTGTTATACACAGAACAAGATATAACACTTTAAATGATCATATATGAGTTTGGAAATTGCATCTTTGGTTCAAAATGCTCCAAACCCATCTGATCTTAGTTGCATTAGCCCAATGCACTCATTTTGCCATGTCTCATTGCATGCATCATATTGTTGCATTTTGTTTGATAATGCTGTGTATCGGTGTTCTCTGCGGCAGGTTCTGCCCCTGAGGAATACCGTGATAACCCCGACGAAGAGCAATACCCGTGCACCGACCCGTCAGGCAAGCAACCAACCATTTGATCATACCGATAAAATCCCATGTTCTTGCTCCTGCTCTCGTTTACTGCATTAAGACAACGCGATTCAAACTGCTGTGTGCTGCGGTAGTTGAACCCATTTCCTCTGCATGACCTGTCATTGCCACAGTAACTAGATGAAACCCACTAGCATGTGTAGGAGTTGATTGAGCCATATGATTGTGTTGTTCCTACCTTGCTATGCCTGCTATGCTTAGAGTCGTGTCAGGTCTGGTTCATCTGGGTGATGGCTAGAGTGAAATGATCGAGTCGGTATGAGAGTAAGGTGTTGAACACGATTTGGTAAAGGTATCGATGAAAGGCCATGTAGGAGTACATGGTGGGTTGTTTCATTGAGGCCGTCCTTAAGCACTGAGATCTGTATGTGTGATTTAAGAATCAGCTACTACCATACATTGGGCCCTGAAATATGACCCCGCTCGACTTCTTATTCACGCTAGTCCTCTGTCCAGGAGTTGCAAGTAGTTTCTGGTGTTTGTAGCCTACTGGAGGCCGTGGACAGCGCTGACCGTAGGGGTGGGCTGTGATGCGGTAGGTACGTGGCACGGTGTACCGGATGCCCGTTTGGTATCTCGGGAACCCTGTTCACATCGTTTGGGGCTGTGAGCGAGACTTCGGCCAGAACTCCTCATAGATGGAACCCAAATAGGCGATAAACCTGGACTAGAGACTTGAGTGTCTAGGTAGGTCGTGGTCTACACCCACGTCGGCTTTCGCTTGAAGTCCGCCGAGCACATGTCATGTGCAGACGCTAAGTGGTGGAAACATGTATGAAGAAGTACACCCCTGCAGGGTTAACATCATCTATTCGAATAGCCGCGTCCGCGGTAAAGGACTACTTGGTTGCCTATACAGTTCATAGACAAGTAAATGGATACTACTAAAAGCCTCAAGATAAGCGTGATTGCCGAGGATGGCTCTTTTGTAGGAAGACGGAGGTGGATCCTCGGTAGTGTATTGAAGTGGTGAATAGTGGACTCGAGTGCGCAAAACTATTTCAAGTTGGTGTCACGTAGGATAGCTTAGCCATGAGTCAAAGCTGGCTTGCTGCAATAACCCCACCAACCCTTCTTGATAATATGCATGTATGTAGGGTCTGATGTAAGTCTTGCTGAGTACCTTTGTACTCATGTTGCTTTAATTTGCATTTTTCAGAAGATGCCACAAACCCTTCCGACGGGTTCTTCGTAGACGTTGACATCGATGAGTAGACTAAGGCCAGGTGGTGATCCTGAGCAAGTGAAGGACCATGTAGTATAGCTAGGCTTACCCAAGCCTCTTTTATTTACTAGTTGTCTGTACTCAGACAAAACACTTCCGCTGTGGCTTGTATGCTTGTATGACTTGTATGTGGGTCGTGTGACCCGTACTTGTGTGTATGCTATGTATGGCTCTCTGAGCCTTTAAATAAAGTACTTGTGTCGTAGAGTCATGTTGTGATGCCTTGTTGTATTTGCACATATCGAGCATATTGTGTGTATGATTGAAATGCTTGGTATGTGTGGGATCTGACTATCTAGTTGTTTATCTTTAGTAGCCTCTCTTACCGGGAAATGTCTCCTAGTGTCTCCACTGAGCCATGGTAGCTTGCTACTGCTCCGGAACACTTAGGCTGGCCGGCATGTGTCCTTCTTCGTTCCTGTGTCTGTCCCTTCGGGGAAATGTCACGCATTGAGTACCGGAGTCCTGTTAGCCCGCTACAGCCCGGTTTACCGGAGTCCTGCTAGCCCAGTGCTACAGCCCGGAACTTACTTGCTGATGACCGACACGTTCGATGCTGGGTCATGGATGCCTGTCCCTGTAAGTCTGTGCCACTTTGGGTTTACGACTAGCCATGTCAGCCCGGGCTCCTTTTCATATGGATGCTAGCGACACTATCATATACGTGTGCCAAAAGGCGCAAACGGTCCCGGGCTAAGGTAAGGCGACACCCGTTGGGTTACCGTGCGTGAGGCCGCAAAGTGATATGATGTGTTACAGGCTAGATCGATGTGACATTGAGTCGGGGTCCTGACAGCGTTGGCATCAGAGCCGGACTGCCTGTAGGATCTCCAAGCCAAACTGGTCGATGTTGAGTCTAGAAATGCTTTAGTTATATGTAGGGGAATTGATTGTGGGATGGTACGTAAGGCTCTTTTTTACTCCTTTACCTCAGGATATTCTGATCTGAGTCAGTCCATTCTTCCACCGGGGGTTAAGGATTAGGATCTCTTCTCTCTATTAGGCTCACGTGTTACTAATCAGTAGTACCTTGTAGGTTTGATGGTTACAAGCCTGGTTCAGTTTTACTATCCTGTTATGTTACTAATTGGACCCAGAACCTTGATATGATATTGTTGAGTGGCTATGCAATTCCTTGTAAAATGTCTCAAATCCTTTGAGCATTTACAGTCGTTATGCTGTCCAAATTCTGCCAGAAATCCTAATGTCTTTGCATTGTGGTTATGCTTCCAGATGGCCACTCGTGACCAAAATCAAGTGGTTCGTCTGACCAGATGCATTGGTGTGACCGGACATACAGCCATGCTAGTTCGGGTTATGATCGAAGCGGGATACCGTTGGTACCCCGAATACACAGTTGAAGAGCAGTATCGAGACTTTAATCAAAGCCAGTATCTCTGCACTGTCAGGGTGTTTCCCTCTTATCCTGGTTCCACCGAGGCCCTTCACAGCTCCTATGGGCTTGGTGTTACTATTGATATGGCGGTGCAAGATGCTGCATATTCTATGATGACCATTATGCGAGTCAGGACTGGCCTGCTTCGCAATACCGACTTCCGGTATATGCCGGGTTCACTTCCTGGAGCGTTTGGTTATCTCTGGGCTATCTATGCTGATTCCAGTCAGGAGGACTCACTAACCCGCACCACTGCCGAGTTGCTCGAGGACAAGGACCGAGAGAGTCGGGCCTTGAGAATGGAGCTCTTCAACGCCCGTGCTGATCACTGGGCTACCTTGACTCGTTTTGCACCGGCTGTTCAAGCTGGATATATGGATATGAGAGACCTGTATCCTGTTAGATTTGCTCTGCCGGACATGATGGACTGGTGTGATGTGGGGGGCATCACCCCACCTCGTGGTCCTCGCAGGCCACCGTTTGTTGGTCCAAGACCTCACCCTTGCCCTTATGGTCCACAGGCTCCTCAGGACCGTCTGTTTCCGGACGATCACGTTGAACTTCCAGGTTACGGAGGAGACTTCTATGAGAACTACTACGGAGACGTCTGAGTTAGTAGTAGTCTCACTAGTATTGTAATAGTTGTATTTCCACCGTCCTGCGTGACTCGTGGAATATGACTTAGTGTGTACTAATTCCGGAGGTGTAAGAAAAATAATGTATAGGAGCTTGGTGTGCCTTCGATGAGATGTAATCTTCCTTTCACCGTAGTAGTACTTTGTTTGGTCTTGTACTAAACCTTGTATGGTGTGTATGACAATGGAATAAAGAAGCAGTTTCTGTATCTACCATGCCATATGGATGATCATCTTGCATTCCAAGTTATCTATTACATTCTGCATTTCTATGTCAGAATCTTGCCATCCTGGACTAAATCCTTGTCTTGTTTTCCTAGGATGGTTAACACCTGCAATAACCCTGCTCCGCCAGAGCAGGCCGAAGGCAACAGAGTTGGGGAAGAGAACCTGCCTCACCCTCCTTCTCTGGCAGAAGTTATGCTGGAGGCCGAGAGAAACAAACGGGAGACCAACCGTTTGCTGGAGCGTATCGAACAGAACACAGCCCATCATAAGAGAAATAACTTGGTGTCGCTCAGTGACTTCATCAAGTTACACCCACCTACCTTCCACCACTCCGTCGAGCCTCTCGACGCTGATGACTGGCTTCGTAGCATTACTCACAAGCTGCGTTCTGCACTGGTAGCTGAGGCTGACAAGGTCACCTTCGCTGCATATCATCTTGAAGGCCCCGCCAGTCTCTGGTGGGAGAATTATATGGCTATGCGCCCAGTTGGCCATGTCACTACTTGGGCAGAATTCAGCGAGGCTTTCCGTGAACATCACATTCCGGAGGGTCTCATGGATCGTAAACGTGAGGAGTTCTGCAATTTCACCCAAGGCCGTCTCTCCGTGGACGCCTACAGCAGAGAGTTCGGTAACCTCGCACGCTATGCAACTGAAGAGGTCTCCACTGACGCCAAGAAACAGGCAAGGTTCCGCAAGGGACTTAGCCCCGAACTTCGCCGAGATCTCCGTCTGCATGAGTGCACCTCTTTCCAGAAGCTTGTTAACAAAGCCATCAGCGCTGAAACTGGTCAGACTGATTTCGAAGCAACACGCAAGCATGGTCGTGACATGGGTTCCTCATCCGGTGCTGGACCACAGAAGCGCCGTGTGTGGGTGCCTAATACTGCCCTGCCACCCAGATTCACACCGAGGCCATCCTTTCAGGCGCCTTGCCCAGTTCAGCAGTATGCACCAGCTAAGCCCTATGGTGGGCCAATCAACAATGCTCCTCTACGCGCCAGCCCCGTGACGTGCTTCAAATGTGGTGAATCAGGCCACTACATGCGCGATTGTCCTCAGACCAACCCCAACCAGCCTGCAAAAGCTGTTGGCCGTGGCAAGCCAGCAGGAAAGGTGTTCTATGCCAAGCCGGCCACCACTGCACGTGGCCATGTTAATTGTGTCTCAGCTGAAGAGGCCCAAGAGGATCCCAACGTCGTGCTCGGTACGCTTCTTGTTAATTGCCATCCGGCATCTGTTCTTTTCGATACTGGAGCATCTCATTCATTCATATCCGAAAGCTATGCTCGCTTGCACAACACTGCATTCAGTGATATGCCCACCTCCATGGTAATTCAAACCCCGGGATCCAAATGGCAAACTTCTAGAGTAAGCCATGGAAATGAAATTCAGGTCGACAGACTTGTTTTCCTTGCATCGTTGATAGCTCTCAAATCTTCGGATATAAATATCATCTTGGGTATGGACTGGATGTCAGCCCATCATGCCAAGATTGATTGTTTCTCTAGGACTGTCCAACTTACGCACCCCTCGGGAAAGATGGTCAATGTCTTGACCCGAATATCCAAGCGCCAACTATATTCTCTTAATGCTAGTCCATTGCCAGACCTCGAAGACGTTCCGGTAGTCCGTGACTTCCCGGATGTCTTTCCAGAAGAATTGCCAGGTGTCCCACCTGACAGAGATGTTGAATTCGTGATAGACCTCATTCCAGGAACTGTCCCAATTTCTAGAAGACCCTATAAGATGGCACCCCTAGAACTAGCCGAACTTAAGAAACAACTCGATGAGTCCTTGAAAAAGGGTTTCATCCGTCCTAGTTCATCTCCTTGGGCTTGCCCCGTCCTCTTCGTCAAGAAGAAGGATGGTACGGACCGGATGGTTGTAGATTATCGACCCGTCAACTTGGTCACAATTAAGAACAAGTATCCGCTCCCCAGGATCAACGATCTGTATGATCAGCTCGCAGGATCCTCAGTCTTCTCTAAGATGGATTTGAGGTTAGGTTACCATCAAATCAAAATCCGAAACGGGGACATTCCCAAAACGGCCTTTGTTACTCGTTACGGCCAATACGAGTACACCGTCATGTCCTTCGGTCTAACCAACGCCCCAGCCACCTTCTCCCGGTTAATGAACTCAATTTTCATGGAGTATTTGGATAAATTCGTCGTGGTTTACCTCGATGATATACTCATCTACTCTAAGAACGAGGAAGAACATGCCGAACATCTAAGGCTAGTGTTGATGAAACTTCGAGAGCATCGCCTTTATGCCAAGTTTTCTAAGTGCGAATTTTGGCTGCCAGAAGTGACCTATCTAGGACATGTAATTTCTGGTAAAGGTATTGCTGTCAACCCCGAGCGAGTTCAAGCCGTCCTTAATTGGACTCCACCTGAATCGGTCAAGCAAGTTCGAAGTTTCCTTGGCTTAGCGAGCTATTGTCGCCGCTTTGTCGAGAACTTCTCCAAAGTTGCTAAACCTCTAACTGAACTCCTCAAGAAGGATAAAAAGTTCGAGTGGACTCCACAATGTGAGCACAGTTTCCAGGAACTGAAAAGACGTTTAACTTCTGCTCCCGTATTGGTACCACCAGATTTCTCTAAGGACTTTGTTATCTATTGCGACGCCTCGCGACAAGGACTAGGCTGTATTCTCATGCAAGATCGACACGTAATTGCTTATGCTTAAGGCAATTACACCCACATGAGGAAAACTACCCTACTCATGATCTAGAGCTTGCAGCTGTAGTCCATGCACTCAAAACCTGGCGACATTACCTTCTTGGTAATCGTTGCGAGATCTACACCGATCACCAAAGTCTGAAGTACATATTCACCCAACCAGATTTGAATCTCAGGCAAAGACGTTGGGTCGAGTTGATCACAGATTTCGACTTAGGAATAACTTATACCCCAGGGAAAGCCAACGTCATGGCTGATGCGCTAAGTCGTAAATCTTATTGCAACAACCTGATGCTGCAACAAAGTCAACCACTTCTCCACGAGGAATTTCGGAAGCTTAACCTTCACATTGTTCCTCAAGGATTCCTTTCCACCTTGGTGGCGAAACCTACCCTTATGGATCAAGTCATCGCTGCCCAAAAGCGAGATAAAGGAATATTCCGGATTAAGGAGAACATTGCTAGCGGAGTTGCTAAATGTTTCTCCACAAATGATCATGGTGTTGTTTATTTTGAGAACCGTCTAGTGGTTCCCAAGAATCAGCACATACGGCAGCTGATCCTTAAGGAAGCTCATGAATCTCCTCTCACCATTCATCCCGGTAGCACTAAAATGTATCAGGACCTATGCCAGAGGTTCTGGTGGACTAGGATGAAGAGAGACATTGCTCAATATGTTGCTAACTGCGACGTCTGTCGTCGTGTAAAAGCAGAGCATCAACGGCCTGCTGGCACCCTTCAACCTTTAGCTATTACTGAATGGAAATGGGATAAAATCAGTATGGATTTCATCACTGGTTTTCCCAGGACCAAGAGAGGGAATAATGCTATCTTTGTCGTTATCGACCGCCTCTCCAAAGTAGCCCATTTCCTACCTGTTCGCGAGAGTATAACCGCTAGTCAGCTAGCAGACTTGTACATCTCCCGAATAGTGTCTCTTCATGGTGTTCCATTGGAAATTAACTCGGATCGAGGAAGTCTCTTCACCTCTCGATTTTGGGAAAGTTTCCAAAACGCTATGGGAACCCATCTTTCCTTTAGCACCGCTTTTCACCCTCAATCAAGTGGTCAAGTAGAACGCGTCAACCAAATCCTAGAAGACATGCTTCGAGCTTCTGTTATCTCATTCGGAATGGATTGGGAGAAATGTCTTCCATTTGCCGAATTTGCTTATAACAACAGTTATCAATCTAGTTTGGGCAAAGCACCTTTTGAAGTTCTCTATGGACGAAGGTGTCGAACACCTCTTAACTGGTCAGAAACCGGGGAAAGACAATTCTTTGGCCCGGATATGATCCAGGAAGCAGAAGAGCAAGTTCGCATCGTTCGTGAAAAGTTGAAAACAGCCCAATCTCGTCAAAAGAGTCAATATGACCGAAAACATAAGGCTATGACTTACGAGGTTGACGAGAAGGCTTACCTTCGGGTTACCCCTCTGAAGGGAACCCATCGCTTCGGTATCAAAGGCAAATTGGCTCCTCGCTACATTGGACCCTTTCGCATTCTTGCCAAACGAGGAGAAGTTGCCTACCAATTGGAACTACCTCGACATCTCTCCAAAGTCCACGATGTCTTCCACGTTTCTCAACTCAGGCGTTGCTTCTCGGATCCTATCCGTGGAGTGGACCACGAAACGCTTGATCTTCAAGATAATCTCACTTATCGAGAATACCCCGTTCGTATCCTCGACCAAGCCGAGCGTACCACCCGACGGCATAATATCAAGTTTCTCAAGGTTCAATGGTCGCACCATTCCGAGAAGGAAGCTACTTGGGAAAGGGAGGATCGTCTTCGACTTGAGTACCCCGCCCTCTTTCCGGAGGAACCTAAATCTCGGGACGAGATTCTTTTGAGTGGGGGTGAGTTGTCACACCCTAGCTAGTTCATGCATTAGAGTGTTGCATCATGTCTATTTTTTTCAACAGAAACCTGAAATGGGATTGCCAGAACTCCCAGCCCCCTCTGAAACAAACTAGGGTTTACTAAAAATATTTTCGATGAACCTGAAATGCCCTTCTAAAATGTCCATCATTTTTGCCTTGGTTCAGAACCTTTGCCAAAAGTGGTGCACAATTTCCTAGGTCATCCTAAGGTCTTTGAATTAAATCATAACTATTTGAATTTGGGCATTTAAAATTTATAAAATATTTCAAATGTCCAAATATTCCCAAACTAAAATGTTTCATGTTGGTAATATTCCAACAATGGACCAGGAGTAGTTTGGTGAATTTTAGAACCTTCTAGGTATTTTAAATAATTCAACAAAGTTACAGAAAAATAGAAAAAGAAAAACAGAAAGAACTTACCTGGCGCCCCGGCCCACTAGCCAGCCCACCTGGCCGGCCCAGCCCAGCACCGTGCCAGCGAGCTGCTTGCCGACCAGGCAGGCAGGCAGGGTGCTCGACGGCGAGCACCGCATGGGTGCCACGCACCTGCTCGCCGCCTCGCCACCTCCCTCGTCTTGCCACGACGGGGATCGTTCCCCCTCTCTCTCCCGCACCCCCCAGACACCCCCTCTCCTCTCCAGCTCGTCTCCCTCGCGCTCCCCAGCCATGGCCGACGCCACCGTCGCCGCACCGCCGCCGTAGCCGCGCTCTCCGTCGACCCCACGCCGCGCCACTGTGTCCAGGAGCTCTGCCGCCGTCCACTCCTTCGAGCTAGCCGAGCCCCGAGCGCTCGCGTGCCCCGAAGCCGCCGCACCAACCTCGCCCGAAGCGCCACCGCCGGAGATCCCCTTCGCCGTCGCCGCCGCATCAGCTCGTCCCCGACCACGCCAACCGTCCCGTCGAGACCGCTGTGAGCTGGGCTACCTTCCCCACTCTCTCTCTCTCGCTTCCGTGCACCACAGCGACCGCACGAAGCTCACCTGCACGCGCCGTCGTGGACCTCGTCGCCGACGTGCTCCCGGCCACCCTCCGGCCACCTCACCGTGTCCATCGCGTTCACCACGACGCGCTGGAGCTAACTGTGCACTCCCCGCACCTCACCGCACACCCCAGCACGAGTTCGATCTCACCCGAGCTCCGGTGGCCGCCAAAGTCGCCGCCGGCGCCAACTCCGGCCACCCCGACCCCAACGGACTCCGCCAGGAGCTGCGGCTCGTCCTCAGCTTCACTCCGGTGGTCTCCGCGACTCATTTGGTGGCCGGAACGGCCAAAACCACTTCCGCCGCCGCGTCGGGCTCGCCGGCGGCTAAACGCCGGCAGGGTTTGACCTGACCTTGACCACGGGTGGGCCCAGGTTGACCCCCCTGGGTCTATGACATGTGGGCCCAGCCCTGTTAATTAACCTAGTTTAGTTTTAATTAAATTCTAACTAAACTAATCCCACTGACATGCGGGACCCACTGGTCAGTTTGACCTGACCAGCCCGTTGACCACTGACGTCATCATGACACAGTGCTGACGCATTAATTTAAATTACTGGAATTATTCTTACACAGGAAATTCCAGAAATTGTTTCAAACTTCAAAAAATCATAGAAATTAATCTGTAACTCCAAATGAAACAAATTATATATGAAAAATGATCAGAAAAATCCAACCTATCCATCTGTACTGGTTTCATGCATGTTTAAGCAAGCTAACCTGCTGTTATACACAGAACAAGATATAACACTTTAAATGATCATATATGAGTTTGGAAATTGCATCTTTGGTTCAAAATGCTCCAAACCCATCTGATCTTAGTTGCATTAGCCCAATGCACTCATTTTGCCATGTCTCATTGCATGCATCATATTGTTGCATTTTGTTTGATAATGCTGTGTATCGGTGTTCTCTGCGGCAGGTTCTGCCCCTGAGGAGTACCGTGATAACCCCGACGAAGAGCAATACCCGTGCACCGACCCGTCAGGCAAGCAACCAACCATTTGATCATACCGATAAAATCCCATGTTCTTGCTCCTGCTCTCGTTTACTGCATTAAGACAACGCGATTCAAACTGCTGTGTGCTGCGGTAGTTGAACCCATTTCCTCTGCATGACCTGTCATTGCCACAGTAACTAGATGAAACCCACTAGCATGTGTAGGAGTTGATTGAGCCATATGATTGTGTTGTTCCTACCTTGCTATGCCTGCTATGCTTAGAGTCGTGTCAGGTCTGGTTCATCTGGGTGATGGCTAGAGTGAAATGATCGAGTCGGTATGAGAGTAAGGTGTTGAACATGATTTGGTAAAGGTATCGATGAAAGGCCATGTAGGAGTACATGGTGGGTTGTTTCATTGAGGCCGTCCTTAAGCACTGAGATCTGTATGTGTGATTTAAGAATCAGCTACTACCATACATTGGGCCCTGAAATATGACCCCGCTCGACTTCTTATTCACGCTAGTCCTCTGTCCAGGAGTTGCAAGTAGTTTCTGGTGTTTGTAGCCTACTGGAGGCCGTGGACAGCGCTGACCGTAGGGGTGGGCTGTGATGCGGTAGGTACGTGGCACGGTGTACCGGATGCCCGTTTGGTATCTCGGGAACCCTGTTCACATCGTTTGGGGCTGTGAGCGAGACTTCGGCCGGAACTCCTCATAGATGGAACCCAAATAGGCGATAAACCTGGACTAGAGACTTGAGTGTCTAGGTAGGTCGTGGTCTACACCCACGTCGGCTTTCGCTTGAAGTCCGCCGAGCACATGTCGTGTGCAGACGCTAAGTGGTGGAAACATGTATGAAGAAGTACACCCCTGCAGGGTTAACATCATCTATTCGAATAGCCGCGTCCGCGGTAAAGGACTACTTGGTTGCCTATACAGTTCATAGACAAGTAAATGGATACTACTAAAAGCCTCAAGATAAGCGTGATTGCCGAGGATGGCTCTTCCGTAGGAAGACGGAGGTGGATCCTCGGTAGTGTATTGAAGTGGTGAATAGTGGACTCGAGTGCGCAAAACTATTTCAAGTTGGTGTCACGTAGGATAGCTTAGCCATGAGTCAAAGCTGGCTTGCTGCAATAACCCCACCAACCCTTCTTGATAATATGCATGTATGTAGGGTCTGATGTAAGTCTTGCTGAGTACCTTTGTACTCATGTTGCTTTAATTTACATTTTTCAGAAGATGCCACAAACCCTTCCGACGGGTTCTTCGTAGACGTTGACATCGATGAGTAGACTAAGGCCAGGTGGTGATCCTGAGCAAGTGAAGGACCATGTAGTATAGCTAGGCTTACCCAAGCCTCTTTTATTTACTAGTTGTCTGTACTCAGACAAAACACTTCCGTTGTGGCTTGTATGCTTGTATGACTTGTATGTGGGTCGTGTGACCCGTACTTGTGTGTATGCTATGTATGGCTCTCTGAGCCTTTAAATAAAGTACTTGTGTCGTAGAGTCATGTTGTGATGCCTTGTTGTATTTGCACATATCGAGCATATTGTGTGTATGATTGAAATGCTTGGTATGTGTGGGATCTGACTATCTAGTTGTTTATCTTTAGTAGCCTCTCTTACCGGGAAATGTCTCCTAGTGTCTCCACTGAGCCATGGTAGCTTGCTACTGCTCCGGAACACTTAGGCTGGCCGGCATGTGTCCTTCTTCGTTCCTGTGTCTGTCCCTTCGGGGAAATGTCACGCATTGAGTACCGGAGTCCTGTTAGCCCGCTACAGCCCGGTTTACCGGAGTCCTGCTAGCCCAGTGCTACAGCCCAGAACTTACTTGCTGATGACCGACACGTTCGATGCTGGGTCATGGATGCCTGTCCCTGTAAGTCTGTGCCACTTTGGGTTTACGACTAGCCATGTCAGCCCGGGCTCCTTTTCATATGGATGCTAGCGACACTATCATATACGTGTGCCAAAAGGCGCAAACGGTCCCGGGCTAAGGTAAGGCGACACCCGTTGGGTTACCGTGCGTGAGGCCGCAAAGTGATATGATGTGTTACAGGCTAGATCGATGTGATATTGAGTCGGGGTCCTGACACCTTCTGTCAAGGTACCCACAGAGGAAGACCTAGCAGTACCAGACCTGGAGGCACAGTTGGTAGCGGCTCTTCACGTCATTCCGGATTGGACAGTGCCATATTTGGCCTACATGACCCGGGGAGAGTTGCCTGAGAATGACAAGGATAACATGGGTACTGCAGGGGCTGAAGGAAATATGCCCTAGAGGCAATAATAAAGTTATTATTTATTTCCTTATATCATGATAGATGTTTCTTATTCATGCTAGAAATGTATTAACCGGAAACATAATACATGTGTGAATACATAGACAAACAGAGTGTCACTAGTATGCCTCTACTAGACTAGCTTGTTAATCAAAGATGGTTTAGTTTCCTAACCATAGACAAAGAAGTTGTCATTTGATTAACAAGGTCACATCATTAGTAGAATGATCTGATTGACATGACCCATTTCATTAGCATAGCACCTGATCGTTTAGTTTGTTGCTATTGCTATTCTTCATAACTTATACATGTTCCTATTACTATGAGATTATGCAACTCCCGTTTGCCTGAGGAACACTTTGGGTGCTACCAAACGTCACAACGTAACTGGGTGATTATAAAGGAGAATTACAGGTGTCTCCAATGGTACTTGTTGGGTTGGCGTATTTCAAGATTAGAATTTGTCACTCCGATTGTCGGAGAGGTATCTCTGGGCCCTCTCGGTAATGCACATCACATAAACCTTGCAAGCATTGCAACTAATGTGTTAGTTGTGAGATGATGTATTACGGAACGAGTAAAGAGACTTGCCGGTAACGAGATTGAACTAGGTATTGGATACTGACGATCGAATCTCGGGCAAGTAAACATACCGATGACAAAGGGAACAACGTATGTTGTTATGCGGTCAGACCGATAAAGATCTTCGTAGAATATGTAGGAGCCAATATGGGCATCCAGGTTCCGCTATTGGTTATTGACCGGAGACGTGTCTCGGTCATGTCTACATTGTTCTCGAACCGTAGGGTCCGCACGCTTAAGGTTACGATGACAGTTATTATGAGTTTATGCATTTTGATGTACCGAAGGAGTTCGGAGTCCCGGATGTGATCACGGACATGACGAGGAGTCTCGAAATGGTCGAGACGTAAAGATTGATATATTGGAAGCCTATATTCAGACACCGAAAGTGTTCCGGTGAAGTTTCGGATAAAACCGAATTACCGGAGGGGTTACCGGAACCCCCCGGGGACTTAATGGGCCATATGGGCCTAGGTGGAAGAGAAGAGAGGAGGCAAAGGGGCTGGCCAGCGCCCCCTCCCCCCTAGTCCGAATAGGACAAGGAGAGGGGGGCGGCGCCCCCCCTTTCCTCTCTCTCCCCCTCTTCCACTCCTAGTCCAACTAGGATTGGGGGGGAGTCCTACTCCCGGTGGGAGTAGGACACCTCCTGGCGCGCCAAGGACCTGGCCGGCCAGCCCCTCCCCTTGTTCCTTTATATACGGGGGCAGGGGGCACCCCATAGACACACAAGTTGATCCTTGAGATCGTTCCTTAGCCGTGTGCGGTGCCCCCTTTCCACCAAATTCCACCTCGGTCATATCGTTGCAGTGCTTAGGCGAAGCCCTGCGCCGGTAACACATCAAGATCGTCACCACGCCGTCGTGCTGACGGAACTCTTCCCCGACGCTTTGCTGGATCGGAGCCCGGGGATCGTCATCGAGCTGAACGTGTGCTAAGAACTCGGAGGCACCGGAGTAACGGTGCTGGGATCGGTTGGATCGCGAGGAGGACGTACGACTACTTCCTCTACGTTGTGTCAATGCTTCCGCTTCGGTCTACGAGGGTACGTAGAAAACACTCTCCCCTCTCGTTGCTATGCATCACCATGATCTTGAGTGTGCGTAGGAATTTTTTTGAAATTACTACGTTCCCCAACAGTGGCATCCGAGCCTAGGTTTTTATGGTTTGATGTTTTGCACGAGTAGAACACAAGTGAGTTGTGGGCGATACAAGTCATACTACGTACCAGCATGTCATACTTTGGTTCAGCGGTATTGTTGGACGAGACGATCCGGACCAACCTTACGCGTACGCTTACGCGAGACCGGTTCCCTCGACGTGCTTTGCACACAGATGGCTTGCGGAAACTGTCTCTCCAACTTTAGTTGAACCAAGTGTGGGTACGCCCGGTCCTTGAGAAGGTTAAAACGGAGTCTATTTGACGAAGTATGATTGTGGTTTTGATGCGTAGGTAAGAACGGTTCTTGCTAAAGCCCGTAGCAGCCACGTAAAATTTGCAACAAACAAAGTAGAGGACGCCTAACTTGTTTTTGCAGGGCATGTTGTGATGTGATATGGTCAAGACATGATGCTAAATTTTATTGTATGAGATGATCATGTTTTGTAACCGAGTTATCGGCAACCGGCAGGAGCCATATGGTTGTCGCTTTATTGTATGCAATGCAATCGCCCTGTAAAGCTTTACTTTATCACTAAGCGGTAGCGATAGTCGTAGAAGCATAAGTTTTGGCGAGACGACAACGATGCTACGATGGAGATCAAGGTGTCGCGCCGGTGACGACGGTGATCATGACGGTGCTTCGGAGATGGAGATCACAAGCACAAGATGATGATGGCCATATCATATCACTTATATTGATTGCATGTGATGTTTATCTTTTATGCATCTTATCTTGCCTTGATTGACGGTAGCATTATAAGATGATCTCTCACTAATTATCAAGAAGTGTTCTCCCTGAGTATGCACCGTTGCGAAAGTTCTTCGTGCTGAGACACCACGTGATGATCGGGTGTGATAGGCTCTACGTTCAAATACAACGGGTGCAAAACAGTTGCACACGCGGAATACTCAGGTTATACTTGACGAGCTATGCATATAAGATATGACCTCGGAACACGGAGACCGAAAGGTCGAGCGTGAATCATATAGTAGATATGATCAACATAGGGATGTTCACCATTGAAACTACTCCATCTCACGTGATGATCGGACATGGTTTAGTTGATTTGGATCACGTGATCACTTAGAGGATTAGAGAGATGTCTATCTATGTGGGAGTTCTTAAGTAATATGATTAATTGAACTTAAATTTATCATGAACTTAGTACCTGATAGTATCTTGCTTGTCTATGTTGTGTAGATAGATGGCTCGTGCTGTTGTTCCGTTGAATTTTAATGCGTTCCTTGAGAAAGCAAAGTTGAAAGATGATGGTAGCAATTACACGGACTGGGTCCGTAACTTGAGGATTATCCTCATTGCTGCACAGAAGAATTACGTCCTGGAAGCACCGCTAGGTGCCAGGCCTGGTGCAAGGGCTACGCCAGATGTTGTGAACGTCTGGCAAAGCAAAGCTGATGACTACTCTATAGTTCAGTGTGCCATGCTTTACGGCTTAGAACCGGGACTTCAACGACGTTTTGAACACCATGGAGCATATGAGATGTTCCAGGAGTTGAAGTTAATATTTCAAGCAAATGCCCGGATTGAGAGATATGAAATCTCCAATAAATTCTATAGCTGTAAAATAGAGGAGAACGGTTCTGTCAGTGAGCATATACTCAGAATGTCTGGGTATAACAATCACTTGATTCAACTGGGAGTTAATCTTCCGGATGATTGCGTCATTGACAGAATTCTCCAATCACTGCCACCAAGCTACAAGAGCTTCGTGATGAACTATAATATGCAAGGGATGACCAAAACTATGCCCGAGCTTTTCGCGATGCTGAAAGCCGCGGAGGTAGAAATCAAAAAGGAGCATCAAGTGTTGATGGTTAACAAAACCACTAGTTTCAAGAAAAAGGGCAAAGGGAAGAAAAAGGGGAACTTCAAAAAGAACAGCAAGCAAGTTGCTGATCAAGAGAAGAAACCCAAGTCTGGACCTAAGCCTGAAACTGAGTGCTTCTATTGCAAGCAGACTGGTCACTGGAAGCGGAACTGCACCAAGTATTTGGCGGATAAGAAGCATGGCAAGGTTAACAAAGGTATATGTGATATACATGTTATTGATGTGTACCTTACTAATCCTCGCAGTAGCACCTGGGTATTTGATACTGGTTCTGTTGCTAATATTTGCAACTCGAAACAGGGACTACGGATTAAGAGAAGATTGGCTAAGGACGAGGTGACGATGCGCGTGGGAAATGGTTCCAAAGTCGATGTGATCGCAGTCGGCACGCTACCTCTACCTCTACCTTCGGGATTAATATTAGACCTAAATAATTGTTATTTAGTACCAGCGTTGAGCATGAACATTATATCTCGATCTTGTTTAATGCGAGACGGTTATTCATTTAAATCAGAGAATAATGGTTGTTCTATTTATATGAGTAATATCTTTTATGGTCATGCACCATTAAAGGATGGTTTATTCTTGCTTAATCTCGATAGTAGTGATACACATATTCATAATGTTGAAGCCAAAAGATGCAGAGTTAATAATGATAGTGCAACTTATTTGTGGCACTGCCGTTTGGGTCATATCGGTGTAAAACGCATGAAGAAACTCCATACTGATGGACTTTTGGAGTCACTTGATTATGAATCACTTGGCACTTGCGAACCGTGCCTTATGGGCAAGATGACTAAAACACCGTTCTCCGGTACTATGGAGAGAGCAACAGATTTATTAGAAATCATACATACTGATGTATGTGGTCCAATGAATGTTGAGGCTCGTGGCGGATATCGTTATTTTCTCACCTTCACTGATGATTTGAGCAGATATGGGTATATCTACTTAATGAAACACAAGTCTAAAACATTTGAAAAGTTCAAAGAATTTCAGAGTGAAGTGGAAAATCATCGTAACAAGAAAATAAAGTTTCTA
This sequence comes from Triticum timopheevii, assembly GCA_963921465.1. Taxonomy (NCBI): domain Eukaryota; kingdom Viridiplantae; phylum Streptophyta; class Magnoliopsida; order Poales; family Poaceae; genus Triticum; species Triticum timopheevii. The sequence continues at coordinate 59,764,525 of OY997264.1, read as the reverse complement.
CGATCTGATCGTGGAGGAGAATATTTGAGTTATGAGTTTGGTCTACATTTGAAACAATGCGGAATAGTTTCGCAACTCACGCCACCCGGAACACCACAGCGTAATGGTGTGTCCGAACGTCGTAATCGTACTTTACTAGATATGGTGCGATCTATGATGTCTCTTACCGATTTACCGCTATCGTTTTGGGGTTATGCTCTAGAGACAGCTGCATTCACTTTAAATAGGGCACCATAAAAATCCGTTGAGACGACGCCTTATGAACTATGGTTTGGCAAGAAACCAAAGTTGTCGTTTCTGAAGGTTTGGGGCTGCGATGCTTACGTGAAAAAGCTTCAACCTGATAAGCTCGAACCCAAATCGGAAAAATGTGTCTTCATAGGATACCCAAAGGAAACAGTTGGGTACACCTTCTATCACAGATCCGAAGGCAAGATTTTTGTTGCTAAATTCGGAAACTTTCTAGAGAAGGAGTTTCTCTCGAAAGAAGTGAGTGGGAGGAAAGTAGAACTTGATGAGATAACTGTATCTACTCCCTTATTGAAAAGTAGTACATCACAGAAATCAGTTTCTGGGACACCTACACCAAATAGGGAGGAAGCTGATGATAATGATCATGAAAATTCAGATCAAGTTTCCACTGAACCTCGTAGATCAACCAGAGCAAGATCCGCACCAGAGTGGTACGGTAATCCTGTTCTGGAAGTCATGTTACTAGACCATGATGAACCTACGAACTATGAAGAAGCGATGGTGAGCCCAGATTCCGCAAAATGGCTTGAGGCCATGAAATCTGAGATGGGATCCATGTATGAGAACAAAGTATGGACTTTGGTTGACTTGCCCGATGATCGGCAAGCAATTGAGAATAAATGGATCTTTAAGAAGAAGACTGACGCCGACGGTAATGTTACTGTCTATAAAGCTCGACATGTTGCGAAAGGTTTTCGACAAGTTCAAGGGATTGACTATGATGAGACCTTCTCACCCGTAGCGATGCTTAAGTCTGTCCGAATCATGTTAGCAATTGCCGCATTTTATGATTATGAAATTTGGCAAATGGATGTTAAAACTGCATTCCTGAATGGATTTCTGGAAGAAGAGTTGTATATGATGCAACCAGAAGGTTTTATCGATCCAAAGGGGGCTAACAAAGTGTGCAAGCTCCAGCGATCCATTTATGGACTGGTGCAAGCCTCTCGGAGTTGGAATAAATGCTTTGATAGTGTGATCAAAGCATTTGGTTTTATACAGACTTTTGGAGAAGCCTGTATTTACAAGAAAATGAGTGGGAGCTCTGTAGCATTTCTGATATTATATGTGGACGACATATTACTGATCGGAAATAATATAGAATTTCTGGATAGCATAAAAGGATACTTGAATAAAAGTTTTTCAATGAAAGACCTCGGTGAAGCTGCTTACATATTAGGCATTAAGATCTATAGAGATAGATCAAGACGCTTAATTGGACTTTCACAAAGCACATACCTTGACAAAGTTTTGAAGAAGTTCAAAATGGATCAAGCAAAGAAAGGGTTCTTGCCTGTGTTACAAGGTGTGAAGTTGAGTAAGACTCAATGCCCGACCACCGCAGAAGATAGAGAGAAAATGAAAGATGTTCCCTATGCTTCAGCCATAGGCTCTATCATGTATGCAATGCTGTGTACCAGACCTGATGTGTCCCTCGCTATAAGTTTAGCAGGGAGGTACCAAAGTAATCCAGGAGTGGATCACTGGACAGCGGTCAAGAACATCCTTAAGTACTTAAGAAGGACTAAGGATATGTTTCTCATTTATGGAGGTGACAAAGAGCTCGTCGTAAACGGTTACGTCGATGCAAGCTTTGACACTGATCCGGCCGATTCTAAATCGCAAACCGGATACGTATTTACATTAAACGGTGGAGCTGTCAGTTGGTGGAGTTCTAAACAAATGAAGGAGTTCTAAACAAATGGAATCTACATGTGAAGCGGAATACATAGCTGCTTCGGAAGCAGCAAATGAAGGAGTCTGGATGAAGGAGTTCATATCCGATCTAGGTGTCATACCTAGTGCATCGGGTCCAATGAAAATCTTTTGTGACAATACTGGTGCAATTGCTTTGGCAAAGGAATCCAGATTTCACAAGAGAACCAAGCACATCAAAAGACGCTTCAATTCCATCCTGGATTTAGTGCAGGTGGGAGACATAGAGATATGCAAGATACATACGGATCTGAATGTAGCAGACCCGTTAACTAAGCCTCTTCCACGAGCAAAACATGATCAGCACCAAGACTCCATGGGTGGTAGAATCATTACTGTGTAATCTAGATTATTGCCTCTAGTGCAAGTGGGAGACTGAAGGAAATATGCCCTAGAGGCAATAATAAAGTTATTATTTATTTCCTTATATCATGATAAATGTTTCTTATTCATGCTAGAAATGTATTAACCGGAAACATAATACATGTGTGAATACATAGACAAACAGAGTGTCACTAGTATGCCTCTACTAGACTAGCTTGTTAATCAAAGATGGTTTAGTTTCCTAACCATAGACAAAGAAGTTGTCATTTGATTAACAAGGTCACATCATTAGTAGAATGATCTGATTGACATGACCCATTTCATTAGCATAGCACCTGATCGTTTAGTTTGTTGCTATTGCTATTCTTCATAACTTATACATGTTCCTATTACTATGAGATTATGCAACTCCCGTTTGCCCGAGGAACACTTTGGGTGCTACCAAACGTCACAACGTAACTGGGTGATTATAAAGGAGCATTACAGGTGTCTCCAATGGTACATGTTGGGTTGGCGTATTTCAAGATTAGAATTTGTCACTCCGATTGTCGGAGAGGTATCTCTGGGCCCTCTCGGTAATGCACATCACATAAGCCTTGCAAGCATTGCAACTAATGTGTTAGTTGTGAGTTGATGTATTACGGAACGAGTAAAGAGACTTGCCGGTAACGAGATTGAACTAGGTATTGGATACTGACGATCGAATCTCGGGCAAGTAAACATACCGATGACAAAGGGAACAACGTATGTTGTTATGCGGTCAGACCGATAAAGATCTTCGTAGAATATGTAGGAGCCAATATGGGCATCCAGGTTCCTCTATTGTTTATTGACCGGAGACGTGTCTCGGTCATGTCTACATTGTTCTCGAACCGTAGGGTCCGCACGCTTAAGGTTACGATGACAGTTATTATGAGTTTATGCATTTTGATGTACCGAAGGAGTTCGGAGTCCCGGATGTGATCACGGACATGACGAGGAGTCTCGAAATGGTCGAGACGTAAAGATTGATATATTGGAAGCCTATATTCGGACACCGGAAGTGTTCCGGTGAAGTTTCGGATAAAACCGAAGTACCGGAGGGGTTACCGGAACCCCCCGGGGACTTAATGGGCCATATGGGCCGAGGTGGAAGAGAAGAGAGGAGGCAAAGGGGCTGGCCGGCGCCCCCTCCCCCCTAGTCCGAATAGGACAAGGAGAGGGGGGCGGCGCCCCCCCTTTCCTCTCTCTCCCCCTCTTCCACTCCTAGTCCAACTAGGATTGGGGGGGAGTCCTACTCCCGGTGGGAGTAGGACACCTCCTGGCGCGCCAAGGACCTGGCCGGCCAGCCCCTCCCCTTGTTCCTTTATATACGGGGGCAGGGGGCACCCCATAGACACACAAGTTGATCCTTGAGATCGTTCCTTAGCCGTGTGCGGTGCCCCCTTTCCACCAAATTCCACCTCGGTCATATCGTTGCAGTGCTTAGGCGAAGCCCTGCGCCGGTAACACATCAAGATCGTCACCACGCCGTCGTGCTGACGGAACTCTTCCCCGACGCTTTGCTCGATCGGAGCCCAGGGATCGTCATCGAGCTGAACGTGTGCTAAGAACTCGGAGGCACCGGAGTAACGGTGCTGGGATCGGTTGGATCGCGAGGAGGACATACGACTACTTCCTCTACGTTGTGTCAATGCTTCCGCTTCGGTCTACGAGGGTACGTAGACAACACTCTCCCCTCTTGTTGCTATGCATCACCATGATCTTGATTGTGCGTAGGAAATTTTTTGAAATTACTATGTTCCCCAACAGGGGCTACAAACGAGGTGGCAGCCCTGAAGGAGGCTGTGTCCGCGGCCGAACGCAATGCGGCCGCGGAACGGGCAGAGCGAGAAAAGCAGGAGGCACGGGTGGCGGAGGTGCGGCAGGAGCTCCAGGCTCTCATGAAGAAGCATGAGAGTTTGGAGCGCGACTCAAAGACTCGAGAGTCCGAGCTCGCCTCGGCTCTCGAAAGTGCCAAGTCCGCCAAGGCCGAGGCCCGTAAGGCCCTTCAGGAAGTTGAGGATATGAAGAAAATAGCGGCGGGTAAGGCATTTTTCATGCAAAGCAAGCATGTTAATGTAAACTACCTGACACTTACCCGAATTCGGAGCTCTCCAGGGGCGTTTGCAGATCTGCCTCACAGTGTATCCAATGCTGCCGCAATCTACTGTGGCGAGGAGGGGAGCTCAACGGAGAAGGTCTTCTGGTCTCAGTATGCTGAGGCCGGCCATCCGGTGCCCCCTAGCGACCAGCTGAAGTAGCTGGTCGAGCTCCACAAGGTAGCTGAGGAGGCCATGAAGGGACTTATAGTCCGGCTGTGGCCTGGACAGGCCATGCCTGGGAACTACTTCGGCCTCATGCGGTGGCTGGTGGATGCGTGCCCCTGGGTGGATGTCATCAAGCGCTCCGCCTGTATTGAAGGTGCTCGTCGGGCCCTTGCCCGCGCAAAGGTGCACTGGGGCAGGCTGGATGCGGAGAGGCTTCTTACTGACCCGCCGCCAGCGGGCAAGGAGTATCATACGCCCGAAATGTACTATAAGACTGTCCTGAAGGGTGCCCGCAATATTGCGGATGAGTGCCCCAGAGATGTAATTATTGAGTAAACTCGCTATGTATTATCCTGTGCGCTGAAAACTTTGTTCATATGCGCTACGCAATGCTTGTTTAATTTAAAATATTACCTTCTGTGCGGCCGTTTATAAAATCTGAGAGATGGCAAGTCGTTGGCTTCAGCCCCCAAGCCACGAGTGCTGGGGTGTTCGGGATAAACTTGAGAACTCTTGTTCCCATTTTTGGGTCCATCTAGGGAGGCGCTCAACACAACGAACAAGGCAACCGGACTTATAATGCTTGAACACTCTCACTTAGCCATAGAATTCTATAATTTTAATTTTCGGTGAACCCCTAGTATTCGGAAGACCGAATTCGGGGCGCTATCCACGCCTTCGTCGGACATTATCCGGTATTTCGCTCGAAGCGGCATAAGTCTTTAGGGACCCGAAAAGACCTCTCGAACAGCGACCTGTCTCTCGCCTTATCATGCCAGTCAGTTTTAGCTTTCTCCACTGAGGCGCTCGCCCAGCTCAACCGGGGCGCAATAGCGGTGGTTCTCCCAGTGCCACCTTAGCCGATAGAACGGAACGTAAGGCACCAAAACGTGGGAGCCGGGCAAACCCAACTATTGACCCAAGACATGATTCGGAGCCGATTCATATAATGCTATAAGTTCGGGGTGCCGCACTTGTGAAAGTGTTCGGACTTATCACACCATAATGCGGGGAACATAAGCCCCCGGTGTATTCGGCCGTACCAAAATATACGGGTGCAAGATGTCATTAGTGAACATATATGTAAAGTAATGCAATTACAGGCAAAAGAGCGCTGCGTTATTTATTCAAGGAATTCTGCTATGACTGAGGAAGGATACAAATAGTGCGGTAAGCAAGGGATTGGACTAAATAAACATGTCCCCCTCCAGGGGTGGGCTGCGGACTGGTGTATACTATCGAATTTAATGCTCGTAATGGAGACCACCTGAGTGTTCATCGCAGCCTTCTTTCTTCCCTGGCTGTTGCATCGTGAGTTTGGAGGGTCCACCACCGGACAAGGCCTCTGGTTAATGGAGTCCTGTATATAAAAAGAAGGAAAATAAAAAGAGTGACACACTTGGGAGCCCCTGGTGTGGTCGAGCCACACTCTGGGTCTATTGTGGTCGTGCCCCTCCCCCTAGGCCCATGGTATCTCCAGAGCGTAATGATGTACGCGGAGGGCTGGTCTTGCAATTATGCAAGGGCTGGGGTTGGGGCCGCATTGCTACGCGTGCTCGGAACGTGCCAGGTGGTCTTGGTTGATGTTGCTCCGGGCCCGTTTGGCCGTGTCCGGCCGTTTAACGGCCGGACTCTAATATTTCCTTAGAAGGCTGCTCTGTACTTCTGCCGCGAGAGCCGCTGTATGTTCCTCCGTTCGGAGGGAGCGTTCCGTATTTCCGTTGACCGTGATGACTCCACGAGGGCCTGGCATCTTGAGCTTGAGGTATGCGTAATGCAGCACCGCGTTGAACTATGCAAACGCGGTTCGTCCGAGCAGAGCGTGATAGCCGCTGCGGAATGGGACTATGTCGAAGATTAACTCCTCGCTCCAGAAATTGTCCGGGGATCCGAAGACCACTTCCAGTGTGACTGAGCCTGTACAATTGGCCTCAACACCTGGTATGACAACTTTGAAGGTCGGTTTTGTAGGTTTAATCCTTGAGGGGTCTATGCCCATCTTGCGCACTGTATCCTGATAAAGCAGGTTCAGGCTACTGCCGCCGTCCATCAGGACTCTCGTGAGGTGAAATCCATCGACAATTGGGTCTAAAACCAATGCGGCGAATCCGCCATGGCGGATACTGGTCGGATGGTCTCTTCGATCGAAAGTGATCGGGCAAGAGGACCATGGATTGAACTTCGGGGCGACTGGCTCCAGCGCATATACGTCCCTTAGTGCACACTTCCGCTCCCTCTTGGGTATATGGGTTGCGTATATCATGTTCATCGTCCGCACTTGTGGGGGGAAACCCTTCTGTCCTCTACTGTTTGGCGGCCGGGTCTCTTCCTCGTCATCGCTATGCAGCGCCTTGTCATTGTTTTCGGCAATTAACTTGCCTGCCTGCTTGAATACCCAACAGTCTCTGTTGGTGTGATTAGCTGGCTTTTCGGGGGTGCCATGTATCTGGCATAAGCGGTCGAGTATTCGGTCCAAATTGGACGGACCCGGAGTGGTTCTTTTGAATGGCTTCTTCCGCTGACTGGGTTTAGAGCCTCGGAATCCGGCGTTGACCGCCATATCCTCCTTGTCGTCGCCGTTAATGCGACGTTTATTTTTGCTTCGACGCGACCTGCCATTGTGGTCCTTGGTATCCGGACTGCCAGAATTTTTACTGAGGTTGTTGCTGCGAGCTAGCCAGCTATCCTCTCCCGCACAGAAGCGGGTCATTAGAGATGTGAGGGCTGCCATGTATTTCGGCTTTTCCTGTCCTAGGTGCCGGGCTAGCCACTCGTCGTGGATGTTATGTTTGAAGGCTGCGAGGGCCTCTACATCTGGACAGTCGACGATTTGATTTTTCTTTGTTAGGAACCGTGTCCAGAACTGTCTGGCCGATTCGTCTGGCTGCTGAATTATGTGGCTTAGGTCATCGGCGTCTGGTGGTCGCACATATGTGCCCTGGAAGTTGTCGAGGAATGCGGCTTCCAGGTCTTCCCAACACCCAATTGACTCTGCGGGCAAGCTGTTAAGCCAATGCCGAGCTGGTCCTTTAAGCTTGAGTGGGAGATACTTGATGGCGTGGAGATCGTCGCCGCGGGCCATATGGATGTGAAGGAGATAATCTTCGATCCAAACCGCGGGGTCTGTTGTGCCATCGTAGGATTCAATGTTTACGGGTTTAAACCCTTCAGGGATTTGATGATCCATTACTTCGTCAGTGAAGCATAGCGGGTGTGCGGCGCCTCTATATTGAGCAATATCACGACGTAGCTCGAGTGAGCGTTGTCTGCTGTGTTCGGCCCGGCCGGTGTTGTTGTATCCGGCGCGACGATATTCGTCGTGGGTCGTGGGGCGCCCACATGATCCGTAGATGGATCTGGATTGCCTTGCTTTGTCCTCCAATATATCTCGCAAGTCCGGTGCGTTCCCTCTTGGCTTCGTACTTTTGGAGCGATGCCGGGGTAAGGTCTTGGTGGAGGGCCTGGATGCCTCTCTGTCGCGACCACGGGGTGGTCGGTCGGCCGTATTGTGCGCTGGTGATGAAGGTATGTATGCTTCCTCCTCTAATCGAGGGAGCAACTTGCGTTTTGGGTAGCTTTTGGAGGGGCGTTCGAGTTCGTACTCTTCGGCCGCGAGGACCTCGGTCCATCGATCGGCCAGCAGGTATTGATCAGCTTGAAGCTGCTACTGCTTTTTCTTTAGGCTATTTGCCGTGGCGATAAGCCTGCGTTGAAAACGCTCTTGTTCGATGGGATCCTATGGTACGACGAATTCGTCGTCGTTGAGGCTTGCCTCGTCTCCGGAGGGAGGTATGTAATTATTATCCTCGACCTCTTCGTCTGCCGCTCTCTCGTGAGGGCTTGCTTCTGCATCCTCCTGCGCTGAATCTTGCTGGAGGGGATTGTCTTCGGCACTGTCTGGGGTGTTATTATCTCCTGTGCCGGAATCTCCATTCTTGCTGTGGCGGGATTTAGAGCGGCGCCGCTGACGTCGGAGCTTGGGCTGTTTCTTTAGGGAATCTGCCTCCGCTGCTTCTTCGCCATCCCCATCTTTTGGGGTGTCCACCATGTATATGTCATATGACGAGGTGGTCTTCTAGTGCCCTGTAGGCGCTGGCGCTTGTTCGTCTCCGGCATCGTCGTCCATACCGTCGATGTCATCGGAGTCATAGTCTAGCATGTCAGTTAGATAATCGACAGTGGCTACAAAATGGGTTGTTGGTGGGTTTTGAATTTCTTCGTCGTCCGTATCCCAACCATCCTGGCCATAATCCGGCCAGGTCTCTCCGGATAGCGAGAGATGTTTTAGCGAATTTAGGATGTCGCCAAAGGGCGAATGTTGGAAGATGTCCGCGGCGGTGAACTCCATGACTGGCGCCCAATCACACTCAATTGGCAGGGGCGCGGGAGGTTTCGGAGTCCGGCAGGGAGTCCGGCACCTCGGAGTTACGAGCTTTGCAGGGGACAAGTTTAGTGTTCGGCTCCATCGCCGTGGAAGTTGCAGCCCCCAAGGCGGTGTCCAGCCACCGGTCCTCGATCTGCGCGATCAGCTCCGGACCAAGGGATGGAGCGGATTCGTGTGCGGCCACCAAGGCACTGTCCGGTGGCAGAGCTAAATCATGCCCATCGTGACATCGCGGCACGGTCGGCTGTGGCTCGAGTCCGTCGAAGATCAAGTCCCCGAGGATGTCGGCCGTGAAGTTTAGGCTTCCGAACCTGACATGATGGCCAGGGGCGTAGCTTTCGATCTGCTCCAGATGGCCAAGCGAATTAGCCCGCAGTGCAAAGCCGCCGAATACGAAGATTTGTCCGAGGAGAAAAGCCTCACCCTGGACGGCTTTGTTGTTGATTGAAGAAGCCATCGAGCCTATCGGTGACGACACAGAGGAACTCTCAATGAAAGCACCAATGTCGGTGTCAAAACCGGCGGATCTCGGGTAGGGGGTCTCGAACCGTGCATCTAGGCGGATGGTAACAGGAGACGAGGGACATGATGTTTTACCCAGGTTCGGGCCCTCTTGATGGAGGTAAAACCCTACGTCCTGCTTGATTAATATTGATGATATGGGTAGTACAAGAGTGGATCTACCACGAGATCAAGGAGGCTAAACCCTAGAAGCTAGCCTATGGTATGATTGTTGTAATGGAGGTTGTGTCCTACGGACTAAAGCCCTCCGGTTTATATAGACACCGGAGAGGGCTAGGGTTACACAGAGTCGTTTACAATGGTAGGAGATCTACATATCAGTATTGCCAAGCTTGCCTTCCACGCCAAGAAAAGTCCCATCCGGACACGGGACGGAGTCTTCAATCTTGTATCTTCGTAGTCTTGGAGTCCGACGGACGATGATAGTCCGGCTGTCCGGACACCCCCTAGTCTAGGACTCCCTCAGCTTTCCACACAGTATCATTACTGATAATGGTACCAATCTGTCTAAGGGTGCTATGAAGGAGTTCTGTGAACGTGAGCACATCCGTCTTGACATTTCATCAGTGGCTCACCCATAGTCCAATGGCCAAGCAGAGAGAGCTAACCAGGAGATCTTACGAGGCATCAAACCCCGGCTTATGGTTCCTTTGCAGCGGATGCCGAGTTATTGGGTTGAGGATTTACCATCTGTGTCATGGAGCATCAACACTACACCCAACAGATCGACAGGACACGCACCGTTCTTCATGGTCTACGGAGCGGAGGCGGTTCTCCCCTGTGATATCCGTCATGATTCACCTCGTGTAGCAACTTATGTTGAAGCGGACAACGAGGTAGCACGGCAAGACACTTTGGACCTGTTGGACGAGGAGCGTGACATTGCAGCTGCCCGTTCGGCGATCTACCAGCAGGATCTTCGTCGCTATCACAGTCGCCGAGTTAGAATCGGAACTTTTCAAGAAGGAGATTTGGTGCTCCGGCTCATCCAAGACCAGACTGAAATGCACAAGCTATCCCCACCTTGGGAGGGGCCTTTCGTGGTCAGCAAGAATCTGCACAACGGTTCGTACTATCTGATTGATATTCGAGTGCATAAAGACTCACGTACTGTCGTGGTATTCTCACGGGGGGTGCAAGACGACATATGTCGCAAGGTGGCTTCGTGTGAGGGCAAGACTGCTGCTGATAGGACCAGGAGCGGGTATGCGAGTAGCACGCGGTGGTTTACCCAGCTTGAGAGCTCTCCGGAGAGATAATACTCCTACTGCTGCATGTATGAGTGTATCTATCTGGGGTGTACATCGGACAGTACAAAGTGCTCCTGGAGGTGTATCTGAGATCAGTGCCAAGTGCACCTGATCTCGTATATATGCGGGTGGCCGGATGAGCATGCAAGCTCTAGTGGCCGAATGGCACTTTGCCGTGGGTGTGTGTGAGTGTCAGTCCATGGGGATGGATGGATGGATGTGTGCCTTATATAGTATGGCTAGCTTAGCAAGTAAGCTATGTAGGCATGGTAGCAAGCTAGGTAGTGGCATGGTGGGGTGTCACACTTGTCCCCTGGGTCACTTCGTAAATAGTGCCCAGGGACAAGTGTCACTGTACATGATGGCTGGGGTGACACGTGAATAGTGCTCGGGTACGGCCGTCTCGTCGGTGTCGGGTCGGGCTGCAGTCGGCAGCCGGCTGGTTGGCGCAGTCTGCAGCCGGCTGGTCGGCGTAGTCGGCAGCCAGCCGAGCAGAGCAGTCGGACGGGGAGCCGGCAGAAGCGGCGGGGCAGTCGGACTTAGGGGCTTTGCTAGCCCCGATGTCTTGAATAATTGTCTTGCCGTCTTCGGGGTACCCATCGCCAATTACTCCGACACGTACATCAGAGGAGGAGACCAACAAGCCATGGAACATAGCTAATCTTCGGCCCTACTATACTTGAGTCAGAGGCTCTACTTACGTACATATTATGACAATGTATATATTATGATCAATGCAATAAACCGGAGCCTTAGCTAAAGCAGGGTCTCTGTTATTTTTACATCATGAGTGGTTACAAGGAGTTTTGTCTTAAAGCAGTCTCCGGTTTACCCCTTGAGTTAGGTTTTTAACAAAGCTTTATATCATGTCACTTGGGGGCTTCATCGTGTCTAAACCAATGCAACACCTTTTGACAGGCGAAAGCCACGAGATCACTTGGGGACTTGGTCGCGTCTGAACCAGTCACCCCTCTTGGTTGGCCTAAGTCCACAGAATCACTTGGGGGCTTTGGTCGAACCCGAACCATCGCTACACCTCTTGATCGGTGTAATGCCACTGCATCATTTAGGGGACATGGCTAACATTAACCATAGCTACGCCTATTGGGGGCTTGGTCGTGTCCGACCATGGTAATGCCACTTGATCGGCTCAAACAGCCTCTTTTTGCAAAAATATTTTATCTTTGCCTTTGCTTGAAATCTGTTTGTCTTTTTGCATATTTCTGTTGTTGTGTTCTTAAGCCGACAATTATTAAAACCAATTCAACTACCAGTTGACTTGACACGGTTTGTTGTTCATCCGGAGACACTTTGGATTTTTGATAAACATCCTATTATGGAGTAACACTGGTGTTCATTTTATCCCGGAACGGTTTACCTGGTAAACTGACTGTTATATACGCAGGAGCTGTTTTCTCCTTCAGTAGAGCGGGTTTCTTACAACTCCCCTTCAAGATTGGCACAGCCAACTTCATGCCCTACGATGGCAGGTATCATATATTCCCATATTTTCTCATATGTTTAATCTAAAGTATTATCTTTAATTCATATACATGGATATGATGACCCGCCTGGTGATACAACCACAATGGCGTTTTAAGCTTTTTGCTGCAGACAACAGTTTAAGGTTGATGATTCAACAAAAACATAAATTGCAATAAATATGCACGAAGGCATATCAACACAAAGTGTGGCAGCTAGTCTATTACAAGGCAACACAATGCCCAGATAAGATAATTGTTTTTTTGGCATAACATAAGGCAACAGTAATGTAAACCGGCCTCTGGTTTATGCTTGATCGCCAGCTTGGCCTGATGGTTGCGGGTCATCCTGCGCCGCTTCAGCTTATGATTCCCTACCCAGCGGCTGGAAATCAACAGTCGTCCAGTCGATTCCCATTAATGCTTGGAATACGGCTTCATCATTGATCAGCAATGACAGTTCAATATCAGGAGCGTAAGTATGCTTACGGATTGGTGGTATAAGGTTCTCCGCTTCAGGAATCGGTGCAGGCACTCGTTTATTTTCTCCATCATATTGGGCTTGATAGTGAGACAGATTTGCCTCTTCAACCAACTGACAAGCCAAAGGGCGCACTTCCTGGTTTATAGCTCGAAGATCCTCTTTGCTAAATTCTGTCCCGTCTTCCTTCAAGCTTGGGAAGCCTTGGGCCGCTTCAACAGGATCAAAATCCGGCACCCACGCTTTGGCCCGGATTAAGGCATTTATGGCGCCGGTTCTAGAAGCAGATTTCTTTAATTCTTCAAACCGGGCAGGAAGCATTGACAACCTTTTAAGGGTGTCCTAGATCAAGGTCGGGGCCGGGTTGTTGTGAGAAGCGGTGCTGATGATCAGTTGCGCACCAGTATAGAGTTGCTCTATCAATGTATAAGAGGCTTTCAATTTCTTCCGCACGTCTGATCCCAAGTGGCCAATACGTGTCCCTGTATCATTCAAAGGGTTAATAAACCGGCAATTTCATGAGAAGGCCTCATTACGGCAGAAGTCAAAAAGGCTTACCAAAGACAGCAGCGGTCATGGCATGTACTTGCCGCTTTACACTGGTCAGTTCATCCACCACTGGTTTAAGGGCAGCTTCAGCATGTTCTGCCCGTTGAGTTAAAGCGGCCTTTTCGGTGGCCCAATCCGCCTGCTCCTTGTTGAAGCCCTCCTTAAGCTTTTCCATGACGCTTAAAGCGCTGGTTAATTCGTTCTTTGCTTTGGAGGTTTCAGCTTGCTGGGATTTCAGGTTTTCTTGGAGATCAGCAATTTGGCTTTCTTTCTTGTTCAGATCAACCAACATACAGATAATCATTGGATAAAGATTAAGGAGCAGACTTGAAGTACCAACCCCATAACAAGTTATGCCTTTGGTACTTGGGGGCTAATGCATATTTGCTGTTCATCCTACAATTTCTATAACAAGTCCCAAGCTCAATACAAGTATTCAGTTTGGCACTTGGGGGCTAATGCTTATTTGTATATCTTTGAGGGATACTGGAATTTTTATAAAAGTCCCGGTTTAACTACGTTAGGTTGAATCGGCCCTTGGGGGCTACTTTCCCAACAGTACAGCTTTTCTCAAGATTATATTGGGAAGTCCCGGTTTAAGTTCACATCTTAAAACCGTCACTTGAGGGTTATTGGAGTTCACAGATTGAAATATACAAGCAGAGAGTTATATCGAGTTTACCTCATATTTGTCCTTCATCATATTCACCAGACCGGCTTCATAATCATGGCTGGTATATAACTGGTTCAGATAAATGGAATGAAGATCTTGCGGATTCAAAGCGGCATAAGTTGCCAAATCGGCATTCCATTTGCCTTTACCAAATGCAGTAAATTCATCCTTGGCAGTGTGCTTGGACAAGGCGACCGAATTACCTGGCTCGGAATGGCCAAAGCCAGTAATAACAACATCGTCATCCTTAGCTTCGCCGGTTCGCACTAGGGTCGCCGGTTTATCCGTATGCTTTGGTGGACTCACTGTCTTATCAGCTTGAGCAGGACTTGTGGGTTGATTTGAAGGGCCAGTGGTATCAACATGTGCCTCTTCAACAGTAACATCATGATCTTGCAATGGTGGGTCGGTTAGCATATCATCCTGGATGTGTTCCTCGGGATTTGGTATTTGGGTCGGTTCAGGAGCATCGTCTTCTGCCGCTTTGTCCAGGTGAGCTTTCTTGCTTGGCCTAGGCTTGGCCCTAAAAGGAAAAAAGACGGATCAGTTCAATGAACATTGAAAGTGGTCTACCAAACAGCGTTATCAGGAATATGGCTCACCCAAGCACTGTCTTGAGTGGTGGGAGTTGGGTGCATGTCGACTCGCCAGAGGAAGAATGAGAAGTCACCTGATAATCGGAGTCAGATGGATTAAGAGGTTGACGAATGCAACCCGCTTTAGGATAAGCATTGATGAAACAGTTAGAGACCTCTGAACGGCGTTTCCGAACCGGACTGTTTGGTAAACCGGCGGAGGTGACTACCTGGCCGCTGTGCCGGGTTGCGCGACGAGCTTCATGTTGTTGTGTCTTCATAAGAAAGTTTCGATCCAAGTAAGCAAGAGGATGAGAAAATTTAACTTTCCTGTTTGCCCGAAGGATTTTTACTTAAGGTTAAGGGTTTGAATCGGAAGAAAGAGCGATTACCTCTACAACATAATCATGACTAGCTTCAGCATCATCCTGGCAATAATCATTATCAATAAGGCGTGTAAAAAATAGACCAAGTGAGTCAAGTTCTACCTCAAGATCCGGATTACCCACATCATCGTCAGCTGGTGGATCGGAGGCGGCAGTGGTTTTCTTTCTATTTGCTGGTTTTTTCACAACTTTGGTCTTGGGCCACCGATTTCTCTTGTGGAGTCTTCCTGCTCCAAAATGGATCATCACCCTGTTTGAAAGATGTTAATAAACATAGTCAGATTTTATAAAGGTATAAGATACGAGTCTTACGGCTGGTGGTTTATTAAAGGCAGAAATGGGAGCCAGGCCGGTTTGGGCGTAAGCAGCTTCCGGTTCGTTTAACATCCTCTTAACAGCCTCAGTAACTTCATCGTCTGTCAGCTGGATCTCAATATGCCATAGAGGGTCTTTCACACCTTCTGTGTATTTGCACATCAAACCGGACCGCAGGTTGAGGGGCAGTATACTCCAAGATATCCGGAAGCGAGCAAGATCAACTCATGTCAACCCGTTGCCCATGAAGGCCCGAAGCATGGATAGTTGATGGGCATATTTGCTTCTCTCCTTAGCAGTCAGTCTATGAGGGAGGAGATGTGTGTTGCTTAGCCGCTCCGGACGGTAACCGGGTAAAGGATTTTATTCCTCAGTGGAGGTATCTTTGTAGTAAAACCTTGTTGAATTCCACTCTTTGGGATGGCTGTGTAGTTTGGCGTGAGGTTAAGTGACCTCTTTCCGCTTCTAAATCACCACACCACCCAACTCAGTGTTGGGACCATCAGAAAATTCAGTGCGGCGGTTTAGATGGAAGCAATCTCTGAACAATTCAATTGTGGGCTCCTCTTGAAAAAACACCTCACAGAGCATTTGAAAGTGATAGATATTGGTTATGGAGTTGGGGCCAATGTCTTGTGGACGTAGTTGGAAGTTGGCCAAGACATCCCGATAAAACTTTGAACCGGGTGGACTGAAGCCCCGGGCTAAATGATCAGCAAAGACAACAACTTCTCCATCCTTGGGTTCTGGAGAACTCTCCAGGCCAGGGACCCTCCAGTGAATGATGTCTTTTTTGCCTAAAGCGCCGGTGCGGACTAAGTTATCCAGTTGAGTTTCAGTCACTCGAGAAGGGACCCAGTTACACTCGTACACTTCCTTGGCCATGATGCAATCTGCAAGGCAGTAATACCGATTCAAGAATATGTTGGAAGGCTATATATTGATACATTCATTGTTAAACCGGAAGAAGTTGCTTATAAACCAGAGTTCTGCAAGGTGGCAATACATAATCGGAAAACCTTGGCGGTTCAACAAGGGGACTAATGGTATATGTCGAGTTGTCAATTTCTCTACAAAGTTAAACCGCCTGGTCTGAGACATTGATGAATCAAGAGTGGATGTGCGAAAACAGGTTTCACAAAAGCTTGTCACAGTTTTGGATCTGGAGCATATTCATAAAAGAAATAAATATTCAAGGTCCAAAAATGGAGCGGTACCGAATCAATGAGCAAGGACGCCGGGAGATCTATGACCTTGAGATGTGCAGGTGACAACACATGCTAAAAAACTACCGCTACGCAGAACAAGGATTCACAGACTTAACTAAAAGTTATCATATGAGCAAGAAGCAAGTGATGAGCACCGAAGAACATGGAAACCCTAGAACAGATCTATGGTGAAAGGATAGAAAACTTACCGGGGCTGAGGAAGAAGCAGAAGGTCGCTGCGATGCTCTGGTACGTTCAGGGTGATGCAGCGGCCAAGGTTGGTGCAGAAGTTGACGGCGGCGGCGGAATTCCGAAGCTGGGCGGCGCGAGGAAGACGAAGCAAAGGGGCACGAAGGGGAAAATAGAAATGACCCTTCGGCCTATTTATAAAGGCAAGAGATATGTGTGTCAGGCGCGAAAATCAAGGGGCCGCAAGTTTGGAAGCGAAGCTGTCGCCTCGATTGTTGCAGACTCATTAATGAAAAGATGTTATAAACAGTTCTTTATGACAGATGACGTCATGCCGGTTCACCACAATCTGAGAAGATGACGTCACGGCGGTTCAACCAAGAAGATGTTGAAGACGAAGTTTTTCACTAAGGATTGACATGAACCTGTTCAAATCAATCTGGGGCCTAATGTTGGGGATATTACTACTGGGCGTAAACCGGCTAGGAGAGGCCGGGTTAACTTCATCAGTAGTCAAGTATGCTTGAAGCCCGTGAGGATATTCTATAAGGGCCCAAGGCCCAGAACTAGTTAAAGGCTTGTAGCCGTGAACCAACATTAGTATGTCACTTGTGTTGTAAGTTAAAAATACTAGAGACCGAACCGAACACGTCTATGAGCCGGTCTCGAGACTCTGCAAACCGACGGGCGTCACCCATGTATATAAGGGGACGACCCGGCGGCGATTCAGGAGGACAAAAAACAACTCGAGACTTAGGCAAAGCTTGTTTGCTCCCTAGTCATCGAAACCCCCATCAATTCCATCACAACTAGACGTAGGCTTTTACCTTCATCGAAGGGGCCGAACTAGTATAAACTCTCTTGCGTCCTTGTGTCCGCTTTAACCCCTTCAAGCTAACCTGTAGCGATGGCTCCACGACTAAGTCCTTTCATGAGGACATCTGCCGTGACAAAACCACGACAAGTACCGACTAATCTTTGACAGGCGTCATGCCGTCAATATTGTCCTCCCTGCTCCTACTCTCTTTGACTTTCAGGCAAAGGGGAGACATGTCATAACCAGGGAAGAGGCAAATGAGTATGAGAGGAGGACGAGGGCTGCCCGCCTCCAAGCTGCAGCCCACGATGCAATAGCTGCTGCATCTCAGTACGACCCCAACTATAACTTCGGATATCCGCCAGGCCAGCCATGGCAATATACCAACTTAGGCCAAAAGCCTAAGCTTGGGGGAGTGCGTATTTCTCACCGACATTACATTCATGTTCACACACTCATTGCTAGTTGTTGGTGCTCATACTTTTTCACTGTAATATCCATGCTAGTTTATTTTCCCTTTTTTTGCTTTCTTCTTGTGTGTTTGAAAAACCTTAAGAAAAAAAAATTAGTTGTAGCTTTTAGCTAGTTTACTTTCTTGCTTGTAGTAGTAGTAATTAGAAGAAAACCCAAAAAGATTTCTCGTTCTTCTTTTGTTTGTTGGGAGCTTTCCCATGTAATAGATTTATTTCTTTTCTTTTCTTTGCGGTCAAAAGAAGAAGACCATGATTAAAATGTTGAAGTGACTCTTATATGCATTATTGTTGATTTATCCAAGAGCCCGTGTTGCCTTGTCTTCTCCTATTTATTGAATGCCTGCAGATTGGAGCTTAGTCCAATGAACTCGCACTATTATTATACACATCATTCGGCTGTGCAAGTGAAAGGCAATTATGACGATATATGATGGACTGATTGAGATGAGAAAAGCTGGTATGAACTCGACCTCTCTTCTTTTTGTAAATATGATTAGTTCATCGTTCCTGATTCAGCCTATTATGAATAAACATACTTGCAATGAAAATTAGAGATTATAGTTTCTTATGCCATGCTTAATTAGCTAGGAGTTTATAATAGTTTATCTTGCGTGCCAACATGCTATTAAAATGATTGTGATGTGGTATAGTAGGGTGGTATCCTCCTTTGAATGATTCGGGTGACTTGACTTGGCACATGTTCACACATGTAGTAGAAACAAAATTCAACATAGCCTTCACGATATTTATGTTCATGGTGGATTATACCCTACTCATGCTTGCACTCAATGTTCATTAATTTTAATGCATGTTCATGACTGTTGTCGCTCTCTACTTGGTCGCTTCCCAGTGGCTTAGTCAATGGGTCTGCAACATTCAGATCCGTATGTATCTTGCAAAACTCTATGTCTCCCTCCTTGACTTGATCGCGAATGGAATTGAAGCGTCTCTTGATGTGCTTGGTTCTCTTGTGAAATCTGGATTCCTTTGCCAAGTCAATTACACCAATATTGTCACAAAAGATTTTCATTGGACCCGATGCTCTAGGTATGACACCTAGATCGGATATGAACTCCTTCATCCAGACTCCTTCATTTCCTGCTTCCAAAGCAGCTATGTACTCCGCTTCACACGTAGATCCCGCCACGACACTTTGCTTAGAACTGCACCAACTGCCAGCTCCACCGTTCAATATAAATACGTACCCAGTTTGTGACTTCGAGTCATCCGGATCAATGTCAAAGCTTGCATCGGTGTAACCATTTACGACGAGTGTTGGGGATATAACTATTAGGTATGACCCGCCAGGACGGGCCGGGTTATACCTATGGTGATTCATGAAGCCCAAGACAGCTTTGGAAGATGGCAGTTCAGTTAAGGGTCCAAGGCCCAAAAGGCGACTCACACTACAAAAAAATACACTTCCGTGATGATACGTGTTTGTCACAGTAGGTCATGTTTTCTGTCATGCATGTACATCCATGACAAATTTATGACAGAATCAAGATAGTCATACCTGTGTTGTCGTAGAAGTGTTCCATGACATTACCAAAATTATCATCACAGAAGTCTCCACTTCCATGAAGATAAATTGCGCGTCACAGAAGTGCTTTCGTCAAGGGTGACCGACACGTGGCATCCACCATAATGGAACGCCGTTAAGCTATTGGGTCCGATTTTGGATCCGATAACCCATTAACAGCCCCGACCAATGGGGATTTTCCATGTGTAAAATCATCATTGGCTGGAGGAAACACGTGTCGGCTCACCGTTGGGACAGATGTTATCCACTCATTGGACCAAAAGCGCCTATGATACGTCGACACGTGGCACAGCCCAACAGAGGCTCATTCCTGTGAATAGGCCGGCCCGTTTAACTTGATCAAAAGGTGGCGGCCAGCCCACGGAAAGCCTGTTAACGGCCTGTTCGCATATAGCCCATTTACAGCCCGCTAACCCAGGGCCCGTTTACGGCCTATCCGAATTAGGCCCAGTAGCATCATTTGGGCCGTCCAATATAATTCCAGCCAGTTTTAAGTTCCGGCCCATGTATGGCCCATGACGTCTTTCGGCCCATATGAGGCCCTTTGTAACTCTTGGCCCATTAACGGCCCGTGGTGAAACTGGCCCGTAATGACCAGTGTATCACTTTATACTCATTAACGACCCATTATTCCGTTGGGCCGTTTCGAACCCATGTTATCTTTCGGCCTTCTCAGGGCCCATTAATTCTTGGGCTCATTTCGAGCATTCGGTTACTTACGGCCCGTTACTGCCATTTTCTGCTTGTGGGCCAAATTCAGCCCGTGGTTACAGTCGGCCCATTTGTGGCCCGTTAATACGTTGAGCCGTTTCATAGCGTCATCAAATACGGCCTATTAACGACAACCCATTATGGTCGGCCCATGAATGGATGACTCCAACTCTAGCCCGTTTACGACCATAATGCGGTCTGTTGTTGGCCCATTTTTGGCCAATCGATCATACGGCCCGTCTAAGGCCCATTGATGATACGGCCCGTAGAAGGCCCATTGTTTCTACAGACCGTAGAAGGCCCATCATTTCTACGTCCCGTAGGAAGCCCAGTGTCACTACAGTAAATATATAGCCCATGGCTTGTTAAAGGCGGGAAACTAATATAAGTTTATACCTGCTAATGGCCCAAAATGATTATAGGCCCACGTTTTGGATCATATGATTAATGGGCCAGTCTGAAGACCAACAACACTAAGATCCACTCAACCTTCCGGCCTAAATTACAGCATACCGACCAAAGAATAAACCTGGACTATACAACAAAGAAATTACGACATATTACATCCACTAGGAATCAAAGTTTGCTACCGTTGATAATAAAGCGCAACATGACGCAGGAGTACATACACTGGGCATCAAAGGTCGCCACCAGTGCATATAAATGCACCGACAGAAGAATGTACAAAACTGAGAGCACTTCAGAAGGCACTAGACCTGGCAAGCTCGGCCCCCGCAAGCAGCCGAACAAGCTGATGAGACCTCAGTTGTGTCAATGATAGATGCTTTATCCCTAGCTGTATGGCAACATAGTGCGCACGACAGTCCCCTGACATCTTCATTATATCTTTGACTTGAGCTGAGCTGAAGCAAGCCTTTCCGCTTTAAGTTGAGACTGAATAAGTCGAACTGATTGAGGCAGCGACTGCAGAGAGGTTGTCTCACACCTGCTGGTGAGTAGCTTCAACTCACTGTCTTCATCAAGATAGGACCTTGGGGTCATCTCGCTATCCTCAAGATGGTTTGGCTCACTATCTTTCCTAAATTCTGCCTGTCATAAGAGATACGACTCTGAAAGAGAAACAAGGAGACACGTAACAGGTTTCACAATTATATAAGCAAATAAATGGGTTTGTTCTGCATAAGGGAACATATTTTTACAACTACAATTTAAAACCAGTAGTTGTTGCAAACATCCAGTCAGATGTAAACAGTAGTGGAGGAAATGATGCCTATCCAAATCTATACTAGAACAAAGTTTAAAGGCTTGAGAAGGATGAACTTACATTACATGTTAACACGGGCTGGACAAAGGCCTTCTCCATGTTGATGGTAAGATAATTCAATAAATTCCCCAAAGAAAATTCTTTATAAGCGTTGCTGAGGGAGTCCTGGACTAGGGGGTGTCTGGACAGCCGGACTATCATCGTCAGCCGGACTCCAAGACTATGAAGATACAAGATTGAAGACTTCGTCCCGTGTCCGGATGGGACTTTCCTTGGCGTGGAAGGCAAGCTTGGCGATACGGATATGTAGATCTCCTACCCTTGTAACCGACTCTGTGTAACCCTAGCGATCTCCGGTGTCTATATAAACCGGAGGGTTTTAGTCCGTAGGACAACAACCATTACAACAATCATAACATAGGCTAGCTTCTAGGGTTTAGCCTCCTTGATCTCGTGGTAGATCCACTCTTGTACTACCCATATAATCAATATCAATCAAGCAGGAGTAGGGTTTTACCTCCATCGAGAGGGCCCGAACCTGGGTAAAAACATCGTGTCCCTTGTCTCCTGTTACCATCCGCCTAGACGCACAGTTCGGGACCCCCTACCCGAGATCCGCCGGTTTTGACACCGACATTGGTGCTTTCATTGAGAGTTCCTCTATGTCGTCACCGATAGGCTTGATGGCTTCTTCAATCAACAACAACGCAGCCCTGGGTGAGACTTTTCTCCCCGGACAGATCTTCGTATTCGGCGGCTTCGCGCTGCGGGCCAATTCACTTGGCCATCTGGAGCAGATCGAAAGCTACGCCCCTGACCATCAGGTCACATTTGGAAGCCTAAACTTCACGGCGGATATCCGCGGAGACTTGATCTTCGATGGATCCAAGCCGCAGCCGAGCGTGCCGCACTGTCACTGAGGGAGTCCTGGACTAGGGGGTGTCCGGACAGCCGGACTATCATTATCTGCCGGACTCCCAGACTACGAAGATAGAAGATTGAAGACTCCGGCTCGTGTCCGGAAGGTACTTTCCTTGGCGTGGAAGGCATGCTTGGCGATACGGATATGTAAATCTCCTACCATTGTAACCGACTCTGTGTAACCCTAGCCTCTCCGGTGTCTATATAAACCGGAGGGTTTTAGTCCGTAGGACAACATACATTACAACAATCATACAATAGGCTAGGTTCTATGGTTTAGCCTCCTTGATCTCGTGGTAGATCTACTCTTGTACTACCCACATCATCAATATTAATCAAGCAGGACGTAGGGTTTTACCTCCATCGAGAGGGCCCGAACCTGGGTAAAAACACTGTGTCCCTTGTCTGCTGTTACCATCCGCCTAGACGCACAGTTCGGGACCCCCTACCCGAGATCCGCCGGTTTTGACACCGACATTAGTGCTTTCATTGAGAGTTCCTCTGTGTCGTCGCCGATAGGCTTGATGGCATCTTCGACCAACAACGCTGTCCTGGTTGAGACTTTTCTCCCGGGACAGATCTTTGTATTCGGCGGCTTTGCACTGCGGGCCAATTCTCTTGGCCATCTGGAGCAGATCGAAAGCTACGCCCCTGGCCGTCAGGTCAGATTCGGAAGCTTAAACTTCACGGCCGATATCCGCGGAGACTTGATCTTCGACGGACTCGACCCACAGCCAAGCGCGCCGCACTGTGACGATGGGCACGATCCAGCTCTGCCGCCGGACAGTGCCTTGGTGGCCGCACTCGGATCCGCTTCGGCCATTGGCCTGGAGCCGATCACCCATATCGAGGGCCGGTGGGTAGCGCCGCCCTGGGGGCTTCAACACTCACGGCGATAGAGCCGAACACTGATCCTGTCCCCTGCGAAACCCGTGATCCCGAGGCGCCGGACTCCTCGCCGGACTCCGAACCTCCCGCGCCCCTACCAATTGAGACGATTGGGCGCCGGTCACGAATTCACCGCCGCGGACATTTTTCAACACTCGCCTTTTGGTGATATCCCGAATTCACTGAAGCATCTCTCGCTATCAGGAGAATCCTGGCCGGACTATGGCCAGGACGGTTGGAGTTCGGACAATGGAGAAATTCAGAGCCCACCCACCCTCCACTTTGTAGCCGCTGTCGAGGATCTAACCGACATGCTAGACTACGACTCCGACGACATCGACGCTATGGACGACGATGCCGGAGACGAACAAGAGCCAGCGCCTACAGGGCACTGGAAGGCCACCTCGTCATATGACGTGTACATGGTGGACACCCCAAAAGATGGGGATGGCGAAGAAGCAGCGGAGGCAGATTCTCTAAAGAAGCAGCCCAAACACCGACGTCGGCGGCGCCGCTCTAAATCCCGCCACAGCAAGAATGGAGATTCCGGCACGGGAGACAATAACACTCCGGAGAGTGCCGAAGACAATCCCCTCCAGCAAGACTCAGCGCAGGAGGACACCGAAGCAAGCCCTCACGACAGGGCGGCAGACGAAGGGGTTAAGGATGATAACTATATGCCTCCCTCCGAAGACGAAGCAAGCCTCAATGATGATGAATTCGTCGTACCTGCGGATCCCGTCGAACAAGAGCGCTTCAAGCGCAGGCTCATAGCCACGGCAAATAGCCTCAAGAAAAAGCAGCAACAGCTCCAAGCTGATCAAGATCTGCTGGCCGATCGATGGACCGAGGTCCTCGCGGCCAAAGAGTATAAACTCGAACGCCCCTCCAAAAGTTACCCAAGACGCAAGTTGCTCCCCCGATTAGAGGAGGAAGCATACATACCTTCATCACCAGCGCACGACATGGCTGACCGACCACCCCGTGGTCGTGACAGAGAGGCATCCAGGCCCCCAGCCAAATCCGTACCCCTGCATCGCACCAAGAGTACGAAGCCAAGAGGGAACGCGCCGGACTTGCGAGATATATGGAGGACAAGGCAAGACAATCCAGATCCATCTACGGATCACGTGGGCGCCCCACTACCCACGACGAATACCATCGTGCCGGACATAACAATCTCGGCCGGGCCGAACACAGCAGACAGCGCTCTCTCGAGCTGCGTCATGATATTGCCCAATACAGGGGCGCCGCACACCCTCTATGCTTCACCGATGAAGTAATGGATCATCAGATCCCCGAAGGGTTTAAACCCGTAAACATCGAATCCTATGATGGCACAACAGACCCCGCAGTTTGTATCGAAGACTATCTTCTCCATATCCATATGGCCCGCGGGGATGACCTACATGCCATCAAGTATCTCCCACTCAAGCTTAAGGGACCAGCTCGGCATTGGCTTAACAGCTTGCCGGCAGAGTCAATTGGATGTTGGGAAGACCTGGAGGCCGCATTCCTTGACAAATTCCAAGGCACGTATGTGCGACCACCAGACGCCGATGACTTAAGCCACATCATTCAGCAGCCAGACGAATCGGCCAGACAATTCTGGACACGATTCTTGACGAAGAAAAACCAAATCGTCGACTGTCCGGATGCAGAGGCCCTTGCAGCCTTCAAACATAACATCCGGGACGAATGGCTAGCCCGGCACCTGGGGCAGGAAAAGCCGAAATCCATGGCAGCCCTCACATCACTAATGACCCGCTTTTGTGCGGGAGAGGACAGCTGGCTAGCCGGCAGCAACAATCTCTGTAAAAACTCTGGCAGTTCGGATACTAAGGACAACAATGGCAGGTCACGACGAATCAAAAACAAGCGCCGCATTAACGGCGACGATAAGGAGGATACGGCAGTCAATGCCGGATTCCGAGGCTCTAAACCTGGTCAGCGGAAGAAGCCATTCAAAAGAACCACTCCGGGTCCGTCCAATCTGGACCGAATACTCGACCGTCTATGCCAGATACATGGCACCTCTGAAAAGCCAGCTAACCACACCAATAGAGACTGTTGGGTGTTCAAGCAGGCCGGCAAGTTAATTGCCGAAAACAATGACAAGGGGCTAAATAGCGACGACGAGGAAGAGACCCGGCCGCCGAACAATAGAGGACAGAAGGGTTTCCCCCCGCAAGTGCGGATGGTGAATATGATATACGCGACCCATATACCCAAGAGGGAGAGGAAGGGTGCACTACGGGACGTCTATGCGATGGAGCCAGTCGCCCCAAAGTTCAACCCATGGTCCTCCTGCCCGATCACTTTCGATCGAAGAGACCATCCGACCAGCATACGCCATGGCGGATTCGCCGCATTGGTTTTAGACCCAATCGTCGATGGGTTCCACTTGACGAGAGTCCTGATGGACGGCGGTAGCAGCCTGAACCTGCTTTATCAGGATACAGTGCGCAAAATGGGCATAGACCCATCAAGGATTAAACCTACATAGACAACCTTTAAAGGTGTCATCCCAGGAGTGGAAGCCAACTGTACAGGCTCAGTCACACTGGAGGTGGTCTTCGGATCACCGGATAACTTCCGAAGCGAAGAGTTAATCTTCGACATAGTCCCATTTCGCAGCGGCTATCATGCTCTTCTCGGACGAACCGCGTTTGCAAAATTCAACGCAGTGCCGCATTATGCATACCTAAAGCTCAAGATGCCAGGCCCTCGTGGAGTCATCACGGTCAATGGAAATACGGAACGCTCCCTCCGAACGGAGGAACATACAGTGGCTCTCGCGGCAGAAGTACAGAGCAGCCTTCTCAGGCAATTCTCAAGTCCGGCAATTAAAAAGCCGGATACAGCAAAACGCGCCCGGAGCAATGCCAACCAAGACCACCTGGCGCGATCAGAGCACGCGTAGCAATGCGGCCCCAACCCTCGCCCACGCATGATCGTAAGAGTAACACTCCGCGTACATCATTATGCTTTGGAGATACCATGGGCGCAGGGAAAGGGGCACAAGGAACCAAGAGTGCGGCTCGACCACACCAGGGGCTCACACTAACGCCCCCCTTGTTTTTTATTTTCATCTTTTCTTCTTTTGCGTATACAGGACTCCATTAACCAGAAGCCCTGTCCGATGGCGAACTCGCCGAACTCACGATGCAACAGTCAGGGACTACAGAAGGCTGCGACGAAACACTCAGGTGGTCTCAATTACGAGCATTAATTTTGAATACATACACCAAGTCTGCAGCTTATCCCTGGAGGGGGACGTGTTTACATAGTCCAAATCCCTTGCTTACCGCACTATTTGTATCAGTCCGCTCTTCAGCAGACTTTCTTTCATAAATAATGCAGCATGTCCTTATTTGCAATTGCATTACCTTTTATGTATACTTTCATTACATGACTTCTTGCACCCGTACATTTTGGTACGGCCGAATACGCTAGGGGCTTATGTTCCCCAGATTATGGTGTGATTAAGTCCGAACACTTTCACAAGTGTGGCACCCCGAACTTATAGCATTATATGAATCGGCTCCGAATTATGTCTTGGGTCAATAGTTGGGTTTGCCCGGCTCCCATGTTTTGGTGCCTTACGTTCCATTCCGTCGGCTAAGGTAGCACTGGGAGAGCCACTGCGATTGCGCCCCGGTTGAGCCGGGTTAACGCCTTAGTGGAGAAAGCTAAAACTGACTGGCATAATATGGCGAGAGACTGGTCGCTGTTTGAGAGGTTCTTTCGGGTCCTTAAAGACTCACGCCGCTTCGAGCGAAGTTCCGGATGATGTCCGATGAAGGCGTGGATAGCGCCCCGGATTCGGTCTTCCGAATACCAGGGGCTTCGCCGAAATTTAAAATTATAGAATTCTATGGCTAAGTGAGAGTGTTCAAGCATTATAAGTCCGGTCGCCTTGTTCGTCGTGTTGAGCGCCTCCCTAGGTGGACCCAAAAATGGGAACAAGAGTTCTCATGTTTATCACCGAACACCCCAGCACTCGTGGCTTGGGGGCTGAAGCCAACGACTTGCCATCTCTCAGATTTAACAAACGGCCGCACAGAAGGTAATATTTTAAATTAAACAAGCCTTGCTCATGGCGCATATGAACGAAGTTTTCAGCGCCCAGGATAAAAATACAGCGAGTTCACTCAAATATTACATTTCGGGGGCACTCATCTGCAATATCGCAGGCTCCCTTCAGGACAACTTTATAATATCGCTCCGGCGTGCGATGCTCCTTGCCCGGCGGCGGTGGATCCATGAGAAGCTTCTCCGCATCCAGTTTGCCCCATTGCACCTTTATGCGGGCAAGGGCCCGACGAGCGCCTTCAATACAGGCCGAGCGCTTGATGACGTCCAGCCTGGGGCATGCATCCAACAGCCGCCGCACAAGGCCAAAGTAGCTTCCTGGCATGGCCTGTCCAGGCCACAGCCGGACTATGAGACCCTTCATGGCCTCCTCAGCTACCTTGTGGAGTTCGACCAGCTGCTTCAGCTGGTCGCTTGGGGGCACCGGATGGCCGGCCTCAGCGTACTGAGACCAGAAGACTATCTCCGTCGAGCTCCCCTCCTCGCCACGATAGAATGCGGCGGCATCAGATGCCCTACGCGGTAGATCTGCAAATGCCCCTGGAGAGCTCCGAATTCGGGTAAGTATTCGGTAATTTACATTAACATGCTTGCTCTGCATGAAAAACGCCTTACCCGTAGCTATCTTCATGAAAAACGCCTTGGCGGACTTGGCACTTTCAAGAGCCGAGGCAAGCTCGGACTCTCGAGTCTTGGAGTCACGCTCCAAACTCTCATGCTTTTCCATGAGAGCCTGGAGCTCTTGCCGAACTTCCGCCACCAGCGCCACTTGCTTTTCTCGCTCAGCCCGTTCCGTGTCCGCATTGCGTTCGGCCGCGGACACGGCATCCTTCAGGGCTGCCACCTCCTTTGTGGCCCCTGCAATACACATATTATCCTTGTTAATTTTGTTTGCAACCAAAACCCTTTTCTGTAAGGTACTTTTTCAAAGAGGTGTTACTCACCTTCTTTCTCCTCGAGCTGCTTCTTCGCATGGCCGAG
Source organism: Triticum timopheevii (assembly GCA_963921465.1). NCBI lineage: Eukaryota > Viridiplantae > Streptophyta > Magnoliopsida > Poales > Poaceae > Triticum > Triticum timopheevii. The sequence goes on along the minus strand of OY997264.1, from coordinate 59,736,278 downwards.
CTCTTGCTCGGACCGCTCGAGATCCTTCTTCAGCACTTCGACCTCCGCCGTTAATGCGGCAGAGGCCAGCAGCGCAGCCTGCAAACCCATATTGACATATTTTTTAGCAACCCTGCGTATATCTTGTTAGATCCTTAGTCCGGCTTTTCCTTCCGAACACCGAACTAAGCATCAGGGGCTACTGTCTATGCGGTATTACATTACACAATTTTAACTTCTTACCTTGAAGCCTGTTAGAAGGCTGCTGCAGGCTTCGGTCAGCCCGCTTTTGGCGAGCTGAACAGTGCGGTGTTCTTCCTCGATGGAAGCGCCTTTAAGCGCCTCCAACAGGTTATCCGGCGCCTCCGGGTGGACGGAGGCCACCGGCGTCGTGGTCCTGCCCTTCTTTCGAAGGGGCCGCTTGCCGGACTCTGGAGCCACTACGGGTTCCGGTGCAGAGTCCGGCACGAAGTCCGGGAGGCTGCCTGACAGCACCTCCGGAGCCTCCTCCTGGTGGGTCCCTCTGTGGGATCCCACCTCGTCGTCCTCGTCGACGCGTGGGGTAGAGGCAGTCGGGATGGAATTTACATCCGACGGCGCCAACGACCCGCTCATCGAGTCGGGAAGATCGTCAACGGCCGGACTACAGGCAGAATGCAGCGTTAGAAGGACACTACAGGACATACAATATACTTACGATCCTGCCGGACGCCTGGCCCTTGGAGGCCACTCATCCTCGCCAACGTCGATGTTGGCAAAACTGTCCGGGGGGATAGTTCTCCCCCTCTTGGACCCTTCGGCCCCCCCAGTTGGGGAAGCCTTCCTTTTCTTCTCTCCCTCCTCCGGGAGAGAATACTCCTCCTCCTCGTCTTCAGGGGAGGAGTCCTCGCCGTCGTCAGACGCCTGATTACGGGAACTCTTTCGAGTCCCCGTGGCCACCTTCTTGGCCTTCTTCTCCGGCACCATGTGCGGTGGTGGAACCAGCAGCCCTCCTAAACGGGCATCCACTGGGTCTTCTAGCATGGGAGCCGGGCTGATGAGCAGCTTGGCTCTCTCCATCCATTCCTGTCAAAGGAAGAGGCGGATTAAAACCCCACTAGAGTCAATTTAATTATCACAAGTGTCCCGTAATGGGGTTGAATCACTTACCGCGTCAGTTGGACACTGCGCGCTGAATCCGCGATCTCTCGTCTCGGATGCGGGGGCTTCGGCGCCCTTGAACAGCACCCTCCAGGCGCCTTCGTATGTTGTATCGAAGAGCCCGCTCAGCGCCTGGTGCTGTTCCGGATCGAACTCCCACAAAGTAAAAGCCCGTTCTTGGCATGGGAGGATCCGCCGGAGGAGCATGACTTGGACCACGTCGATGAGCCAGAGCCTCTCGCTCACCATCTTCTTGATGCACGCTCGGAGTCCCGTCACCTCCACCAGACTACCCCACTGCAAGCCCTTCTCTTTCCAGGAGGTGAGCTGCGTGGGGATTCCAGATCTAAACTCGGGGGCCGCCGCCCATGTGGGCTTGCGCGGCTCGGTGATGTAGAACCACCCCGATTGCCACCCCTTGACGGAATCCATGAAGGTCCCTTGCCAAGGGACGTTGGGCAATTTGCCCAACATGGCGCCTCCGCATTCCGCTTGCGTGCCCTTCACAACCTTCGGCTTGACGTTGAAGGTCTTGAGCCACAGGCCGAAGTGGGGCTGGATGCAGAGGAAGGCCTCACACACGACGATAAACGCCGAAATGTTGAGGACAAAGTTCGGCGCCAGATCATGGAAATCCAGGCCGTAGTAATACATGAGCCCCCGGACAAATGGATGGAGCGGAAAGCCCAGTCCGCGGAGGAAGTGGGGGAGGAAAACGACCCTCTCATGAGGCCCGGGGGTAGGGATGAGCTGCCCCGCGTTGGGCAGCCGATGCGCGACATCGCTGGAAAGGTATCCGGCGTCGCGCAGCTTGGTGATGTCCTCCTCCTTAGCGGTGGAGACCAACCATTTGCCTCCCGCTCCGGACATCTTCGGAGAAGGTCGAGGCGAGATGCGCAGGCTTGAGCGTTGGAGCTTGAGTGCGCGGGGATGGATAAGCAGAGGAGGAAGAAGGCGTAGGTGAGAAGGTAAATCCTTATCCCATATATATAGGCGGACTAAACTATGCGTCCCCCACCAGCCTGGTAAAACTCGCTTATCTCCCAAGCGCCACCATCAATGGCGCAGTTGGGTTACCCACGTCCGTATTGATGAGAATCCCGGAATAAAGGGAAACACTATCTCTGCTTTGACAAGACGTGCCAAGGAAACCGCTTCGCTAAACGTGCTGAGGTGGAATAAGTAAAAAACGATTCAAATAAGGGCTTGGTAGTGGTGTGATGTCATGCCGTATAGTACGTCAGCAGATTGAGTCAGTGCATATGTTTTATTCTCTCTACGGTGGAATGTGGAAATTATTTTTGCAGAGCCGGACACTATCCTAGTGTTCATTATCTTCTCTGGATTATTCAAGGGAGGAACCCGCCTTGCAACGCCGAACATTATGCACGCCGGACTTATCGTCATTGAAGACTGGTTCAGGGGCTACTGAGGGAGTCCTGGACTAGGGGGTGTCCGGACAGCCCGACTATCATTATCCGCCGGACTCCCAGACTACGAAGATAGAAGATTGAAGACTCCGGCTCATGTCCGGAAGGTACTTTCCTTGGCGTGGAAGGCAAGCTTGGCGATACGGATATGTAGATCTCCTACCATTATAACCGACTCTGTGTAACCCTAGCCTCTCCGGTGTCTATATAAACCGGAGGGTTTTAGTCCGTAGGACAACATACATTACAACAATCATACATAGGCTAGCTTCTAGGGTTTAGCCTCCTTGATCTCGTGGTAGATCTACTCTTGTACTACCCACATCATCAATATTAATCAAGCAGGACGTAGGGTTTTACCTCCATCGAGAGGACCTGAACCTGGGTAAAAACACTGTGTCCCTTGTCTCCTGTTACCATCCGCCTAGACGCACAGTTCGGGACCCCCTACCCGAGATCCGCCGGTTTTGACACCGACAGTCACGATGGCATGATCCAACTCTGCCGCCGGACAGTACCTTAGAGGCCGCACACGAATCCGCTCCGACCCATAGTTTGGAGCCGATCGTGCAGATCGAGGACGGGTGGCTGGACACTGCCTCGGGAGCTGCAACTTCCACAGCGATGGAGCTGAACACTGACCTCGTCCCGTATAAAGCTCGTGACTCCGAGGTGCCGGACTCCCTGCCGGACTCCGAACCTCCTGCGCCCCTGCCAATCGATTCTGATTGGGCGCCGATCATGGAGTTCACCGCTGCGGACATATTTCAGCACTCACCCTTTGGCGACATCCTTAATTCGCTAAAGCATCTCTCACTATACGCAGAGCCCTGGCCGGACTACGTCCAGGATGGTTGGGATGCGGACGACAAAGAAATTCAAAACCCACCCATCACCCATTTTGTAGCCACTGTCGACGATCTAACCGACATGCTAGACTAGGGCTACGAAGACATCGACGGTATGGACGACGATGCCGGAGAAGATCAAGAACCAGCGCCTACAGGACAGTGGAAGACCACCTCGTCATATGACATATACATGGTGGACACCCCAAAAGATGGGGACGGCGAAGAACCAGCAGAGGCAGATTCCTCAAAGAAACAGCCCAAGCTCCAACGTCAGCGGCGCCGCTCTAAATCCCGCCATAGCAAGAATGGAGATTCCGGCACAGGAGATAATAACACCCCATAAAGTGCCGAAGACAACCCCCTCCAGCAAGATTCAGCGCAGGAGGATGCAGAAGCAAGCCCTCACGAGAGAGCGGCAGACGAAGAGGTCGAGGATGATAATTACATACCTCCCTCCGAAGACGGGGCAAGCCTCGACGACGACGAATTCACCGTGCCTGAGGATCCCGTCGAACAAGAGCGTTTCAAACGCAGGCTAATGGCCACAACAAATAGCCTAAAGAAAAAGCAACAGCAGCTTCAAGCTGATCATGACCTGCTGGCCGATAGATGGACCGAGGTCCTCGCGGCCGAAGAGTATGAACTCGAAACGCCCCTCCAAGAGCTACCCAAAACGCAAGTTGCTCCCCCGATTAGAGGAGGAAGCATACATACCTTCATCACCAGCGCACAATACGGCCGACCGACCACCCCGTGGTCACGACAGAGAGGCATCCAGGCCCTCCGTCAAGACCGTACCCCGGCATTGCTCGAAAAGTACGAAGCCATGGGGGAACGCGCCGGACTTGCGGGATATATTGGAGGACAAGGCAAAACAATCCAGATCTATCTATGGATCACGTGGGCGCCCCACAACCCACGACGAATACCGTCGTGCCGGATACAGCAACTCTGGCCGGGCCGAACACAGCAGACAACGCTCCCTTGAGCTACGTCGTGATATTGCTCAATACAGAGGCGCCGCACACCCACTATGCTTCACTGATGAAGTAATGGATCATCGAATCCCTGAAGGGTTTAAACCCATAAACATTGAATCCTACGATGGCACGACAGACCCCGCGGTTTGGATAAAAGATTATGTCCTTCATATCCATATGGCCCGCGTAGACGATCTCCACGCCATCAAGTATCTCCCACTCAAGATTAAAGGACCAGCTCGGCATTGGCTTAGCAGCTTGCCCGCAGAGTCAATTGGGTGTTGGGAGGACCTGGAAGCCCCATTCCTCGACAACTTCCAGGGCACATATGTGCGACCACCAGACGCCGATGACCTAAGCCACATAATTCAGCAGCCAGACGAATCGGCCAGGTAATTCTGGACACGGTTCTTAACAAAGAAAAATCAAATCGTCGACTGTCCGGATGCAGAGGCCCTCGCAGCCTTCAAACATAACATCCGCGACGAATGGCTGGCCCGGCACCTAGGACAGGAAAAGCCGAAATCCATGGCAGCCCTCACATCATTAATGACCCGCTTCTGTGCGGGAGAGGATAGCTGGCTAGCTCGCAGCAACAACCTCAGTAAAAATGCTGGCAGTCCGGATACTAAGGACCACAATGGCAGGTCGCATCGAAGCAAAAACAAACGCCGCGTTAACGGCGACAACAATGAGGATAAGGCAGTCAACGCCGGATTCCGAGGCTCTAAACCCGGTCAGCGGAAGAAGCCATTCAAAAGAACCACTCCGGGTCCGTCCAATTTGGACCGAATACTCCACCGCTCTTGCCAGATACATGGCACCCCCGAAAAACCAGCTAACCACACCAACAGAGATTGTTGGTATTCAAGCAGGCAGGCAAGTTAATTGCCAAAAACAATGACAAGGGGCTGCACAGCGATGACGAGGAAGAGACTCGGCCGCAGAACAGTAGAGGACAGAAGGGCTTCCCCCCACAAGTGCCGATGGTAAACATGATATATGCAACCCATATACCCAAGAGGGAGCGGAAGCGTGCACTGCAGGACGTATATGCGATGGAGCCAGTCGCCCCGAAGTTCAATCCATGGTCCTCTTGCCCGATCACTTTCGATCGAAAAGACCATCCGACTAGTATCCGCCATGGCGGATTCGCCGCATTGGTTTTAGACCCAATCGTCGACGGATTTCACCTCACGAGAGTCCTGATGGACGGCAGCAGTAGCGTGAACCTGCTTTATCAGGATACAGTGCGCAAGATGGGCATAGACCCCTCAAGGATTAAACCTACAAAGACGACCTTCAAAGGCGTCATACCAGGTGTTGAGGCCAATTGTACAGGCTCAGTCACACTGGAAGTGGTCTTCCGATCCCCGGATAATTTCCGAAGCAAGCAGTTAATCTTCGACATAGTCCCGTTCCGCAGCGGCTATCACGCTCTGCTCGGACGAACCGCGTTCGCAAAGTTCAACGCGGTGCCGCATTATGCATACCTCAAGCTCAAGATGCCAGGCCCTCGTGGAGTCATCACGGTCAACGGAAATACGGAACGCTCCCTCCGAACGGAGGAACATACAGCGGCTCTCGCGGCAAAAGTATAGAGCAGCCTTCTAAGGCAATTTTTGAGTCCGGCCGTTAAACGACCGGACACGGCCAAACGCGCCCGGAGGAACATCAATCAAGACCACCTGGCACGTTCCGAGCACGCGTAGCAATGCGGCCCCAACCCCAGCCCTCGCATGATTGCAAGACCAGCTCTCCGCATACATCATTACGCTCTGGAGGTACCATGGGCATAGGGGGAGGGGCACGACCACAACAGACCCAGAGTGCGGCTCGACCACACCAGGGGCTCCCAAGTGTGTCGCTCTTTTTATTTTTATTTTCCTTCTTTTTATACACAGGACTCCGTTCACCAGAGGCCCTATCCGGCGGCGAACCTGCCAAACTCACGATGCAAGAGCCAGGGAGGGACAAAGGCCGCGACGAACACTCAGGTGGTCTCCATTACGAGCATTAAATTTGTCAAATACACCATTCCGCAGCCTACCCGTGGAGGGAGACACGTCTAATTAGTCCAATCCCTTGCTTACCGCACTATTTGTATCATTCCGCACTCATAGCAGAATTCCTCGAATAAATAATGCAGCACTTTTTGCCTATAATTGCATTACTTTACATATATGTTCATTAATGATATCTTGCACCCGAATATTTTGGTACGGCCGAATACATGTCACGACCGGTTTTCTGGGTATAAATTTCCAGAATAAAGACCGTCGTGCTCATCAGCCCCAGGATTACTGTTAGCTGATGAGGCTCCAACTTGATACAGAAATTCCAAGCAAAATACAAAATATGCAGTACAAGACCATTCTTGGCCTCTGAGTACAACAAATGGTTTCTAGTGGTTGATGGCGGAAGCGGTTGTGGATCATCAGTGTCTATGGGACTCCATTTCCCAACAGGAACAGCTGACCAGGTTAACTCCTATCTTCCCGAGGCTGCTATCACCGTTGCTTAGGTTCCAAGGCTGTCATCGCGTCGCTCCTTTCCGTGCAAGAAAATCTGGCCAAGACAATAGCCAGGGACAAGCCAGTGAGCACTTTGAATGTACTCGCAAACATTATGAACACAGGTATAACATAACGATGGTGTGCTGAAAATATTTTATGCTCATGACGTCAGTCAAAATAAATAAATAAAATTCTGATGCGTGCAGGCGGTTATTTATGAAAATGCATTAACATAGTAGTATTAAAATTTATGAAATAAATAACAAACAATGCCACAGTCGGGCGTCTTAGCGACACCACATAAAGGGCTTTAAAAGAAATGCCACAGTCGGGCGTCTGAGAAACACCACATAAAGGGCTTTAAAAGAAATGCCACAGTCGGGCGTCTGAGCGACACCACATAAAGGGCTTTAAAAGAAATGCCGCAGTCGGGCGTCTGAGCGACACCACATAAAGGGCTTTAAAAGAAATGCCACAGTCGGGCGTCTGAGCGACACCACATAAAGGGCTTTAAAAGAAATGCCGCAGTCGGGCGTCTGAGAGACACCACATAAAGGGCTTTAAAAGAAATGTCGCAGTCGGGCATCTGAGCGACACCACATAAAGGGCTTTAAAATAAATGCCACAGTCGGGCGTCTGAGCGACACCACATAAAGGGCTTTAAAAGAAATGCCACAGTTGGGCGTCTGAGCGACACCACATAAAGGGCTTTAAAAGAAACAATCATAGTGAATATCCCGGAGGTAGAACCATCCCAGAGATACTCGATGATAACAATAATATCATGGGTTAGTCAACAATAATAATAATCATAAGTATCACAAGTCACAAGTAGTAATTCCCGTTCTGGTTTAACAGTTTCACCTCCGAAGACCGACACTAAGACCGACATTTGACCCATCCCAGAATGTAGTCCTTAACCATGGACACGGCTATTCGAATAGGTTTAATCTCTGCAGAGGGTGTACTCTTTACCCACGAGTAATGGATTTCCTTAGTCCATCGGGACTAATTCCGTGTACGGTCTTTTTGTTGAAAACACACCTAACTTGCACACACAAGCTTAACTCACACGTGTCTGGAATCACCCACGACACCTGTCAAGCAAACTCTAAGTGGGGAGGCTACAACCTCGCGTAGCATGGGATCAAATTTATATCACGCGCTCTAAGGGGTGGCCTCCCCTCTCGGTCCCAACCGGAAACACCAATGCCCCCGGACCAGGTGGCCTGCCTACCAGCTACAACCGGTATCTTCCACCGTGGCCTCTCTGTACGGTGTGTGCTAGAAAGAGGTTGACAACTTACTGAACCGTACTCTACTTGTTGTAGAGACGAGTGGTAGTACGAAACAAGTATGGGGGTTACTGGAACAAGACTCGATCTACGGTCGACTCAGGAGGTTTAATTATTCCCTGCATGATTAGCATAATGAATATATATTTCAACCAACAGAGTCACCGCTCACATCACCTTACCATGCCATACCAGACATAACTGTCCCGACGGAGACCGGCGACAAATTCATGCCTAACCAAGGCATAGGTTTTCCCGGGTTCCTGCCGGTATGCATGCAAGGCACATGAGGATGATTATCATCACAAGTGTGTTCATTTCCAATAGCATGGAGATCAATAACATGCACCCATGCATATGATCATATCACATGAAATAACAAGTTTCTCCAAAGTGAGGTGATGTTATAAACGTGTCATCGAACACACAAAAATATTATGCCGGGGTTCAGAATGCTTGCCTTCAAGGTGTGGAGAGGTGAGGTGCACTCCAATACTTTTTGAAAGCTCTCTTCCACCTCTCCAAAATCGTATTTTCGAAAATATGCAAACAACACATACTTTAAAAGTAGAACAAAAAGTTGTCCTAATTATTTTTGGAATAAACCTTGCAATAAACTAGGTGAAATTTGAGAGAGGTAGGAAAAAGAATCAATTCATTTGGACTTATATTTAAAAAGTTATAGCCAGTCAAAGTTTTGGTCAAATTATGTTTTTAAATTAAAATAGAAAAAGAAAACATTTCAGATAGAAATACGCTTCCGGGGAGAAGGAGACGTACTTATGAAGTTTACGCTTTCACATAAAACACGTGGAGGCGGGGCTGGGTCACTGACAGTGGGTCCACGGGGCCCACTGGTCAGGTTTGACCAGTCGCCGCGCCCCTTCTCCCTCCTCTGTCCAAGCGGGGCGAGGCTCTGGCGACCAACGTTGGCGAGAGACGGCTCCTCGCGGCCTCTAGAGGGCGGGGATGGATCCACCAGATAGGGGCGGTCCTCCCGGTAGTCGTTGGGTCGGCGGGGACGGAGTGAGCTACCGGCGGCGAGCTTCACGGCGGAGGAGGCGTTCGGGTGGACAGTGAGTTTGGGGCTGCGGTGGTCTCTGACCGAAATCGAGCATGGGGTTGCACTCACGAGAGGGAGGGAGAGCTCTTGGTGGAGAGAATGGAGAGGGAGAGGCACTGGTGGCGACGGAATCGGCTGGAACTTGGCGGCGGCCGAACCGGCCGGACTCGGGGAAGAAGGCCTTCCCTCTCTTGACTGCTGGCCAAGGCAGCACTAGGAGGATCATATGAGGTTGCTAGAGGTCTCGATTGAGCTCCGGGGTCCTTATATACGCGGTGGAGGTCGGTTTCGAGCTGGCCGGCGATAAGGACGACGGCGAACCGCCTCCCTGTAGCAATGGCGACGTGGCGACGACGGGAGTTAGCCGACGAGCGAGGGGATAGGCTTGCGCTGTTCCCAGGGGCAGGTGGCGAGCCGGGGTGGCTTTGGCGGCGCCGACCATTGCAGAGGCGAGCTGCGGACGCCGGCGTGCCGCCGAAAGTGCTCTGGCGGGGGCGCTGTAGGGCGCCAGGGCGGGCTGGCGTGTTGTGGCGAGGAGGGGAGCGCGTGACGATGTTCTGCAGAGCGGGCCAAAACCAGGGGGACAAGCGTGTCAGCTCGGGCGCGCGGCTGCAATTGGCGTGCTCTGGGCGCGCCCAATGCACGCACGGAAGGTGTTCGATACAATGCCGTGGCATGCTACAGGTCACAGGTGAGGTTGGCAAGCAATAGTACTAGGTTAGAGATAGAGGGAAACTCAAGGGACAAGGTGGTTTGGTCAGGTGGTCATGTTCATAATGCAAGCAACCATTCATGTCAAATCTGATCATGCACTCCAGGTATTTGACAAAATGCCACAGGCACCTAGGCATTTCTTGGAGGAGCCAAATCTTCCAGATCAGTGTCTCTTTGCATGCACAAGAGGGTGGTGAGGTTAGTTGGTGAAAAGCAAAAACTTGCTAGTGCAAGTTTTGTAGAACTTCTAATCTGGACAGGATGTGAATGGCATTATTTCATGAACCAAAAATATGACAATGGTTGCATGCTCCTGGACTTAGGAGTTTAACATGGAGGACTACAAGTAGGAGAAAGAATCAAGGGCTAAAGATCAAGTAAAAATATGGTTGCTGTACAAACCATCATGTTGGACCAGAATGAAGATGAGGTTGTTTCACTCAAAATTTTCAAAGAGCAACCCTAGATTTTTGCATAAAATGGAATGATATGCTACTACTGACATCCCAAAATTTTGGTGGAAGCTACAAACAAATATTTAAAAGGGTTGTAGTGCAAAACTGTCCACTGGACCAGAGAAGAAAAACATGTGTAGCACTCAAAATATGCAATGAATTAAATATATTATTGCACAAAAGTGATTTAGACATCACATGACATCTCCAAATTTTGGTTAGATTTTTAGATAAATCTATCAACTGGTTGTAGTTCAAAAAGATCTCCAAGAACTTAAAACAAGTCATTTTAATGAATAAAGCTCAGGGTGAAATAATTAAATAAATAAATCTACTGATTGAGAAATGTTTTTAAAGAGAGGGCATATAAGTCCAATATGTTTTGGAAGGATCCACTTGGGAAAACTCCTTAATATTAAAAGAAAAGTTTTGAAATCAACAGAGATATTCTTGCAGGCAAAAATTTTAAACTCTTGGCAAAATTTTAATAACTAAAACCTGGTTAAATTTTTGGGGTGTTACAATTACTACCCCCCTTAAGAAAAAATCTCGTCCTCAAGATTTTCTAAGAGCCGTTGTGAAAAATAAATACTCCATATGTGTACGAGCGGTTGTGAGCCTGCTGCCGTGGTGCTGCGTGAATAAAAAATAATCCATGCCGTGAGAGGATAAAAGATGTAGCAATTCTGGAAAAAGAAATCTCATTCCAGGATTTTCGCGGTTACACAGGTTATTCACGAAGACAACCACTCACATAAGTAGAAACTAAATACTTGACTCGTCGCACAGATTTGATGTACCATGCATAAGATGCTCGTATTAACAAATGCTGAGATAACAAACACATCAGTGACATCTAAAATGAGAAAGGCAACTGGACAAGGTCTTGAGAAAAAGTCTCTGGCAATGGAATACACCCCTCTTCTATCGGAGGAAGTGGACTGACCAGTCGATGTATGAGCCTCTCCGGGTCGGGCCTCAGAGGTCTGCTGATGGCAATCTGAGGATTCAAATCAGCGAGACTCTGGAGATAATCCATCACTCGCTGGTTCAAATGCTCTTGAGCGATGATGTACTGGATAAGGTTGGCTAGCACTGGGTCTCTCTCAATCCGTCCACCGGGAAAAGATGTCACTCCTCCGGGTGTTGCACGGCTCGGAAAATAATAATATCCTCGTTCGCGGGCATAAGGTACTGCAGATCAAAGACAAGCAATTGCTTCGTTCGCATTAGCTTCTATGGCCAAGCGTGGGGTTGGCATAGATTTCCCCACGAAGGAAACCTCTGTTGGATCTTGGTTGGGGTCTACGGGAGGAATGTGTACTGCTGCCCAATATTCCGAGGTGGAAGGGGTGATTCTAGATTTGAACAGCTCGTACTAGGGTGGCTGGGTTGAACCTATGGTACTGCAGGTAAAATCCCACAATATTTTGACAAAGCTACGTGGGGTTGCATCTGGGGTTCTCCGATAAATACTAGGGCTCAGCATGGCAAGAAATGGTTGTGAGAGTGGTGCACGAGGTGAGGGCTGCTGGGTAAGGTCACAAGGTGGCCTTGTTATATAGCATCTGGGCTGGTTTATTTACCGTGGTGAAAGGTAATAAAACTGCCAGATCACCTCCAAAGCTCGGGGTCAGTGTCAGAGATACACATATCTCATAAGGAGACGTGTTACTGTGGTTGTGGTCGGGGTTGGTTTTGGTAGCTTTGCCCGGAAAATATGCAACTATGCGCTGACAAAAACGCAAGGCTACTATTAAAACAGAGGCACAATGACAAGCTGTGTTTATATACAAGGTTGCATGATTACAAAGCGAGGATACACTGAGACTCGGTACTACTCGTACGGCTTAGTCTACCTCGTTTATGTCTAAACGGGCGTGCCTGGTGGATGTCGAGGCTTCTCGACGTGTCTCATAGCTGGGATTAGTCGGAGATGACGGAGGAACAGCAGGGTCGGGGTAGCGATGATGACCATTGCGTGGATTGTTGGCCACAATCCCGTTGGAGTGTGTTCCCAAAAGGCGACGAAGCACTTCTGGGGTCATCAAAGCATCTCGGTTGGCGGCTGGAGCTGAGCTCAGGGTTTCGATCGGGTGTCCGAACAGCACGACTGGGTTGTCGGCGTCGGGCTCGTCTTCTCTGCTTGTTGGGGTTCGACGAACCAGCTCTCCTCGAGCTGCGATCAGATCAATGGTGATCTGGTCGAACAGTGCCTCTAGTGCACTTACATAGCACACTAGGTGCAACAATGCGGGATCTGTCTTGTGATCTCCATTGGCAACTTGGGGTGGTCTACCATACCCTTCACACCGGGGGTAGTAGTGGAACGAGCGACAGTTAACTCTGGGCGACAAGTGCCTGAGATGAACTATAGCCCCTCGAGCAGCTAGTTGTATGGCTTGTGGCTCAAAGGAAGTTGTTCTTCTGGTGAACCTGTAGGGGCGCTCGGGTGCTAGACCCCTACCGTAGATGTGCACAGTGGCCCAGAATTGACGGTCCTCACCGCTCATGGGTCCTTGGTACACAACATATTCAGGGGGCTCTTCTAACGCATAGGCACGACGGGTGAGGTTTGCGAGTATGGTCACAAAACCTCCAAAGTTGGTTGCTGTGGTCTCATTGTGCACGACGGGGCCAGGCATTATGGCTCGGCTTAGGGTAGAGAATGTGCTGTGCTGGGTTGGGGCTAGCGTGCCCTTTTTATAGAAAAAGGGGACGGAGTCTTCCTTCGCACGCTTGTGAATGAGACATCTTGGGCACTGGTCACTGGTGCGTGATCGACTAGCTAGGTTGGTAGGTTGGGCACTGACTGCCAAAAGTGTCGAGGTCACTGTGTGGCTATCTTGCACGAGAAGCTTGGCTGGGGTTTGGTTAAGGTCTGGTGGGTTGGTTTGCCTAAGTTTGAAGACCTGCCTAAGATAGGATTGGCCAATGGTCAGCCTGGCTCTGATACCAAGTCTGTCACGACCGGTTTTCCGGGTATAAATTTCTAGAATAAAGACCGTCGTGCTCATCAGCCCCAGGATTACTGTTAGCTGATGAGGCTCCAACTTGATACAGAAATTCCAAGAAAAATACAAAATATGCAGTACAAGACCATTCTTGGCCTGTGAGTACAACAAATGGTTTCTAGTGGTTGATGGCGGAAGCGGTTGTGGATCATCAGTGTCTATGGGACTCCATTTCCCAACAGGAACAGCTGACCAGGTTAACTCCTATCTTCCCGAGGCTGCTATCACCGTTGCTTAGGTTCCGAGGCTGTCATCGCGTCACTCCTTTCCGTGCAAAAAAATCTGGCCAAGACAATAGCCAGGGACAAGCCAGTGAGTACTTTGAATGTACTCGCAAACATTATGAACACAGGTATAACATACGATGGTGTGCTGAAAATATTTTATGCTCATGACATATTAAAATTTATGAAATAAATAACAAACAATGCCACAGTCGGGCGTCTTAGCGACACCACATAAAGGGCTTTAAAAGAAATGCCACAGTCGGGCGTCTGAGCGACACCACATAAAGGGCTTTAAAAGAAATGCCACAGTCGGGCGTCTGAGCGACACCACATAAAGGGCTTTAAAAGAAATGCCGCAGTCGGGCGTCTGAGCGACACCACATAAAGGGCTTTAAAAGAAATGCCACAGTTGGGCGTCTGAGCGACACCACATAAAGGGCTTTAAAAGAAATGCCGCAGTCGGGCGTCTGAGTGACACCACATAAAGGGCTTTAAAAGAAATGCCGCAGTCGGGCGTCTGAGCGACACCACATTAAGGGCTTTAAAAGAAATGCTGCAGTTGGTCGTCTGAGCGACACCACATAAAGGGCTTTAAAAGAAATGTCGCAGTCGGGCGTCTGAGCGACACCACATAAAGGGCTTTAAAAGAAATTCCACAGTCGGGCGTCTGAGCGACACCACATAAAGGGCTTTAAAAGAAATGCCACAGTCGGGCGTCTGAGCGACACCACATAAAGGTCTTTAAAAGAAACAATCATAGTGAATATCCCAGAGGTAGAACCATCCTAGAGATACTCGATGATAACAATAATATCACGGGTTAGTCAACAATAATAATAATCATAATTATCACATGTCACAAGTAGTAATTCCCGTTCTGGTTTAACAGTTTCACCTCTGACGACCGACACTAAGACCGACATTTGACCCATCCCAGACTGTAGTCCTTAACCATGGACACGGCTATTCGAATAGGTTTAATATCTGTAGAGGGTGTACTCTTTACCCACGAGTAACGGATTTCCTTAGTCCATCGGGACTAATTCCGTCTACGGTCTTTTTGTTGAAAACACACCTAACTTGCACACACCAGCTTAACTCACACGTGTCTGGAATCACCCACGACACCTGTCAAGCAAACTCTAAGTGGGGAGGCTAGAACCTCGCGTAGCATGGGATCAAATTTATATCGCGCGCTCTAAGGGGTGGCCTCCCCTCTCGGTCCCAACCGGAAACACCCATGCCCCCGGACCAGGTGGCCTGCCTACCAGCTACAACCGGTATCTTCCACCCTGGCCTCTCTGTACGGTGTGTGCTAGAAAGAGGTTGACAACTTACTGAACCGTACTCTACTTGCTGTAGAGACGAGTGGTATTACGAAACAAGTATGGGGGTTACTGGAACAAAACTCGATCTACGGTCGACTCAGGAGGTTTAAGTATTCCCTGCATGATTAGCATAATGAATATATATTTCAACCAACAGAGTCACCGCTCACATCACCTTACCATGCCATACCAGACATAACCGTCCCGACGGAGACTGGCGACAAACTCATGCCTACCCAAGGTAGAGGTTTTCCCGGGTTCCTGCCGGTATGCATGCAAGGCACATGAGGATGATTATCATCACAAATGTGTTCATTTCCAACAGCATGGAGATCAATAACATGCACCCATGCATATGATCATATCACATGAAATAACAAGTTTCTCCAAAGTGAGGTGATGTTATAAACGTGTCATCGAACACATAAAAATATTATGCCGGGGTTCAGAATGCCTGCCTTCAAGGTGTTGAGAGGTGAGGTGCACTCCAATACTTTTTGAAAGCTCTCTTCCACCTCTCCAAAATCCTATTTTCGAAAATATGCAAACAACACATACTTTAAAAGTAGTACAAAAATTTGTCCTAATTATTTTTGGAATAAATATTAAAATAAACAAGGTGAAATTTGAGAGAGGTAGGAAAAAGAATCAATTCATTTGGACTTATATTTAAAAAGTTATAGCCAGTCAAAGTTTTGGTCAAATTCTGTTTTAAAATTAAAATAGAAAAAGAAAACGTTTCAGATAGAAATACGCTTCCGGGGCAAAGGAGACGTACTTATGAAGTTTACGCCTTCACATAAAACACGTGGAGGCGGGGCTGGGTCACTGACAGTGGGTCCATGGGGCCCACTGGTCAGGTTTGACCAGTCGCCGCGCCCCTTCTCCCTCCTCTGTCCGAGCGGGGCGAGGCTCCGGCGACCAACGTCGGCGAGAGGCGGCTCCTCGCGGCCTCTGGAGGGCAGGGATGGATCCACCAGACAGGGGCAGTCCTCCCGGTAGTCGTTGGGTCAGCGGCGACGGAGTGAGCTGCCGGCGGCGAGCTTCGCGGCGGAGGAGGCGTTCGGGTGGACAGTGAGTTTGGGGCTACGGTGGTCTCTGACCGAAATCGAGCGTGGGGTTGCACTCACGAGAGGGAGGGAGAGCTCTTGGTGGAGAGAATGGAGAGGGAAAGGCACTGGTGGCGACGGAATCGGCTGGAACTTGGCGGCGGCCGAACCGGCCGGACTCGGGGAAGAAGGCCTTCCCTCTCTCGACTGCTGGCCAAGGCAGCACTAGGAGGATCATATGAGGTTTCTAGAGGTCTCGATTGAGCTCTGGGGTCCTTATATACGCGGTGGAGGTCGGTTCCGAGGTGGCCGGTGATAAGGACGACGGCGAACCGCCTCCCTGTAGCAATGGCGACGTGGCGACGACGGGAGCTAGCCGACGAGCGAGGGGATAGGCTTGCGCTGTTCCGAGGGGCAGGTGGGGAGCCGGGGTGGCTTTGGCGGCGCCGACCGTGGCAGAGGCGAGCTGCGGACGCCGGCGTGCCACCAAAAGTGCTCTGGCGGGGGCGCTGTAGGGCGCCGGGTGGGCTGGCGTGTTGTGGCGAGGAGGGGAGCGCGTGACGAGGTTCTGCAGAGCGGGCCAAAACCAGGGGGGCCAGCGTGTCGGCTCGGGCGCGCGGCTGCAATTGGCACGCTCTGGGCGCGCCCAGTGCACGCACGGAAGGTGTTCGATACAATGCCGTGGCATGCTACAGGTCACAGGTGAGGTTGGCAAGCAACAGTACTAGGTTTGAGATAGAGGGAAACTCAAGGGACAAGGTGGTTTGGTCATGTGGTCATGTTCATAATGCAAGCAACCATTCATGTCAAATCTGATCATGCTCTCCAGATGTTTGACAAAATTCCACAGGCACCTAGGCATTTCTTGGAGGGGCCAAATCTTCCAGATCAGTGTCTCTTTGCATGCACAAGAGGGTGGTGAGGTTAGTTGGTGAAAAGCACAAACTTGCTAGTGCAAGTTTTGCAGAACTTCAAATCTGGATAGGATGTGAATGGCATTATTTCATGAACCAAAAATATGCCAATGGTTGCATGCTCCTGGACTTAGGAGTTTAACATGGAGGACTACAAGTAGGAGAAAGAATCAAGGGCTAAAGAGCAAGTAAAAATATGGTTGTTGTACAAACCATCATGTTGGACCAGAATGAAGATGAGATTGTTTCACTCAAAATTTTCATAGAGCAACCCTGTTGCATAAAATGGAATGATATGCTCCTACTGACATCCCAAAATTTTGGTGGAAGCTAGAAACAAATATTTAAAAGGGTTGTAGTGCAAAACTGTCCACTGGACCAGAGAAGAAAAACATGTGTAGCACTCAAAATATGCAATGAATTAAATACATTATTGCACAAAAGTGATTTAGAGACATCACATGACATCTCCAAATTTTGGTTAGATTTTTAGATAAATATATCAACTGGATGTAGTTCAAAAAGATCTCCAAGAACTTAAAACAAGTCATTTTAATGAATAATGCTCCGGGTGAAATAATTAAATAAATAAATCTACTGATTGAGAAATGTTTTTAAAGAGAGGGCATATAAGTCCAATATGTTTTGGAAGGATCCACTTGGGAAGAACTCCTTAATATTAAAAGAAAAGTTTTGAAATCAACAGAGATATTCTTGCAGGCAAAAATTTTAAACTCTTGGCAAAATTTTAATAACTAAAACCTGGTTAAATTTTTGGGGTGTTACAATACACCAGGGGCTTATGTTCCCCGCATTATGGTGTGATAAGTCCGAACACTTTCACAAGTGCGGCACCCCGAACTTATAGCATTATATGAATCGGCTCGGAATCATGTCTTGGGTCAATAGTTGGGTTCGCCCGGCTCCCATGTTTTGGTACCTTACGTTCCGTTCTGTCGGCTAAGGTAGCACTGGGAGAACCACTGCAATTGCACCCCGGTTGAGCTGGGCGAGCGCCTCAGTGGAGAAAGCTAAAACTGACTGTCATGATAAGGCGAGAGACTGGTCGCTGTTCGAGAGGTCTTTTTGAGTCCCTAAAGACTTATGCCGCTTCGAGCGAAGAACCGGATAATGTCCGGCCAAGGCATGGATAGCGCCCCGAACTCGGTCTTCCGAATACTAGGGGCTTCGCCGAAATTTAAAATTATAGAATTCTATGGCTAAGTGAGAGTGTTCAAGCATTATAAGTCCGGTTGCCTTGTTCGTTGTGTTGAGCGCCTCCCTAGATGGACCCAAAAAAGGGAACAAGAGCGCTCAAGTTTATCCCGAACACCCCAGCACTCGTGGCATGGGGCTGAAGCCGACGACTTGCCATCTCTCAGATTTAATAAACGGCCGCACAGAAGGTAATATTTTAAATCAATAAGCGTTGCTTAGCGCATATGAACAAAAGTTTTCAGTGCACAGGATAACACATAGCGAGTTTACTCAATAATTACATCTTTGGCGCACTCATCCACAATCTTGCAGGCACCCTTCAGGACAGTCTTATAGTACATCTCGGGCGTACGATACTCCCTGGCGGCGCGTCAGTGATAAGCCTCTCCACATCCAGCCTGCCCCAATGCACCTTTGCGCGGCCAAGGGCCCGACGAGCACCTTCAATACAGGCGGAGCGCTTGATCACCTCCACCCAGGGGCACGCATCCACCAGCCGCCGCACGAGGCCGAAGTAGCTCCCAGGCATGGCCTCTCCAGGCCATAGCCGGACTATGAGGCCCTTCATGGCCTGCTCGGCTACCTTGTGGAGCTCGACCAGCTGCTTCAGCTGGTCGCTAGGGGGCACCGGATGACCGGCCTCAGCGTACTGAGACCAGAAGACCTTCTCCGTTGAGCTCCCCTCCTCGGCTCGGTAGAATGCGGCGGCATCGGACACGCGGCGAGGCAGATCTGCAAACGCCCTTGGAGAGCTCCGAATTCGGGTAAGTGTGAGGTAGTTTACATTAACATGCTTGCTTTGCATGAAAAATGCCTTATCCGCCGCTATTTTCTTCACCACCTCAATTTCCTGGAGGGCCTTATGGGCCTCGGCCTTAGCGGCTTTGGCACTTTCAAGAGCCGCGGCAAGCTCGGACTCTCGAGTCTTCGAGTCACGCTCCAAACTCTCATGCTTTTCCATGAGAGCCTGGAGCTCGTGCCGCACCTCCGCCACCCGCGCCTCCTGCTTCTCTCGCTCCGCTCATTCCGCGGCCGAATTGCGTTCGGCCGCAGACACGGGCTCCTTCGGGGTTGCCACCTCGTTCGTGGCCGCTGCAGTACCCACGTTATCCTTGTTATTTTCATTGCAACCAAAATCATTTTCTGTAAGGTACAAATTTAAAAATGGTATTACTCACCTTCTTTGTCCTTAAGCTGCTTCTTGGCAAGGCCGAGCTCTTGCTCGGACCGCTCGAGGTCCTGCTTCAATGCACCGACCTCCGCAGTTAGTGCGGCAGAGGTCAGCAGCGCAGCCTGCAAACCCATATTGACACACTTTTTAGAACTCCTGCGTATATCTTTCTTAGATCCTCAATCCGGTTTTCTTTCCGAACACCGAACCGAGCATCAGGGGCTACTGTCTATGTAGTATTACATTACATAATTTTAACTTCTTACCTCAAAGCCTATTAGAAGGCTACTACAGGCTTCGGTCAGCCCGCTCTTGGCAAGCTGAACCTTCTGAATCACCGCACTCATGATAGTGCGATGTTCTTCCTCGATGGAAGCGCCTTTGAGCGCCTCCAACAAGTTGTCCGGTGCCTCCGGTTGGACGGAGGCCGCCGGCGTCACGGTCTTGCCCTTCTTGCGAAGGGGCCACCTGCCGGACTCCGGGACCACTGCGGGTTCCGGCGTGGAGTCCGGCGCAAAGTCCGGGAGGCTGCCTTGTGGCGCCTCCGGAGCCTCCTCCTGATGGGTCCCTTCCTGGGATCCCACCTCGGCGTCCTCAGCGTCGCGTGGGGTGGAGGCAGTCGGGATGGAATTTACATCCGACGGAGCCCACGACCCGCTCGATGAAGCGGGGAGATCATCATCGGCCGGACTGCAGGCAGTGTGCGGCATTAGAAGGACACTATGTGACGCAAAAGAGAAATTATAACCCATTCAGGAATCCGGATACTTACGATCTTGCCAGAGGCCTGGCCCTTGAGGGCCACTCTTCGTCACCAACGTTAGCGTTGGCGGAGCTGTCCGGGGGAATAGTCCTTCCCCTCTTGGACCCTTCGGCCTCCCCTGTTGGGGAAGCCTTCCTCTTCCTCTCTCCTTCCTCTGGAAGAGAGTCCTCTTTCTCCTCCTCGTCTTCGGGGGAGGAGTCTGCCTCGGAGCCATCGGACGATGAGTCCGATATCACCTGGCGCCACATAGAGTGCCGGGACCAGCAGCCCTAAGGGAGTCCTGGACTAGGGGGGGTCCGGACAGCCGGACTATCAATATCCGCCAAACTCCAAGACTACGAAGATACAATATTGAAGACTCCGGCCTGTGTCCGGATGGGACTTTCCTTGGCGTGGAAGGCAAGCTTGGCGATACGGATATGTAGATCTCCTACCATTGTAACCGACTCTGTGTAACCCTAGCCTCCTCCGGTGTCTATATAAACCAGAGGGCTTTAGTCCGTAGGACAACATACATTACAACAATCATACCATAGGCTAGCTTCTAGGGTTTAGCCTCCTTGATCTCGTGGTAGATCCACTCTTGTACTACACATATCATCAATATTAATCAAGCAGGACGTAGGGTTTTACCTCCATCGAGAGGGCCCGAACCTGGGTAAAAACATTGTGTCCCTCGTCTCTTGTTACCATCCGCCTAGACGCACAGTTCGGGACCCCCTACCCGAGATCCGCCGGTTTTGACACCGACATTGATGCTTTCATTGAGAGTTTTCGCCGAAGGGGCCTTGGCCGCTGGCCAAACTATCCGGCTTGGTGGTTTTCTTATGACCGCCTGTCCGGCCGTCGCTTCGACAATGACCTCGCAAGTCGTCAGAAGCAATCTTCGCGTCAGCCCTAAAGCTGCCGAACAGTTGGACCCAATAGAGCTCTCGTCTGTTAACGAGATCTTGGATCGCATCGCTGCCGTGGGAGTCGCAACGGACTACAATCAGATTGGGCTTAAAACCGATCTGAGAGAGATGAACTCTCCCCAGGCCACCCACTGCATCACAGTGGTGGAAGAGCAACACGGCAACTCTCTGCCTATGTTAAAAACAATTCATGTCCGGATTCCCGAACCCTCCACGCCGGATTCCCGCGGAGGGATGGACTTCGATCGAGCATTGAACTTAAAATCATGCATCGCTCCGGACTTGCTGGATTGTGTCTAGCAAACCAAGCTTCCGAATTTGGAAACTCCTCGGCCTTTGAGCCCCAAGATGGGCAGGGATCCGGATTTTAGTCCACCCACCCACCCATACATATGCGATCTATCTCTAATACGGCAAGATCATCATTACTGGGCCAGATTCCTCCTGGTTATGGACAGGATAAAGGACTGCCGAGAGGAAAACGCAATCTCAATCTTCTGCAATAACTGCACGGACAAGGGAATCGTAAACGCCATTGATCGTTGCAGAATTACGCGCTTCACCGATCTGGCGTCCATAGTACGAAAGTACTATGCGATGGAAAGTTTCCGGAAAACCGAAAATCAATTTTGGGATAATCCGGCCCTAAACCCAGTCCGCAGTAAAAGGGCGCCTTACACTCAGGCCCCGGATGCAAAAATGAAAAAACAGAAACCCAATAAGGGCAACGTAACCGTACTGGAGGGATGGCTCAATGGACCCTGTAAACTTCATAGTGCAGAGGGAGCCGTCCCAACACATAGCCTTCGAGCATGTTGGATATTACGGCAGGTGGCCAAAAGTGGCGAGGAACTTCTAGCTCCGGGAAACCACTCCAACAATACCAGCACGGTATCAACAGTCTTCGAGACCTTCGCATCAAACAATATGCGAAAGCGAACAATCCACGGACTCGCCGAAGTCTACCAAGTAGCAACAGCAAATCCATGGAGTGACACAGCTATTACCTTCAACACGAGCGACGAGCCTAAATTCCGAACAACCAGAGCACCAGCTGCACTGGTACTTAGTCCCATAGTGGACGGCTTTAGACTGACAAAAGTCCTTATGGACGGCGGCAGCGGACTAAACCTCATTTACGAGGAAACTCAGCGAAAAATGGAAATTGGTTGGAGCCGTATTGAGCGAAGCAGCACAACCTTTAGAGGAATAATCCCTAGCCGGGAAGCACGCTGCACTGGAAAAATCACACTCGATGTGGTGTTCGGTTCTCCGGACAATTACAGATCCGAAGAAGTCACGTTCCAGGTGGCCCCGTTCAGCAGCGGGTACCATGCCATATTAGGGCGAGAGGCATTCACAATTTTTCAAGCAATACCTCATTACGGGTACATGAAGCTCAAAATGCCTGGGCCCAGCGGAATAATCACTCTCGCTAGTGATCCGGACATAGCACTCCGCGCCGAAAACAAGACAGCCGCACTAGCCCTCGAGGCACTATCCGAAGCCTTAGCGGCAGAAGAACTCATCGTGCTGCGCTCTACGGTGAACAGGGACGATGTGATACTCGATAAAAGATCCAAGTCCACCTCCTTCAAACCAGCAGATGAAATAACAAAATTCCAGGTCCATCCAACGGACCCAACAAAAACGGCCTCTATCAGGGCACAATTGAACCCCGATGTAGACACCGTACTGCGCGAATTCCTTCGGGAAAATTGGGATATCTTCGCTTGGCATCCTTCGGACATGCCCGGAATTCCACGCAGGTTGGCAGAGCACAGCCTAAACATCCTAAAAGGATTTAAGCCAGTCAAACAGGCTCTTCGGCGATTTTCCGAACCCAAAAGACAGGCAATGGGAGAAGAGCTAGCCAAACTATTGGAAGCCGGATTCATTAGAGATATCAAACATCCGGACTGGCTAGCAAATCTGGTGATGGTACCAAAGAAGGATAAATCTTGGCGCCTCTGTGTCGATTTCAAAGACCTCAATAAGGCTTGCCCAAAGGATCCCTTACCTCTCCCCCACATCGATCAAATTATCGATGCCACAGCAGGGCACGATTCGTTGTGCTTCCTGGACGCATACTCTGGCTATCATCAAATCAAGATGGCGGAAGCAGACCAAGCCGCAACGGCATTCATCACTCCATATGGACCATTCTGCTTCAACACGATGCCCTTCGGACTTAAAAACGCCGGCGCAACATATCAGCGCATGATTCAAACATGTCTGGCCACCCAGATCGGCAAAACAGTCGAGGCATACGTAGACGACGTAGTCGTCAAAACAAAACACGTCGAAACTCTAGTAGACGATTTGAGGCTCACATTCGAAAACCTCAGAGCGTATGACATCAAGCTAAATCCGGAAAAATGCGTTTTCGGCGTACCAGCCGGAAAGCTGCTGGGCTTCATTGTATCCGGTAGAGGAATTGAAGCAAATCCGGCTAAAATCCGAGCTCTGTCGCAGTTGGATATTCGAAAGGACCTCAAACAAATACAAAAATTAACAGGATGCGTGGCAGCTTTAAGCCGCTTTATCTCCCGTCTAGGAGAAAAGGTGTTGCCCCTTTATCGCCTCCTCAGGCGCACCGAACACTTTGAATGGACGGATGCTGCCAGTGCCGGACTCGAAGAAATAAAGGCCATACTGGCAACAAATCGGGTCCTGGCTGCGCCCACTCTGGGCGAACCAATGTTGTTATACATCGCAGCAACACATCAAGTTGTAAGCGCGTTCCTCGTCGTCGAACGAGAGACAGAAGGGCATAAATTCCCTCTTCAAAAACCAGTGTATTATGTATCCACTATGTTAACCCCTTGCAAATCCCGTTACCCGCACTATCAGAAGATAGCATATGCGGTGTTCATGGCATCCCAGAAACTCCGGCACTACTTTCAAGAGTGTTCGATAACAGTGGCCTCTGAAGTACCACTAAATGACATTATAAATAACCGCGACGCGACGGGCAGGATTGCAAAATGGGCCATCGAGCTCTTACCATTCGACATAACTTACAAACCTCGACGAGCTATAAAGTCACAAGTTTTGGCTGACTTCGTCGCCGAATGGAGCGAAGCCGAACTCCCTAAAGAGTACTGCGCATACTCCAACTGGACTATGCATTTCGACGGCTCCAAAATGTTGGCCGGACTAGGGGCTGGCGTCGTACTGACGTCCCCAACCGGAGATACAGTCCAGTATGTACTTCAAATAATGTACACGGACTCCAACAACGCAGCCGAATACGAGTCCCTATTACATGGTCTCCGGATGGCAGTCTCCATGGGCATTCAACGCCTAGAGGTGCGCGGGGACTCAAACCTTGCAATATCCCAAATAAACGGAGACTTTGACGCCAAGGATCCAAAAATGGCAGCATATCGCAACGCTGTCCTAAAAATGTCAGCTCGGTTTGAAGGACTGGAATTCCATCACATAGCTCGAGATAATAACCAAGCGGCCGCCATACTGGCACGCATCTGTGCAAAACGTGATGATGTCCCTCCGAATTTCTTCCTAGAACGGCTCTTCAAGCCATCTGTACTATGGGAAGAGGAGCCCGGTAGCGACAAACCGGAAAAAACCGCATCAATTGATGATTCAACAGACGACATAACACCTTCAGCCCACGTCATAATGGCAGTAATCGCCGCGTGGACAGAACCTTTCCTAGCCTACTTGCTTAGGCAGGAACTTCCCGAAGACCAAAACGAGGCCCGCTGCATAGTCCGGCGATCAAAAGCCTACAAGGTCCATGAGGGAGAACTTTATAAGAAAAGTACAACTGGAGTCCTTCAGAGGTGTATCTCCGAAGAGGAAGGGCGAACCCTCCTGGCTGAAATTCATGCCGGACTAGGCGGACACCACGCAGCAGCCCGGGCCCTTGTAGGAAAGTCATTCTGTACGGGATTTTATTGGCCGACGGCTCGGGCAGACGCGCAGGACTTGGTCCAGCGATGCGTTGGTTGTCAGCTCTTTGCTAATCAGAGCCATATGCCACCCACCGCCCTAAAAACCATACCCATTACCTGGCCGTTCGCGGTCTGGGGGCTTGACATGGTTGGACCCCTTAAAGGGGGAACCCACAAGCAAAGGTACCTATTGGTCATGGTGGATAAATTCACCATATGGATAGAGGCCAAACCGGTCAAAACGGCAGAGTCCGGACCAGTGATAGACTTTATATCAGGGGTGGTACACCGCTACGGAGTCCCCCACAGCATCATCACCGACAACGACACAAACTTCATAGCCGATGAGGTTAAGTCATGGTGCAAAAATATGGGCATCAAGCTCGACTATGATTCAGTTTATCACCCTCAAACCGACGGTCAAGTGGAAAGAGCAAATGGTCTAATAATGAGCGGCATTAAACCCAGATTAGTGAGGTCACTTACTAAATCCGACACACAATGGGTCGAGGAGCCCGACTCCGTACTCTGGGGGCTGCGGACAATGCCTAACCGTACTACCGGATTCACACCATTTTTTATGGTATACGGCGCAGAGGCAGTCTTGCCCTGTGACATTATTCATGACTCACCTCGAGCGCGCATGTATGAGGAAAGAGAAGCCAAGCTTGATCGGCAGGACAGCTTGGACACATTGGAGGAAGAACGTGACGTCGCAAAGGCTCGTTCCGCATTTTATCAGCAGCAGGCCCGAAGATATCAAAGCAGAGAAGTACGGGCCAAGACTTACAACGTTGGTGAACTAGTTCTACGCCTGCCGGACAAGAAAAAGGACAAGCTCAAGCCCAAATGGGAGGGCCCCTTCATTATCGATCAAGTCCTGACCGGTGGAGCATACCGTCTAAGAAATGCGTCGGATAACCGACTCGAGCCGAACCCATGGAACGCAGCCCGCCTCCGACGATTCTATGCCTAGCGCCGGACTAAGAGTTCGTCCCTTTCCCCCGTCCAAACTTTTACACTTCGTCTGTCTTTTTGTTTCTCTTTTTATCCTTTTTATTTAAAAGCCCTTACGGGCCTATTTTCGCATATTTTGCATAAGCATGATGTGCCATTCACACTCATTATTCCTGGGGGCTTCTTTTACAGAAGCTCAATTATACGGGTTTCGTACCCAGCACATGTGTCAAGCTTCCACATGTACCTTTTACTCGCCATTATATGCATCGATATGACTTAAGTTTTGGCCAAGCTGGGTTGCCTGGCTCCTGTGCTTACCCCTACGTTCCCGATTGTTCGGCTAGGAGGTAAAGGGAGCACCTCTGTGATTGTTACTGCCGGGTCAGCCGGATGTGTACCTCAGACTGGGTGAAGCCGAAAGCTAGCGTTCTTAAGGGAATATTCGGTCGGTGATTTAAAAGATGACTTTTTACCTATTTTATCTATCTGCCCCCAGATGTTTCACTGCTTTCTTTGCAGTCCGGACATGCACTTTAGGCCATGCCTCCCAGCGAAAGGAACCCTTAACGGAACTATTCTCCCTGGAAGATGTTTCTTACTAACCATGTAATATAACATAGCTAGTTGGGCACTTGTCTGATAAAGCACTAATGACCCCTACGCCTGGTCTCCATGCATACCATGGTTGTGTCTCAACCAAAGAGGTATTCGGACACACTCCGGACTCTAGGGTCCCGAGGTTGAAGTGAAAAGGTCAGCAAAGACAAACGATCTACAATCCGGCTAGAAGGCATTTCACATGTCACTTTAAAGGATACCATACATTGTCAAATTTACTGATTGTATTCCTCCTCAATCCCGTCTAACAGGCTGTCTAGTTTACAGTCCCGTTGGGAAAATTTAGCAGCCAACTCTACTTGGCTGTAGACTAAACTCACAGGGATCTCCTTCCCATCGGGCCCCACCGGTCCAACTTTGGCCATGTAGTTGGGATCCGCCTTCTTGTACCGCGTCTTCACCATGGCCCAAGCCTCCCTGGCACCTTGATGGCAAGCTGAAATCTTCCACAAATGGAAGCGCTGCCGCACTCCCTGTAGCTTCTCCGCAAGCTCCCCGAGGCTCTCGGGTAGGGTGAGGGCTGGCCATAAAGCCTGAACGACGCCGCTCATTGCCTGCCGAACTCGTTCGAGCAGTTGCAACAGTTCGGGAAGTTGATCACCCGTTGATATGGGCATCTCCTCTGCAGGACGACCCGTGAGTATACCTACAAGACATATCATGTCAAAATACTTCCTCGCCAAACTCTTCTTTTCAAAAGAGTCCGCTCAAGCACTTACTATAAATGCCGCGACGAAGCCGCTGATTCTCCTTAACGGAGCCGGACAGCTCGGCCCGAGCGCCTTTCAGCTCCTCTCCGAGCTTGGCGTTGGCATCCTGGAGCTTGTTCCTTTCCTGCTGAACCCTATTCACCACACTCTCGCCGGCCTTTAGCTGGCGTAGCAATGCTTGCTTGTCCGGATCTTGTCCGGCGGTACCTGCAATGTCATTATTAGACTTGCGCGCACACCGCACAGCGCTTATATTTATTCATAAAAATGTATTACCAGGAGGGGTCTTTGCATCTCCTCCTGCGGCAGCAAGTGCGGCCTGCAGTTGGGCCTTGCAGTCTTGCAGCTCCCGAGACAGCTGGGAGTTCTTCTCGGTAAGAGCCTGCGTTTCCAAATGATCCTTAAATCAGTTAGCGTAACTACTTTAAGTCTCAGGGGCTACTGGTGTATACAACCATTAAAATTCCCTTACCCGTATGTCCTTCACATACTGCTCCGTGGCTCTGGTAAGACCATCTTGAGTGGCACAGAGATGCGCGTCCCCTGCGTTAAAGGCATCCAATGCCTCCGGGGAAAAGCATGCTTCACGAAATACTGTCCGGCGGCGCCTATGGTTCATGGCGCTCTCCACCTCAGACTTGGTGGCGGACAGCCTGTCGGTGTCCTCCGTTGGAGGAGGATCTGGCCCGCATCTTGCGCTTGCCTCCCCCTCCAGGCCGGGCGCTGGAGCCTGACCGGTATAGGTTGGATCGGCAACTTCTGCGCCCGCAGTCCGGCTGGGCACTTTTTCTACAAAGATCATGAGCACTCAAGCGTTTTCTCGGAACATTGCTCTGAAAATTCAAATACCAGCTATACCTTTGTGGTGACGTTTCCGTTCGCCCCGCGCTCCTTTTCCGCCTGCTGGTCCGGACTAGCCTCTGTTGGTCAGCCACCGCGGGCTCGGCTTCCTGCCGTAAAGGCGCTTCCTGCAAAATACCATCGTTCGCGAAGGTTAGAAATGGGCAGGGAAGAGATAATGGTGTCCAGGCTTCGGTCGCGGTCACCTGGGAAGCCGAACTTAGTCCGGGGTAGTCCGCCATAATGGCGACCAAAGCATTGTCTATGCTGAGCTGGTGAAACACCCCGTCGATCAGCTCCACCTTGATGTCCGGGTCCTCTTCGGAGGCCGGGTCCAGGGATCTTTCTGGATCCTCAGGTTGCGGAGCAGGACTCACCATGTCCTCCACAGTCCGGCGTAGATCCTGCGCCGAAGACATAATGTAAGAAGCTTAAACTTCGAAAGCACGGGTTGAGCCCTTCAAGGTGTTCACTTACCCATCCTGAAGGAAATATGCCCTAGAGGCAATAATAAAGTTATTATTTATTTCCTTATTTCATGATAAATGTTTATCATTCATGCTAGAATTGTATTAACCGGAAACATGATACATGTGTGAATGCATAGACAAACAATATGTCACTAGTATGCCTCTACTAGACTAGCTTGTTAATCAAAGATGGTTATGTTTCCTAACCATGAACAAAGAGTTGTTATTTGATTAACAAGGTCACATCATTAGTAGAATGATCTGATTGACATGACCCATTCCATTAGCTTAGCACACGATCGTTTAGTATGTTGCTACTGCTTTCATCCATGACATATACATGTTCCTGTAACTATGAGATTATGCAACTCCCGTTTACCGGAGGAACACTTTGGGTGCTACCAAACGTCACAACGTAACTGGGTGATTATAAAGGAGTACTACAGGTGTCTCCAAAGGCAGATGGTGGGTTGGCGTATTTCGAGATTAGGTTTTGTCACTCCGATTGTCGGAGAGATATCTCTGGGCCCTCTCGGTAATACACATCACTTAAGCCTTGCAAGCATTACAACTAATGAGTTAGCTGTGAGATGATGTATTACGGAACGAGTAAAGAGACTTGCCGGTAACGAGATTGAACTAGGTATTGGATACCGACGATCGAATCTCGGGCAAGTAACATACCGATGACAAAGGGAACAACGTATGTTGTTATGCGGTCTGACCAATAAAGATCTTCGTAGAATATGTAGGAACCAATATGGGCATCCAGGTCCTGCTATTGGTTATTGACCGGAGATGTGTCTCGGTCATGTCTACATTGTTCTCGAACCGTAGGGTCCGCACGCTTAAGGTTTCGATGACAGTTATATTATGAGTTTATGTATTTTGATGTACCGAAGAAGTTCGGAGTCCTGGATGTGATCACGGACATGACGAGGAGTCTCGGAATGGTCGAGACATAAAGATTGATATATTGGAAGCCTATATTTGGAGTTCGGAATGGTTCCGGGTGAAATCGGGATTTTACCGGAACACCGGGGGGGTTACCGGAACCCTCCCGGGGGTTAATGGGCCTTAGTGGGCCATGAGGAAGAAGAGGAGGGGCCGGCCAGGGCAGGCCGCGCGCCCCCTCCCCCCCTAGTCCGAATAGGACAAGGAGGGGGGGGCGGCGCCCCCCTTCCCTCTTCTCCTCCCCCCAATCCTACTCCAACTAGGAAAGGGGGGGGGGAGTCCTACTCCCGGTGGGAGTAGGACTCCTCCGGCGCGCCTCCTCTAGGCCGGCCGCACCCCCCCCCTTGCTCCTTTATATACGGGGGCAGGGGGGCACCCTAGTACACACAAGTTTGATCGACAGATCGTTCCTTAGCCGTGTGCGGTGCCCCCCTCCACCATATTCCACCTCGGTCATATCGTCGCGAAGCTTAGGCGAAGCCCTGCGCCGGTAGAACATGAAGATCGTCACCACGTCGTCGTGCTGACGGAACTCTCCCTTGACACTCGGCTGGATCGGAGTTCGAGGGACGTCATCGAGCTGTACGTGTGTCAAGAACTCGGGGGCGCCGGAGTAACGGCGCCGGGATCGGTCGAATCGCGAGGAGAACGTACGACTACTTCCTCTATGTTGTGATCGCTTCCACTTCGGTCTACGAGGGTACGTAGACAACACTCTCCCCTCTCGTTGCTATGCATCACCATGATCTTGCGTGTGCGTAGGAAATTTTTTGAAATTTCTACGTTCCCCAACAGTGGTATCCGAGCCTAGGTTTTTATGGTTTGATGTTTTGCACGAGTAGAACACAAGTGAGTTGTGGGCGATACAAGTCATACTACCTACCAGCATGTCATACTTTGGTTCAGCGGTATTGTGAGATGAAGCGGCCCAGACCGACATTACGCGTACGCTTACGCGAGACTGGTTTCACCGCTACGAGCACTCGTTTCTTAAAGGTGACTGGTGGGTGTCTGTCTCTCTCACTTTAGTTGAACCGAGTACGGCTACGCCCGGTCCTTGAGAAGGTTAAAACGGAGTCTATTTGACAAAGTATCGTTGTGGTTTTGATGCGTAGGTGAGATTGGTTCTTGCTTAAGCCCGTAGCAGCCACGTAAAATTTGCAACAACAAAGTAGAGGACGTCTAACTTGTTTTTGCAGGGCATGTTGTGATGTGATATGGTCAAGACGTGATGCTATATTTTATTGTATGAGATGATCATGTTTTGTAACCGAAGTTATCGGCAACTGGCAGGAGCCATATGGTTGTCGCTTTATTGTATGAAATGCAATCGCCCTGTAATGCTTTACTTTATCACTAAGCGGTAGCGATAGTCGTAGAAGCATAAGATTGGCGAGACGACAACGATGCTACGATGGAGATCAAAGGTGTCGCGCCGGTGACGATGGTGATCATGATGGTGCTGCAGAGATGGAGATCACGAAGCACAAGATGATGATGACCATATCATATCACTTATATTGATTTGCATGTGATGTTTATCTTTTATGCATCTTATCTTGCTTTGATTGACGGTAGCATTATAAGATGATCTCTCACTAAATTATCAAGAAGTGTTCTCCCTGAGTATGCACCGTTGCCAAAGTTCGTCGTGCCCAGACACCACGTGATGATCGGGTGTGATAAGCTCTACGTCCATCTACAACGGGTGCAAGCCAGTTTTGCACACGCAGAATACTCGGGTTATACTTGACGAGCCTAGCATATGCAGATATGGCCTCGGAACACGGAGACCGAAAGTCGAGCGTGAATCATATAGTAGATATGATCAACATAAGATGTTCACCATTGAAAACTACTCCATTTCATGTGATGATCGGTTATGGTTTAGTTGATTTGGATCACGTGATCACTTAGATGACTAGAGAGATGTCTTTCTAAGTGGGAGTTCTTAAGTAATATGATTAATTGAACTTAAATTTATCATGAACTTAGTACCTGATAGTATCTTGCTTGTCTATGTTTGATTGTAGATAGATGGCTCGTGCTGTTGTTCCGTTGAATTTTAATGCGTTCCTTGAGAAAGAAAAGTTGAAAGATGATGGTAGCAATTACACGGACTGGGTCCGTAACTTGAGGATTATCCTCATTGCTGCACAGAAGAGTTACGTCCTGGATGCACCGCTGGGTGCCAGGCCTGCTGCTGATGCAACTGACGACGTTAAGAACGTCTGGCAGAGCAAAGCTGATGACTACTCTATAGTTCAGTGTGCCATGCTTTACGGCTTAGAACCGGGACTTCAACGATGTTTTGAACGTCATGGAGCATATGAGATGTTCCAGGAGTTGAAGTTAATATTCCAACAGAATGCCCGGATTGAGAGATATGAAGTCTCCAATAAGTTCTATAGCTGCAAGATGGAGGAGAATAGTTCTGTCAGTGAGCACATACTCAAAATGTCTGGGTATTACAATTACTTGACTCAACTGGGAGTTAATCTTCCGGATGATTGTGTCATTGACAGAATTCTTCAATCACTGCCACCAAGCTACAAAGGCTTCGTGATGAACTATAATATGCAAGGGTTAGTAAAGACTATACCTGAGCTCTTCGCAATGCTAAAGGCTGCGGAGGTAGAAATCAAGAAGGAGCATCAAGTGTTGATGGTCAATAAGACCACTAGTTTCAAGAAGAAAGGCAAAGGGAAGAAGAAGGGGAACTTCAAGAAGAACAGCAAGCAAGTTGCTGCTCAGGAGAAGAAACCCAAGTCTGGACCTAAGCCTGAAACTGAGTGCTTCTACTGCAAGCAGACTGGTCACTGGAAGCGGAACTGCCCCAAGTATTTGGCGGATAAGAAGGATGGCAAGGTGAACAAAGGTATATGTGATATACATGTTATTGATGTGTACCTTACTAGAGCTCGCAGTAGCACCTAGGTATTTGATACTGGTTCTGTTGCTAATATTTGCAACTCGAAACAGGGACTACGGATTAAGCGAACACTGGCAAAGGACGAGGTGACGATGCGCGTGGGAAATGGTTCCAAAGTCGATGTGATCGCGGTCGGCACGCTACCTCTACATCTACCTTCGGGATTAGTTTTAGACCTAAATAATTGTTATTTAGTGCCTGCGTTGAGCATGAACATTATATCTGGATCTTGTTTGATGCGAGACAGTTATTCATTTAAATCAGAGAATAATGGTTGTTCTATTTATATGAGTAATATCTTTTATGGTCATGCACCCTTGAAGAGTGGTCTATTTTTTGATGAATCTCGATAGTAGTGATACACATATTCATAATGTTGAAACCAAAAGATGCAGAGTTGATAATGATAGTGCAACTTATTTGTCGCACTGCCGTTTAGGTCATATCGGTGTAAAGCGCATGAAGAAACTCCATACTGATGGACTTTTGGAGTCACTTGATTATGAATCACTTGGCACTTGCGAACCGTGCCTCATCGGCAAGATGACTAGAACCCCGTTCTCCGGTACTATGGAGAGAGCAACAGATTTATTGGAAATCATACATACAGATGTATGTGGTCCGATGAATGTTGAGGCTCGTGGCGGATATCGTTATTTTCTCACCTTCACAGATGACTTAAGCAGATATGGGTATATCTACTTAATGAAACATAAGTCTGAAACATTTGAAAAGTTCAAAGAATTTCAGAGTGAAGTTGAAAATTATCGTAACAAGAAAATTAAGTTTCTGCGATCTGATCGTGGAGGTGAATATTTGAGTTACGAGTTTGGTCTACATTTGAAACAATGCGGAATAGTTTCACAACTCACGCCGCCCGGAACACCACAACGTAATGGTGTGTCCGAACGTCGTAATCGCACTTTACTAGATATGGTGCGATCTATGATGTCTCTTACAGATTTACCGCTATCGTTTTGGGGTTATGCTCTAGAGACGGCCGCATTCACACTGAATAGAACACCGTCAAAATCCGTTGAGACGACACCTTATGAACTATGGTTTAGCAAGAAACCAAAGTTGTCATTTCTTAAAGATTGGGGATGCGATGCTTATGTGAAAAAGCTTCAACCTGATAAGCTCGAACCCAAATCGGAGAAATGTGTCTTCATAGGATACCCAAAGGAGACAGTTGGGTACACCTTCTATCACAGATCTGAAGGCAAGACATTCGTTGCTAAGAATGGATCCTTTCTAGAGAAGGAGTTTCTCTCGAAAGAAGTGAGTGGGAGGAAAGTAGAACTTGATGAGGTAATTGTACCTTCTCCCTTACTTGAAAGTAGTTTGTCGCAAAACCCGGTTTCTGAGACATCTACACCAAGTAGTGAGGAAGTTTATGATGTTGATCATGAAACTTCAGATCAGGTTACTATAGAACCTCGTAGATCAACCAGAGTAAGATCCGCACCAGAGTGGTACGGTAATCCTATTCTGGAAATCATGCTACTAGATCATGACGAACCTACGAACTATGAAGAAGCGATGGTGAGCCCAGATTCCGCAAAATGGCTTGAGGCCATGAAATCTGAGATGGGATCCATGTATGAAAACAAAGTATGGACTTTGGTTGACTTGCCCGAGGGTAGGCAAGCAATAGAAAACAAGTGGATCTTCAAGAAGAAGACTGACGCTGACGGTAATGTTACTGTCTACAAAGCTCGACTTGTCGCAAAGGGTTTTTGACAAGTTCAAGGGGTTGACTACGATGAGACCTTCTCACCCGTAGTGATGCTTAAGTCTGTCCAAATCATGTTAGCAATTGCCGCATTTTATGATTATGAAATTTGGCAAATGGATGTAAAGACTGCATTCCTGAATGGATTTCTGGAATCAGAGTTGTATATGATGCAACCAGAAGGTTTTATCGATCCAAAGGGAGCTAACAAAGTATGCAAGCTCCAGCGATCCATTTATGGACTGGTGCAAGCATCGCGGAGTTTGAATAAACACTTTGATAGTGTGATCAAAGCATTTGGGTTTATACAGACTTTTGGAGAAGCCTGTATTTACAAGAAAGTGAGTGGGAGCTCTGTAGCATTTCTGATATTATATGTAGATGACATATTACTGATCGGAAATGATATAGAATTTCTGGATAGCATAAAGGGATACTTGAATAAGAGTTTTCAATGAAAGACCTCGGTGAAGCTGCTTACATATTGGGCATCAAAATCTATAGAGATAGATCAAGACGCTTAATTGGACTTTCACAAAGCACATACCTTGACAAAATTTTGAAGAAGTTCAAAATGGATCAAGCAAAGAAAGGGTTCTTGCCTGTGTTACAAGGTGTGAAGCTGAGTAAGACTCAATGCCCGACCACTGCAGAATATAGAGAGAAAATGAAAGATGTTCCCTATGCTTCAGCCATAGGCTCTATCATGTATGCAATGCTGTGTACCAGACCTGATGTGTGTCTTGCTATAAGCGTAGCAGGAAGGTACCAAAGTAATCCAGGAGTGGATCACTGGACAACGGTCAAGAACATCCTGAAATACCTGAAAAGGACTAAGGATATGTTTCTCGTATATGGAGGTGACAAAGAGCTCACCGTAAACGGTTACGTTGATGCAAGCTTTGACACTGATCCGGACGATTCTAAATCGCAGACCGGATATGTATTTACACTAAACGAAGGAGCTGTGAGTTGGTGCAGTTCTAAACAAAGCGTCGTAGCGGGATCTACATGTGAAGCGGAGTACATAGCAGCTTCGGAAGCAGCTAATGAAGGAGTCTGGATGAAGGAGTTCATATCCGATCTAGGTGTCATACCTAGTGCATCGGGTCCAATGAAAATCTTCTGTGACAATACTGGAGCAATTGCCTTGGCAAAGGAATCCAGATTTCACAAGAGGACCAAGCACATCAAGAGACGCTTCAATTCCATCCGGGATTTAGTCCAGGTGGGAGACATAGAGATTTGCAAGATACATACGGATCTGAATGTTGCAGACCCATTGACTAAGCCTCTTCCACGAGCAAAACATGATCAGCACCAAGACTCCATGGGTGTTAGAATCATTACTATGTAATCTAGATTATTGACTCTAGTGCAAGTGGGAGACTGAAGGAAATATTCCCTAGAGGAAATAATAAAGTTATTATTTATTTCCTTATTTCATGATAAATGTTTATCATTCATGCTAGAATTGTATTAACCGGAAACATGATACATGTGTGAATGCATAGACAAACAATATGTCACTAGTATGCCTCTACTAGACTAGCTTGTTAATCAAAGATGGTTATGTTTCCTAACCATGAACAAAGAGTTGTTATTTGATTAACAAGGTCACATCATTAGTAGAATGATCTGATTGACATGACCCATTCCATTAGCTTAGCACACGATCGTTTAGTATGTTGCTACTGCTTTCATCCATGACATATACATGTTCCTGTAACTATGAGATTATGCAACTCCCGTTTACCAGAGGAACACTTTGGGTGCTACCAAACGTCACAACGTAACTGGGTGATTATAAAGGAGTACTACAGGTGTCTCCAAAGGCAGATGTTGGGTTGGCGTATTTCGAGATTAGGTTTTGTCACTCCGATTGTCGGAGAGGTATCTCTGGGCCCTCTCGGTAATACACATCACTTAAGCCTTGCAAGCATTACAACTAATGAGTTAGCTGTGAGATGATGTATTACGAAACGAGTAAAGAGACTTGCCGGTAACGAGATTGAACTAGGTATTGGATACCGACGATCGAATCTCGGGCAAGTAACATACCGATGACAAAGGGAACAACGTATGTTGTTATGCGGTCTGACCGATAAAGATCTTCGTAGAATATGTAGGAACCAATATGGGCATCCAGGTCCCGCTATTGGTTATTGACCGGAGACGTGTCTCGGTCATGTCTACATTGTTCTCGAACCGTAGGGTCCGCACGCTTAAGGTTTCGATGACAGTTATATTATGAGTTTATGTATTTTGATGTACCGAAGAAGTTCGGAGTCCCGGATGTGATCACGGACATGACGAGGAGTCTCGGAATGGTCGAGACATAAAGATTGATATATTGGAAGCCTATATTTGGAGTTCGGAATGGTTCCGGGTGAAATCGGGATTTTACCGGAACACCGGGGGGTTACCGGAACCCTCCCGGGGGTTAATGGGCCTTATTGGGCCATGAGGAAGAAGAGGAGGGGCCGGCCAGGGCAGGCCGCGCGCCCCCTCCCCCCCTAGTCTGAATAGGACAAGGAGGGGGGGGGGGGCGGCGCCCCCCTTCCCTCTTCTCCTCCCCCCCAATCCTACTCCAACTAGGAAAGGGGGGGAGTCCTACTCCCGGTGGGAGTAGGACTCCTCCGGCGCGCCTCCTCTAGGCCGGCCGCACCCCCCCCCCCCTTGCTCCTTTATATACGGGGGCAGGGGGGCACCCTAGTACACACAAGTTTGATCTACAGATCGTTCCTTAGCCGTGTGCGGTGCCCCCCTCCACCATATTCCACCTCGGTCATATCGTCGCGAAGCTTAGGCAAAGCCCTGCGCCGGTAGAACATCAAGATCGTCACCACGTCGTCGTGCTGACGGAACTCTCCCTCGACACTCGGCTGGATCGGAGTTCGAGGGACGTCATCGAGCTGTACGTGTGTCAAGAACTCGGGGGCGCCGGAGTAACGGCGCCGGGATCGGTCGGATCGCGAGGAGAACGTACGACTACTTCCTCTATGTTGTGATCGCTTCCGCTTCGGTCTACGAGGGTACATAGACAACACTCTCCCCTCTCGTTGCTATGCATCACCATGATCTTGCGTGTGCGTAGGAAATTTTTTTAAATTACTACGTTCCCCAACACATCCCCTAGGGTTGGTCATGGAAAACCCATTCAAAGGGTTCGTCCGAAGGAAGTCCTCCTTCTCCCCCTTGTACAGGCTGGACAGGATCTCCACAAGATCCTCGGTCGAATCCGGCCCTTTGCGGCCATGCCGGGTGGCATCATCCCCCCCGTTGAAATCCCACATGGGGTGGCCTCTGTATTGCAATGACTGTACCCCCCGCTTGATGCATGTCGCCATAACTCCGATCATGGTCAAGCCCGAATGGGCCAATAATCTTATTCGGCCCATCAAGTAATGGACGCTCTTGTCTTCCTCCAACCGGGGGCTCCGCGGGCGCCAACTGAGGTGTTTCTTCAAGGGAGCAGCACTAAACTCCGGGAGGCCGATCTGGACTGTGTCTGGTAGCGGAGCGTCTCCTATATAAAACCACTCCGAGGGCCAGTCTTCGGACGCCTTCTTGGGAGTACCGGATAGGTATCCGGTCCCGGCGATGCGCCATATTTCGGCGCCGCCTACTTGATATATAGACCCCTCGTGAGAACGGGGTACGAGGCAGAACAACCTCTTCCACAATGCGAATAGCTCACAAAGAGCTATGTAGCTCGCGATATGCAGGACAGAGGCGGGCGTAAGGTGGTGGAGCTGGAGTCCGTAGAACTACAAAAGCCCGCGGAGGAACGGATGTATCGGGAATCCGAGTCCCCTTATCAGGTAGGGGACGAAGCATACACGCCCCTTATTGGGGCTTGGAATGTCCTCCGCCTGCCTCCCACCTTGATAAGTAACCAGTCCGGCCCGGACTGGGATCATGAAGGCCGGAGGGAGAAATCCCCCCGTTTGGAGCTTCACTAGCTCGTTGTGCGAAACAGAGCACCTCCTCCAATTCCCCGGCGGTGGGCTGGGAGCGCGTGAAGAAGAGCCGCGTCGACGATCCATGGTGGAATGGATTTCTAGGTCAAAGGCGCTTCAATGGAATATTCGCGGGAGGAAGACGGTGCGGTTTGGATCTGGATTCTTGCCTCTTTTATGGGCGGACGACTCGCACAACTAGGGGGTGGAATGTAAAAGACGCCCAGGCTTTTCACATTCGTTCGACGCGTGGAAGAGGGCCATTATTTGGCGTAGAAGCCGAGGGACACAGTATTCAAGATGAAGCCGGACACTATTCGGCAGGTACATGGAATTTGAAGGGAGAACCCGCCTTGCAACGCCGAAGACTATAAATGCGCTGGACTTATCGTCATTGAAGCCTGGTTTGGGGGCTACTGAGGGAGTCCTGGACTAGGGGGTGTCCGGACAGCCGGACTATCAATATCCGCCGGACTCCAAGAATACGAAGATACAAGATTGAAGACTCCGGCCCGTGTCCAGATGGGACTTTCCTTGGCGTGGAAGGCAAGCTTGGCGATACGGATATGTAGATCTCCTACCATTGTAACCGACTCTGTGTAACCCTAGCCTCCTCCGGTGTCTATATAAACCGGAGGGCTTTAGTCCGTAGGACAACATACATTACAACAATCATAACATAGGCTAGCTTCTAGGGTTTAGCCTCCTTGATCTCGTGGTAGATCCACTCTTGTACTACCCATATCATCAATATTAATCAAGCAGGACGTAGGCTTTTACCTCCATCGAGAGGGCCCGAACCTGGGTAAAAACATTGTGTCCCTCGTCTCCTGTTACCATCCGCCTAGACGCACAGTTCGGGACCCCCTACCCGAGATCCGCCGGTTTTGACACCGACAAGCCCCGTTAAGCGGGCGTCCGCTGGGTCTTCGGGAAGGGGAGTCGGACAGTCTACCGGTCCGGACGTCCTCTTCCAGTCCTGTCAAAGGCAATGGGAGTTTGAGATCCCACATAGAGTCAGACTATGAAAGAAAACAACTGTCCCATAGAGGATAATGAAGCTTACCTCACCAGCCGGGCGCTTGGTGCTGAATCCGCGATCTTCACTCGCGGACGCGGGGGCTTCTCCGCCCTTGAACAGCACCCTCCAGACGGCTTCATACGTCGTGTCGAAGAGCCCGCTCAGAGTCTGGTGCTGTGCCGGATTGAACTCCCATAGGTTGAAGGCCCGTTGTTGGCAGGGGAGAATCCGGCGGATGAGCATGACCTGGATCACATTGACAAGCCTAAGCTTCTTGTTCACCAGGGTCTGAAGACAGGACTGGAGTCCTCAGCTCCTCCGAACTGCCCCATAGCAAGCCCTTCTCTTTCCAGGAGGTGAGCTGCATCGGGATACCAGATCTAAACTCGGGGGCGGCAGCCCATTTTGGGTCACGCGGCTCGGTGATGTAGAACCACCCCGATTGCCATCCCGTGATGGACTCCACGAAGGCCCCTTCGAGCCAGATGACGTTGGGCATCTTTCCCAACATGGCGCCTCCGCACTCCGCTTGGATGCCCTTCACTACCTTCGGCTTGACGTTGAAGGTCTTGAGCCACAAGCCAAAGTGGGGCTGGATGTAAAGGAAGGCCTCGCACACGATGATAAACACCGAGATGTTGAGGATGAAGTTTGGCGCCAGATCGTGGAAATCCAGGCCGTAATAGTACATGAGCCCCCAGACAAAGGGATGCA
This sequence comes from Triticum timopheevii, assembly GCA_963921465.1. Lineage (NCBI taxonomy): Eukaryota > Viridiplantae > Streptophyta > Magnoliopsida > Poales > Poaceae > Triticum > Triticum timopheevii. The sequence continues at coordinate 59,696,421 of OY997264.1, read as the reverse complement.
ACGGGAAGCCCAGTCCGCGGAGGAAGTGGGGAAGGAATACGACCCTCTCATGGGGCCTAGGGGTGGGGATGAGCTGCCCCTTGTCGGGCAGCCGGTGCACGATGTCGCCGAAAAGTTATCTGGCGCTGCGCAGTTTTGCGATGTGCTCCTCCGTAACGGAGGAGGCCAACCATTTGCCTCCCGCTTCGGACATGGTCGGAGAAGGTCGAGACGAGATGCGCGGACTTGGGCGCTGGAGCTCGAGTGCGCGGAGATGGATAAGCAAAGGAGGAAGAAGGCGTAGGTAAAAGGGTGGATCCTTATCCCCTTATATGGGCGGACGAAAACTATGCGTCCCCACCAGCCTGGTAAAACTCGCTTATCTCCCAAGCGCCACCATCAATGGTGCGGTTGGGTTACCACGTCCGTATTGATGAGAACCCCGGAATAAGGGGAACACGATCTCGGCTTCGACAAGACGTGCCAAGGAAACCGCTTCGCTAAACGCGCTGAGGTGGTATAATAAAAAACGATTCAAGTAAAGGCTTGGTAGTGGCGTGACGTCATGCTACAAGATACGTCAGCAGATTGAACTTCTGTACATAATATTCTCTCTACGGGGAAATGTGGAAATTATTTTGCAGAGCCGGACACTATCCTGGTTTTCACAATCTTCTATGAATTATTCGGAGGAGGAACCCGCCTTGCAATGCCGAACAATATGCGCGCCGGACTCATCGTCACTGAAGCCTAGTTCAGGGGCTACTGAGGGAGTCCTGGACTAGGGGGTGTCCGGACAGCCGGACTATCATTGTCAGCCCGACTCCAAGACTATGAAGATACAAGATTGAAGACTTCGTCCCGTATCCGGATGGGACTTTCCTTCGCGTGGAAGGCAAGCTTGGCGATACGGATATGTAGATCTCCTACCATTGTAACCGACTCTGTGTAACCCTAGCCCTCTCCGGTGTCTATATAAACTGGAGGGTTTTAGTCCGTAGGACAACAACCATTACAGCAATCATACCATAGGCTAGCTTCTAGGGTTTAGCCTCCTTGATCTCGTGGTAGATCCACTCTTGTACTACCCATATCATCAATATCAATCAAGCAGGAGTAGGGTTTTACCTCCATCGAGAGGGCCCGAACCTGGGTAAAAACATCGTGTCCCTTGTCTCCTGTTACCATCCGCCTACACGCACAGTTCGGGACCCCCTACCCGAGATCCGCCGGTTTTGATACCAACAGTTGCCATTATTCTACATTTTGCAAAGAGTAAATATAGATCAAATAATATTGGAAGAAATAGAGTATAATGAAGCTCAGGTGCAGACTGATGATACATAATCAAATAGCAATTAATTAAGTACAGTGTTACAAGGCAAAAGGTACTGACAAGAGGAATGCAGACATCAACATGTGCAGGGCATTGGCTTTATTCAACATTTTGGTAAGAGTAAATCTAGATATGATAATTTGGAGAAAGTGGAGGGCAGGGCAGATAAGGTGCAGAGTAATGTTAGACAATCAACTATCTCGCGATGCATATACATTAATACCACCACCATCCGTCATTAGTTGTCGCTCAAATGGATGTATCTAGCACTATTAAGTTCTAAATACATCCAATTGATCAACAATTAATTCGATACAGAGGGAGTACATGACAACAGGTACTTACATGAGCAATCCAAAACTTCATAACCATTGTGTTAATTCTACATTTATCTAAGAGTAAATATAGATCTTATAATTTCGAGTGAAGGGAGGATAAAGAAGCGAACATTTACAGTGATGCTACATAATCAAATAGCAATGAGTGTAAGTATGCTGACAAAGGGCAAGAGGTACTGACTAGAGCAATGCAGAGCCCAGCATTGTCGTGAGATCCTATGATCCTTTGAGCAAGCAGATTCATCTGAAATTGGTTTTCATACAAGAGAGAAGGTAAGGCACATGCAGAAATTTAGGAGTTCAAATTTTGAATTGATATCATAGACAATACCTGACGCTGGGCTGTCAACAGTTCTAATAGGGGTTTCGCCACTGGAGTAGGCGTAAATTCTGTTACAGTTGGGCCTGTGTTTTCTGTGGCTGCTGATCTATCTGATTTAACAGGTATCACTACCTTTTCCAAATACCTGGTTTGTAATTGTTGAAGATCTGCAATCACCCTCTTCCTTTTGGACATCTATTACGAAAGAACAACATTTGACTGGAAAAACATAGTATGACGACACATGGAATAGGTATAGAAAATGATAGGTATGGCATATACTCATATATGATGCTTAAACTAAGCAGATGGTGTAACAAAGTAGAAGTAATGCAAGAGGTCAGATGCAAAATATGTGCGACCAATACAACCTTGCCAAGTTAGAGCATGCAACTTGATGGGTGAATAAGATAGGCCATCCTCCACCATGCCAAGTTTGTTAGCCAGTGGATTGCTCCACAATATTCCTCTTGTGCGCCCACTCTCCTATTCATCTTGATAATGTTCAATACCTGACATGCATGAAAACATAAAAACAAGTGAGATTATCTTTGTAATGCAGAAGTGATTCTAATCCAATACTTCCTCCCTGTAAACCCCTTTGTGCTATCTCTGCAATTCTTCTAAGAGGTGCCATGCATGATGTAACTCGGTGTGTGCATTAATATAATGTGGCCTATTACTTAAAATATGAGAGCTCCAAAAGTGGTGATACTTCGCAGATGACAGCTTCAACATATAGTAAAGAAGAACAAGTCGACCTGACCTGACAGATTCAAAATATACTAAGGGAGAATAACTTGACCTGACCAATCGACCGCAAGAGAAGAGGATCATCTTAAAGAAGAGCAGAAGAGCAAGCAGATTGAAGATATTACAAGTCTTTCTATATAATGTCGGCTGGCCACCCATGATGAACCAGAGCGCACAAAGAAATACTATTCCTTGCGGTCTCTCCATATGTGGCTCACATCCATTTCGAAACTAAAGTAGGAACATCTAGCTGACCAATTAAACATCTCCCAGTTTTACTAATATCAGCATAATATCAGATTTGAATTTGTACAACTAAGCTTGTTTAGCTCGATGGGTGGAGTAGTGCTATTACGACACGGACCACGTTGGCTGTTCGTGGTCATCATAAAATGGGGAAACCATAAGCATGATGACTAAAGTGTTGACCGTGGCAGTGGGATGGCAGATCTGAAGCTGCAAATCGCGCAAAGGGTAGTTAGCAACAGATATTTGCTTTGAAATAACAACTATGATTTGGTATGGACAAGAAAGTACAATCAACAAGTGACAAAGAAATGCAATTCTGCTATCTCTCTATATGTCGCGACATGCATTTGGAAACTCAAGTGGGACCTTTAGCTAACCAATAAAATGTGTCTGTTAACTAATATCAATATCATATCACAATCATATTTGAACAACTAAGCTTTGGAATTTTGAGTGTTGTGTTGTTTAGCTTGAAGGGTGGAGTAATGCTAGTATGACATAAAGCACCTACGCACATCATAGTAGAGTAGATAAAAGGGGAAAACCCTAAGCATCAAGAGTAAAATCAGGAAAGTGGAACTAGCTGGACCAGTGGGTGGCGCACATGCTTTTCGAAATGAATATAGTAGCATTAGGTGACCAATTAAATGTTCTCTATTTTAGTAATATGAGCATCATATCATATTCATATTTCAACACATAAGTTTTGGAAATATGAGTGGCATGTTGTTTCGCTTGATGGGTTGTGGTCTTGAGGAGCAGTACTAGCACGACATGAAGCAATGAAGCACCTACGATGATGGTAGTGAATATAAAGGGGGAAACCATAAGCTTTACGAGTATAGTGACTGTGACATGGCGGATCTAAAGGTGGAAACCGGACAAAGCTACTTTGCAACCAATGTTTGCATTCAACTAGCCACTAAGATTTGGTACGGACAAGAAAAGTACAGTAAACAATTTAAGATCTATTTTCCGGGTGCGATCAATAACCTAAGAACATATGGAAGAGTACCACCTCTCTTGCAACACCGTGTAGGTCCCTGCTGATACGTTGAGGGTGCTACAAGTGCGATGGCTGTCGGTGGTGGGGAATAAGACTTTAGATGGCAGACGACCGGGTTGGGGGATAAATCATGTTGCCGTAGACGAGGCGGTCGTAGGAGCGGCAATGGCAAAGTGGAAGACAACGCCGATGAAGTGAGACGACGTGATGAAAGAATCCTGGTCCGGCGCCATGGATGAGAGACATCCATCTCTTGCAGTGGACGACGGGTTAGGGGTAGCGGCTCCGGGAAGGTGGAGGATGGGGTGGCGGAAGGAGGAAGATGGCCGCAGTGGGGAGGTTGTCGTGGCGCCGATGGTGTATGAATGGGGAAATGGAGGGGGAGGGGGATCTCAAACTTTGGGACGCGCTTGTCTGAAATGTGGGGAAGTTACGAACTTATCCCCCGTTTAAAATTTTGGACATCATGTCGGTTGGGGATAGGACGGTAATCTCGCATCTCCCAAATATTTTCCGGTAACGATTTCGGGTGAGGAGAGGGTGTTTTGCCGCCCACGGTTGGCACCCACGGTGTATGAACAGGGCTGACAGGTAGAGCGGTTCTGTAACGTCTGAGGGAAGTTACACATCTGCCCCTATTTAGGGCCTCTTTGATTCGCTGGATTGTCAAAATGAAGGAATAGGAAAAATGCAGGAATAGGATGCTATGTCTTATAGTATCCTACAGGATTTGAAAGAATGTTTGATAGCACAGGAAAAACAAAGGAATTCTACAAAGAGGTTTGAGTGGATGGAAATTTTCCTCCAAAATGTAGTACAAATGGATCCTATGAAAAAATTCCTAAGGATGTCAATCATACGAATCAAACGAGCATCACAGGAAACATTCCTAAGGGTCCAAATCCTTAAAAAATCCTATGCAATTCCTATGAATAAAAGGAGCACTTAAAATATTAGCCTACATCAATTTCGGACGAGGAGAATTTGTTTTGCCTCCCACCGTGGATGAATGGGGAAATGGAGGGAGAGACACATGTCTTTCGGACGAGCTTGAATCAAATGTGTTTTGCCACCCATGTTTGGCGCCCACTGTGTCTGAATGGGCTCAGTGGCCGTTGTGTCGTCTGATTGAAGTTACTAGTCTACCCCTATCGACAGTAGTGTAAATCCGGTCGATAAGGATGTCAAGTGTCAGGGGTAGACAGTAATTTCCATCTTGCAAACACTTGCTTCGGGCAGCCCACAAATGATAGTGGGTGTTTAGACGCTTCGTTAAAAAATCGGGAGAATTAGCATTCACGTTTGCCCTGGGCCCTGGCAACTAAATCCAATCCAATTTTTATTCGATTACGAATATCGACAAATAAATTCTACGTTTTGCTATTTATTTCTTCAAAACCACAACAAAGATTTATTCCACCTTTATATATGATTATGATTTCGAAATGCCGTGATCTTTGAATTTAGTAGGTTGGATACACTTTGAGTCAAACAGTTATTTGATCCAATACAATATGCTCACATGAAAAACAGTTCACCTTATGTCAATCATACAAGTACTGAGGATTACCTCGCCTAAAAATTTCGTATCATTACAACACATGGACAACATAGGGGGACTTACAACAAAATCCATTCAGAGACATGACACAACATGCAAGTACAATAATCTAATGACAATTATTTCAACTGCTATCTAAAGAAGAACTGGGATTACCCTGGGCTTCAGATAGCAGAAGCAGTAGGACCTCCTCCGTCTTCAAATTCAACATTCTTACTTCCTCCAATTCTTGGGTTGCTTGCATAATGTGTGCAGCTAATTGCATAATTTCCAGCTTCAAGATCGAGATTACCTCATTCATGGCAGCCACACCATCTCTTTCTGCCTCTAGTAGAGCCTCAAGAACTATAATATTGTGCTCAGACTGCTCTCCAACGGTGCTGCCTCTGAACTGCTACGATCTAGTAACATGGATGGTGCACTGCTTCCACAATTAGATTCTAGGGTTGTACATTGTGTCCTACTGTGAACGGCATCTTGAAAGGTTTCCGCTGGACATAAGTAAGAGATAGTTATCACATGATCCTGGCAGTAAGCTTACATGGTAAACGACATACGAATTATTGCCAAGAATGGCAAGCTATATGTAAATGGTTCGAAGCAGCATCAGCCGAAAATAAATTAAAATGGTAAGATGAAACGAGGGATGTAAGTGGAAAATAAACGACATCCGCCAGTCCCATCTAGTTAGTTTTTGCTAGCTCCTTGGTTCATTTTCCTCAAAAAACAAGAACTCTTTTGAACTAGTTCACTTCCCTAGTTGAAAGGGAGTGTACCACCGCTATATTTAAGTTGCCAAGGCATCTAAGCAGTTGAAATAATCTGAGAAAGCACTTAACAGTGTGGCCTCATATAAACTACAGACAGTCTTGTGATGAAGCTCAGAGGAAAAGTTAACGACTCAAATGAACTAGGCATGCATTTCTTTACGATAGTATAGCAGGCACTACTGACATATTGGCCAACTCAGGTATAGCGTAACAAGTAACAAACAAGCGTTCGAATCAAGCAATACAACAAAGCAGACAACTGAACTATTTGTTATTCTGTAGGATTACACGTTGAGGGCACAAGCCAAGAAAGCAGCCGACACGCATTACATTTCAAATGTACTAAAATACACTGGCTTACCATATGGTGTTGTGAAGCCTCGCTGCTGTTGCAATGTTATTTGAAGATATCGTCAGCCTCCCGTGGTTGCAAATCTACTTGTTGTAGTTTATTCTACACCCTCTATTTAGGTAAAATTAATTTTAATCACATGCACTGGTTCGAATTGATCATCAATGGTTCATATAAACTAATGAAAGAAGGGTGTGTGCATACACGACAATATATCTACTTCCCTCTATTTTTATGCTTGTCCGAGGTGCCAGCCCGAAAAGAACAAATATTTTGCTTGATGGGGTTGGCAGCTCCATAATTAATAGAAGCATCAAATTAGTCATGCAACTTGGGAAGATCAAGAACACACAAAAAAGTAATGAATAGAGGCTCGTAGCAGTGATGTAATAGCTAGCATCAGAAAATGTAGGGTAAAACGAACAAAACCCAGCGGAACCACATGCGAGTTTGATGATGTGTAAGTAAGCATAGAGAACATGAAGCAGTCTGGTGGAACCAACAGGTGGCATCAGAACAACACCATTATCATAAATATAGCATGCAACAAGTAAAATAGTAGGCAGTGTATCTAGGAAGTAAAGTAATACTTAGGACAAAAGTAAAGCATATTAACTATATGTGCACTGGTATGTAATTTAGCACATGTAACATGTTCACTGCCAGAAGTATGGCCCTACAGGTGCAAGCAGAATAACACGTCTCATGAAAAACTGAATGATGCCTTAAAGAAATTCCAAGGTGCGGTGCTTATGCTAAGAAAGTGAACGTAGGCGCCGGCCGTTGGATAATAGCACCTGATTCTCGGCGGCGTATGGGTATCGTTGGCACACTTGATAGCTAAGGATCGTCGATGGTGCTCGTGTTGCGGTTGAGTTTGGGCCGGCTGTGGCAGCGCCGAAGCGGATCCGGTGCTACGGTTGCGGCCCCTGTCGACATACAAGAAAGCTCATCTGTGGTAAGTGAATAGTTGCACGATAAAGAGAAAAATCAAAGGAGTACAGATCGAAATAACCTGATGAGGCTGCGGCGTCGGTAAAGTAGGGCCGGTGGAGTTGAATATGGCGTCCGTGGAGCGGGTCCGGTGCGGTGGACGAAGGCTTCGGCGGGCGTGTTGTACAGTGCTTTCGGTAAGGCGGATCTGTTGCGGCGGACGAGGGCTTGTATGAAGGGCTAGCGAAGGGATGGACGAGGGAGTCAGTGAAGGGCCTACACTATGGTGGTCGAGGGCGCCGGTTAAGCACATCCGTTGTGATGGACCATGATAGCGGTCAAGGAGATCTTGAGTAGTGTAGAAGCCAGTCGCTGAAGCGGCTTCGGTGAAGTGGTGAGTTGGCAGTTGGGGGTTCCAAGGTGCGGAAGGTAGATCCGTTGGGTTGTGAGGTCCACTGCTGCGGCGGAGGACTAGATTTGGCGGTTTTCCGTGGTTGGGGGGGGGGAGGGGAAGGGGAGGGGCTCTGGGTAAGAATGTTGGGGGCAAAGAGGGGAAAACAATGGAGTTACCAAAGCAGCCCTTTTCGTTTATGTGGCAGGGGTAAAAGAGGAATATCGCAGGGGTAAACTTTCGGGCGCGAGATATTTCGATGTGAGCGGGAAGTTTGAAAGCTTTTGGCGCCTGAAATCAATTCTGCTCTTGTACGGCCGACTATGATATCATGGCTGAGAATTTGTTTGTTTTGAACGCAAAAAAAGTGCAAGTTTTGAAAATCAATGTCTCCAACTCGAAACTTAGATTGTCCATTCAATTGAAATATAGATCATTGAGTTACTACAAGAAAATACCATCAAATGGTCCAATTCCAATTAAATTCCAAATGTGTTTATCCTAAATACGATGACAAAAGCAAAATATGTATGTGTATGAATAAAGTGGATGACTATAAAGTTTGAACATGCCCGTATGTGTATATCTCTAGGTTTGATATATGAAATTTAAATCACATAATCCCGGCTTAAAAATGTACCTCCATTTAAATGAATTACATAAGCTAACGATGGAATCGAATTCCAAAATTCCAATCTTAGATTTGTAATTCGGGTACATCAAAGTATATCACGCATGTTCAAAAGTATCATTATCTCATAGTCCAAACTGTGAAACAAATTGATCAACCTTGAGTGCACACACTTGTCGGTGTCAAAACCGGCGGATCTCAGGTAGGGGGTACCGAACTGTGCGTCTAGGATCGATGGTAATAGGAGACGGGGGACACGATGTTTACCCAGGTTCGGGCCCTCTCTACGGAGGTAATACCCTACTTCCTGCTTGATAGATCTTGATGAATATGAGTGTTATAAGAGTTGATCTACCGCGAGATCGTAATGGCTAAACGCTAGAAATCTAGCCTATGTGAATATGGTAGTGAATCTGTCCCTATCCGTACTATGCTCTCCGGTTTATATAGCCACCGAAGAGATCTAGGGTTACACGGAAACGGATACATAAGAGGGAATCTTCATAGTCGGTCGCCTAGCTTGCCTTCCACGCCAAGTAGAGTCCAATCCAGAGACGGGTATAGTCTTTGGTGTTCATGTCTTCACAGCCCATCAGTCCGGCCCAATGAATAACAGGTCGGACGCTCGAGGACCCCTTAGTCCAGGACTCCCTCAGTAGCCCCTGAACCTGGCTTCAATGACGAGGTGTTTGGCGTTCGGATTGTCTTCGGCATTGCAAGGCGGGTTCCCCTTCTTCCGAACTCCAAGATAGACCTCGGATGTAGTAAATGTATCCGGACCTGTGTATCTAATTGCAGAAAATACAGTACCACAAGAGTCCAATCTGCTGACAACTGTTTATGACATTGTATCACACCTGCCCGGTTATTATTTCCAACCGTTGGCTAGCCTGTCGCCCCACATCTTGGGACGCGGTTTTACAGGCACGTCCTGTCAAAGCAGAGATCGTGTCCCCTTATTCACGGTATTTTCAATAATGTAGGTATGGGTAAGCCAACCGTCCCCTGGGTACAACTCTTTGAGGATAGGTAAGTTTCGACACCCATGATGGGATGCTCGATATTCTGGGCCTTTATATAGGGACCCAGACTTGTCTTGCTCTTCTGCGCTTGCTCCTTCCTCAATGCCAGCCACCTCGAGTTCTAGCCCTCGGGTTCCAATCACCATCAGCCCGCAATCATGTCCATGTCCACTCATTCAGCCCGGTGGGCGGCCTCTTCTGTCATGGAGGAGGATATTGCGAAGCTCTGCGTGGCGAGGTATCTGACCCCAGAAATCCTCCATCGACTTCCTGCCGAGGGGCAGGTTATTCCCACCCCCAAATCTGGCGAGAGGGTAGTATTTGTGTCCCACTTCCTCCATGGGTTAGCGTTCGTGCTTAACCCCTTCGTCCGGGGGCTCATGTTCTACTATGGGCTAGATTTTCACGATCTGGCCCCGGATTCTGTTCTTCTCATCTCGACATTCATCGTCACGTGTAAGGCCTTCCTCCGAACTCCCCCGCACTTTGGTTTGTGGCTCAAGACTTTTGACGTGAGGCCGTGGGTGACAGAGGAGGAGCAGGCAGAGTGCGGCAGCGTCCTAATAAGCAAGCTTGCCAGTGCGATTTGGTTTGAAGGATCTTTTAACAAGTCTTCCGACCTATGGAAGCAGGGGTGGTTTTATGTCAATGAGCCGCGGGGCTCCAAGTGGGTGGCTACGCCTGCTTTCCGACCTGGCCCTCCAATTCAGCTCGCTTCATGGATCAACAAGAGATTGGATTGGGGATCCGTCAATGAAGTATAGACCTTGCAAAGTCGCATCCGAAGCCTTAGCGAGAAAGGAATCGAACTTGTGAATGTTGTTCAAGTAATGCTAGTCCGCCAGACCCTGCCATGTCAGTGATGGCCTCTCCGTATGTGGGAGTTTAATCCAGAAGGGTGGCAGACTCTTCAGCACTTCTTCGGCGCTACGCACGAAGGGATGTGGAGATTATATTTCGGGGAGCGAGAGCAATGGCCGGACACCACCGAAGATGTTGGCCTTGACTGAAACCATCCGGACACTCCGGTAAGTATTCAATCTCCGATAACCATTGATTCAAGCATCTCTTGACAAGATACTAAACAACCCGTCCTCATACAAGACTGGATAAAGAAAGTGGTGTTAATCTTGTATCCGACGCCCCTTCCCGAAGACCCTGCGTCTGCCCTGCTGACGCGGATGTTGACACCGTACCAGGTGTCTGCAGAGGGGGGCAAGAGTGGGGAGCCCAAAGGAGATGTTCGCCCTGAGGATGATTTAGAAGCCGTGTTTGGGGAAACCGAAGCCCTTTTGCCCAGGGGCAAAGGTGTAGAGGGGGCCTTCCATAGCAAGAAGAGGGCAGCTTCCGGAGGTCAGGAGGGAAAACCTTCCAAGAAAGGGAAAACACCATCGTCGGGCGGCTTGGGCCGGGCAAGCAATGTTGATGTAGAGCTTGATGATGAGGACGAACCTCTAGCCATACCGTAAGTGAAGCAGGGTACTTTAACCATACCCCATTATTTCCTTATTACTGAAGTATTCCTCCGACATATGTACGTCCTCGCAGGTTAACGCCTGGTGTTTCTCAATCGTCCTCCTCCTCGAGAGACCATCTTCCGGAGATGATGGAGAGTGACATGCTGTCTCCGGCCTCCTTGCCCAATAGAGCGGATGATCTTGAGGTGTCGTCCCGGAGGAATCCTCCCGACTGGCAAGTAGTGCAGGAAATGAGGAAGGAGTTACCCGAAGGTGGTGCTTTTGTCACTCAGGGTTCGGGGATCAAGAATGACGCCCCAAACTGTCCGGTTTACAACCGGAGACCATTTTGGAGGTGGCTAAGCGGATTCCTTCAAAGGAATGTCGTGCTCCGGCGGCGGTGTCTGAAGACCCAGGAGTGCCGGAGATGCTGACGGACATGCTGCAACAAGCGTCCGTTTCAGAGGAGCGTCGCGCCTTAATGGATACGGTGGTCAAAAAGATTCTCTCCGCGAAGAGCGGGTTAAAGGAGGCTTTTACGAGCCTTCTAAGAGGTTTTGAGGATTGTGATGTAATGTTGCCAATTGAATAATATTGACAGAATGCACCTGTTGTGTATGCAGTAGCCCCTTAGAGTTGGATTGCTTGCCGAAGGAAGCAATCGAAGGATCAAAAAGATATGCTCAGGTACTAACCTTGATTTAAGTTGAAATACAAGCTACCACCCCTCATGCCGTTGCCCGAAATACAGAAGTGACCGAACTGTAGCGAAAGCTGGATATGGCGGAGGATGACATTGCTTTGATCAACAGGCGTCTTGACGACTCGCAAGGTATATGTTTCGAGCATTCCTTACACCAATGTGATTGTAATTTAAGCCGGACTCTGAAAAGATTTTTATATGAAATGTGCATGAATGCAGATGGTGCTGCCGCCGTGGAAGCCCTTCGGGCGGAGCTAGCCCGGGCCAAGGAGCAGGCCAGGTTTAGTAATGCGGCTGCCGAAAAGGCGTCGGCCGAGTTGAAAGCCGAACAAGCTGCGCGTCGCCAAGACCAGGAGTTGATGTCCACCATGGTGCGCGAGTTAGAGAATGCGGCTAGCCACTGTAAACTTCTTGAGAAGGAAAATGAAGCCAAAACCGCTGATCTTGACAAGGCCTGACGAGAGGCGAGAGAAGCGCGGCCTGAATCCAGAACAGCCCGTGAGGAGATCAGGCAAGCTGGGGAGATTGTGGTTGGCAAGCCCTTTATGCTATAGGCCAAGTTCAGCGATCCCAACTATGCTCAGCTTAACAAAATATGGAGTTCTCCAGACAATTTTTTAGATTTGCCGAAGAGTTCTTCTGATGCGGCGCAGTTTTACCATGCGCAAGAAGGATATGCAATGGAGAAGCTTTTCTGGTCACAATTTGGCGCGTCAAAGCGCCCTCTGTTGCTGAATGAGCAGATGTCCCAGTGGGACGAGCTACAGAGGATATCCGCGCTGCCATGAAGGACGTCATAGTCCGGTTGTGGCCGACTGAACCTGTTCCCAGTAGTTATTTCGGCTTGGTGCAGCGGCTTGTTGATGCGGTGCCGCGTATCGATGCTGTGAAGCGGTCGGCGTGCATTGAAGGTGCAAGACATTCCGGGGGAAGATGATGGCCATCGATGTTCTGGTGCAGAGTCCACACAAAGGCAAGGACCGTCCGGAACCGGATTATTATTTTGAAGACGTCCTAGAGGCCGCCCGCTTGATAGAGGGTCAGTGCTCGGAAAACATAATGTTGGAGTGATGTGTATAAGGGTTGTAACAGACAACTTTATAGCTAATCTATTTTCATGTTTTGCTCGAAAGCTTGTATTCCTCCCGTGCGGCCGTTTTAATGTAATCTGAAAGTTTTCCATTCTTCGGCTTCAGCCCCCTTGTAGGAAATACGGGGGTGTTCGGAAAAGCATTGAATTACTCTTTATCCAACGTCTTGGTCCATAAAGGAGGTGATAATGCGGCGAACCAGGAAATCGGACTATAGGGCATTAACAATTTCACTTAGCCATAGGAGTTTTATGGCGGCGCTACGACATAGCCCCTAGTATGTATGTGGCATATTATAATACATGTTTTGATCTAAAAAAGATCCTTCGTCTGACACGGAGAATCGCTAAAGATTCGAATAAGTCGTCAAGTGGTTGACCAGCTCTCGCCGCATCATGAGAGTCAGTTTTTAGCTTTCTCTACTTAGGTGCTCATCCTGTCAAAGCCAGGGCACAATCGTAGTAGTTCTCCCTTTACTACCCTAGCCGGTAGAGCGGAACATAGGGTAGCAAGAACAGGAGCCGGGAAACCAAACTATTGACCAAAGACAATGATTCAGAGCTGATGCATATAAGGCCAAGCTTGCGACGCGGAAGTACGCTATAGAGTTGTTCGTACTTTTTATTGGCGACTCATTTGTTCCCATATCGAGCCCCTTGCAGGTAATGCCGAGGTGCATCTTGTAACAGAGCCGTTACGGCCATACTCATTGTGGAAAGAGTTCGGATAAAGTTTTTACTAGGAGTGGAGCAATAAGCCAATGATAAATTCATATATATATATAAATAAAAAACCACAACCCGGTTATTTGACATGCTGGGGGTCAGGAACAGAGGAAAAAGGCATAGTACAGGCTCAAAATACTAGAAGAAGACTAGAAGAGAATGAAATAAAAAACAAGCACTCCATAGCAAGCTAGCTTCCGAGAAGTGAATGAAATCTGCAAAATGGCAAATAAGAAAGTTAGGAAAAGGTGACTAGAAGAAGAAGACTAGAAGAAGAAGCACGCCATCGTTTGTGAGGTAACTTAGGTGAAATGGATCGTTTATGAGCTAACTTAGGTAAAATGCATCATTTTAGAGCTGATGTAGGTAAAATGGATGGTTTGTGAGCTAACTAAGCTAATTATGCCGTTTTTTACATAAGTAAGGTAACTACATGTCATTATTGAGCAAACCTAGTTAACTAAGCATATTATAACTAACTTAGGTCATTTTGGAGGAAACAAAGGTAAATATAGATCGTTTTAGAGCTAACTTAGGTAAAATGGCTGGTTTTGGTGGTCGGTAAGCTTATTAAGTTATTTTGCAGGAAAAGAAGCTAACTCTAGGTCATTAAGGTAAGCATATTGGATGAAATAAAGCTAAGTCTAGGTCTTTATGCATTTGTTAAGCAAAAAACTAGAGAAACTTACCTTGATCATGGAGGTGTGGGAGCGGGCTGGCTCATGCCAGTAGCTGGAGAAGGATCGTGCATGTGATGCTTGTGTGGAGTTATGCTGCACCAAATATCATTTCCAATGCTTCGTTAGCATGATGAGACTCAAATGTTAAGACTAGCAAGTAACGTCCATTCAAATTAAACTCACCGTGGTCTCAGGAGCAATCTCTGGATCAATGGCTATGGATCCATGGGACCTCCCGCCACTAGATATCATCACCTGCTCTAGATTGTAGGGGATCTGGCTCGGGTTAAACTCCTCCCCTTTCCTCGCCTTCCCCTTGACTTGCTTGTAAGAGGCAGTGTGGGCCATGGCATACAGGTCGTACCCCTCTGGCACCTTATCCGTCTTATTGTAGCATGCCTGAAAGAGAGAAACAAAGTAAATTAGTAATTAAAGGGCTCAAGCTAGCATGATGAATGAATTGCATTAATCATGAAGCAAACCACATTACCCAATTCCGCCCGAACTGATATAAGCTGGAGCTACCTTGATGGTGTGGCACACCTTCAATTTGGGCACGTTTGTCCTTGGCCTCAGTCGGCTCCCCTTCCATCTTTCAACACCTGCCATGACAAAGAGTAAACAAAATTAGTACAACATAAGAAAAATACTGACATGAATAATAATATGTATATCACTTAAGTCTATCATCATCAAGTACAACATAAAAAAATTGAATACCTGACACTACTAATAATCTTGATCAGTATCATCAATAAATGCATAATCATCATCATCACTATAATCAATGACGGGCTCATAGGGTTCAGTGGCATCAACATGTGGAAGGCCACCTTTACGTAATCGGTCAAGCATTGAGAGGTCTTCCGCAGCAGTAACCTCTTCTTGTTCCGGCTCTTCTTGTTCCTCCTCTGGGGTGATGTGGGATTCACTATCGCTGTCTACTTCAATGTTTTGGGGTGAAGTATACCGGTTCTTGAAACGCTTTTTGGAAAGACGTGTCTCTTGGAAGAATTCTCCTTCATATGTGTCTGGGATAATGTGAGGTTCATAATCCTCTTCCTTTGGGGGAGATAGTCTAGCACGTGGCGGCACTTCATAAACGACATCCCAACCTTTCAGATTTGGATTAGTTTGGCAGGCCCAGGGTAGATAGAATACTTGGGTCGCCTGTTGAGCCATAATATAGACATCAGGAACATCTACATGGGTGATTTGGTTGATTTCAACTAGCCCTATATGTTCATGAGTCCTTCTAGTCTCCTTCGGCTGAAACCAATAACATTTGAAGACTACGACATTCGGTGGGTTTTCACCATAGAATAGAAGTTCATAAATTGCTTCAACTCTCCCATAATACTCGGTACCTCCTTCGCCGATAGCAGATACACAACAATTTGTAGACTTTCGGTCGGCCATAGATAGCTCTTTGCCATAGGTACGAAAACGATACCTGTTGATGTCGTATTTGTCAAATGAACGGACCTTATAGTCAAAACCATTAGTGACTTGTCTCAATTCGGCGTCCATAGACTCTGAATTAGCCTACAAGTTTAATATGAAAGGATTGTTGCATTACGCACAAATTAGCGAATGAAATGAAATTGTCTAATAGAATTTACCGTTTGGTTGAACCAAGAGATGAAACCGGGACAAAGGAGGTCTTTGAAGTAAAGGAGGTCTTTGAAGTAAGGCAGATCCCATAAGCATGTTTTGTGAGTCCAGGCGTGCTCAGAATTATACCCCTTGAAGTACCCTGGACGCTCTGGATCTGGCTCGACAGCGTTTAACTGATCCAGGGTCTGTTGGCCTGTCAACGCAGGTGGTGCAGAGTTTTTTACAACTCTACCTCTGATGAAGTTCTTCTTGTCTTTCCTGAACTTATGGCGAGGATCCACGAACTGCTTATGCATGTCGAAGCATGAAAACTTGCGACCGGCCTGAAGCCAACGAAACTCAAGAGCTCCCTTGCATGTGGGGCACGGGAACCTTCCATGCACACACCATCCAACGAATAGCGCATACGCCAGCAAGTCATCCGTCGTATGTCTTGAACCCATTATCCCAGGCTTCTTGCAATTCGTCCTTATGTGGCTGCATGTACAGATTCATATTTTTCCCCGGATAGTTGGGCCCTGGAATTATCAACGTCAGGAAAATGTTCTTTCTTTGCATAATCTGTCTGGGGGGGAGATTGAGTGGAAAGACAAATACGGGCCAACAACTGTATTGGGCTGCCGTCATACCAAACACACTGAACCCATCGGTGCTGATGCCGACTCGAGGATGCCTCGGATCTGCCGCTTTGTCAGCATGTAATTCATCAAACCTTTTCCACGCAACACCATCCGATGTGTGTACCATCATCAGTTTCCCATCTGCATCTAGTTCGGTTCTTTTGCCTGTTTTGTGCCATGTCATCTATCTGGCTGTCTCTTCGACCATGAAAAGACGTTGAAGTCTTGGTACGATTGGCATATACCGAAGAACACTAACAGGGATTTTGGTCTATGTCTTCTCACCCATACCGTTATCTACCACAATATACCTGGAACACTTGCAAATGGGACAATAGTTCAAGTCCGCATAGTCAAGCCTAAATAAGGCACATCCTTTCTCACTGGCATGTATCTTCTCATAGGCCATCTTCAGTGCACGGAGGATTTTGTCCGACTAGTACAGGTTTGCAGGCATTACATGGCCTTTGGGTAGAAAGCGTCCAAATACTGTCATAATTGCGTCTTAACATTCTCTGCCCAAGGTGAACTGAGCCTTCAAAGCCATTACTTGTGAGATGGCATCCAACTGACAAAGCTCAGTGTGCTCGTGGAGGGGACGTTTTGAAGACTCCAACATTTCATTGAAGGCCTTTGCAGATTCCTCCATCTCCTCGTCCGAATCCCCAGCATCATCATAGTCTTGCACCATGTTTTCCATCCCGGTACCATGCTCGTCGGTGCGACGATGATCCACCTCAGCTCGGTCACGTTGGGCAGACTCACCATGAAATGTCCACACCCTATAATCGGGCGTAAAACCATTCTTCTGCAGGTGTTTACCCGTTTCAGCCTCTGTCCTCTTTTCCCAATTGCCGCATCGGAAACAGGGGCACCAAGTTTTCCTCTAGCCATTCGCAAATGCGGCTTGCACAAACCCCTTGGTTTTTGTGAACCATTCAGCGCTCCATTTGTTCAGACCAGTGTGACCGGTATACATCCACGCACGATCACTCATCTTAACTTTCAGAGCTACTGGACACACAACAATTATATATATAATTCACCATGTATATATTCATCAGTTGATCTACTTTGTCAATTTTATTACGTCCATGCAACCTACACTCTAATAGGTAATGATAGGCCCTAATCCCACCCGAGTATGTGTATATTGGGTTCATTTTTCCATATGCTATGCTCCGGATCCGACACAAAATTTCGGCAGCACCTCCCCGCCGTTCTCCTGATACACGTCTCTGCAATAAACAGAGAGGATGTGTAACCGGAGAACAACAGGGGAGGCACTGACGAAATTTATGCGTCGGATCCGGAGCAAAGCATATGGGAAAATGAACCCAATCTACACATACTCGGGCTGTCCATGGATAGCGTTGGACAATTCGAAAGAATCAAAGTTATAAATATTCAAATGCATGCATATTTATAACTATGACGCTTTCGAACGGGAGACACATATTGGTTACGCATACTGATGATTCAAGACACATATATAGCTAGCTACCAAATTTCATGTCATTTGTGCAAATAATTAATGGGGGAGAAGGACATGTCATTTGTGCTCACCCACGAACATAGGGGCAGAGCTCGTCAAACGCACAGCGAGGTCGTCGAATAACAAACCTCGCAGCAATGAAACAACTGCACATTTAAATCTACCCAATCAACACAATTATATATGTTGTTTTTCATAACAAAATCGAAAAATATATGACCTAACTAATAATTCACAAATATATAACCCCATCGACCTCTGGAAGGCCAAAGAGCACCTTTTTGGGAGGTTTAGGGGGTCGGGGTGTCATGTCGGTGTCGGGGTGCTGTTTCGGGGTTAGGGTGTCGTGTCGGGGTCGGGGTGTCGGGGTGTGGTGTCGTGGTCTGTGTGTCGGGGTGTGGTGTCGGGATCGGGGTGTCGGGGTCAGGGTGTCGGGGTCAGGTGTCGGGGTGTGATATCGGGGTCGGGGTGTCGGGGTTAGTGGTCGGGGTGTTTCCTTCTATCCTTCTTCTTCTTTCCTTCTCTTCTTCTTCTTGTTTCTTCTTCTTTCCTTTCTTCTTCTTCTTCTATCCTTCTTCTTCTTTCCTTTCTTCTTCTTCTACTTCTTTCCTTTCTTCTTCTTTCCTTTCTTCTTCTTCTTCTTTTTTCATCTTTTTTCTACTTCTTTTACTTCTTTTCTTTTCTTCTATTCTTGTTCTTCTACTTCTTCTACTTCTTCTACTTCTTTTCTTCTTCTTCTTTTTCATCTTTTTTCTACTTCTTTTCTTTTCTTCTTTTTCATCTTTTTTCCACTTCTTCTTCTTTTCTTCTACATATTCTTTTTTCTAACACTAACACTAAATTTTCTTCTTTTCTAACACTAACACTAACACTAACAATTAAACAAGAATTAAACAGTAAAAAAAAAGAAAAACAGAAAAAAAAACTCACCGGAGCAGGGGGCGACGCTGGCGCCGGGGTGGTGGGTGGGTGGGGGGGCGGCGGGGCTCCGGGGCAGTGGGATGGCCGGGCAGCGGGGGCAGGGATGGCGTCGGGCGGGAGGGGCGGGGGTGGGGGCGGGAGGGGCGGGGGCAGCGCCGGGCGGCGGGACGGTGGGGGCGGTGGCGGGTGGGGGAGGGGGTGGGAGCGGCGGCGGCGCCGGGCGGTGGGGGGGTGGTGGCGGGTGCGGCGAGGGCGGGGGCGGCGGGGGCGGGGGCGGAGGAGGTCGAGGGAGAGAGATGAGTAACGGGCGGGGGAGGGTGCTCGGCCGTTAGTTAGGTTAGTTAGGGTAGCCTTTGCCGTCCGCCCTCCTTTGTCGTCCGCTTTTCTTCATATTTGTCGTCTGCGGCGGACGGCAAAGAGGGGGGACGTTAAGTATTTTTTAACCAGCTCCTCAGTGGGCCCCCCTCCCTCTTTGCCGTCAGCTAGCGGACAGCAAAGAGCTGGCTGATGGCAAAGGCTTTCTTTGCCATCAGCCAGTTCTTTGCCGTCTTCTTTCGGGTAGCTGATGGCAAAGAGCTACTTTGCCGTCCGCTAGCTGACGGCAAAGAGCTGGCAGATGGCAAAGTAGCTGATTCCAGTAGTGGAAGTGGGTGGCGGGTGGGAAGCAAAATTCTCCATCGTCCGCCGTAAGGTCAAACCGAACATAGTACGGTGACGAGCCATCTGCCAGGGATAGGTTTTT
This sequence comes from Triticum timopheevii, assembly GCA_963921465.1. Classification (NCBI taxonomy): domain Eukaryota; kingdom Viridiplantae; phylum Streptophyta; class Magnoliopsida; order Poales; family Poaceae; genus Triticum; species Triticum timopheevii. The sequence goes on along the minus strand of OY997264.1, from coordinate 59,676,727 downwards.
TAGTAAGTTTAGTAGGTCGCCCATGGACGAGTGTTGGAAGACAACCGTGGCGCTGAACTTGAAGATCGACAACCGATCGAGTTAAGTATCCACGGGCTCACATGGTTCGGAACTCGATACTGGAGACGCGTCCGGGGTTCCGTTGATGCAAGTATCGTACAAAGGGGAATCCGCGTGCGGCTCCAACACCGCAAAATCAATAGCCCCCGTGATGGGGTTGAGTTTCCCATCTTCGGACGACTTGAACTGCTCCGAATCTAAGGCCAGAGTTGTTACAGGAGCTATCTCCTGGATGCGGCCCGATGACAGGTTTAAGCCATGTTCATCGAGGCGAAGGGGATCGGTAGCCGTTGTCTCGAATCCGTCGAAGATCATGTCTCCACGGATGTCCGCGACGTAGTTCAGGCTTCCGAATCTGACCTGATGGCCAGGGGTGTAGCTATCGATCTGGTCCAGATGGCCGAGTGAGTTGGCCCGCAGTAGAAGCCACCGAATACGAAGATCTGTCCGGGGAGGAAGGTTTCTCCCTGGACCTCGTCATTACTGACGATCAAAGGGGCCATCGAGACCTTTGCCGACCGCACAGTGGAACTCTCATTGAAAGCACCAATGTCGGTGTCAAAATCGGCGGATCTCGGGTAGGGGGTTCCGAACTGTGCGTCTAGGATCGATGGTACCAGGAGACGGGGGACACGACGTTTACCCAGGTTCGGGCCCTCTCTATGGAGGTAATACCCTACTTCCTGCTTGATTGATCTTGATGAATGTGAGTGCTACAAGAGTTGATCTACCATGAGATCGTAATGGCTAAACCCTAGAAATCTAGCCTCTACCGCGGTGAGTACGAGTGAGGGAGTCCTGGACTAGGGGGTGTCCGGACAGCCAGACTATCATCGTCCGCCAGACTCCAAGACTACGAAGATACAAGATTGAAGACTCTGTCCCGTGTCCGGATGGGACTTTCCTTGGTGTGGAAGGCAAGCTTGGCGATACGGATATGTAGATCTCCTACTATTGTAACCGACTCTGTGTAACCCTAGCCTTCTCCGGTGTCTATATAAACCGGAGGGATTTAGTCCGTAGGACACAACATACATTACAACAATCATACCATAGGCTAGCTTTAGGGTTTAGCCTCCTTGATCTCGTGGTAGATCCACTCTTGTACTACCCATATCATCAATATTAATCAAGCAGGACGTAGGGTTTTACCTCCATCGAGAGGGCCCGAACCTGGGAAAACATCGTGCCCCTTGTCTCCTGTTACCATCTGCCTAGACGCACAGTTCTGGACCCCCTACCCGAGATCCGCCGGTTTTGACACCGACATTGGTGCTTTCATTGAGAGTTCCTCTGTGTCGTCACCGATAGGCTCGATGGCATCTTCAACCAACAACGCTGTCCAGGGTGAGACTTTTCTCCCCGGACAGATCTTTGTATTCGGCGGCTTCGCACTGCGGGCTAATTCGCTTGGCCATCTGGAGCAGATCGAAAGCTACGCCCCTGGCCGTCATGTCAGATTCGGAAGCCTAAACTTCACGGCCGACATCTGCGGGGACTTGATCTTCGACGGGCTCGAGCCACAGCCAAGCGTGCCGCACTATTACGATGGGCATGATCTAGCTCTGTCACCGAAAAGTGCCTTGGTGGCCGCACAAGAATCCGCTCCGGCCCTTAGACCGCAGCCGACCGTCCAGATCGAGGACCGGTGGTTGGACACCGCCTCGAGGGCTTCAACTTCCACGGCGATGGAGCCGAACACTACCCTTGTCCCTCGCGAAGCTCGTGACTCCTAGATACCGGACTCCTTGCCGGACTCCGGACATCCCGCGCCACTGCCAATCGAATCTGATTGGGCGCCGGTTATGGAATTCACGGCCACGGACATCTTCCAACACTCGCCCTTTGGCGACATCCTAAATTCGCTAAAGCATCTCTCGTTATCTGGAGAGTCCTGGCCGGATTATGGCCAGGATGGTTGGGATACGGACGACGAAGAAATTCAGAGCCCACGCACCACCCACTTTGTAGCCACTGTCGACGATCTAACCGACATGCTAGACTACGACTCCGAAGACATCGATGCTATGGACGACGATGCCGGAGACGAACAGGAACCAGTGCCTACAGGGCACTTGAAGACCACCTCGTCATACGACATATACATGGTGGACACCCCAAAAGACGGGGATGGTGAAGAAGCAGTGGAGGCAGATTCTTTAAAGAAGCAGCCCAAGCGCCGGCGTCAGTGGCGCCGCTCTAAATCCCGCCACAACAAGAATGGAGATTCCGGCACAGGAGATAACAATACCCCAGAGAGTGCCGAAGATAATCCCCTATAGCAAGACTCAGCGCAGGAGGATGCAGAAGCAAGCCCTCACGAGAGGGCGGCAGACGAAGAGGTCGAGGATTATAACTATATGCCCCCCTCCGAAGACGAGGCAAGCCTCAACGACGACGAACTCGTCGTGCCCGAGGATCCCGTCGAACAAGAGCATTTCAAACGCAGACTTATCGCCACGCCAAATAGCCTTATGAAAAAGCAGCAGCAGCTTCAAGCTGATCAGGACCTGCTGGCCGATCGATGGACCGAGGTCCTCGTGGCCGAAGAGTATAAAACTCGAACGCCCCTCCAAAAGCTACCCAAGACGCAAGTTGCTCCCCCGACTAGAGGAGGAAGCATACATACCTTCATCACCAACGCACGATACGGCAGACCGACCAGCACGTGGTCGCGATAGAGAGGCATCCAGGCCCTCAACCAAGACCGTACCCCGGCATCGCTCCAAAAGTACGAAGCCAAAAGGGAATGCACCGGACTTGCGAGACGTATTGGAGGACAAAGTAAGGCAATCCAGATCCATCTACGGATCACGAGGGTGCCCCACGACCCGCGACGAATACCGTCGCGCCAGATACAATAACCCCGGCCGGGCCGAACACAGCAGACAACGCTCTCTCGAGCTGCGTCATGATATTGCTCAATACAGAGGCGCCGCACACCCGCTATGCTTCACTGACGAAGTAATGGATCATCAAATCCCTGAAGGGTTTAAACCCGTAAACATCGAATCCTACGATGGCACAACAGACCCCGCGGTTTGGATCGAAGATTATCTTCTTCACAACCATATGTCCCGCGGCGACGATCTCCACGCCATCAAGTATCTCCCACTCAAGCTTAAAGGACCAGCTCGGCATTGGCTCAACAGCTTGCCAGCAGAGTCAATTGGGTGCTGGGAAGACCTGGATGCCGCATTCCTCGACAATTTCCAGGGCACGTATGTGCGGCCACCAGATGCCGATGACCTCAGCCACATAATTCAGCGGCCAGACGAATCGGCCAGACAATTCTGGACACGGTTCTTAACAAAGAAAAACCAAATCGTCGACTGTCCGGATGCAGAGGCCCTTGCAGCCTTCAAACATAACATCCGCAACGAGTCCCGTTCCGCAGCGGCTATCACGCTCTGCTCGGACGAACTGCGTTTGCAAATTTCAACACGGTGCCGCATTATGCATACCTGGTGGAGTCATCACGGTCAACGGAAATACGGAACGCTCCCTCCGAACGGAGGAACATACAGCGGCTCTCGCGGCAGAAGTACAGAGCAGCCTTCTAAGGCAATTTCCGAGTCCGGCCGTTAAACGGCCGGATACAGCAAAACGCGCCCGAAGCAATACCAACCAAGACCACGTGGCACGATCAGAGCATGCGTAGCAATGCGGCCCTAACCCCCGCCCTCGCATGATCACAAGAACAACCCTCCGCGTACATCATTACGCTTTGGAGATACCATGGGCGCAGGGGAAGGGGCACGACCACAATGGACCCAGAGTGCGGCTCGACCACACCAGGGGCTCGCAAGTGCGCCACTCTTTTTATTTATTTATTATTTTCCTTCTTTGTATACACAGGACTCCGTTAACCAGACGCCCTGTCCGGCGGTGAACCAGCCGAACTCACGATGCAATAGCCAGGGAAGAAAGAAGGCTGCGACGAACACTCAGGTGGTCTCAATTACGAGCATTAAATTTGATTATATACACCAAGTCCGCAGCTCATCCCTGGAGGGGGACATGTTTAATTAGTCCAAATCCCTTGCTTATCGCACTATTTGTATCAGTCCGCACTCATAGCAGACTTCCTTTAATAAATAATGCAGCACTTTTCGACTGCAATTACATTACTTTATATATATATATATATATATATATATATATATATATATATGTTCATTACATGACATCTTGCACCCGTATATTTTGGTATGGCCTAATACACCAGGGGCTCATGTTCCCCGCATTATGGTGTTATAAGTCCGAACACTTTCATAAGTGCGGCACCCCGAACTTATAGCATTATATGAATCGGCTCCGAATCATGTCTTGGGTCAATAGTTGGGTTTGCCCGGCTCCCACATTTTGGTGCCTTACGTTCCGTTCTGTCGGCTAAGGTGGAACTGGGAGAACCACTGCGATTGCGCCCCGGTTGAGCCGGGCGAGCGCCTCAGTGGAGAAAGCTAAAACTGACCGGCATGATAAGGCGAGAGACTGGTCGCTGTTCGAGAGGTCTTTTCGGGTCCTTAAAGACTCACGCCGCTTCGAGCGAAGTTTCGGATAATGTCTGACGAAGGCGTGGATAGCGCCCCGGATTCGGTCTTCCGAATACCAGGGGCTTCGCCAAAATTTAAAATTATAGAATTCTATGGCTAAGTGAGAGTGTTCAAGCATTATAAGTCCGGTTGCCTTGTTCGTTGTGTTTAGCGCCTCCCTAGATGGACCCAAAAATGGGAACAGGAGTGCTCAAGTTTATCCAGAACACCCCAGCACTCGCGGCTCGGGGGCTGAAGCCAACGACTTGCCATCTCTCAGATTTTATAAATGGCCGCACAAAAGGTAATATTTTAAATTAAACAAGCGTTGCTTCAAGCGCACATGAACAAAGTTTTCAAGCGCACAGGATAATACATAGCGAGTTTACTCAAAAATTACATCTCTGGGGCACTCATCCACAATATCGCGGGCCCCCTTCAGGACAGTTTTATAATACATTTCGGGTGTGCGATACTCCTTGCCCGGTGGCGGTGGGTCAGTGAGAAGCTTCTCCGCATCCAGCCTGCCCCAATGCACCTTTTTGCGGGCAAGGGCCCGACGAGCACCTTCAATACAGGCGGAGCGCTTGATGACATCTACCCAGGGGCACGCATCAACTAGCCGCCGCACAAGGCCGAAGTAGCTCCCAGGCATGGCCTGTCCAGGCCACAGCCGGACTATAAGGCCCTTCATGGCCTCCTCAGCTACCTTGTGGAGTTCGACCAGCTGCTTCAACTGGTCGCTTGGGGGCACCGGATGGCTGGCCTCAGCGTACTGAGACCAGAAGACCTTCTCCGTTGAGCTCCCCTCCTCGCCACGGTAGAATGCGGCGGCATCGGACACACTGTGCGGCAGATCTGCAAACGCCCCTGGAGAGCTCCGAATGCGGGTAAGTGTCAGGTAGTTTACATTAACATGCTTGCTTTGCATGAAAAATGCCTTACCCGCCGCTATCTTCTTTAAATCTTCAACCTCCTGAAGGGCCTTACGGGCCTCGGCCTTGGTGGACTTGGCAATTTAGAGAGCCGAGGCAAGCTCGGACTCTCGAGTCTTGGAGTCATGCTCCAAGCTCTCATGCTTCTCCATGAGAGCCCGGAGCTCTTGCCGTACTTCCACCACCTGCGCCTCCTACTTTTCTCGCTCTGCCCGTTCCGCGGCCGCACTGCGTTCGGCCGCGGACACAGCTTCCTTCAGGGCTGCCACCTCAATATTATCCTTGTTAATTTCATTGCAACCAGAATCCTTTTCTGTAAGGTAACTATTCAAAGTGGCGTTACTCACCTTCTTTGTCCTCGAGCTGCTTCTTGGCATGGCCGAGCTCTGGCTCGGACCGCTCGAGATCCTGCTTCCATTCAGCAGCGCAGCCTGCAAACCCATATTGACATATTTCAAGCAACCCTGCGTATATATCTTTAGATCCTCAGTCCGGCTTTTCTTTTCGAACACCGGACTGAGCATCAGGGGCTACTGTCTATGCGGTATTACATTACGTAATTTTAACTTCTTACCTCAAAGCCTGTTAGTAGGCTGCTGCAGGCTTCGGAGCAGGCTGAACCTTCTGAATCACCGCACTCATGATAGTGCGGTGTTCTTCCTCGATGGAAGCGCCTTTGAGCGCCTCCAACAAGTTGTCCGGCGCCTCCGGTTGGACGGAGGCCGCCGGCGTCACAGTCTTGCCCTTCTTTCAAAGGGGCCGTTTGCCAGACTCCGGAACCATTGCAGGTTCCGACGTAGGGTCCAGCGCAAAGTCCGGGAGGCTGCCTTGCGGCGCCTCCGGAGCTTCCTCCTGATGGGTCCCTCTCTGGGATCCCACCTCGGCATCCTCATCAGCGCGGGGGGTGGAGCCAGTCGGAAGTGAATCCACATCCGACGGGGCCAACGACCCGCTCGATGAAGCGGGGAGATCATCATCGGCCGGACTGCGGACAGTATGCGGCATTAGTAGGACACTATGTGACACGAAAGAAATTTCAGATTATACTAGGATCCGGATACTTACGATCTCACTGGAGGCCTGGCCCTTGAAGGCCACTCCTCTTCGCCAACATTGGTGTTGGCGGAGCTGTCCGGGGGAATAGTTCTCCCCCTCTTGGACCCTTCGGCCTCCCCTATCGGGGAAGCCTTCCTCTTCCTCTCTCCTTCCTCCAGGAGAGGGTCTTCTTCCTCCTCCTCATCTTCGGGGAAAGAGTCCGCCTCGTCGTCGGACGCCTGATTATGGGAACTCTTTCGAGTCCCCGTGGCCACCTTCTTGGCCTTCTTCTCCGGCACCACGTGCGGTGCCGGAACCAGCAGCCCCGCTAGACGGGCGTTCACTGGGTCTTCTGGCATGGGAGCCGGACAGATGAGCAGCTCGGCCTTCTCCATCCATTCCTGCCAAGGGAAAAGAAAGATTGAGACCCTCCTAGAATCTATCTATTTACCACAAGTGTCCCGTAAAGGGGTTGAATCACTTACCTCATCAGCTGGATGCTGCGAGCAAAATCCGCGATCTTCTGTCGCAGATGCAGGGGCTTCGGCGCCCTTAAACAGCACCCTCCAGGTGCCTTCGTACGTTGTGTCAAAGGGCCCGCTTAGCGCCTGGTGCTGTTCCGGATTGAACTCCCATAGATTGAATGCCCGTTCTTGGCATGGGAGAATCCGGCAGATGAGCATGACTTGGACCACGTTGACGAGCCTGAGCTTATTGTTCACCAGCTTCTGGATACAGGCTCGGAGTCCCGTCAGCTCCTTCGGATTGCCCCACAACAAGCCCTTCTCTTTCCAGGAGGTGAGCTGCGTGGGGATGCCAGGTCTAAACTCGGGGGCCGCCGCCCACGTAGGTTCGCGCGGCTCGGTGATGTAGAACCACCCCAATTGCCACCCCTTGACGGAGTCCATGAAGGCCCCTTCGAGCCAAAGGACATTGGGCAACTTGCCCAACATGGCGCCTCCGCATTCCGCTTGCGTGCCCTTCACAACCTTCGGCTTGACGTTGAAGGTCTTGAGCCACAGGCCGAAGTGGGGCCGGATGCAGAGGAAGGCCTCGCACACGACGTTAAACGCCGAGATGTTGAGGATGAAGTTCGGCGCCAGATCGTGGAAATCCAGTCCGTAGTAAAACATGAGCCCCCGAACAAAAGGGTGAAGAGGAAAGCCCAGTCCGCGGAGGAACTGGGGGAGGAAAACAACCCTCTCATGGGGCCCGGGGGTGGGAATGAGCTGCCCCTCGTCAGGCAGCCGATGCGCGATGTCGCCGGAAAGGTATCTGGCGCTGCGCAGCTTGGTGATGTGCTCCTCCTTAACGGTGGAGGCCAACCATTTGCCTCCCGCTCCGGACATGGTCGGAGAAGGTCGAGGCGAGATGCGCGAGCTTGAGCGTTGGAGCTTGAGTGCGCGGATATGGATAGGCAAAGGAGGGAGAAGGCATAGGTGAGAAGGTAAATCCTTATCCCTTATATATAGGCGGACGAAGACTATGCGTCCCCCACCAACCTGGTAAAACTCGCTTATCTCCCAAGCGCCACCATCAATGGCGCGGTTGGGTTACCCACGTCCGTATTGATGAGAATCCCGGAATAAGGGGAACACGATCTCTGCTTCGACAGGACGTGCCAAGGAAACCGCTTCGCTAAACGTGCTGAGGTGGTATAATAAAAAAAACGATTCAAATAAAGGCTTGGTAGCGGTGTGATGTCATGCCGAATAATACGTCAGCAGATTGGACTTGTGTACATTTTATTCTCTCTATGGTAGAATGTGGAATTTATTTTGCAGAGCCGGACACTATCCTGGTGTTCATGATCTTCTCTGGATTATTCAAGGGAGGAACCCGCCTTGCAATGCTGAACATTATGCGCGCCGCACTTATCGTCATTGAAGCCTGGTTCAGGGGCTACTGAGGGAGTCCTGGACTAGGGGGTGGCCGGACAGCCGGACTATCATCGTCCGCCGGACTCCAAGACTATGAAGATACAAGATTGAAGACTCCGTCCCGTGTCTGGATGGGACTTTCCTTGGCGTGGAAGGCAAGCTTGGCGATACGGATATGTAGATCTCCTACCATTGTAACCGACTCTGTGTAACCCTAGCCTTCTCCGCTGTCTATATAAACCGGAGGGCTTTAGTCCGTAGGACACAACATACATTACAACAATCATACCATAGGCTAGCTTTAGGGTTTAGCCTCCTTGATCTCGTGGTAGATCCACTCTTGTACTACCCATATCATCAATATTAATCAAGCAGGACGTAGGGTTTTACCTCCATCGAGAGGGCCCGAACCTGGGTAAAACATCGTGCCCCTTGTCTCCTGTTACCATCTGCCTAGACGCACGGTTCGGGACCCCCTACCCGAATCCGCCGGTTTTGACACCGACAACGAGGATTAGAATGCTTGCCCTATATGCGGTGCATTGCACTATAAGATCAGCCGCTATGACCCTGGTGATGTCGAGGGCGAGCGCCCCAGGAAGAAGATTCCTGTCAAGGTGATGTGGTGCTCCTATAATACCACGGTTGAAATGTTTGTTCCAAAACAAAGAGCATGCCAAGGCGATGCGATGACACAGAGAAGACCGTAAGAAAGACTGAAATTTTAGAGTACCCGCTGATGGGTCGCAGTGGAGAAAAATTGAAAGAAAGTACGGGAAGGAGTTTGCAGATGACGCAAGGAACGTATGGTTTGGTCTAAGCGCAGATGGCATTAATCTTTTTGGGGAGCAGAGCAGCAACCATAGCACCTGACCTGTGACTCTATGTTTGTATAACCTTCCTCCTTGGTTGTGCATGAAGCGGAAGTTCATTATGATGCCAGTGCTCATCCAAGGCCCTAAGCAACCCGGCAACGACATTGATGTGTACCTAAGGCCATTAGTTAAGAATTCTTACAACTGTGGAATGGAACAGGTGTACGTGCATGGGATGAGCACAAGGGGGAGAATTTGACGTAAAGGCGTTGCTGTTCGTGACCATCAATGATTGGCCTGCTCTCAGTAACCTTTCAGGACAGACAAACAAGGGATACCGCGCATGCACGCACTGTTTGGACGATACCGACAGTATATATTTGGCTAATTGTAAGAAGAATGTGTACCTGGGACATCGTCGATTTCTTCCGAGCAGGCATGTCGTAAGAAAGAAAGAAAAGCATTTCAAAGGTGAGGCGGATCACCGGACGAAGCCTCACCACTGTACTGGAGCTGATGTACATGATATGGTCAAGGATTTGAAGGTAGTCTTCGGAAAGGGTCCTGGTGGACAACATGTTCCGAATGATGCTGATGGACGCGCACCCATGTGGAAGAAGAAATCTATATTTTGGGACCTGGCCTATTGGAAAGACCTAGAGGTCCGCTCCGCAATCGACGTGATGCACCTGACGAAGAATCTTTGTGTGACCCTGCTTGGCTTCTTGGGCGTGTATGGGAAGACAAAAGATACACCTGAGGCACGGGAGGACTAGCAACGTATGCACGGAAAAGACGGCATACATCAGGGTCATGCAAGCTACGCTCTTACCAAAGAAGAGAAGGAAATCTTCTTTGAATGCCTGCTCAGTATTAAGGTACCGTCTGGCTTCTCGTCGAATATAAAGGGAATAATAAACATGGCAGAGAAAAAGTTCCAGAACCAAAAGTCTCATGACTGCCACGTGATTATGAAGTAACTTCTTCTGGTTGCATTGAGGGGGCTTCTACCGGAAAATGTTCGATTAGCCATTGTGAAGCTATGTGCATTCCTCAATGCAATCTCTCAGAAGGCAATCGATCCAGAAATCATACCAAGGTTAGAGAATGATTTGGTGCAATGTCTTGTCAGTTTCGAGTTGGTGTTCCCACCATCCTTCTTCAACATCATGACACACATCCTAGTTCACTTATGCGAGGAGATTAACGTTTTGGGTCCTGTATTTGTACACAATATGTTCCCCTTTGAGAGGTTCATGGGAGCTTAAAGAAATATGTTCATAACCGTGCTAGGCCAGAAGGAAGCATCTCCAAGGGCCATGAAAATGAGGATGACATTGAGTTTTGTTTTGACTTTATTCCTGACCTTAAGCCGATTGGTGTTCCTAAATCGTGGCATAAGGGCAGACTGGATGGAAAATGCACGATAGGAGGGGAACAAATAATATGTATGGACGGACTTTCTCTCACTGAAGCACGCTACACAGTTCCACGGAATTGCGCCTTGGTGGCTCCGTATATGGACGAACACAAGAATTTGCTATGCTCCAAACACCGGGAGCGGTCTGATGAATGGATTACATGTAAACAAACCAGAAGTTTTGCCAGCTGGTTGCAGACACATACCATGCATGACACCTCTATTGAAGATGACATGTACTTGTTGTCCCAGTTACCATCTTCGAATATAATGACTTTCAAAGGGTATGAGATAAATGGTAATACATTTTACACGATCGCCCAAGATAAGAAGAGCACAAATCAAAATAGTGGTGTCCGCTTTGATGCAGAAACCAAGATGGGGAAGGAAACATATTATGGTTATATATATAGGACATATGGGAACTTGACTATAGACTTGGTTTGAAGGTCCCTTTGTTTCGGTGCAAATGGGTCAATATGACACGAGGCGGTGTAACGGAAGATCGGCAGTACGAAATGACAACAGTAGATCTCAACAATCTTGCGTATGTAGACGAACCATTCGTCCAAGCCAATGATGTGGCACACGTTTTCTATGTGAAGGACATGTCTACCAAGCCAAAAAAAAAAGAAAAGATAAGGAAGTGAATGCATCATTCGATGAGCCAAAGTGGCACATAGTTCTTTCTAGGAAGAGAAACACCGTGGGAGTGGATGAAAAGACAGACATGTCAGGAGATTATGAAAAGTTTGAAGAAATTGCTCCATTCACAATGAATATTTACCCGAGCATCCCGGTAAATGATGAAGATTTTCCATGGTTACGGCACAAAGGGACACACGCGAAGAAAAAGTTTCACACCCAAACATCTGGGTTGTGATCGGCTTCACTATCATCATTTTCTTCTGTGTTTCACACCCAGGAGGGAATCTCTGTAATAGTTAGGGTAGCTAGTTATGTGTTTTGGCATTTCAAACGCGAAGAAACTTTATGTGGAAACAAATTCTTTCATGCATTTACTGATTTTTTTCAGCTAAATGACCCTGAAATTGAAAAGCATTTCAAATGAACTCAGAAAAGGTTGAAAGTTGGCATGGTATCGTAATTTCACCCACATAGCATGTGCAAAAAAGTAGAGAGGGTTACCGCAAACACTGGATGCACTTCGTGTACAAAATGGACAATCTCTTTCGAAGTATCAGGGTTTCGGACGAAAACTCATCCGTTACAAAGGCATTTCATTTTTTTAAATAACCTAAGCATTACCAAATTGAATATAATGATAAAACACACTAATATTAAACATAGGAAAAAAGAATCTCTGAAAAATCTATTTTCAAAGTTAAGTTATTCACAAACTAGTGATTCACACAAATTTCAAATAATTCAAAATGTAAACTATTCAAATTTGTAAACTACCGACACTTAGAAAGTTTGTAATTTTTTGTACCTAAAAAAATATTCACAAAGAAACTCTAAATACAGAAAAACAACTCAAAAATAAATAAAACAAAAATAAATAAAGAAAAAATAAGAAAATAAAAAGCCCGCCTACTGCGCCACAGCGGCCTGCATACGACTAGAAACCCAACCTGTAGTTGGGCCAGGATGCAGGCCCGCAAGCCCAGTAGGCCCACAGGTAGAGTAGGAGAGGTAGGCCCAGACGGCCTGCTATTGAGAGGAGCTCAATGCAGTGCCCACACTGGGGCTTATAAACTAGTCCTGGCGCTCCTAAACTAGCGAGGCGGGACTAAACTTCTGCGCTCCTCACCTGGCAGCGCACACCCTTTAGTACCAGGTCGTGGCTCCAACCGGTACTAAAGGGGGGGCGCTTCCCGCCGCTTGGCCTGGCCAAAACTGACCTTTAGTACCGGTTTGTGGCTCCAACCGGTACTAAAGGGGTGTTCTATATAAGAAAACCCTTCAAAAAAATTTGTCAGTTTCGTTCTCCCTCTGATTCTTCTCCTCTGCCCCATCGTCGCCGCCCCTCGTCGCCGCCCCCGTCGCCGTCCGTCGCCGTCGCCGTCCCGTCGCCTCGCCATCGCCGTCCCCGTCCCCGTCCCTGTCGTCCCCGTCGCCGCGCCCCGCCCCGGCCTCCCGTCGTCCCCGCCCGGCCCGTCCCCGTCCCCGTCGTCGCCGCCCTGGACGCCATGTCCACACACACACACACAAACACACACACACACACACACACATTGTTATAGAAATGTTAGCAATTTTTCTGTTTTTTAGTTATAGAAATATTAGAAATGTTAGTTATATAGAAATGTTACAAATTTTTCTGTTTTTTAGTTATAGAAATGTTAGCAATTTTTCTGTTTTATAGTTATAGAAATATTAGAAATGTTAGTTATATATATAGAAAAGTTAGAAATTTTAGAGTTAGTTTTAGCTATATGAATTAGATTAATGTCAAATCGTTAGAATTTGCATATAGAATTTTAGTTATCACAATCCAATCACATTTAAAAAATGTTATTTTTGTGGGCATATAGTATTTGTTGTCGACGATGCCCGGCCCGCATCCTCGTCGTCGACCCGTTCGCCACGACGTCCTGCTTCAGAGGACCCATGTCCGGGACTGGGCTCCGCCGGGCTGGCACTGGGAGGTGCTACCTTCAGGGGCGCGACGCTTGGTGAGGAACCCGGCCCCAGGTCCCGTCGTTGACCCTCATATCCTTTGGTGGCGTTCGCGTGGGCCACTTTCGGTGCGGAGGGATCCGGCCCCGCCAGAGCTGGTACGTCATCGGGTCAGGGAGGAGGACGGGCACATCCATCGTTACATGGCTGCTATGGACGTCAGGTTCTCCAATACCTGGAAGGTTCTTTGGGGAGATCACGCGAGCTATGATCCAGTGATGGTTCCTTCACTTTGGTTGTCCACCGCCCGCGCCTCAGGAACCACGAGTGGCCTAGATTACTATTTAGTATTCAATCTTTATATATATTATTCAAGACGATGTTTTCGAGATTATATCTATTATTCGAGACGATGTATTTGAGATTATATTCGATGATGCTTATTATGTACTATGATTGATTCTGTTTTTCCTTATTAATTGATTACATCCATGCATTGTAATTTGAATACTAATTTGTTTTATATTTCTTTTGGATTAGTTGAATAAAAGCTATGGCAGACAATACCAGCAGAGAGGGAGAAGAGACCCTGTTCGATATCATACACCATCCTCGCGGGCCAGATGATGATCAGAATGAAGAAGAATATGACGGCTCCGAATTTCTAAACAACACCGGGGAGGGTGATATGATATTCGATCGCGACGACCGAATTGATGAAGTCATGAACTATGATTATGACGATGACGAAGAAAATGTTGGTCTTGAAACAACAAAGAACGGCGAGGTATATTTATATAAGCAGGCATCTGGTGATCATCACATGTTTTAAATGACTTGAAGATATATTAACGAATCGATCTTTCTTCTTTCATCCATCCGGATCGAGCAAATCTTCAGGCAGCAGGAAACGAGGCCCGAACAAAAAGTTGAAGGAGGGTGTAAAGTACAACATCGAGGCCATCAAACCTAATGCTGAACCATTAGCGCCTAAGAAGATTGCGGACAAGTTCGTTCGTCAGTGCGGAGTTCTTGTGAAGGACCAACTCCCAATCTCCCTTCAAGAATGGAGAGAGCAAGCAAACCCACGTCCAGATCTTACTTTTGTCGATGACAGACAAAAAGTTCTGCTTTGGGAAACTCTCATGGAACATTTCACCCTACCAAATCATTTCACAGGTGCAGATGTGGAGAAAGTCAAGGACGCTGCTCTTAGGAAGATGGCGGTTGCATTCAACAACCACAAGAATCGTGTATGGGACAAGTATGTCAAGGGAGGAAGGAAGACTCCAGTATTCGAGGGAACACTAGATAAGCAAAGTGCTCATTGGGACGATTTCGTGAAATTCATGGATTCAGAATTATCTAAGGAACGGTCGAGAATAAGCAAGGCCAATGCCGAAAAAAGGATAAGTTCCATAAGCTGGGGCCAGGTGGCTACGGGTGGCAATGCCTACGTGGGATAAGTCTGAGAAAGAGATGGAGGATGCAGGTGTCACTCCAGAAACGTTGAGCTGCCCCCCCCCCCAAGGTGCAGGACTTGGTTCTATGCGCATGGGGGCAGTTGGACCCGAAGACAGGCAAAGTTTCAAAGAAGGCATGTCTGAACGGAGCCGAAGATAAGATACTTGTTGCAATAGAAGAGGCTCGATCGGGGGTGGTCCAGCCCAACAGAGAGAACGACGAGCTTACGTGTGCCCTGGGAAATCCTGAACTCCCGGGAAGAACACGAGGCAAGGGCACTATTCTGTGGTATGAGGGGTTTTCGGACTGGAACGCCGACTACAGAACCCGTGCAGGAAGGAAGATTGCGAAAGAGAAGAAGAGGAAGATGGAGGAGGACCAGAGGAAGCTGGACTATGAACGCCTTCAAGGCCTAGAATCAAAGCATGCGGACTTGGCGGTCAAATTCCAGCGGCAGCAGGAGCAGATCGACTCACTTAGCTAGCAAAGGGGGTCTTAGCAGCTAGCGGATGATCCAGCATTGGATAGCACCGTCCCATCCATGCCGAGAAGCAGCGTGGGTTCCTCCCCGGGCGACGCAATGTTGGATAGATACCCCGTGGATGACATCATGAAGAACACTAACTGCGAGCAACACTTCAAAATGAAGAACATATCCATGAAGGTGGCGGACATCGTTGCTTTAACAAATTCCCCCGATGCAACCTTCCATTGCAACCCGATTCCAGCGGGCTAAGCTCGTGTCTTGGTTGATGAGGTGGTGGACCAATATTCGGGGCTAGAGCTTGACATTCCTGGAGGTGACGATGAGCACACACTAGGAGACGCCAAACATCGTATCATCCTATGGAGAAAGGATTGCATCATCTTTCGAAGGCCACCGACACCGCCTCAGCCGATTCCTTGTCGAAGTCCGCCACCGAGTCAGCAGACTCCCGCTCCTCCAAGTTAACCAACGTGTCAGGACACTCCTCCTCCTCCAAGTCCAGCAAAGCGTCATGCCACTTCTCCTCCAAGTCCGACACAGCGTCAGACCACTCCTCCTCCATGTCCGACACAACTTCAGGCCACTCCTCCTCCAAGTCCGGCACAGCTTCAGGCGACTCCTCCTCCTCCAACTCAGCCACGTCAGCTGTCTCCGCCGCGTCAGCAATCACGGAAGAGAGCCGCAACAGCTATGGTGCGTAGCGGTACAAGTCGAGGTAGTACAAGAGGTACAGGCGGAGGCAAGTGATTTCAATATGGTCCAAGCCTCGTGCATCTTCCGCAGAGGCCTTACGACAAGTCCGAGGAGGAAAACGCAGCCATATCGAAGGCCGAGGTGGAAGCCCATTTTGCACCAAAACTGCCACCGCCGCCAAGGGAGAAAGTGCCTTAAAAAAAGATTGACCACTTCATTCGTATGGCTAGACCACCAGCTCCCAAGCCTGTTGAGAAAGACTATGAGCGCCACCTCAGGAAGTTAAATCGAGCACATCTACGGAAAGAGGAGAGCTCGAGCTAGAGCAAATCAGCTGGCAAAAAATGCAGTAAAACCGTTCCCCAGCTGGGAGAGCAGGCGGCGCAATCAATCACCCCGCTTGTTGTGCCAACAACACATGAGAGTACGCGTGCCCAATGTTATTGTGGGCAAACCGTTAACGTTCCCCAGCTGGGTGATGTGGTAGTAACCAAGGAGCATATGATGCAGGCTGAAATCCTCAAGATCACTGTTGGACAACTCCTCGAGATCGTGTCCATGTCTCCTCTTAGAGAGGAGGAAATAAAACAGAAATATGTCCGGGGCCAACCTTTGGTCGAGCTAGACGAGGTCAAGAAGCTCCCAACGAGAATGTATGAATTGCATCAATGGTACATGGACATTGCCAAGATTTCCAATCGAGAGTCCCTCATGGTGAATGTCAAGAAGGATCATTACTTCCATGAGAAAGTTGTGTCTGTTTAGTATTCAGAACTATTTCAGTTATACAATCAAGACGCACTCGACAAATCTATCGTTAGTTGCTATTGTCTGTAAGTGATGTCTTTGTGTAATTTAAGTCTCAAGCTAGCTGTAGTGATCATTTTGATCAATAATTACCTGTAATTATCCTCACTATATTCTTTTTTGTGGTATTATGTAGGATGAAGATGTATGAAATGAAAAAAGGTGGACGCTATGGCATTGGGTTTATTGACCCAAATACCGTTAATGAATACACATGGAAATTAGATGCATATCATGAAAAAAGTGTAGAGGAAAGCATGCTAGAGCTCTTCAAGTGCCTCAATACCAATGAAGCTATGCTACTTCCTTACAACTTCCAGTGAGTCTCACGCTGTCTTGTACTACAAATTCGGTTTTTGCCTACTAGCTAGCTACATGTTTTTTCTTACATATGCCCGCTTAATTAAGACATGCAAACATGTGTGCATGCAGATTTCATGGGATCTTATTAATCATTAAAGTTGATGAAGGATCAGTTGAAGTACTGGACTCACTACTTAAGAAAGAAAGTGACTACACCATCTTGTTCGGGATAGTCAAGAGTTAATTTCAATCATTATTCACTATATCTCGGCCTATTTAATTAGTTCGTCATTTCCTCATAACAACTATTTAATAACCCATTTATTCATTTTCTTTCTCAGCGGGCAGGGCTTGGGCAAAGTTCATCAGCGTCACTCCAGGCCAATGGAAATGAAAGCTG
This sequence comes from Triticum timopheevii, assembly GCA_963921465.1. NCBI lineage: Eukaryota > Viridiplantae > Streptophyta > Magnoliopsida > Poales > Poaceae > Triticum > Triticum timopheevii. The sequence goes on along the minus strand of OY997264.1, from coordinate 59,659,310 downwards.
AAATGGTATCGACCCAAGGTAAGTAATTAAATAGTACTAGCTAGCTAGCTGCCATCTCTTTAATTATCATGCTTGATTAATTATTATCTGATCAAATTCCATTCTCGTAAAGGCCCTGAAGCAGGCGCTGGGGACTGATCTATGTGCATACTACATTTGCGAGAACATTCGCATGATGGTGTATGAAAGGAGCAGATCTCAAAGACAGGACTGGGTTCGTTTGTCAGAACACTATTCACAATTTTTACACCATTATCGATATCTAGTCACTTGTACAACTAATACACATGCATATTGATCTCCTTCTTAACAGTTCAGAGAGGTGTGGGAGCAGCTCCTACCAGAGCAGCGCATACAAGCAATTCAAGAGGAAATAGCGGGATTTTTACTCGACCAGGTCATAGATCCCAAAGGAGAATACTATTACCGCTACCGCCCCCATGAACCACTTCCAATTGTCATCGTGCTCCGAAGGCAAAAATTAAGCTAATGCCAGTGGCTCTGAAGGCACCAATTAGGAGAAATTGTATATAGCTAGCTAATTGTATACATATATACATGTGTGTATATATGTGTGAACTAATGGTGGTTGTGGGACATTCGATGATATATATATATATAATCGGTTCTACTAGAAATTCTATTTATATATATGCATAACGTGTACAATATGTAGTATCTTAAAATACCAGCAAACGAAAAAGAATTAAATGGAAAACACAAAATTAAATGAAAAATAAATCATAAACCCAAACCCCCCAACCTTTTAATACCGGTTGGTGTCACCAACCGGTACTAGAGGGCTCCCTTCCCCCGGAGCTGGCTCGTGCCACGTGGTTTCCCTTTAGCACCGGTTCGTGCTGAACCGGTACAAAAGGGGGGGACCTTTAGTGCCCACACTTTAGTGCCGGTTACCGAACCGGCACTAAAGGGCCTTACGAACCGGTGCTATTGCCCGGTTCTGCACTAGTGCTCTCTCTCTCTCTCTCTTCTCTCTCTCTCTCTCTCTCTCTCTCTCTCTCTCTCTCTCTCTCTCTCTCTCTCTCTCTCTCTCTCTCCGTTGCTAGCTCTCTCTCCCTCTCCCTCTCCCTCTCCCTCTCCCTCTCCCTCTCTCCTCTCTCTCTCTCTTCTCTCTCTCTCTCTCACTCCTCTCTCCTCTCTCTCTCTCTCTCTCTCTCCTCTCTCTCTCTTCTCTCTCTCTCTCTCTCTCTCCTCTTCTCTCTCTCTCTCTCTCCCTCTCCCTCTCCCTCTCCCTCTCCCTCTCCCTCTCCCTCTCCCTCTCCCTCTCCCTCTCCCTCTCGCTCTCCCTCTCTCTCTCTCTCTGTCTCTCTCTCTCTCTCTCTCTCTCTCTCTCTCTCTCTCTCTCTCTCTCTCTCTCTCTCTCTCTCTCTCTCTCTCTCTCTCTCTCTCTCTCTCTCCGTTGCTAGCTCTCTCTCTCTCTCTCTCTCTCTCTCTCTCACCCCCCCTCCCACACACAATCAATGTCTCTTCCAAATAGTCTGCTCCCCCCGCCCGCACCCATGCTATCCCGCTACTACACATGTCACACCATTCCCCCTTCCCTTATACTAGGTAAACGCGCGCACAAACACACACTCCCTCTCACACATAAACGCGCGCACAAACACACACACAGACACGCACAAACACCCATTAATCTGGATCCTCATCTCTCCCCATGTCCGCATGTGTATCTCGCACACTCATTCTCTAATTATGTATATGTGCCTCCACGTTACACAACACAAATCCCCATGTACATGTCTCTCTATATATCCTCCACACACATAGACCGAAATAATATGTTATCATTGCCTTAGTCTCTAGACATATCACACACGCACACTCTCTCTCTCTCTCTCTCTCTCTCTCTCTCTCGCAAACACGCCCAACAAGGGTTTCCCCGTGAATAACTTACCGTCTATTCATCAATAGTCATGGCAGTACGGCGAACACGAGACGTGAAAAAGAATAAATCTACACGTGCTTAGACCACCTAGTATGACTACTAGGACTAGAGCAAGCCAAAAAGCGCGCCGCCATCACCCCCTGCTTATCAGCGATGGGAAAACCTTTGTTTTACACAGTCGAGAAGTCATTGTGCTAAGGCCTCACATGCTTAGGCGTTGAATAGAATGTAGATGCTAGTTTACGGAAACAAGTATCGATAATATGTTTGTATCTCCATACTTATATTTCTTCTCTTATAAAAAACCGAGTTGGTGATGATGGTACGCGTGCCATCTTGCAATATAGACCGTCCGATCTATATCTGACTGATGGAAATTAAACTAAAAGATACCCGCACCCCTCTCTACATTTGCAGACACGGCCTTCCCTCGTTCATCCTTATCTCCAACAACCTCATTGTTGAGCAATTAATAAAGGAAGCCTCTAGAACAAACTGGCCTGGTGGCTGCTGCAAGCGTCGTCAATCCCCATGCCTCCGCTTAGTCCGACCACCAATCACCACCATGCCCCACTCCTCTTCACCTTACCTCCTATTTCTCGAGATATCATTAGTTTTTACACATGGGATTACTCCCGCATGGGTCAATCACAACGAGTGTTTTTCTAAAAAAATGCATCTTGATGTTTCGTGCAATGCACAGATCTTTTGTGACCATTATGATGGTGTGTCTGCCGTCCGTCGTTTGTGACCATTAGATCTACATCTAACGATTGCGAGGTAAGTTGTTGCCTTTTCTCACAAACATCTCATTTGTCTACCAATTTGCAGAAAAGCCCATAAGTAGTATCTTAAAACCAACCGCATCCCTCCCTGACCTCACCAAAATGGCCAAAGGAATATATTCTAATTGAAACATAATATATCTTAGTGATATATGTATATCAAAATTAGAGTGTTTTGTATCAAGTTTGTGAATAAGTATTATTCTAATTACGATTCTTTGCAACACACGTGAACATTGCTAGTATTTTGAACCATGCAATTTTTCCCTAGTATTCCATAGTTTTGAGTTTTCCGTCAAGATATTAGTCACTCATGGTTGATATTTACTTTCAATCATGTACACTTATGCACTATGTAACTAGCCTTGCTTATTGGGTTCCAAAGCTTAACTTTCACTCCTACTTACAATATAGAGTATTTAACAAAAAACTACCACTTTCAACCAGCCCTAGGAAGAATCTATTGTACAAAAAATAGCAAAAACATACCCAAAATTTCTTAATCGACGCCAAAAACTACTACCTACCGATTAGGTTAGTTTAAACCCATTAATGACAGGTTTGGCCCACACGTCCGTGCTCACAAGGCAGCTTAAACCAAGACATTTTGTTTGACCGTTGACACGAGGAACCCACATCTGACCTTCTATCCTATTATTCCCCCTCAAATCATTATTTTTTCATGAACATTACTTCAAACAGTGTTGATGCGTGTTCGTCGGTGGTGCCGGCGATGAGCGACTTGGACGACGCTCTGCCGGACGGGCCGGACGCCGTGCTGGCCTCCGCACGGGTTGGCTGGCTGGCCCAAGCATGACTCACGAGCGAGCAAGCCGCCGTGCTGCCCTTCGCTCGAGCCAGATGGCTGGCCTTAGCATGGTGCGCGCGAGCAAGCCGCCGCACCGCCGTGCCAATCTAGCTAGCAAACCTTGTAGAAAAGCAGCAGGACAGAGCTATCTTGGCTAGCTAGCGGCTGCGAGCGCCGGACGGAGCTGGCATCTGGGCTGCCGCAAGATGGGCTTCGCACTGCCGGTGGTTTTGACCTCGCGTTCTGCCGGTGGCAGTAGCTGTGTCCCATGGCCGAGGATGACTGGGTGGATGGGCCAGAGGTAGGATATCACTCAGGGATTATTGTGCATACTGACATGTAGGTCCCACAAGTCATAATGCCCGGTCGAATAAATGGGCGACACGGGCCCTGTTTGGATACTCTAAGTCAGAGGTTAGATTCTAACCCTAAACTAACTCTAACCAAAGTGGTGTTTGAATGGCAGGGTTAGATTGACAACAAATGTATCCAAATAGGGCCATGGGTTGAAACGTGCCTATAACGACACTTCGTAGAGTAGTCGTTTCTTTGTAGGGCTGGTTGGTAAGAGCATGTACAATGGTTGATAAGGTGGTCTTATCTTAAGTCTGCCACGTATGCAAGTGGTAGTAGTTTCTTGGCATTATTAGTGGTTTCTTGCATTATTAGGGGTTTCTTGTAAGAACAATGTACTACTAGCGAAAAAAGGCGATTCTAGGTTGCATTGTACTCCAACGAGTACTACTAGTGGTCGCGGGAGTCTATACCTCGTTTTGTGGGTTCGATCCCGGCCGAACGCATGGCGGTCTTCTTTTTAAATAGTAACTTTGTTGCGAGCCAATATTTTACACGGGTAGTTTGAGTTTTGAAGTCAAACGGACGTGCGGCACCAATCTAGGTGCACTGGATAGCCTAGCCACGTGAACGGGTTTTCCTTCCCAGCATCTTGTGGCTTGCGTGCTCGACCTAGCAGCACCTTGCTTGCAGCTTCCTCATCAGCTAGTAGCATATTTAAACTAGCGCCTCCCAATTAAGCCTGAGGAACCGGAAAAGCCTGGCGGGACATTGGGAACTGTGCAATATGGCTCTGTACGTAAAGGTCTCTACTACTACTCTGTAGCTTGTGGCGTTGCACGCATGGACTTCACTCGATTATCGGCTCTACTACAAATGAAATTCCTCTTGACGTGTTTTTTTTCAAACGGAGGCAAAAGCTTTGCTTCATTTCATTCATAAAGAAGGAACTACGAACAAAGTTCGACGAGATCCATTACACCTCCACAAATGGTAGCGAAAAGCCTTGTCTCGTTGTATCAAATAACTCAAATGTTCTGCCCCCGCAGTAACCGTCGCTGATAACCAGGCTGCTAGTGTGTGCGTGAGAGGAGCAGCTGAGTAGGCCAGCTACCTGAGAGGAGCGGCTGAATAGAGCACCGTGAGTACCCACTAGGCCAGTACGCAGGTGTACTTTCCCTGCATTGATAGTACAACGATAGTTCTAGAGAATAGTAGTACCCTCCACTTCCAACTACAGCTCCTTGGCCCTGAGATTCAAGAGTTCAAAACTGGTGCACTATACTAGAAGTACAATACATAGCACTAGTAGTACCCTCGCACTGCTAGTTGAGAAAGTAGTACTAGTACTGCTACAGTGCGAGTACGTACTCCTCCGTCACATAGTGTAAGACGTTTTTTGACACTAGTTGACGTGTACAAAAAATAGCAAAAACATACCCAAAATTTCTTAATCCACGCCAAAAACTACTAGCTAGTGCCAAAAATTTCTTACTAGTGCTATTATTTATAGTATAATGCAATCCCATAATGTCCCATAATGCTAGTACTAGTAGTAAATAATAGCCTCACCCCTTCGCTACAGTTGGAAGGAACGATCTACAGTTGGAAGGGACGAGGCCCTGTGGTTACTACGCTCTTATCTCCTCCTCGCCAGTTCCCCTCCCCCCGAAGAGAAGGTAGTTCGTCGCTGCTAACATGGATTCGCCAGGCGGTTCTCCTCCACGGCGGGGTTGGGAGACCATGGATGATGATCCTCTAGGAGAAATCGCACGCCGCTCCAACATCCTCACCGCTAGAAGACTCGGTGCTTCCTGCACAACCTATTTCAAGACGGTGCTTAAAACGGCTTGGGAAAAGGCATGCTTGTTGGTCTTCCATGCGTCCTAGAGGAGAAGGTTCTTCTATGGGACAATCCTTCGAACAGTCCACCACTCCCTGGCCATGGCTACACGTTGACACCGCTAGAGTTGCCGACGTTGAGAGGTCAATCTTCCATGCGTCGGATTTTGTCTGATGAGCAGGTCAGTAACGGAGTTTGATTATGTAGTACTTAGTTATTCCATTTCCATCCCGTGATTTCTCTGCTGCCCACCGTCTTATATATAGGTCTGTGTCGATGCCAATGAAGATTGGCTTGCATAACTCCGGCCGGATACCACCATCATTTTGCACGACATCCACAGCAGTGCGGCCATTCCGGTAGACCCCTTCTCCACCATTGGGATCGGCCTTCCGGACTGGCTGGGCTTGAATACTGTCACAACCCTAGATCTTTGCTTGTAATTAGTTGCATCTGCATCCATGTCATCATGTTTAATTTTCAAATGAACTTGAAATGGGGATGTCCAAACCTTAGCACCAAATGGAATTCAAATAAGTTCAACCTATAAATATTTTCAATGAACTTGAAATGCCCTTCATAAATGCTCATCATTTTTGTTTCGGTCCAGAACCTTTGCCAAAAATGGTGCACACTTTTGTAGGACACTCTGGGTTATTGAATTAAATCATATAGTATTTGTACCTGGACATTTAAATGCTATAAATAATTTTAAATGTCCAAGTAAGCATGAAAGGAAATGAGGGCTGCTGGAAATATTCCAAACAGTGCCCACAAACAGTTTCATGATTTTTGAAAATGCTCTCGCATTTTTAGTAAAGCCAAAACAATTGCATAAAATAGAAAACAGAAAGGAGAGAGAGAAAGGAATTACCGGGCGCTTACCTACAGCCCAGAGGCCCAGCACTGTGCAGCCCAGGAGCTGGCCCAGCCCACCACCGCTGCCAGTCATCCCCCTCCTCTTGCCAGAAGGCAAAGGAGAAGCGGAGCATGCCCCCGCGCGAGCTCGCCACGCCGACAGGAGCCTGCCTGTCTCCCCAGCTCTCTAGTCGCATCGCGGAGCTGCCATGGACCCCTCTGCCTCTTGCCCTCTCTCCCTGGTTCCTCTCTCTCTCCCTAGTTTTTGCACGCGCAGCCACTGAGGGCCTCGCGGCGCGCCGACAAGCACCACCACGGCCACCGGTTTCGACACGCCTCCCGGACGCGCCAAGAAGCTCCGTCGTCGACCTCTACGCCGTCTCCGCCAAGCCACGCGAGCGGAAGAGCCCTGCAGCGTCGTCCCCGACCTCATCTTCAACATCCGGCCACCGGCAACCTCGCCGAGGATTCGCAAGCTCCAGACCCTCCCCAACCTCGCCGTTGCCTCTGCTGGTTTCTCTATGAGCTCCTGATCCTTCCCCCTTGCTCACCCCCTCCTTTCCCTTTCACTAGTTGCTGTCACCGCGAACCCGAGCTCCGGCCGCTGCCATGGACGGTGAGCTTCATTCCCCTGAGCTCCTCCACCTGCGCTCATTGCCTCTGCGTGTTCCTGGTGATTCCAGCAACCCGTAGAGCCCATCGGCCGCGCCCGCCATGCCCCGTAACGCCTAAAGCATGGATGCCCGAACTCCGGCGGCCGCCCAGCTCGTCGCCGCCACTACTACCCACACCCCCAGCACACCACGCGGCCACCACCGGATGCGCCGCTCTGCCAGCAACCCATAGACGCAAACTACGCTCGAAACCGTCCCATGTACTGCCTTCCCGCAGCGTCTCCGTTGTCGGTTTTGGTTGGCGCCGGCCCAACTCCGGCGATGTCGATGTGGCCCATCATTAGCCACTAATGACCCTACTTATTAACCCCCCTGACCCACTTACATATGGGCCCCATGCCCTAATTAACCCCGGGATTTATTCCCTGTTAGTTTTGATTAATCCAGCAAGACCCACATGTCAGTTTGACCCTGCCACTTCAACGTTGACCTGGGCCCATAGGTCAGCCTCTGTTCCTGCCCCATTACACTGACATGCGGGACCCACTGGTCAGGTTTGACCTGGACAGCCCCGGTTTACTTGCCGACGTCACAGTGACGTAATCCTGATGCAATAAAGCATTTTTTGGATTTAGTTTATTTTAAATAACCAGGAAATTTCAGAAAGCAGCTAAAACTTCTAAAAATCATAGAAAATAAACTATAACTCAGAATGAAATAAATTATATATGAAAAATGATCCAAAAAATCCAATCTATCTATCTGTACCATTTTCATGCATGATAAAGCAACTTAACCTTTCTGTTTAGTGGAAAACATGATAAGGCACTATTTAAATTCATAAGTTGAATTTGGGATTGAACCTTTGGTTCAAAATGACACAAACCCATTTGGTTGTAGTTGCATTAGCCCAACACACTCATTTTGCCATGTCATTGATCATGCATCATTTTGTGCGTTGCATTGATGGTGTTCCCTCTTGTTTGTCGGTGTTTGTCCTCTCTCAGTAAACGTGGTTCTGACGATGAGATCGATGACACCGATGAAGAACTATACTAACTTCAGAAGTGCCAGGCAAGCAAAACCCCCTTGTTCATTCCGATACAATTCCACTCTCTCGCTCTTGCTCTATTTTACTGCATTAGGACAACAACGTTTCAACTGTTACATGCTGCGGTAGCTGAACCCCTTTCCTCTATATGACTTGTCATTGCCATTGTAAATAGATGAAACCCACTAGCATGAGTAGGAGTAGTTTGAGCCCTGATGTGCCTACTCATTCATGCTTGTTTGTCATGCCTGATATTGCTTAGACTTGTGTCAGGTCTGATTCATCGGGGATGAATTGGAATGTGGTGAACATGTCCTACTGTTGGGAGCTAAGTATGTGAACACGATTTGGTAAAGGTAGCAGTGAGAGGCCACGTAGGAGTACATGGAGGTTTGTCTCATTGCAGCCGTCTTTAGGAACTGAGTTTTGTGTTTGTGATCCATGAACAGTTACTACCACACATTGGGTTTTGGTAACTCGACCCCTCTCGGCTTATTAACCAACTCGATCTCTGTCCAGGAGTTGCAACTAGTTTCTAGTGTTTGTAGGTAGTGTTAGTAGTCTACCAAGTTGCACCCGGTACAGGTGGGCTTGGGACAGACTAGGCACAGTGGCACGGTGTACCAAGTGGCACCCGGATGGTGGGCTTGGGAACCCTGCTCACATTGTTTGGGGCCGTGAGCGACACACCGGCCGGATCTCCTTGCGGATGGAACCCAAATAGGCGATAAACCTCGATGAGAGACTTGTGTGGTTAGTCAGGTCATAGCCGACTCCCTCGCCAGGCTTCCGCTTGAAGGTTGCCGAGATATACGACGTGTACATGGTGGTAAGTGGCGAGAGCGTGTGTGAAGTACACCCCTGCGGGGTTAACATCATCTATTCGAATAGTCGTGTCCGTGGTAAAGTACTTCTGGGTTGCCTGTACAGTTTATAGACAAGTGAAAGTGGATACTCTAAAATGCGCAAGATAAGCGTGAGTGCTATGGATGGCCTTCTCGTAGGGATACGGGAGCAGATCCATAGTGGTGTATTGATATGGTGAATATGTGGACTCGTGTGCCCCACCTCAAAGAGTTACTTGCAGTTGTAGTTCAGGATAGCCACTGAGTCAAAGCTGGCTTGCTGCAGTTAAACTCCACCACCCCTTTGTTGATACTGATGCATATGTAGCTAGTTCTGATGTAAGTCATGCTGTGTACATTTGTACTCACGTTTGCTTAATTTATGTTTTGCAGAGAGACTACCGTCTCACTAGTAGTTCCTCGTGGACTTTGGCGTTTAGCTTGTTACCTCAGCTACGATCTTGTGCCCTCGTCAGGATCCGGTAGATAGTTGGTGTCAGCGTTCTGGGAATGGGGGTCCCCAGACTTGCCTGCTTGTGGCCTGCGGCGTGGCTCAAGTGGGGGCCCAGCACGGCCCATCTTCATCAGCTCAAGCTCAAGACCCTCGCGAGGGGCGAAGCCTCGCGGGGCGGATGATAGGAAACTTCCTTAGGAGCAACCTCATCAGGAAGGCTCGCGAGGAGGCGGAGAGATCAAGGCAGGGATACCTCGCGAGGAGCACATGAGGTAAGCCATGACGATCGAGACCAGGCGGGCGCCAGGCAGGCGCCGGCCTGCGTAGTGTCCTTGTTTCCCCTTTGGTGCAAAGGGATCAAGCACAGGCCAAGGCATCGGGCAAAGGTTACCATTCCGGTGCAATGAAACCAAGACCAGCAGAGCGGCAGGACGGAGGTCACCGTGGAGCCCAAGATGGCGTCATCACTAGTGCTTTTGGCAGCCGAAGACCACCTTTTGTCAGGATAACTTGTACTAGATGTTCCCCTTCAAAATGGCCAATTGTTGGTGCCCTTCCCGCTCATTATTTGGGGAGAGGCCCAGGGCCTCTGTCGTTGTCAAAACCGGCGGATCTCGGGTAGGGGGTCCCGAACTGTGCGTCTAGGCGGATGGTAACAGGAGACGAGGGACACAATGTTTTTACCTAGGTTCGGGCCCTCTCGATGGAGGTAAAACCCTACGTCCTGCTTGATTAATATTGATGATATGGGTAGTACAAGAGTGGATCTACCACGAGATCAAGGAGGCTAAACCCTAGAAGCTAGCATATGGTATGATTGTTGTAATGTATGTTGTCCTACGGACTAAAGCCCTCCGGTTTATATAGACACCGGAGGAGGCTAGGGTTACACAGAGTCGGTTACAATGGTAGGAGATCTACGTATCCATATCGCCAAGCTTGCCTTCCACGCCAAGGAAAGTCCCATCCGGACACGGGCCGGAGTCTTCAATCTTGTATCTTCGTAGTCTTGGAGTCCGGCGGATATTGATAGTCCGGCTGTCCGGACACCCCCTAGTCCAGGACTCCCTCAGTAGCCCCCGAACCAGGCTTCAATGACGATAAGTCCAGTGCATTTATAGTTTTCGGCGTTGCAAGGCGGGTTCTCCCTTCAAATTCCATGTACCTGCCGAATAGTGTCCGGCTTCAACTTGAATACTGTGTCCCTCGGCTTCTACGCCAAATAATGGCCCTCTTCCACGCGTCGCACGAATGCGAAAAGCCTGGGCGTCTTTTACATTCCACCCCCTAGTTGTGCGAGTCGTCCGCCCTTAAAAGAGGCAAGAATCCAGATCCAAACCGCACCGTCTTCCTCCCGTGAATATTCCATTGAAGCGCCTTTGACCTAGAAATCCATTCCACCATGGATCGTCGACGCGGTTCTTCTTCACGCGCTCCCAGCCCATCGCCGGGGAATTGGAGGAGGTGCTCTGTTTCGCACAACGAGCTAGTGAAGATCCAAACGGGGGGATTTCTCCCTCCGGCCTTCATGGTCCCAGTCCGGGCCGGACTGGTTACTTATCAAGGTGGGAGGCAGGCGGAGGACATTCCAAGCCCCAATAAGGGGGAGCGTGTATGCTTCGTCCCCTACCTGATAAGGGGACTCGGATTCCCGATACATCCGTTCCTCCGCGGGCTTTTGGAGTTCTACGGACTTTAGCTCCACCACCTTACGCCCGCCTCTGTCCTGCATATCGCGGGCTACGTAGCTCTTTGTGAGCTATTCCTGGGCATCGAGCCCCATTTCGCATTGTGGAAGAGGCTGTTCTGCCTCGTACCCCGTTCTAACGAGGGGTCTATATATCAAGTAGGCGGCACCGAAATAAGGTGCATCGCCGGGACCGGATACCTATCCGGTACTCCCAAGAAGGCGTCCGAAGACTGGCCCTCGGAGTGGTTTTATATAGGAGACGCTCTGCTACCAGACCCAGTCCGGATTGGCCTCCCGGAGTTTAGTGCTGCTCCCTTGAAGAAACGCCTCAGTTGGCGCCCGCGGAGCCCCCGATTGGAGGAAGACAAGAGCGTCCATTACTTGATGGGCCGAATAAGATTATTGGCCCATTCGGGCTTGACCATGATCGGAGTTATGGCGACATGCATCAAGCGGGGTGTACAGCCATTGCAATACAGAGGCCACCCCATGTGGGATTTCAATGGGGAGGACGATGCCACCTGGCATGGCCGCAAAGGGCCGGATTCGACCGAGGATCTTGTGGAGATCCTGTCCAGCCTGTACAAGGGGGAGAAGGAGGACTTCCTTCGGAGAACCCTTTGAATGGGTTTTCCATGACCAACCCTAGGGGATGGGTAAGTGAACACCTTGAAGGGCTCAACCCGTGCTTTCGAAGTTTAAGCTTCTTACATTATGTCTTCGGCGCAGGATCTACGCCGGACTGTGGAGGACATGGTGAGTCCTGCTCCGCAACCTGAGGATCCAGAAAGATCCCTGGACCCGGCCTCCGAAGAGGACCCGGACATCGAGGTGGAGCTGATCGACGGGGTGTTTCACCAGCTCAGCATAGACAATGCTTTGGTCGCCATTATGGCGGACTACCCCGGAGTAAGTTCGGCTTCCCAGGTGACCGCGACCGAAGCCTGGACACCATTATCTCTTCTCTGCCCATTTCTAACCTTCGCGAACGATGGTATTTTGTAGGAAGCGCCTTTATGGCAGGAAGCCGGGCCCGCGGTGGCTGACCAACAGAGGCCAGTCCGGACCAGCAGGCGGAAAAGGAGCGCGGGGCGAATGGAAACGTCACCACAAAGGTATAGCTCGTATTTGAATTTTCAGAGCAACGTTCCGAGAAAACGCTTGAGTGCTCGTGATCTTTGTAGAAAAAGCGCCCGCCGGACTGCGGGCGCAGAAGTTGCCGATCCAACCTATACCGGCCAAGCTCCAGCGCCCGGCCTGGAGGGGGAGGCAAGCGCAAGACGCGGGCCAGATCCTCCTCCAACGGAGGACACCGACAGGCTGTCCGCCACCAAGTCTGAGGTGGAGAGCGCCATGAACCATAGGCGCCGCCGGACAGTATTTCGTGAAGCGTGCTTTTCCCCGGAGGCATTGGATGCCTTTAATGCAGGGGACGCGCATCTCCGTGCCGCTCAAGATGGTCTTACCAGAGCCACGGAGCAGTATGTGAAAGACATACGGTTAAGGGAATTTTAATGGTTGTACACACCAGTAGCCCCCGAGACTTAAAGTAGTTACGCTAACTGATTTAAGGATCATTTGGAAACGCAGGCTCTTACCGAGAAGAACTCCCAGCTGTCTCGGGAGCTGCAAGACCACAAGGCCCAACTGGAGGCCGCACTTGCTGCCGCAGGAGGAGATGCAAAGACCCCTCCTGGTAACACATTTTTATGAATAAATATAAGCACTGTGCGGTGTGCGCGCAAGTCTAATAATGACATTGCAGGTACCGCCGGACAAGATCCGGAGAGGCAAGCATTGCTACGCCAGCTAAAGGCCGGATAGTGTGTGCTGAATAGGGTTCAGCAGGAAAGGAACAAGCTCCAGGATGCCAACGCCAAGCTCGGAGAGGAGCTGAAAGGCGCTCGGGCCGAGCTGTCCGGCTCCGTTAAGGAGAATCAACAGCTTCGTCGCGGCATTTATAGTAAGTGCTTGAGCGGACTCTTTTGAAAAGAAGAGTTCGGCGAGGAAGTATTTTGACATGATATGTCCTGTAGGTATACTCACGGGTCGCCCTGTAGAGGAGATGCCCGTATCAACGGGTGATCAACTTCCCGAACTGTTGCAACTGCTCGAACGAGTTCGGCAGGCAATGAGCGGCGTCGTTCAGGCTTTATGGCCAGCCCTCACCCTACCCGAGAGCCTCGGGGAGCTTGCGGAGAAGCTGCAGGGAGTGCGGCAGCGCTTCCGTTTGTGGAAGATTTCAGCTTGCCGTCAAGGTGCCAGGGAGGCTTCGGCCATGGTGAAGATGCGGTACAAGAAGGCGGATCCCAACCACATGGCCGAAGTTGGACCGGTGGGGCCCGATGGGAAGGAGATCCCTATGAGTTTAGTCTACAGCCAAGTAGAGTTGGCTGCTAAATTTTCCCAACGGGACTGTAAACTAGACAGCCTGTTAGACGGGATTGAGGAGGAATACAATCAGTAAATTTGAAAATGTATGGTATCCTTTAAAGTGACATGTGAAATGCCTTCTAGCCGGATCGTAGATCGTTTGTCTTTGCCGACCTTTTCGCTTCAACCTCGGGACCCTAGAGTCCGGAGTGTGTCCGAATACCTCTTTGGTTGAGACACAACCATGGTATGCATGGAGACCAGGCATAGGGGTCATTAGTGCTTTATCAGACAAGTGCCCAACTAGTTATGTTACATTACATGGTTAGTAAGAAACATCTTCCAGGGAGAATAGTTCCGTTAAGGGTTCCTTTCGCTGGGAGGCATGCCCTAAAGTGCATGTCCGGACTGCAAAGAAAGCAGTGAAACATCTGGGGGCAGATAGATAAAATAGGTAAAAAGTCATCTTTTAAATCACCGACCGAATATTCCCATAAGAACGCTAGCTTTCGGCTTCACCCAGTATGAGGTACACATCCGGCTGACCCGGCAGTAACAATCACAGAGGTGCTCCCTTTACGTCCTAGCCGAACAATCGGGAACGTAGGGGTAAGCACAGGAGCCAGGCAACCCAGCTTGGCCAAAACTTAAGTCATATCGATGCATATAATGGCGAGTAAAAGGCACATGTGGATTCTTGACACATGTGCTGGGTACGAAACCCGTATAATTGAGCTTCTGTAAAAGAAGCCCCCAGGAATAATGAGTGCGAATGGCACATCATGCGTATGCAAAAGATGCGAAAATAGGCCCGTAAGGGCTTTTAAATAAAAAGGATAAAAAGAGAAACAAAAAGACAGCCGAAGTGTAAAAGTTTGGACGGGGGAAAGGGACGAACTCTTAGTCCGGCGCTAGGCATAGAATCATCGGAGGTGGGCTGCGTTCCATGGGTTCGGCTCGAGTCGGTTATCTGACGCATTTCTTAGACGGTATGCTCCGCCGGTCAGGACTTGATCGATAATGAAGGGGCCCTCCCATTTGAACTTGAGCTTGTCCTTTTTCATGTCTGGCAGGCGTAGAACTAGTTCACCAACGTTGTATGTCTTGGCCCGTACTTCTCTGCTTTGATATCTTCGGGCCTGCTGCTGATAAAATGCGGAACGAGCCTTTGCGACATCACGTTCTTCCTCCAATGTGTCCAAGCTGTCCTGCCGATCAAGCTCGGCTTCTCTTTCCTCATACATGTGCACTCGAGGTGAGTCATGAATAATGTCACAGGGCAAGACTGCCTCTGCGCCGTATACCATAAAAAATGGTGTGAATCCGGTAGTACGGTTAGGCGTTGTCCGCAGCCCCCAGAGTACGGAGTCGAGCTCCTCGACCCATTGTGTGTCGGATTTAGTAAGTGACCTCACTAATCTGGGTTTAATGCCGCTCATTATTAGAACATTTGCTCTTTTCACTTGACCGTTGGTTTGAGGGTGATAAACTGAAGCATAGTCGAGCTTGATGCCCATATTTTTGCACCATGACTTAACCTCATCGGCTGTGAAGTTTGTGCCGTTGTCGGTGATGATGTTGTGGGGGACTCCGTAGCGGTGTACCACCCCTGATATAAAGTCTATCACTGGTCCGGACTCTGCCGTTTTGACCGGTTTGGCCTCTATCCATTTGGTGAATTTATCCACCATGACCAATAGGTACCTTTGCTTGTGGGTTCCCCCTTTAAGGGGTCCAACCATGTCAAGCCCCCAGACCGCGAACGACCAGGTAATGGGTATGGTTTTTAGGGCGGTGGGTTGCATATGGCTTTGATCAGCAAAGAGCTGACAACCAACGCATCGCTGGACCAAGTTCTGCGCATCTGCCCGAGCCGTCGGCCAATAAAATCCCGTACGAAATGCCTTTCCCACAAGGGCCCGGGCTGCTGCGTGGTGTCCGCCTAGTCCGGCATGAATTTCAGCCAGGAGGGTTCGCTCTTCCTCTTCGGAGATACACCTCTGAAGGACTCCGGTTGTACTTTTCTTATAAAGTTCTCCCTCATGGACCTTGTAGGCTTTTGATCGCCGGACTATGCAGCGGGCCTCGTTTTGGTCTTCGGGAAGTTCCTGCCTAAGCAAGTAGGCTTGGAAAGGTTCTGTCCACGCGGCGATTACTGCCATTATGACATGGGCTGAAGGTGTTATGTCGTCTGCTGAATCATCAATTGATGCGGTGTTTTCCGGTTTGTCGCTACCGGGCTCCTCTTCCCATAGTACAGATGGCTTGAAGAGCCGTTCCAGGAAGATATTCGGAGGGACAACATCACGTTTCGCACCGATGCGTGCCAGTACGTCGGCCGCTTGGTTATTATCTCGAGCTATGTGATGGAATTCCAGTCCTTCAAAACGAGCTGACATTTTTAGGACAGCGTTGCGATATGCTGCCATTTTCGAATCCTTGGCGTCAAAGTCTCCGTTTATTTGGGATATTGCAAGGTTTGTGTCCCCGCGCACCTCTAGGTGTTGAATGCCCATGGAGACTGCCATCCGGAAACCATGTAATAGGGCCTCGTATTCGGCTGCGTTGTTGGAGTCCGTGTACATTATTTGAAGTACATACTGGACTGTATCTCCGGTTGGGGACGTCAGTACAACGCCAGCCCCCAGTCCGCCAACATTTTGGAGCCGTCGAAATGCATAGTCCAGTTGGAGTATGCGCCGTACTCTCTAGGGAGTTCGGCTTCGGTCCATTCGGCGACGAAGTCAGCCAAAACTTGTGACTTTATAGCTCGTCGAGGTTTGTAAGTTATGTCGAATGGTAAGAGCTCGATGGCCCATTTTGCAATCCTGCCCGTCGCATCGCGGTTATTTATAATGTCATTTAGTGGTACTTCAGAGGCCACTATTATCGAACACTCTTGAAAGTAGTGCCGGAGTTTCTGGGACGCCATGAACACCGCATATGCTATCTTCTGATAGTGCGGGTAACGGAATTTGCAAGGGGTGAACACAGTGGATACATAATAAACTGGTTTTTTAAGAGGGAATTTATGCCCTTCTGTCTCTCGTTCGACGACGAGGACCGCGCTTACAATTTGATGTGTTGCTGCGATGTATAACAACATTGGTTCGCCCAGAGTGGGCGCAGCCAGGACCGGATTTGTTGCCGGTATGGCCTTTATTTCTTCGAGTCCGGTAGTGGCAGCATCCGTCCACTCAAAGTGTTCGGTGCGCCTAAGGAGGCGATAAAGGGGCAACGCCTTTTCTCCTAGACGGGAGATAAACCGGCTTAAAGCTGCCACTCATCCTGTTAATTTTTGTATTTGTTTGAGGTCCTTTGGAATATCCAACTGTGACGGAGCTCGGATTTTAGCCGGATTTGCTTCAATTCCTCTACCGGATACAATGAAGCCCAGCAGCTTTCCGGCTGGTACGTCGAAAACGCATTTTTCCGGTTTTCGAATGTGAGCCTCAAATCATCTACTAGAGTTTCGACGTGTTTTGTTTTGACGACTACGTCGTCTACGTATGCCTCGACTGTTTTGCCGATCTGGGTGGCCAGACATGTTTGAATCATGCGCTGATATGTTGCACCGGCGTTCTTAAGTCCGAAGGGCATCGTGTTGAAGCAGAATGGTCCATATGGAGTGATGAACGCCGTTGCGGCTTGGTCTGCTTCCGCCAGCTTGATTTGATGATAGCCAGAGTATGCGTCCAAGAAGCACAACGAATCGTGCCCTGCTGTGGCATCGATTATTTGGTCGATGCGGGGGAGAGGGAAGGGATCCTTTGGGCAAGCCTTATTGAGGTCTTTGAAATCGACACAGAGGCACCAGGATTTATCCTTCTTTGGTACCATCACCAGATTTGCTAGCCAGTCCGGATGTTTGATATCTCTAATGAATCCGGCTTCCAATAGTTTGGCTAGCTCTTCTCCCATTGCCTGTCTTTTGGGTTCGGAAAATCACCGAAGAGCCTGTTTGACTGGCTTAAATCCTTTTAGGATGTTTAGGCTATGTTCTCCCAACCTGCGTGGGATTCCAGGCATGTCCGAAGGATGCCAAGCGAAGATATCCCAATTTTCCCGAAGGAATTCGCGCAGTGCGGCGTCTACTTCGGGGTTCAATTGTGCCCCGATAGAGGCCGTTTTTGTTGGGTCCGTTGGATGGACCTGGAATTTTGTTATTTCATCTGCTGGTTTGAAGGAGGTGGACTTGGATCTTTTATCGAGTATCACATCGTCCCTGTTCACCGTAGAGCGCAGCGCGGTGAGTTCTTCTGCCGCTAAGGCTTCGGATAGTGCCTCGAGGGCTAGTGCGGCTGTCTTGTTTTCGGCGCGGAGTGCTATGTCCGGATCACTAGCGAGAGTGATTATTCCGCTGGGCCCAGGAATTTTGAGCTTCATGTACCCGTAATGAGGTATCGCTTGAAAAATTGTGAATGCCTCTCGCCCTAATATGGCGTGGTACCTGCTGCTGAACGGGGCCACCTGGAACGTGACTTCTTCGGATCTGTAATTGTCCGGAGAACCGAACACCACATCGAGTGTGATTTTTCCAGTGCAGCGCGCTTCCCGGCTAGGGATTATTCCTCTAAAGGTTGTGCTGCTTCGCTCAATACGGCTCCAATCGATTTCCATTTTTCGTAGAGTTTCCTCGTAAATGAGGTTTAGTCCACTGCCGCCGTCCATGAGGACTTTTGTCAGTCGAAAGCCGTCCACTATGGGACTAAGTACCAGTGCAGCTGGTGGTCTGGTTGTTCGGAATTTAGGCTCGTCGCTGGCGTTGAAGGTAATAGCTGTGTCACTCCATGGATTTGCTGTTGCTACTTGGTAGACTTCGGCGAGTCCGCGGATTGTTCGCTTTCGCATATTGTTTGATGCGAAGGTCTCGAAGACTGTTGATACCGTGCTGGTATTGTTGGAGTGGTTTCCTGGAGCTAGAAGTTCCTCGCTACTTTTGGCCACCTACCGTAATATCCAACATGCTCGAAGGCTATGTGTTGGGACGGCTCCCTCTACACTATGAAGTTTACAGGGTCCATTGAGCCATCCCTCCAGTACGGTTGCGTTGCCCTTATTGGGTTTCTGTTTTTTCGTTTTTGCATCTGGGGCCTGAGTGTAAGGCGCCCTTTTACTGCGGACTGGGTTTGGGGCCGGATTATCCCAAAATTGATTTTCGGTTTTCCGGAAACTTTCCATCGCACAGTACTTTCGTACTATGGACGCCAGATCGGTGAAGCGCGTAATTCTGCGACGAGCAATGGCGTTTAGGATTCCCTTGTCCGTGCAGTTATTGCAGAAGATTGAGATTGCGTTTTCCTCTCGGCAGTCCTTTATCCTGTCCATAACCAGGAGGAATCTGGCCCAGTAATGATGTATTGTTTCTGAAGGCTCTTGCCATATTAGAGATAGATCGCATATGTCTGGGCGGGTGGGTGGACTAAAATCCAGATTCCTGCCCATCTTGGGGCTCAAAGGCCGAGGAGTTTCCAAATTCGGAAGCTTGGTTTGCTGGACACAATCCAGCAAGTCCGGAGCGATGCATGATTTTAAGTTCAATGCTCGATCGAAGTCCATCCCTCCGCGGGAATCCGGCGTGGAGAGTTCGGGAATCCGGACATGAATTTTTTTTAACATAGGCAGAGAGTTGCCGTGTTGCTCTTCCACCACTGTGATGCGGTGGGTGGCCTGGGGGAGTTAATCTCTCTCAGATCGGTTTTAAGCCCAATCTGATTGTAGTCCGTTGCGACTCCCAGGGCAGCGATGCGATCCAAGAGCTCGTTAACAGAAGAGAGCTCTATTGGGTCCAACTGTTCGGCAGCTTTAGGGCTGACGCGAAGATTGCTTCTGACGACTTGCGAGGTCATTGTCGAAGCGGCGGCCGGACAGGCGGTCATAAGAAAACCACCGAGCCGGATAGTTTGGCCGGCGGCCAAGGCCCCTTCGGCGAAAACACCGTCATTGAAGACGGGCGGAGGCATCCGCTCTATCGGTGACGACACAGAGGAACTCTCAATGAAAGCACCAATGTCGGTGTCAAAACCGGCGGATCTCGGGTAGGGGGTCCCGAACTGTGCGTCTAGGCGGATGGTAACAGGAGACGAGGGACACAATGTTTTTACCCAGGTTCGGGCCCTCTCGATGGAGGTAAAACCCTACGTCCTGCTTGATTAATATTGATGATATGGGTAGTACAAGAGTGGATCTACCACGAGATCAAGGAGGCTAAACCCTAGAAGCTAGCCTATGGTATGATTGTTGTAATGTATGTTGTCCTACGGACTAAAGCCCTCCGGTTTATATAGACACCAGAGGAGTCTAGGGTTACACAGAGTCGGTTATAATGGTAGGAGATCTACATATCCGTATCGCCAAGCTTGCCTTCCACGCCAAGGAAAGTCCCATTCGGACACGGGCCGGAGTCTTCAATCTTGTATCTTCGTAGTCTTGGAGTCCGGCGGATATTGATAGTCCGGCTGTCCGGACACCCCCTAGTCCAGGACTCCCTCAGCCTCTATAAATAGAGCTAGCCACCACAGAGTAGAGAGAGGCAGTCATCTAGAGATCAGATTGGATAGAGCCCTAGAGAGAGAGAGAGATAGAGAGAGAGAGAGGCGATTGAACTCACCCAAGTAGTTCATCGCACCAGCTCAAGAACACCTCTCGCGAGGCTATTCTTCCCCTGTACTGTTCATCATCAGTCCCTGAGGCAATCCACCACACCACACACTGGAGTAAGGTAATACACAACAACAGTGGCCCGAACCAGTATAAATCTCGTGTCCCTTGTGTTGTTCATCATTTCCAGCTTAGATTACACGAGAAGATCGTACGTAGATCGGAAGGAGAGAGATCTCCGCGCGCACCCCAGAGTTCGAACCTTAAGGGTCTGCCGGAACCCGAAATCCGACATTTGGCGCGCCAGGTAGGGGGTGCGCCGGAATCTTTGTTCCGCTGTTCGCGTGTGATCTTCCGTCGTGTCCATGGCTCACGCTCGTCGGGCTACGCCGAGCGCCGGGCAGCTCTCGCCACCTGCGTCGCCCAGACGGCGCCCGTCGGTGGACGCCCTTGTCGTTCCCTATTGCCTGCCGCCAACGCCGCCACCGGCCCGACGGGGAACAAGCAGCAGGCCTCATCTCAGCATCCTTCGGTGTGGCGGGATGGCCGCACCGCCACCCCGTCGCTGACTCCAGCTGCTTCATCGTCCCACGCCCGTCGCGCTCCCACGGATGCGCACGCCGTGTTGCTCCTGGCAAGAGAGCTCCTGCACTACTGCCCCGTCGATGACCTCTACGAGGACTGGCTCACCTGCATCACCGAGCTCGTCAGCGCCACAGGGGGCTCCCCCTTGCCGTCCCTCTCGCTGCCTCGCCCTCCGTCCCGCGCAGGTGGCGAGGATCAGGTGGCGCCTCCGCCACCTCCTCCCCAAGAAGGCGCCCTGGCTCCAAGGCACGCGGCCCCAGGGCGAGACCCTCCACGTTCGGCGTCTGTGCAGCAATAAAGGAGCTGCCAGGAGATCCCTCGTCCCCAAGAAACACTACAAAAAAATACTTCCGTGATGATATGTGTTTGTCACAGTAGGTCGCGTTTTTTGTCATGCATGTACATCCATGACAAATTTATGACAGAATCAAGATAGTCATACCTGTGCTGTCGTAGAAGTGTTCCATGACATTACCAAAATTATCATCACGGAAGTGTCCACTTCCATGATGATAAATCGCGTGTCATAGAAGTGCTTTCGTCAAGGGTGACCGACATGTGGCATCCACCGTAATGGAACGCCGTTAAGCTATCGGGTCGGGTTTTAGACACCGGAGGAGGCTAGGGTTACACAGAGTCGGTTACAATGGTAGGAGATCTACATATCCGTATCGTCAAGCTTGCCTTCCACGCCAAGGAAAGTCCAATCCGGACACGGGACGGAGTCTTCAATCTTGTATCTTCGTAGTCTTGGAGTCCGGCGGATGATGATAGTCCGGCTGTCCGGATACCCCCTAGTCCAGGACTCCCTCAGTAGCCCCCGAACAAGCTTCAATGATGATAAGTCCAGCGCGTTTGTAGTCTTCGGCGTTGCAAGGCGGGTTCTCCCTTCAAATTCCATGTACCTGCCGAATAGTGTCCGGCTTCATCTTAAATACCGTGTTCCTCGGCTTCCACGCCAAATAATGACCCTTTTCCACGCGTCGCACGAATGCGACAAGCCAGGGTGTCTTTTACATTTCACCTCCTAGTTGTACGAGTCGTCCGCCTACAAAAGAGGCAAAAATCCAGATCCAAGCCACACCATCTTCCTCCCGTGAATACTTCATCGGAGCGCCTTTGACCTAAAAATCCATTCCATCATGGACCGTCGACGCGGCTCTTCTTCTCGCGCTCCCAGCCCCCCGCTAGGAGATTGGAGCAGGTGCTCTGTTCCGCACAACGAGCTTGTGAAGCTCCAAGCGGGGGGATATCTCCCTCCAGCCTTCATGGTCCCGGTTCGAGCCGGGCTGGTCACTTATCAAGGTGGGAGGCAAGCGGAGGCTACCCCAAGCCCCAATAAGGGGGAGCGAGTATGCTTCGTCCCCTATCTGATAAGGGGACTTGGATTCCCAATACATCCGTTCCTCCGCGGGCTCCTGGAGTTCTACGGACTCCAGCTTCACCACCTCACACCCACCTCTGTCCTGCATATCGCGGGCTATGTAGCTCTTTGTGAGCTGTTCCTGGGCATCGAGCCCCATTTTGCATTGTGGAAGAGGCTGTTCTGCCTCGTACCCCGTTCTCACGAGGGGTCCATATATCAAGTGGGCGGCGCCGAAATTTGGCGCATCGCCGGGACCGGATACCCGTCCGGTACCCCCAAGAAGGCGTCCGAGGACTGGCCATCAGAATGGTTTTACATAGGAGACGCCCCGCTGCCGGACCCAATACGGATTGGCCTCCCGGAGTTCAGTACTGCTCCTCTGAAGAAACGCCTCAGCTGGCGCCCACGGAGCCCCCGTTTGGAGGAAGACAAGAGCGTCCATTACTTGATGGGCCGAATAAGATTGCTGGCTCATTCTGGGTTGACCATGATTGGAGTCATGGCGATATGCGTCATGCGGGGGGTACAGCCACTACAATACAGAGGCCACCCTATGTGGGATTTCAACGGGGAAGAGGATGCTACCCGTCATGGCCGCAAAGGGCCGGATTCGACTGAGGACCTGGTGAAGGTCCTGTCCAGTCTGTACAGGGGGGATAAGGAGGACTTCCTTCGAACGAACCCTTTGAATGGGTTTTCCATAAACAACGCTAGAGGATGGGTAAGCGAACACCTTTAAGGGCTCAACCCATGCTTTCGAAGTTTAGGCTTCTTACATTATGTCTTCGGTGCAGGATCTACGCAGGACTGTGGAGGACATGGCAAGTCCTGCTCCGCAACCTGAGGATCCGGAAAGATCCCTAGATCCGGCCTCCGAAGAGGATCCGGACATCGAGGTGGAGCTGATCGACGGGGTGTTTCACCATCTCAGCATACACAATGCTTTGGTTGCCATTACGGCGGACTACCCCGGACTGTGTCCGGCTTCCCAGGTGACCGCGACCGATGTCCGGACACCATTATCTCTTCCCTGCCCATTTCTAACCTTCGCGAACGATGGTATTTTGCAGGAAGCGCCTTCACGGCGGGAAGCCGAGCCCACGGTGGCTGACCTACAGAGGTCAGTCCGGACCAGCAGGCGGAAAAGGAGCGCGGTGCGGACAGAAACGTCGCCGCAAAGGTATAGCTCGTATTTGAATTTTCAGAGCGACGTTCCTAGGAAGCGTCTGAGTGCTCATGATCTTTATAGGAGGAAAAATGCTCGCTGGACTGCGGGCGCGGAAGTTGCTGATCCAACCCATACTGGCCAGGCTCCAGCGCCCGGCCTGGAGGGGGAGGCAAGCTCAAGACACGGGCCGGATCCTTCTCCAACGGAGGATACCGATAGATTGTCCGCCACCAAGTCTGAGGTGGAGAGCGCCATGAACCATAGGCGCCGCCGGACAGTATTTCGTGAAGCATGCTTCTCCCCTGAGGCATTAGATGCCTTTAACGCGGGGGACGCGCATCTCCGTGCCGCTCAAGATGGTTTTACTAGAGCCACGGAGCAGTATGTGAAAGACATGCGGGTAAAGGAATTTTAATGGTTATATATACCAGTAGCCCCCGAGACTTAAAGCAGTTATCTTAACTGATTTAAGGATCATTTGAAAACGCAGGCTCTTACCGAGAAGAATGCCCAGCTGTCTCGGGAGCTGCAAGATTGCAAGGCCCAACTTGAGGCCGCACTTGCTGCCGCAGGAGGAGACGCAGAGACCCCTCCTGGTAACACATTTTTATTAATAAATATAAGCGTTGTGCGGCGTGCACGCGAGTCTAATAATTACATTGCAGGTGCCACCGGACAAGATCCGGACAGGCAAGCATTGCTGCGCCAGCTAAAGGCCGGCGAGAGTGTGCTGAATAGGGTGCAGCAAGAAAGGAACAAGCTCCAGGATGCCAACGCCAAGCTCGGAGAAGAGCTGAAAGGTGCTCGAACCGAGCTGTCCGGCTCCGTTAAGGAGAATCAGCGGCTTCGTCGCGGCATTTATAGTAAGTGCTTGAGCGGACTCCTTTTAAAAGAAGAGTTCGGCGAAGAAGCAAATTGACATAGTATGTCTTGTAGGTATACTCACAGGTTGCCCGGCCGAGGAGATGCCCATATCAACAGGTGATCAACTTCCCGAGCTGTTGCAACTGCTCGAACGAGTTCGGCAGGCAATGAGCGGCGTCGTCCAGGCTTTATGGTCAGCCCTCTCCCTACCCGAGGGCCTTGGGGAGCTTTCGAAGAGGCTTCAGGGAGTGCGGCAGCGCTTCCGTTTGTGGAAGATTTCGGCTTGCCGTCAAGGCGCCAGGGAGCCTTGGGCCATGGTGAAGACGCGTTACAAGAAGGCGGATCCCAACCACATGGCTGAAGTTGGACCGGTGGGGCCCGATGGGAAGGAGATCCCTGTGAGTTTAGTATACAGCCAAGTAGAGTTGGCTGCTAAATTTTCCCAACGGGACTGTAAATTAGACAGCCTGTTAGATGGGATTGAGGAGGAATACAATCAGTAAATTTGACAATGTATGTTTTCCTTTAAAGTGACATGTGAAATGCCTTCTAGCCGGATTGTAGATCGTTTGTCTTTGCCAACCTTTTCGCTTCAACCTCGGGACCCTAGAGTCCGGAGTGTGTCCGAATACCTTTTTGGTTAAGAAACAACCGTGGTATGCATGGAGAGCAGGCGTAGGGGTCATTAGTGCTTTATCAGACAAGTGCCCAACTAGTTATGTTATATTACATGGCTAGTAAGAAACATTTTCCAGGGATAATAGTTCCGTTAAGGGTTCCTTTCCCTGGGAGGCATGCCCTAAGGTGCATGTCCGGACTGCAAAGAAAGCAGGAAAACATCTGGGGGCAGATAGATAAATAGGTAAAAAGTCATCTTTTAAGTCACCGACCGAATATTCCCTTAAGAATGCTAGCTTTTGGATTCACCCAGTCTGAGGTACACATCCGGCTGACCCGGCAATAACAATCGCAGAGGTGCTCCCTTTACCTCCTAGCCGAACAATCGGGAACCTAGGGGTAAGCACAGGAGCCAGGCAACCCAGCTTGGCCAAAACTTAAGTCATATCGATGCATATAATGGCGAGTAAAAGGTACATGTGGAAGCTTGACACATGTGCTGGGTATGAAACCCTTAGAATTGAGCCCTAGGAATAATGAGTGCGGATGGCACATCAGGTGTATGCGAAAAATGCGAAAATAGGCCCGTAAGGACTTTTGAATAAAAAGGCATGAAAAGAGAAACAAAAGACAGCCGAAGTGTAAAAGTTTGGACGGGGGAGGGGGACGAACTCTTAGTCCGGCGCTAGGCATAGAATCGTCGGAGGCGGGCTGCGTTCCATGGGTTCAGCTCGAGTTGGTTATCCGACGCATTTCGTAGACGGTATGCTCTGCCGGTCAGGACTTGATCGATAATGAAGGGGCCCTCCCATTTGGGCTTGAGCTTGTCCTTTTTCTTGTCCGGCAGGCGTAGAACTAGTTCACCAACGTTGTAAGTCTTGGCCCGTACTTCTCTGCTTTGATATCTTCGGGCCTGCTGCTGATAAAATGCGGAACGAGCCTTCGCGACGTCACGTTCTTCCTCCAATGTGTCCAAGCTGTCCTGACGATCGAGCTCGGCCTCTCTTTCCTTGTACATGCGCACTCGAGGTGAGTCATGAATAAAAAATGGTGTGAATCCGGTAGTACGGTTAGGCGTTGTCCGCAGCCCCCAGAGTGCGGAGTCGAGCTCCTCGACCCAGTGCGTGTCAGATTTAGTAAGTGACCACACTAGTCTGGGTTTAATGCCGCTCATTATTAGACCATTAGCTCGTTCCACTTGACCATTGGTTTGAGGGTGATAGACTGAAGCGTAGTCGAGCTTGATGCCCATATTTTTGCACCATGACTTAACCTCGTCGGCTGTCAAGTTCGTGTCGTTGTCGGTTATGATGTTGTGGGGGACTCCGTAGCGGTGTACTACCCCGGATATAAAGTCTATCACTGGTCCGGACTCTGCTGTTTTGACTGGTTAGGCCTCTATCCATTTGGTGAATTTATCCACCATGACTAATAGGTATCTTTGCTTGTGGGTTCCCCCTTTTAGGGGTCCAACCATATCAAGCCCCCAGACCACGAACGGCCAGGTAATGGGGATAGTTTTGAGGGCGGTGGGCGGCATGTGGCTCTGATTAGCAAAGAGCTGACAGCCAACGCATTTCCGGACTAAGTCCTAGACATCTGCCCGGGCCGTCGGCCAATAAAATCATGTACGGAATGCCTTTCCTACAAGGGCCCAGGCTGCTGCGTGGTGTCCGCCTAGTCCGGCATGAATTTCAGCCAGGAGGCTTCGCCCTTCCTCTTCGGAGATACACCTTTGAAGGACTCCGGTTGTACTTTTCTTATAAAGTTCTCCCTCATGGACCTTGTAGGCTTTCGATCGCCGGACTATGCAGCGGGCCTCGTTTTGGTCTTCGGGAAGTTCCTGCCTAAGTAAGTAGGCTAGGAAAGGGTCTGTCCACGGGGCGATTACTGCCATTATAACGTGGGCTGAAGGTGTTATGTCATCGGCTGAATCGCCGATTGGCGCGGTTTTTTCCGGTTTGTCACTTCCGGACTCCTCTTCCCATAGTACGGATGGCTTGAAGAGCCGTTCCAAGAAGATATTTGGAGGCACAACATCACCTCTTGATCATTGCTAGTTGACGGCCGTTCCGCTTGTTCTCTTCTCGCTCTCATTTGCGTTGGTTAGCCACCATCTATGCTTAGTCGCTGCTGCAACCTCACCATTTTACCCCTTCCTTTCCCATTAAGCTTTGCTAGTCTTGATACCCATGGTAATGGGATTGCTGAGTCCTCGTGGCTCACCAGATACTTCCAAAACCAGTTTGCAGGTGCCTATGTTACCGAGCAGGTGACGCAATCAAGCTCAAGGAGGAGCTCGATGAAGATCTTTCCTTTTGAGTTGTTTTGTTCTAGTTGATCAGTAGTGGAGCCCAGTTGGGGTCGATCGGGGACCTTTGTCACATTTGGGGTTCTTCTTTTATTTTGGTTCCGTAGTCGGACCTTGATTGTATCTGGATGATGTAATGCTTTATTCTTGTAATTGTGTGAAGTGGCGATTGTAAGCCAACTATGTATATCTTTCCCTTATGTATTACTTGGGTTGTGTGAAGATTACCTCAATTGCGACATTGCTTTCAATGTGGTTATGCCTCTAAGTCGTGCTTCGACACGTGGGAGATATAGCCGCATCGAGGGTGTTATAGTTGTACAGGCTCGCTGCAGCTCTGCTTGCGCTTGGGATGTTCCATGTACAAGTCCATGTTACCACTTGCTTGGATGTGCAGGCCTTGTGCTCCTTGCATCCCCCTCTGCATTTCTGACATGGAGAATGGTTGATCAAATAAGAGGAATCGACCTTGATGTTGTATCGGAGGACAGATACTTACAAGGTTATACGGGTGTGCAGGATGTGTACCAGATCCCGTAGCCCCGTCATGCTTCGCTAAAAAATGTATTTGCTTTTTTCAGATGATATCTCCAGAAGAAATAAGAGTTAAAGTCAAAGTTGCATAGGCGTGTAAGCTAAGAGAGCAGTGAAAGGATATCCAAACATCGTCGGAACAGTGCACAAGGGAGTGACGGGTGGATACCTAGTTCGGGCCGGCGTTTGGGCATGCTCGCCTAGCTAGAGTGCGGGTCACTTCAGAACCGTTGAGGGTGATGCGCTGGTGTTGGCTAGCCATGCATGGATGCAGATCTTGAGTGGCAGCGGAGTGCTACGATGCGGTGGAAGAGACCGTTGGTGAAGCCCCAACAACCTCGGGGGGCGGAGGTGCGACGATGTGCTCGGTGAAGTAGCCCTGGTGAGCTGGGAGACGGTGCCGGTGAAGCGCACCTGAGGCGGTGGAACTCGTTGTCTGTGAGGCACGTCGGTTGCGGTGGCCGACGTTGTCGGTGGACCACCCGGTGCGGCGGACTAGGGCGTTGATGAGGTAGCTCCGGTGCGGTGGTGAAGTGCGACCGTCGTCTTCGTCGTCGTCGTTCGGCACAGAGGTGGGGAACGGTGGGGAAATTGATGAGACGAGGGGCGATTTGAGGGATGGCGGTGAATTTGGGATTTGAGCAATCTGGGCGCGGAAGGGGACGGTGGAGAAGAGAGATTTTGCAGGGCTAGAATTGGGGCCGTCAGATATTTCAATCCGAAACGGGGAAGCGCGAACTTATATTGTCGTCGTCCTTTTGTTTGGGGGAGGGGGGTGGGTGGCTGGGTGCTACGCGCCTGTCCGACACACGTGACCACCCCGACAGGACTACGCTTCGGTGCCTTAAGGCACCTGCCTTTGTGTCCATGACATTTGGGCCCAACAGGTGGCTGGCCCACATGTCAGTCACCCAAGGGCTGTTGCCTTTAAGGCACCGAAGCAGCGTCCACCCCGACACGACCCTGGTTTGCCTGGTGCGCCTACATTTGAGAATGCAAACGAATCTTCTTCATTTGCAAACGAATCTATATGTATTACCATGCCCATGTTTTCCTTGCAATAATTAGTCATTCAAAACAAGATACTCCATCCATTCACTTTTGTAAGTCATTTCAGACAACTTAAAATGAACTGTTTTGCACATTGTCTGAAATGTCTTCAAGGTCTTATAAAAGTGAACATAGGGAGTACTATAAATTAATTAATGAGGAGTTATTTGAAAAAAAATCAAAACGGTACCCACGCTAACATGGATTAGAGTGTGTCACATAATTAGTTATTTGAATTTGAGTGTGTGTCACGTAGTTAGTTATTTGAATTAGAGTGTGTGTCACGTAGCGATCTCCTATTCTAACGTGGATTTCACATTTCACTGTATCCATGCTACTTTTTTAATACAAATTCATATGTATATGATGAACACCATGGTAGTGAGAAAACTTTTGGATGGATTCAAACATATGACCTACAAAATAGCACAACAAATTGAGCCAATGTCAACTTTTTGAAACTTAGTATGGCATGAATTCGAAATAATTACCCGTATGCCTGGTCCTCGGTACAAATCTTACAATGTACACTGAATTGAAACATCGATATTAAGTCTCGTACTATGTACATTAAAATGTTGTTTTTAGTCCCCCCCCACCGCGCACAAACGCTACATACTTCCTGTATCGGTCAATCTTCCTCTCCTAACCACCTTAGCAAGCTATCGGTTTCCAACACACGTTCATTCTTTCTCTCCATGTTTCGATCTCTAAGTCTCTCAACTACACAACCACCTTTTCCACTCATGTTACCAAATGTATTTACCTCACACACCCGCCATTGCACCCCATGCCGAGCTCTCTCTCTCTCCCCCCTCTCCCTCTCACCCGGCCTCTCGCGCTAAATACATGCATTGCCTATCTAGCCCCCCAACCTCTCGTGCGCACGAACGCACGTTGTATATATAGGTCACTCCCTCGAGACTGTCTCACTCTTTCTTCTGCACGGCGGGCCACACTCTCTCAATCTTGCTCTCTTTATCTGAGTCTCGTTTAACCTCGTTTTCTTTCACACACAAATGATATATCTCCCTGTTCGGGCCTCGATCGACACACTCTATACTCCCTCACGCAGATTGTCTATCTAGGTCAGTCCATCCAAGCCGCCGCCACTCTTTCGACCTCATGGTGGGCCACGCTCACTCAATCTCTCTCTCTCTCTCTCTCTCTCTCTGTGTGTGTGTGTGTGTGTGTGTGTGTGTGTCAAAACCGGCGGATCTCGGGTAGGGGGTCCTGAACTGTGCGTCTAGGCGGATGGTAACAGGAGACAAGGGACACGATGTTTTACCCAGGTTCGGGCCCTCTCGATGGAGGTAAAACCCTACGTCCTTCTTGATTAATATTGATGATATGGGTAGTACAAGAGTGGATCTACCACGAGATCAAGGAGGCTAAACCCTAAAGCTAGCCTATGGTATGATTGTTGTAATGTATGTTGTCCTACGGACTAAAGCCCTCTGGTTTATATAGACACCGGAGGAGGCTAGGGTTACACAGAGTCGGTTACAATGGTAGGAGATCTACATATCTGTATTGCCAAGCTTGCCTTCCACGCAAAGGAAAGTCCCATCCGGACACGGGACGGAGTCTTCAATCTTGTATCTTCGTAATCTTGGAGTCTGGCGGACGATGATAGTCCGGCTGTCCGGACACCCCCTAGTCCAGGACTCCCTCAGTAGCCCCCGAACCAGGCTTCAATGACGATAAGTCCAGCGCATATATAGTCTTCGGCGTTGCAAGGAGGGTTCTCCCTTCAAGTTCCATGTACCTGCCGAACAGTGTCCGGCTTTATCATAAATACTATGTTTCTCGGCTTCTACGCCCAATAATGGCCTTTTTCCACGCGTCACACGAATGCGAAAAGCCAGGGTGTCTTTTATTTTTCACCCCCTAGTCGTGCGAGTCGTCCGCCTACAAAAGAGGCAAAAATCCAGATCCAAACCACACCATCTTCCTCCCGCGAATACTCCATCGGAGCGTCCTTGACCTAAAAATCCATTCCATCATGGACCGTCGATGCGGCTCCTCTTCTCGCGCTCCCAGCCCACCGCCAGGGGATTGGAGGAGGTGCTCTGTTCCGCACAACGAGCTGTTGAAGCTCCAAGCGGGGGGATATCTCCCTCCGGCCTTCATGGTCCTAGTTCGAGCCGGGCTGGTCACTTATCAAGGTGGGAGGCAAGCGGAGGCTACCCCAAGTCCCAACAAAGGGGAGCGAGTATGCTTCGTCCCTTATCTGATAAGGGGACTCGGATTCCCAATACATCCGTTCCTCTGCGGGCTCCTGGAGTTCTACGCACTCCACCTCACGCCCGCCTCTGTCCTGCATATCGCGGGCTACGTAGCACTTTGCGAGCTATTCCTGGGCATTGAGCCCCATTTTGCATTGTGGAAGAGGCTATTCTGCCTCGTACCCCGTTCTCACGAGGGGTCCATATATCAAGTGGGCGGCGCCGAAATATGGCGCATCGCCGGGACCGGATACCCATCCGGTACTCCCAAGAAGGCGCCCGTAGACTGGCCTTCAGAGTGGTTCTACATAGGAGATGCTCCGCTACCGGATCCAGTCCGGATTGGCCTCCCGGAGTTTAGTGCTGCTCCTCTGAAGAAACGCCTCAGCTGACGCCCACGGAGCCCCCGATTGGAGGAAGACAAGAGCGTCCATTACTTGATGGGCCGAATAAGATTACTGGCCCATTCCGGGTTGACCATGATTGGAGTCATGGCGACATGCATCATGAGGGGGGTACAGCCATTGCAATACAGAGGCCACCCCATGTGGGATTTCAACGGGGAAGACGATGCCACCCGTCATGGCCGCGAAGGGCCGGATTCGACTGAGGATCTGGTGGAGATCATGTCCAGCCTGTACAAGGGGGAGAAGGAGGACTTCCTTCGAACGAACCCTTTGAATGGGTTTTCCATGAACAACCCTAGAGGATGGGTAAGCGAACACTTTTAAGGGCTCAACCCATGCTTTCGCTGTTTAGGCTTCTTAAATTATGTCTTCGGCGCAGGATCTACGCCGGACTGTGGAGGACATGGTAAGTCCTGCTACGCAACCCGAGGATCCAGAAAGATCCCTGGATTCGGCCTCCGAAGAGGATCCGGACATCAAGGTGGAGCTGAACGACGGGGTATTTCACCAGCTCAGCATGGACAATGCTTTGGTCGCCATTACGGCGGACTACCCCGGACTGTGTCCGGCTTCCCAGGTGACTGTGACTGAGGTCCGGACAGCATTATCTCTTCCTTTCCCATTTCTGACCTTTGCGAACGATGGTATTTTACAGGAAGCGCCTTCACGGCCGGAAGCCGAGCTCGCGGCGGCTGACCAACAAAGGTCAGTCCGGACCAGCAGGCGGAAAAGGAGCGCGGTATGGACTAAAACGTCGCCGCAAAGGTATAAATTGTATTTGAATTTTCAGAGCAACGTTCCTAGGAAGCGTCTCAGTGCTCATGATCTTTATAGGATAAAAAGCGCTCGCCGGACTGCGGGTGCGGAAGTTGCCAATCCAACCTACACCGGCCAGGCTCCAGCGCCCGGCCTGGAGGGGGAGGCAAGCGCAAGACGCGGGCCCGATCCTTCTCCAACGGAGGACACCGACAGACTGTCCGCCACCAAGTCTGAGGTGGAGAGCGCCATGAACCATAGGCGCCGCCGGACGGTGTTTCGTGAAGCGTGCTTCTCCCCTGAGGCATTGGACGCCTTTAACGCAGGGGACGCGCACCTCCGTGCCGCTCAAGATGATTTTACCAGAGCCACGGAGCAGTATGTGAAAGACATACGGGTAAGGGAATTTTAATGGTTATATATACCAGTAGCCCCCGAGACTTGATGCAGTTACGTTAACTGATTCAAGGATCAATTAAAACGCAGGCTCTTACCGAGAAGAATGCCCAGCTGTCTCAGGAGCTGCAAGAATGCAAGGCCCAACTTGAGGCCGCACTTGCTGCCGCAGGAGGAGACGCAGAGACCCCTCCTGGTAACACATTTTTATTAATAAATATAAGCGTTGTGCGGCGTGCGCGCAAGTCTAATAGTGACATTGCAGGTGCCGCCGAACAAGAGCCGGATAGGCAAGAATTACTACGCCAGCTAAAGGCCGGCGAGAGGGTGCTGAATAAGGTGCAGCAAGAAAGGAACAAGCTCCAGGATGCCCACGCGCAGCTCGGAGAAGAGCTGAAAGGTGTTCGGGCCGAGCTGTCCGGCTCCGTTAAGGAGACTGAGCGGCTTCGTCGCGGCATCTATGGTAAGTGCTTGAGCGGACTCCTTTGAAAAGAAGAGTTCGGCGAGGAAGTCAATTGACAAATTATGTTTTGTAGGTATACTCACTGGTCTCCCCGCGAAGGAGATGCCCGTATCAACAGGTGATCAACTTCCCGAGCTGTTGCAGCTGCTCGAACGAGTTCGGCAGGCGATGAACGGCGTCGTCCAGGCTTTATGGCCAGCCCTCTCCCTACCCGAGGGCCTTGGGGAGCTTGCGGAGAAGCTTCAGGGAGTGCGGCAGCGCTTTCGTTTATGGAAGATTTCGGCCTGCCGCCAAGGTGCCAGGGAGGCGTGGGCCATGGTGAAGATGCATTACAAGAAGGCGGATCCCAACCACATGGCCGAAGTTGGACCGGTGGGGCCCGACGGGAAGGAGATCCCTATGAGTTTAGTATACAGCCAAGTGGAGGTGGCTGCTAAATTTTCCCAATGGGACTGTAAGTTAGACAGCATGTTAGACGGGATTGAGGAGGAATACAATCATTAATTTTGACGATGTATGTTTTCCTTTAAAGTGACATGTGAAATGCCTACTAGCCGGATTGTAGATCGTTTGTCTTTGCCGACCTTTTCGCTTCAACCTCGGGACCCTAGAGTCCGGAGTGTGTCCGAATACCTTTTTGGTTAAGAAACAACCAGGGTAAACATGGAGACCAGGCGTAGGGGCCATTAGTGCTTTATCAGACAAGTGCCCTGCTAGTTATGTTATATTACATGGTTAGTAAGAAACATCTTCCAGAGAGAATAGTTCCGTTAAGGGTTCCTTTCCCTAGGAGGCATGCCCTAAAGTGCATGTACGGACTGCGAAAAAAGCAGAAAAAACATCTGGGGGCGAATAAATGAGTAGGTAAAAAATCATCTTTTAGGTCACCGACCGAATATTCCCTTAAGAACGCTAGCTTTCGGCTTCACCCAGTCTGAGGTACACATCCGGCTGACCCGGCAGTAATAATCGCAGAGGTGCTCCCTTTACCTCCTAGCCGAACAATCGGGAACATAGGGGTAAGCACAGGAGCCAGGCAACCCAGCTTGGCCAAAACTTAAGTCATATCGATGCATATAATGGTGAGTAAAAGGTACATGTG
The DNA here is from genome assembly GCA_963921465.1 of Triticum timopheevii. Classification (NCBI taxonomy): domain Eukaryota; kingdom Viridiplantae; phylum Streptophyta; class Magnoliopsida; order Poales; family Poaceae; genus Triticum; species Triticum timopheevii. Next base: position 59,625,338 of record OY997264.1, on the reverse strand, counting down.
GAATCTTGACACATGTGCTGGGCATGAAACCCTTTTAATTTGAGCTTCTGTAAAAGAAGCCCCCCGGTATAAAGAGTGCGGATGGCACATCAAGTGTATGTGAACAGCCCCCCGGCTCTGTAAAAGTAGGCCCTTAGGGGCTTTTTAGTAAAAAAAGGTTATGAAGAGAGAAATAAAAGACAGCCGAAGTGTAAAAATTTGGACAGAGGAAGGGGTCGAACTCTTAGTCCGGTGCTAGGCATAGAATCTTCGGAGGCGGGCTGCGTTCCATGGGTTTGGCTCGAGTCGGTTATCCGACGCATTTCGTAGACGGTACGCTCCGCCGGTCAGGACTTGATCGATAATGAAGGGGCCCTCCCATTTGGGCTTGAGCTTGTCCTTTTTCTTGTCCGGCAGTCGTAGAACTAGTTCACCAACGTTGTAAGTCTTGGCCCGTACTTCTCTGCTTTGATATCTTCGGGCGTGCTGCTGATAGAATGCGGAACGAGCCTTGGCGACGTCGTGTTCTTCCTCCAATGTGTCCAAGCTGTCCTGCCGATCCAGCTCGGCTTCTCTTTCTTCGTACATGCGCACTCGAGGTGAGTCATGAATAATGTCGCAGGGCAAGACTGCCTCTGCGCCGTATACCATAAAGAATGGTGTGAATCCGGTAGTGCGGTTAGGCGTTGTCCGCAGCCCCCAGAGTACGGAGTCAAGCTCCTCGACCCAGTGCGTGTCAGATTTAGTAAGTGACCGCACTAGTCTGGGTTTAATGCCGCTCATTATTAGACCATTTGCTCGTTCCACTTGACCGTTGGTTTGAGGGTGATCGACTGAAGCGTAGTCGAGCTTGATGCCCATATTTTTGCACCATGACTTAACGTCGTCGGCTGTGAAGTTCGTGCCGTTGTCGGTGATGATGCCGTGGGGTACTCCGTAGTGGTGTACTACCCCGGATATAAAGTCTATCACTGGTCCGGACTCTGCCGTTTTGACCGGTTTGGCCTCTATCCATTTGGTGAATTTATCCACCATGACCAATAGGTATCTTTGCTTGTGGGTTCCCCCTTTAAGGGGTCCAACCATATCAAGCCCCCAGACCGCGAACGGCCAGGTAATGGGTATAGTTTTGAGGGCGGTGGGCGGCATGTGGCTCTGATTAGCAAAGAGCTGACAACCAACGCATCTCTGGACTAAGTCCTGGGCATCTGCCCGGGCCGTCGGCCAATAAAATCCTGTACGGAATGCCTTTCCTACAAGGGCCCGGGCTGCTGCGTGGTGTCCACCTAGTCCGGAATGAATTTCGACCACGAGGTTTCGCCCTTCCTCTTCGGAGATACACCTTTGAAGGACTCCGGTTGTACTTTTCTTATAAAGTTCTCCCTCATGGACCTTGTAGGCTTTCGATCGCCGGACTATGCAGCGGGCCTCGTTTTGGTCTTCGGGAAGTTCCTGCCTAAGCAAGTAGGCTAGGAATGGTTCTGTCCACGGCGCGATCACTGCCATTATGACGTGGGCTGAGGATGTTATGTCATCGGCTGAATCGCCGATTGGCGCGGTTTTTTCCGGTTTGTTACTTCCGGGCTCCTCTTCCCATAGTACGGATGGCTTGAAGAGCCGTTCCAGGAGGATATTTGGAGGGACAGCATCACGTTTCGCACCGATGCATGCCAGTACGTCGGTCGCTTGGTTATTATCTCGGGCTATGTGATGGAATTCGAGTCCTTCAAACCGAGCTGACATTTTTAGGACAGCGTTGCGATATGCTGCCATTTTTGGATCCTTGGCGTCAAAGTCTCCGTTTATTTGGGATATTGCAAGGTTTGAATCCCCACGCACCTCTAGGCGTTGAATGCCCATGGAGACTGCCATCCGGAGACCATGTAACAGGGCCTCGTATTCGGCTGCGTTGTTGGAGTCCGTGTACATTATTTGAAGTACATACTGGACTGTGTCCCCAGTTGGGGACGTCAAGACGACGCCAGCCCCCAGTCCGGCCAACATTTTAGAGCCGTCGAAATGCATAGTCCAATTGGAGTATGCGTCGTACTCTTTAGGGAGTTTGGCTTCGGTCCATTCCGCGACAAAGTCAGCCAAAACTTGTGACTTTATGGCTCGCCGAGGTTTATAACTTATATCGAATGGTAAGAGCTCAATGGCCCATTTTGCAATCCTGCCCGTTGCATCGCGGTTATTTATAATGTCATTGAGTGGTACTTCAGAGGCCACTGTTATCAAACACTCTTGAAAGTAGTGTCGGAGCTTCCGGGATGCCATGAACACCGCATATGCTATCTTCTGATAGTGTGGGTAACGGGACTTGCAGGCTGTTAACACAGTGGATACATAATACACTGGTTTTTGAAGAGGGAATTTGTGCCCTTCTATCTCTCGTTCGACGACGAGTACCGCGCTTACAACTTGATTCATTGCTGCGATGTATAACAACATTGGTTCGCCCAGATTGGGCGCAGCCAGGACCGGATTTGTTGCCAATATGGCCTTTATTTTTTCGAGTCCGGCAGTGGCAGCATCCGTCCACTCGAAGTGTTCGGTGCGCCTGAGGAGGCGATAGAGGGGCAACGCCTTTTCTCCTAGACGGGAGATAAAGCGGCTTAGAGCTGCCACGCATCCTGTTAATTTTTGTATTTGTTTGAGGTCTTTTGGAATGTCCAACTGTGACAGAGCTCGGATTTTAGCCGGGTTTGCTTCGATTCCTCTACCGGACACAATGAAGCCCAGCAGCATTCCGGCTAGTACGCCGAAAACACATTTTTCCGGATTCAGCTTGATGTCATATGCTCTGAGGTTGTCGAACGTGAGCCTCAAATCGTCTACTAGAGTTTCGACGTGTTTTGTTTTGACGACTACGTCGTCTACGTATGCCTCGACTGTTTTGCCGATCTGGGTAGCCAGACATGTTTGAATCATGCGTTGATATGTTGCGCCGGTGTTTTAAGTCCGAAGGGCATCGTGTTGAAGCAGAATGGTCCGTAAGGAGTGATGAATGCCGTGGCGGCTTGGTCTGCTTCCGCCATCTTGATTTGATGGTAGCCAGAGTATGCGTCGAGGAAGCACAATGAATCGTGCCCTGCGGTAGCATCGATAATTTGATCGATGCGGGGGAGAGGGAAGGGATCCTTTGGGCAAGCCTTATTGAGGTCTTTAAAATCGACACAGAGGCGCCAGGATTTGTCCTTCTTTGGTACCATTACCAGATTTGCTAGCCAATCCGGATGTTTGATATCTCTGATTAATCCGGCTTCCAATAGTTTGGCTAGCTCTTCTCCCATTGCCTGTCTTTTGGGTTCGGAAAATCGTCGAAGAGCCTGTTTAACTGGCTTAAATCCTTTTAGGATGTTTAGGCTGTGTTCTGCCAACCTGCGTGGGATTCCGGGCATATCCAAAGGATGCCAGGCGAAAATGTCCCAATTTTCTCGAAGGAATTCGCGCAGAGCGGCGTCTACATCAGGGTTCAATTGTGCCCCAATGGAGGCCGTCTTTGTTGGGTCCGTTGGATGGACCTGGAATTTTATTATTTCATCTGCTGGTTTGAAGGACATGGACTTGGATCTTTTATCGAGTATCACATCGTCCCTGTTCACTGTAGAGCGCAGCGCGGTGAGTTCTTCTGCTGCTAAGGCTTCGGATAGTGCCTCCAGGGCTAGTGCGGCTGTCTTGTTCTCGGTGCGGAGTGCTATGTCCGGATGACTAGCGAGAGTGATTATTCCGCCGGGCCTAGGCATTTTGAGCTTCATGTACCCGTAATGAGGTACTGCTTGAAAAATTGTGAATGCCTCTCGTCCTAATATAGCGTGATATCCGTTGTTGAACAGGGCCACTTGGAACGTGACTTCTTCGGATCTGTAATTGTCCGGCGAGCCGAACACCACATCAAGTGTGATTTTTCCGGTGCAGCGCGCTTCCCGGCTAGGGATTATTCCTCTGAAGGTTGTGCTGCTTCGCTCAATACGGCTCCAATCGATTTCCATTTTTTGCAGAGTTTCCTCGTAAATGAGGTTTCCATTTTCCGCTGCCGCCATCCATGAGGACTTTTGTCAGTCGAAAGTCGTCCACTATGGGACTAAGCACCAGTGCGGCTGGTGCTCTGGCTGTTCGGAACTTAGGCTCGTGGCTGGCGTTGAAGGTAATAGCTGTGTCACTCCATGGATTTGCTGTTGCTACTTGGAAGACTTCGGTGAGTCGACGGATTGTTCGTTTTCGCATATTGTTTGATGCGAAGGTCTCGAAGACTGTTGATACCGTACCGGTATTGTTGGAGTGGTTTCCCGGGGCTAGAAGCTCCTCGCCACTTTTGGCCACCTGCCGTAATATCCAACATGCACGAAGGCTATGTGTTGGGACGGCTCCCTCTGTACCATGAAGCTTACAGGGTCCATTGAGCCGTCCCTCCAGTACGGTTCCGTGCCCTTTATTGGGTTTTTGCTTTTTCGTTTTTGTATCTGGGGCCTGAGTGTGAGGCACCCTTTTGTTGCGGACTGGGGTTGGGGCCGGATTATCCCAAAATTGGTTTTCGGTTTTCCGGAAACTCTCCATCGCACAGTACTTTCGTACTATGGACGCCAGATCGGCAAAGCGTGTAATTTTACGACGATCGATGCCGTTCAATATTCCCTTGTCCGTGCCATTATTGCAGAAGATTGAGATTGTGTTTTCCTCTCGGCAGTTCTTTATCCTGTCCATAACCAGGAGGAATCTGGCCCAGTAGTGATGTACTGTTTCAGCGGGCTCTTGCAGTATTAGAGATAGATCGCATATGTCTGGGCGGCTGGGTGGACTAAAGTCCGGATCCCTGCCCATCTTGGGGCTTAAAGGCCGAGGAGTTTCCGAATTCGGAAGCTTGGGTTGCTGGACACGATCTAGCGGGTCCGGAGCGATGCATTGTTTTAAATTCAATGCTTGATCGAAGTCCGTCCCTCCATGGAAATCCGGCATGGAGGGTTCGGGAATCCGGACGTGACTAGTTTTCAATACGGGCAAAGAGTTGTCGTATTGCTCCTCTACCACTGCGACGTGGTGGCTGGCCCGGGGAGAGTTAATCTCTCTCAGATCGGTTTTAAGCCCAATCTGATTGTAGTCTGTAGCGACTCCCAGGGCGGCGATGCGATCCAAGAGCTCGTTAACAGACAAGAGCTCTATTGGATCCAACTGTTCGGCAGATTTTGAGCTGACGCGAAGATTGCTCCTGACGACTTGAGAAGTCATTGTCGAAGCGGTGGCCGGACAGGCGGTCATAAGAAAACCACCTAGTCGGATAGTTTGGCCGGCGGCCAAGGCCCCTTTGGCGAAAACACCGTCTTTGAAGACGGGTGGAGGCATCCTTCCTATCGGTGACGACACAGAGGAACTCTCAATGAAAGCACCAATGTCGTTGTCAAAACCGGCGGATCTCGGGTAGGGGGTCCCGAACTGTGCTTCGAGGCGGATGGTCACAGGAGACGAGGGACACGATGTTTTACCCAGGTTCGGGCCCTCTCGATGGAGGTAAAACCCTACGTCCTGCTTGATTAATATTAATGATATGGGTAGTACAAGAGTGGATCTACCATGAGATCAAGGAGGCTAAACCCTAAAGCTAGCCTATGGTATGATTGTTGTAATGTATGTTGTCCTACGGACTAAAGCCCTCCGGTTTATATAGACACCGGAGGAGGCTAGGGTTACACAGAGTCGGTTACAATGGTAGGAGATCTACATATCTGTATTGCCAAGCTTGCCTTCCACGCCAAGGAAAGTCCCATCCGGACACGGGACGGAGTCTTCAATCTTGTATCTTCGTAATCTTGGAGTCCGGCGGACGATGATAGTCCGGCTGTCTGGAGACCCCCTAGTCCAGGACTCCCTCAGTGTGTGTGTGTGTGTGTGTGTGTATCGATTTACCTCGCTCTTTCTCGGACAAAAATGATATATCACCATGTTTGAGACCAATTCCACCTATTCACATTGTATACTCTCTCACGCACATCGTCTATCTAGGTCACTCTGTCCAAGCCGTCTCACTATTTCAATCGCATGGCGACCCTATGTGATCGGCTGACCTTGCTTCCTCCCACGCACAAAATATATCTACACGTCTGTGACTGGATCATCTCTCAAGCTCTATCTTACAGCCCTCACCCTTACCAAAAGCTCAATCGGACAATATCTCTCCGGAGCATATATATTTCTTCAATGAATGTCGGACCACACTCACTTTGGGTCTCTATCTATATGTCTCTCGATTGACCTCACTTTCTCATACCGTATCTTCCACGCGTTGAAGATACTACCTCTCCATCCCTCGCAAAGCCGGAGCTATTTACATTGCGAGGGGCACTCCAACCTTGGATTAATTTGTGTGGGCATTTATTCCGGTCGGTTTAGATTATATTTTCGTAGCATTCGGCCCACAACTACTCCAAACGCTGTTGCAACCCACGCAACTCCCCTAGTTGATTTCCCTCTGGCTTGGTCATCGCTCTCTCGTACGTCCTTTCTCACCTTCAACGTCACACCATGGTATTATTGAAAAAACTATGTTGTTCTCTTTAATTATTATAAATAAGCTACAAAACTACACACCATAGTCCACTTGGAATGGAACAAATTTCGACCCACAAATTAAAGTGCTACAAACTACACACCAAGGGGCCCACATGTCATGAAACAAATTTGGACCCATATACAAAATAAAAAATAAAGGACGAGGATCGAACATGCGACCGGGCCTTCAAGCCGCACGTCAATAGGCAACATACGTAGAATAGCAATGTTTGTTGTACCCCCTTTGTTCACATAATGTTTTTATATTACCACAGCCTAATTAATGGATAACATGTAATATTATTTTTAGTACTATTCGCCTTCACTTACTGGTGGGTTCCATGTGTGCTCTCTCTCTCTCTCTCCTCCCCTTCTCCGTTTAGACGCACGGGCAAACAGGAAGAACTCACGGGCGATGTTGCCGTTGACCATATTTGGATGCGTTAACAACTCACAAGTCATGGCACCAGTTTCACGTACTAGCAGCACTAGTCAGTGTGTATGTGCAATGCACGTTAATTTGTAAGTCTATTAAGTGCATGCGGATATTAACTACTAGGATATTATTTGCGTGTTGTCATGTGATTAGCACTATTTTTGGCATGAAATTAACTGCACGCTAAACGTGTTGAGCGCTCGACATTGAAGCAGTCTAAGTCATTGGATGACAACGAATACATGTGGCTTGATGACGTTTTATATTTAATTTGATACGGCTCTAGCAGAACATTCAATCGATCAAACCTTACATTTCGGTCAGTTTGACTCCGACTTTAAATTATACGATGATCGATATAAAATAAACGGCAATGATAAACGTTCGGATTTTAAGCATGACAATCCGAACGTTTTTCGGGGAAAATTTAGATTACGCGGCGGCGGCGGGGGCGTCTCGCGGTGGGAAGCGGCTCCTCTGCCGTGCTCTGTGTGTCGTCGGGCCACTAGCCGACGGCGACGATGGCGTCTTGCGCCGTTGTTGGTGTACTCCTGGACGTTGGCTTAGCTTCAAGGAAGGCCAAAATGTTTTGGACTTCGGAGCGAGTCAGCTGGCGGGAGGAGGCGAATGGCGTTGGTGCAAGGAAGTGGTCGACGGCGGCCATCCATGCCGTTGAGGGGGGCACTGGCACCCGTGCGGGGACATGCGCTATAAACGTAAAGGTGGAGACGTTCGTGTGCATGGGCACCGGCATGGCGCACATGTCAGTGCACGCGCAGGCGCATGCGCTGGCAGGTGCACGGGCACCGGCACGGCCGTGCGCGTCAGTGCACGCGCAGGCGCATGCGCTGGCAGGTGCACGGGCGCATGAAAGTCGACGGGAACCTCGTGGAACCCCGTGGCATCAAGCTCGATGACAATGTGCGGCTCCCAGCCCATCAATGCCACAGGGATGGGCTCTGGCGCAGTCGGGGCGACGGGAGCCGGAACGGGAGCGGGGACAGGCGCGGCGTCTTCCCGCAAGGCCAGTTCAAGCTCGTCCCAAAGCGCCTTATGTTCTTGAGACTCCGGCTGGGTGTCTTCCTCATGAAACTGGAACACTAAGGGCAGAACATCATGATGCGGCATGGCATACGTTTAGGTCAAGCTAGTTGGAGGTAGACGACGGGAGAATCAGAGAGGAAGAGAGAGGATTGTAGCGATACCGGGTAGTGCGGGGTTGATTTTAAACTGCGGCGCCGGCGACATTAAAAGTGGGCGCAGTTGGGACTACGGTGGGCGGCAGAGCCTGGTCAAAGGGCTCGCCTCCCGGTGAGTCTTTATAACGGTCTGCTCGCACGCCTCCCTGACAGCCGGCGCAGCGGTCTGCTCGCACGCCTCCCTTCGACTCACACGCTTGCTGGGATGGCACCTGCCGATGAGAAGCGGGGACTCATGGCGGCATGTAAACGCCCACGGTTTCAATAGTGAAAGCGTTTGCCTTAACGTGACAGGTCTTTTCCCTCAAAAAAAAACGTGACAGGTCTTTGTTCCAAAATACCTTGGCTCTTCATTTGTGCAACTTGTCATAAGCAGCTTGTCTCGAATTGAAGAAAAAACTTACAAAGTAATATTTGTGCCATATCACGTGACCATGCTTAGTTTCAAGAATTTATGCTCCCTTTTGGATTTTCTGAAATTTAAGACCCAGGATTCGAAACAATATCATAACCTGCATCATGCAATAAATTTTCAAGCCGTACATCTGTCCTGTTGTATTTCTTAAGAAAGGATTTGGTCAAACATTTTGCTTAGTTAAACCTCCTTTCCAGTTTATAGGGCTCAATTCAAAAATCTCACAAACCAAGGTAGATGGTGAGTGGTGGAACAATCGTTATAGTTTGCAAAACCACTCAATTAATGCGCTTGTTCTCCTCAAAAATTATGTTTCCGAATGCATTAATTGCAATGCATGCATGCATAAAGTACATGCATTGGTCAATTTTCTCTTAATACTTGCATGTAATGATTTATTGCACCTTGAATCTGAACATGTGATGGGGAACAACCAAATTGAGACTTATAAAATGGGAAAACTAAAATTTTGAGATAAGCCCTATAAACCGGAAAAAGGATAATCCCTCCGTACCAGTGCATTGCCTGATATATTAACTCAAGTACTTGGCACGAACAAAAAAAGTACTAGGCACGAACAAACGGGCTCAATTCTGTGCTCATCCTGGTGTAGTAGTAGTAGTAGTACTAGGCAATGCAGTTGACGGGTAACATTGACGAGCGGTGACCGAGGGAATGGTGCTCGGCACGGTAGGTAACGTTGTCTAGTTACTAAAGCATCCCTCCGTTGTTCATCGGTAGTCATTATGGACCGTGGACATGAGGGGAATTTCCTAGGGCTGGAATTCTGGCCGCCAGATATTTCGACTTGAAACGCTGAGGCTCGACTGGTTGGGGTTGCCTAATATGCATACCACACACGCCACCGAAGGGTACAAGCCCGTTTTTTTAGGATCAACACAAGCCAAGGTCTGGCTGGTACGCCGTTGGGTCCTACCATTTGAGAATACGAAAGGAACCTTTTAAATTACCGAACGAATCTATGTGTATTACAATACCCGTATTTTCCTTGCAAATACTAATCTCAACGTGGTAATTGATTTATGACGACTCATTGAATTAGAGTGAATTTGTGATATAGTGATCTCAACGTGGATTTCACATTTCATGGTGTCCCAAGTTTTCCAATGCAAATTCAAATTTAAAAGATGAACAATATGGAGGTGAGAAAACCTTGTATGTATCAAGCATATGACCACACACACACACACACGCACACACACACAGACAGACACACACGCACGAACACAACAACAATCCAATAAGTATAGTGCATCTATTTTTCCAACCCATGCACGTATGACACGAGTTCAAAAATACTCCTTCTATTCCTAAATATTAGTCTTTTAGAGAGTTCAACCAGTGACGACATACTGAGCAAAATGAGTGAATCTAGACTCTAAAATATGTCTATATACATCCGTATGTGCCAGTCCATTTGAAGCCTCTAAAAAGTCTAATATTTAGGAACAAAGGGAGTAAAATGTAAGACATCCATGGTCCTCAGTTCAATATTTAAAATGAACATGAAACTGAAACATGAATATTAAGTCTAATCATTGTTGAGGAAATTGTTAACTGGTAACTGCTCGGTTGGCTAGCGAGTAGTGGATTAATAGGCTAATCGGCAAGTTAATCGGCCATTTAATCAATTAATCGGACGATTTATTGGTTTATCGGCTACTCGGTGACCCTAGGAGTAGGGGTTAATCGGCAAGTTAACTGGTTAATCGGACGAATTCTTGAACAGGGAGTCTAATACTACAGTACATGCAAATGTTGTGTTTAGGCGGAGCTATGATTGTCGGGGGTCAACCCCTCGACCTTAGATAAAAATGTGGAGCTCTGTTTAGGGTTGTTTAGATTATATTTGTTTCCACCCTCCCAACCACCGATTGGTTGTGCACCGCCCACCCCTCCTCCGCGGGAGAATATCATCTGCCCCCATACCTTACATGCTATATGCCGATACGAGTTGCTTGGAGCTTGTAGATCTGAGATATAGCAGCTCACATGATGTGTCTTAAATTTTTTGCAGAAAACCTTGATGAGTTTGAGTATTGCACACAATTTGTACAAAAACTACTTAGATGCCCTTTGATCCCATATCCAACGACCTCGAAGCTCGTATCACCATAGCATCTAAGATGAAGGAGGACATCATATTCTCCTGTTTGTAAGAATATCATGTGCCACCACACCGATGCTTTGGTGATACAAGCTCTTCGGAGGCGTTGGATTTGTGACCCAACACCTCCTCGGTGGTTCGAATGGTTTTTTGCATAAAAGCCCCAAAAGAGTTCGGCCACTGCTTACAAGCACAAAGACTGCTCAGATGCCATTGGATCTCAAATCAAACAACCTCCAAGATTGTATCACCGTAGCATCCAAGCTGCGATAGCACCTTATGTTTTCTCGCACGGGAGAGTATGAGGTGCTGCCGCACCGTAGATTCTATGGTGATACGAGTTCACTGAGATCTAACGGCCCACAGTAGGGGGTTTGAATGTTTTTTCAATATACGGCTGATAGAGGTTGGGAAATGCACAGAAAGTACAAGTACTATGCATGTGCCATCTGATCACTGATCATACGACCTAGATGCGCATATCACCGTAGCGGGTAATTAAGCTACGGGGAGCACCTAATATAGCACCAGGGAGCCGTTGGATCGAAGATGCAGCGGCACACACAAGGCTTGAATGTTTTATTTGCAAAAAAAACTTTGGAGAGTTTGGAAATTACGCATAATTACAAAGACTACTCCCAAGCCATTGGATCTCACTTCCAACGGTGTAAAAACTCGTATCACCATAGTATCTAAGCTGCGGGGTGGATGTGATATTGTATGCCGCTGTCATTTTTTTTCATAAACTTGCAAAATACGTGTAACTCGTGCCATTACTTGTCTAACTGCGCAAAGTGTTTGTTCAAAAAAAACCATCCTACACTGAAATATCGGAACAACACACGGGGGTCCCAATTGTAATTAATCAAATTTGGACCTAAAACTAACAAATCTGAAAGACGAGATTCAAACTGGCAACCTGGACTACAAAGCATAAGTCGATAGGCTGAAAAAACGAATGGTTGTTGGCTTTGTCCTATAATTTGATTTTATACAGTACTTGCATTGAGTAGAGTAGAGGGTGTGCCTCGTCAACACGTGCATGACCGTTGTCTCAATTACAGGTGGTCCCAGGTCTGCGATCTCAATCTCTCTTCTCTCCATCGTCTAACCTTTGCATGGGCACACACGAAGAGCGGCGCTAGCTTGCCGTGGTGTTATTACAACTAAAAAAAAGCTTGGAAAATAGAAGAATCGCTTAGAACAAGAGACATTGCGGCTGGTCGACACGGAGCTAACCGTGCCATGTTTGCATGATGAAGTTGTGTGGCTAGTGGGGTGTTTTCGACCGGCTGGCTGGGTCCCGAGGTCGAACCATAGGTACTACGTCTGATACAGAATATTTTTACAGGCACATTTTTCCTCTGTGCCGAGACGTGGCACACCCTAGCCCGCGGTTTCGGGGTCCTCCCGGGTGGTGCAAGCATACATTCTTCCTGACGTGGGACGCCTACCGCGCGTTTTCTGGGTCCTCCTCGGTCGTAGCGCCGAAGCAAGTAAATGAGTCGTCAAATCACGGAAGACCACCTTTCCCGCCGAGTACATCAGTGAAGCACGGTGGCTAGCTAGTTGGGCTAGTTCGACCGATTAGCTATGCCGCTGCCACATTTGTTTTTTCACCCCTTTTTTTATCTACTTGCCGGCAGGTAAATTTAAATATCCACCGCAGCATTGCTCTGGTGTTTGGGTGCGGCAGAATTTTAAATTTTTTGATTGATGGGAGTATGCGCGGCATGATTTTTAATTTTTTGATTGACGGGAGCAGGCGCGGTAGCTATTAGTCACGATGACTCCGTCTGTAAAAACCCACTGCACCCTGATGTGAGAAGCCGTCGACTGGTGTCTTACCGTGGTGAAAACCAAAAGATTCCCCACTCCTCGGCTGGCTCCCTCCGCCTTCCCATAGATTGCATTTCCTTTCAGCCATTTCGCCCCCTTTGCTTCCTCTCCCCATTGCTTCTACCTAGTGCCATGGCGGCAAAGAAGATCGCGGAGTCCGAGGTGAGGCGCCTGACACAGGAGCTCCATGCCAAGGATGCGGAGCTCAGGGCCAAGGATGTGGAGCTCCTTGAGCTCAAGGAGGAGAGTAGTGCCATGCTCCTCCGTTATGTGCGGGAGTTCACGGAGCTTCAAAAGCGGCAGGCGTCCACCACAAAGATGCTCGAGGCATCGGCGGCGTTGCTACAGAAAGCGGGAGATACGATAGGCCGTCAGGGGAGCCAGCTGGAGCGCGAGCGGGCCGATCGTGACGAGGTCCAGGATCGTCTCAGCCACTTGGTGAACCAAGTTTCCACACACGTGTTGCGGCTGCCCGATGCCTACCGTCGTGCCAGCGCGACGATGCCGGCCATCGGGCTAAACCCGTTCGACCACCCGGTCGACTTCAACGAGCTGCGGCTTCCTGACCTGGTCTCCTTCTTCACCTATATCTCCGAGGAGCTGAGCCATCTCTGAGCGATGGTGGTGGCTGAGCTGGACAAGGAGGGGTTGCGTGCTGCCGTTGCCGTTGTCGGGCGAATCCTTTCAGGGCTCCGTCACCGGAATCCATTCGTGCCATTGGACGCCGTCTTTGACGAGCTAGCTCCCGTCGACCGGGAGCGGGCTCTGCGGGCGGTTGCACCCTGCATCACCAACGTCGTGCGCATCGAGAAGCAGAGGGACTACGGTGGTGTTTAGGCGCCCTCTGCATGGTCATGTCCATGTCTCGGTGCAACATGACCGTTGGCTCAAACTCAGACGGTGGAGATCCGTCACTGTAGCACAAAGGGTGTGGGTGTGTTTGGTTGCATTCTCATCTCAATATAGTTGTTACCTCTTCGTGTATTTTGTCAACCTACTAGTGTGGACTCATGCACCCTTCATGCACTCTGCCAAACACCCAAAAGTGGGTCGAGAAGGGAACCTTTGCTCCCATCCCGTGCACCCTTCATACACCTTGTCTAACACTATAGGATGTGCTTCATATGGTTCATGTTTCGTGGAGTACTGTAGCACCGTACTCTCCGTGCGCTGTGGACCTAGTTCTGTTCACATTGATCTCACCGTTCATTCTCGACCGGACAGTCGAAAAAGTGGTACTATGTTACATATAGGAGTAGTTGACATGCGCACAACACAGCAACAAGATTGTGTAGTACTGACGTATGAACCACTGCACATGCCTAGTAGTAGGAGCACTGTGTATGTTCATGTGGCTGTCGTGTTTCGCACTCCTCCGTCATAAGAGTGGAAAGGCTTCCTGTAATCATTTTTTCTTCATAATGAAAAATAGTGGACACGTTATACCGTGTGGATCCTCCTCCATCCATGCACTAAATTACTCACTTTCGTCGATGTGTGGGACAGCCAGCACCTGGGTCTACCAGCCATGCACTAAATTACTCCGTAGTAGAGTGACGGTAGACTACCCCGATCGAACCGCCGCATAAATGCCCAATGAGCCGTCAAATCACAAAGCCCCCTCCTTTCTAGCAGTAAGTTGGACGGACGAAGCAACCATCATTTCACTCTTCTCTCTCAGCTCCCTCTATTGAAGAAAACCCCCACTCGCTTCGCTGCTCCCTCATCTCGTTCCTCCTTTTACTCTTCTCTCTCAGCTTCCTCTCTTGGATGGAGCCGGAGCACCAGCCTATGTGATGTCTATGGCTCTGGCCAAAACCGTCGAGGCTCATGGTACGAAGAAGCGCAAGCACCCCGCCGAGACTACCGCAGACAAGCTCAAAGACATCGCCTTGTCCAAGCCCGCCTCTCCGGGATCCCTCATTAAGCAAGTCTGGGTAATGTCTCCTGTTGATGATCTTTTTCCCGATCTTGATCGTGTTTTTTCATCTAACACGCAGTACTAGTACTGCTAGTACAACTTTCTGGGTGATCTTGCATGTGATTTTAGTGTGCCAGATGACGGTTCTAAATTCCTCTTTTGACCAAAACATGCGAGAGGTTGACACTGATTTCTTATAGATTACTTTCAACTACTCCCTCTGTCCCAAATTTCTTGTCTTAAATTTTTCTAGATACGGATGTATCTAATACTAAAATGTGACTTGATACATCTGTATCTAGACAAATCTAAGACAAGAATTTTGGGACGGAGGGAGTACTTTATGAACATCCATGCTACCTTTTAAGAGGATATATTTGCCTCAATAACTTGTGTTATGGATATTGCATGTAATCCCTCTACTCTCATACCTTTGAAGACATGTTCTAGTGTCTTTGTTCACTCATTTCTGTGCGTATATGTAGTCATATATGGAGTATAATATCGAAAATCATCTTATATTTCTGAACGGAGGTAGTAATGAAATATGGTTTCTGTTTGAATTAGAACCAGGTCCGCGGTGGAGATGAAGTTCTCAAAGTCATGTCGTGTGAAGTAGAAGACCTGATGATGAGTTCTACTGCTGAACTATCCAGCTGTTTGTCCTTGTCACCACGTGTCCTGAACTAGTGTTTTCCTGTAGCATTGTTGTCAGGCGTGTTCTCGAGGCTGTACTTGACTACAACAATTTCCTGGCTGTGCCTTCGATTACGAAGGGTGTGGTTCTTGTTAAGCTTCCCAACAAATCTGATGCTGCGTGTCTTCATCATCATGTTTATGAGTGGAAAGACGACTCTGTTAGGTTCTCCAAGGTTGACAAGATGGTGATGGTGCATGTAGACATCTCACACGAAGTCCATGGCCTAGTCAGTTATGCGGGGTTCATCCCGTAGGTCGGTGGGAAGAAATAGTGTGCAGAGTTTAGTTAGTGCAACTTTGCTTGTCTGTAGTAAGTATTATTGTTCAGTACTTGATTTGTGTTTGTGAACCCTGTATTCTTTATTAGTACTGCCGCTTTTGGTGTGTGGTCAGTCCCGAGAATGGTCTATGGTAATGTCTGTCCACTCAATTCAGTTTGTACATTTTGAAGTATCTAGATCATATTTGTTGTGAGGACGGTTTATCAATTATGGTTACACTCCAATATCTATATGCATTGTAGGGTTTATTGCACCCACCAGGATTTCCAGTCCCATGGATGTTCGGTCCATACGATTTGTCACGACCTTTGGACTGTCCTGGTTGTGGGAGTAGGCAGGGCCCCTGCATGCCACGCGTAGTTGGACGATCAATCTTCTGTTTAGTACTTCAACATAGTGATTTCCTGGTAAGGATTCACTCATGTCACATCAAGTAAATCTTATTGATTTACTGTCTAAATCTTATTGATTTAATGTCATGTTTTCTTTCTTTTCCTGCAATTTTATGATGCAGGTTTTGCCATGTGACATTCATCACAGAATAAACCGTTTGGTTTGCTCTACGATGGCTATTTTTGCAGATTTCACTTCTTATGTCGTGTTAGTAACGAAGGAACTGTCCATCACTTATATTACTGGAAAAAATTGGATCAATCTGTTGTCTGAGTACAAGCTGAATCCCTATGATGAACTGCAGTTTAGTTTAACAAAAACGACACAATTAGTCCTTCTCGCGTTTAAAAGAATTGAAGAAAAAAACTGGATCAGGGTCACGGATCCTAGTCAAGTTAGAAAGCTGATCATAGTAGACTAGAGACGATCGCCGCTGTCTCGCACAGATCGAGCACCTGCAGTTGCTCTAGCACTGACAGTGGCAGCAGCTCAGTATGATCCAGCTGAGGATTGGGCACCGACCGCGTCAGCGGATCAGTCTGATCTACCGGAGGATCGGGCATCTCCGGCATCAGCAGCGGCTTCGGCACCTGCACCAACACTTGCACTTGCATTTGGTCTGGCCCGTGCAGTTGCACCGGCAACAGACTGGGCTGCAGTTTGCACTTCATATACCAAAGTCCTTTCAAAAACCGACATGTCCAGCTTCTTGGTAAGCATTGGCCGCCCAAGTGCTTCATTCTTTTTTCTTTGCATGTTGTTTCACATGATTCACTGTGTTGATCTAACTGTTTGGGTACGTCTTCTTGTTTTCAAATAGAGAATTCCTAGAGCAACGAGGGAGTTGTTCAACAATCCGGGCGACCGCGGCCAAGTTTCTCTTACCATGCGCAGCATTGGTGTGAATGAACCTGCTCAATATACCGTAAGTACAAAGGATGGTCGCATGATGATTGATGCTAAAGGATGGTCAATGTTCAAATCTAAATCATATCTTGCGGTAGGGGATGATGTCAAAATCGAACTTTCTCGGCAAGGAGAGCTGGTCCAAATCAACTTTGAAATTCTTCAATAGCAACACGCAACTGCCGAACTGATCTATCCTTCGAGAGACTTTTATGTAATAATTTGGCATGGTGAAACAAGTGTCCTGTGTGTATAAGTAGTACGACAGTATTATTTATCACATGGTATATCATTGATAGAATTGCAGCTCTGGTTGCTGGTTAGGAACTGTCGTTCGATTTCATTCCAACAACTGACATGCTTTATTCAATTTTTTGTATTCGCCTTGCGATAGCATCTAAAACCAGCGCAGTATCGATCGCTTGCAATATGAAAAGCGCTGAGGTAGAACACATGGGCCCCCAAACATGGAGGGTCGGCCTGCGGCCCAAATTTCAGAAGCGTGAGCCTATCTGAGTATTATATTCTCAGCTGAACCCCCATAATGCCTGTGCATTGCAGAGGGATTATATTTCTCGGCAAGGTGAGCCTGTGATATAAAAGATTTGTATATTTCTTATAGAGGGAGTATCTCTCTGTCAAAATATATATTTATGTGCAACTAGTTACTCCCATCTTTCTACTTCCTTTCGCTGATATGTGGGGCAACCGGCAACGGGGTCCACGTGCCATATGCACAACTTAGAGTGCACAACTTCACGGTAGACACACCCCGGTCGTAGCGCCGTAGTAATCCCCAATGAGCTGTCAAATCAAACCCCCCCCCCTTTCCAGCTTAAGCAGTAAGCTGGACGGACGAAGCGGCAATATTTCACTGGGCCTGAATCCCATTCTCCCTCGTCTGCTTGTTCAGAGAAAACCCCCACTCGGCGAATGCATGGGGTTTTCTCATGGAGAACCAGGTACGAATTCTTCATCCATCACTGATAAATCCAAGTCCCTTGGTCGCAGGTAATCCTAGGATGGCAGCTGCCGCCGTTGATGCATTTTTCTTCGTACTGAATCTAATGTGTTTCAATTGCAGTGCCCAAAGTGCGAGTACCCTACAGATTTTTGCACCTTCGGCGAGACGCCAAACTTGTTCCTTCTCATCCTACCACAACATTTTGAAATGCGCACAGTTTGTTCCTAGAATCCTCTTCTCCATCCGGGAGGGTGGTTTTTTTCTGAACATGTTGTGTTCTCATATTATTTGTCCTGCAGTGTATTATTTGCTCTGCCAGAACACATGTACTCAAGATGCTCGGCCTTGCCATAACCGAATACACTGGCTTAAGTCACAGTGAAGACAATCCATGTATATTACTTACTAGTTGGGTTCATGAACCAAGAAGATCGCTACTTTTTTAATGGACGAACTTGGATAAACTTTGTCAAGTGTTACAGACTGAAAGTTGGCGCACGAATGTTGATGGAAATAGCAGAACCTGGTCTCATCTTCACTGCGATCTTCCACCCCGACGTCGTTCCAATTGTTTATCTATGTTAGTTTTATATCTGGCTCTTGCTTGTTGCCTCGATTACTTATTAATCCACCTATTCTATCTAACTAATCACAATTTAACATTAGAAGTAGCAACGACTCTCTCACGAAGATGATACTTCTAACTAATATTTTCTTATAATTGGTGGCACGTGTAGGTTTTTTCAGAGTTAAGCAGGCTGCTCGTTTGTTATTCTGTAGTAACTCAGCTGTTACTGATGCCAGTGAAGTTGACTGGGACGACATCCACATGTTTCTACACTTTATTGATCGTCTTGAGGTCCTTGCAGGGCGTTTCAATGGTGGAAGGCCACATGGGATATGTGTGCCACTGCTGCACTCGTTGCACAGGTCCAACTGTGTCGAGAAACTTATGGTACGAGTTGTTTTCTGTTATATATGTTGTTCATAAACAATTGCTTATACATAGTTTTACAGCTGTGATCTTCTCGAAACAGGAACTGCCGAGTTCTATTGTTCCTATACAGATGCCTGACCATGGTCGGATCAGACTGGCGCTTGGTCACAACATGATGTTTATGTCGACCTACTCAATTCCCCTTGGAGGCGAAAAGATACTTATTCGTGGGTGGTCTCAGATAACGAAGGCCCGTCCATCTTGGAGAATAGGACAGAAGATTATGTTCATGCCTTTCCATGGCTCTAAAGCGAATATCCTGTTTATTGACCACGTTGCAAGATGAAGCCGCTTTCAGAAGGTTGTGGATGCGCGGTGTGGCGCCTAGGCCTTGTCTGGGGCATGGTGGCCTCACCCTTGGTTAACTGTAGCCTGTAGGCAAAGTAGCACTGTTCGAGGCGTGCTTTGTACGGTTGAACCTGTATAAGTACTCATACTGCTTTCAGCTTTGGTTCTTAAGTGCCCCTGCTGGTTTCAGTTAAGGTTGTTAAGTACTCCTGCTGCTTTTACAGTCTATCGTGTTTTTTCAGTCCTGTCTTCCTCCAGTCGCCAAAACCAAACCAGCGCCGGCGGGGCCGCCTGCTTCCGCCTCCCACGGCTGGCTGCGCCTCAGCGCACGCATCACCGCCCCATCGTCTCCTAAAACATTAACGCCGACGTCCTCCGCGCGCTTTGGTGCACTCGCCGCGGCGCCGCCCTCTCGCATTGTCCACATGGTCAACAAACAACAGTAATCGGCAGAAGTACGTGGAGAGGATGACAGTAGGGGCCCACCACGTCAGCGTATGGAAAAATTAAATGCTTTCTCTTAGTGTTTTCCTGACATCTGGGACCCACGACATTGTGAGCGTATATAGTCAATAGACAAGAGAACAGCACAAGATCGGCTGACACCTGGGACGTAGCTACTGGAGTGGTATTTTTTTTGTTTGGTATTGTTGAGACGGAGCAGGGTTTGAACTGGGCTATGGCCCGTCTAGCCCAGGCTTATATTTTATGTTCATCATGTGACCAGCCCAGCTATTTTTTCTTTGTGCAAATGAGCCCAGTTTATTTTTTCTGAAGAATACCCAATCCAGGCCTATTTATTTTTCTACGCCTTGAAAGTAATATGAAATGGGTTGTAAATATAAAAATAGATGACAAATTGGCAATTACTTTATAATTTCTGATTTTTTTCACATTTTCAGATACCTATTTCACTGGGCATTAACCTAATTCAAATATATCTTCAAAGTACTTTAAATCTGGCTTGAGATTTCGGTATTAAAAATAGTTTGGAACCCACAAAAATATGCGAAATTGGCCCTGGCCAACCAAAAAAATGACTGCAATAAATTGCATAAGAAGTTGCCATGAGCTATATATAAATTATTAAAAAAATAGGGAGTGGTCTGACTTGTGGGCCTGTTTAGTTGACGCGTAGGCAAGATTTTTTTAGTTATTATATACTACGTCAACAAACGATTCTAGCAGACGTAAACGTTGGATGTCAATCCAACGGCCGTCGTGTTTCTTCAATCTTTGATCTTCTTGCTCCAGCCGCCAAAGTAGCGCCGGCGGGACCGCCTGCTCCCGCCTCCCGTGGCCGGCTGTGCTGCCGCGCAGGCCTCAACACCCCCTACTGCTTCCACCGCTGGCCAGGGCATCCCTCTACTGTGACACTCCAAAAATTTTAATTTGGTTTTTATCAAACTCTTTATTTGAATTGAAGGAGGCTATTTAAAATCTTTCTAAAAAGACCCACCTTCTCAAAAAAAATCTCCTATGACAAATATTCTATTTTGTGTCTTCCTCAACCTTGGTGTTTGATATTGAAGACTTTTCTTTTGATGTTAAATCATCACAATTAATTTTTGGAAATTATTTTTACTATCAATAAATCCTATGGGTTTTTGGTATTATTCCTTTTATTGCAACCATCCATTTTTACCATGCTTCATGTTAAAATTTCTCCCAAAACCCCTCCCTCCACTTTGGGCGAAGTCAAATATTCAATTCCAACAAGCTCAACCCATTTTTTATTTTTATTCCATTTATTTTATCCCCAAAACCATTTTTGCCTTTATTTTTGAACCTAGGTGGTTTACAAAGGAAGTACCAAATCTCCTTTGAATCTTGATCCCAAACAAACTCCCCTGACTAGTCCTTAGCACCCCCAAACTAGATCCATCAAGATCCACTCTTCCACAGTTCAAAATTTTCAAGTTCCACTCACTGCAAGTTTGGACCAGATTTGTCAAATTTGGTGAAATTCAATATTTTTCTTCTCCAAAAATTCCTTGAAAAATCAGGCAGCCCCTAGATGCATTGAGAGATCACCTCATCAAAGATCAGCTCCAGATAAATTTCCCACATGCCAAAAGCATTTCATCGAGCACCTGGCATGCACTATTGCTGTTCAGTTTCAGAAAATTCAGAGTTTCAGTGTCTGAAGTTCAGTCGACAGTGTCGTTCATCAGAACCCATCGACAATCTCGCCAGTGGCCTGCTTGGATCGATGCTCACTGCTCCCCCTTCTTATCCAGTGCGCCGCAAGGTTGCTTGGCCGGGCGCGGGCGTCGGTGGCAACGTGGCTCGCCAGCTCCAGCGTCTTCTGCGGTGGCAGAGCCACCCGTGGCGACCAACAGTGGCCGACCCTGCTTTCGGCGCCGACCAGCGCCGCCCGAGCCACCCGAGGCCTCCGCGTGGCCACACCCTCCTCTGTGCACGCTGCGGCACCGTCACCGTGGCCTGGTGAGCACAGGGCGCGCTCTCTGCCACCGGCGGGCCCGCGAAGCACCGTTGCATCGAAACCGCGGAGCAGGCCAAATCCAACCGAGGTTAGCTTTTGATTGTAACCAAAGGACCATCACGTTGATGCCCAGCCACCTAAACCATCCGTCCGGCCACTGCCTCGCCGTAATCGCTGCTGGAGTTATCCCGTTCACGGCTACCGCCTCGGGCCGGCTATAAATAGCCACCCCGAGCTCGCCTTCGACCAGCACCACTCACTCCACCTCGCCAGAACTGCGCTCAACCCCTAGGAGGACCCCGAGGAGGCCTTCTCCTCCGTCTCCAGCCGCCCCGATCCGCTATGGTCTCTGGCACGATCCGCTCCGGTGAGGGCACCCCCACGTCCCAAGCCCTGCCCGTAGCCTCCTAGGGCACTCAATCACCTAACCCACGCCTCAATTTGGCACTTGCATCCTTCCCCGACGAAATCCACCATCACCCGAGCCGCCGTCAGCCGGAGTGAGGGCCGCCGTCGACGTGGTGCTCGCCGACGACCAGCTCCACCGCCCATAGACGCGGGAAAACACACTGATTCCGTAGGTAACCTCCGCTCCTCCGGACTCGTCGTGGATCATCGCCGGCGACCACCGCAAGCTTCAGGCGCCGGGGCGCTCTGTTTTCTCTCTCAAATATTCAAACCTGACGGGTGGGACCACCTCGTCAGTGTTTTCTTCTTTTTAAACCATTTTTTGAAAATGCCTTCGGGCAGATACGCTTTCCAACTGAAACATTGTTCTGTCCTTTTCTGTTCTACCCCCTGGGAACTTTCTGTTTCATTACAAACAAGTCCCTAGACTAAAACTCTAATAACTTTTAAACAGAATTTGATTTTTGATTGATTCTTTTTCTGCCATCTTTATTATTCTGTCTAGTTTTGTTATCATATTTATTTGAAAAATATTTGGAGCACTTTTTGTGCACACACGGTATTTATGATAGTACGTATTTTCTTTATACCATAGATACCAGAGGAGGTGACGGAACCGCGAACTTCACCGAGCTAGACTCCGACTACTCGAACCAGGCAAGCATGTTTGAATCATTGATATGATGAGTGTTTTGCATGTTTGCTTAAGTAGTTACTTCATGGCATGTCTATATGAACATCCGTAAATGTTATGTTGCATGCAAAGCTATTGCGAGTAAGCTTCGAAACTCGATGTGTTATTCGATGTGAGTTTACATGATCATGTGGTGACATGATAGGTGGTGAGATGGTATTGTTGTAGCATGCCAGTCTTATGCCAAACCAATTAACTCCAGTGTCAACGTGAGTCAAGTCACGTTACCATCCGTTCCTTTTCTCTTGCTACCACATGTTTTCTACAAAGAATATGGTTTAGCAAGTTGCAAACGTCTTTCCTGGTACACACCAAAAAGAGGGACCGGGATGAGGGTTCCATGGCCCTGGATTAAAGCCCGTCATCTGGTCCGGGAGCATGGGTGTTTCCGGTAGGGACCGAGAGGGGGGCACCCCTTAGAGCACGCGAGATAAATTTAATCCCATGCTATTCGAGGTTGTGACCTCCCTGTCTTAGAATTTTTCTTGAACGTTGCCTAGGGTGATTCCTGGCAGCGGAATGTGGAATTGGGTGTGTACTGGTTAGATGTGTTTCTTCTAAAATACCGTAAACGGAACTAGTCCCTTGTGACTACTGAAATCCGTTGGCTGTGGTTAAATAGTACCAACTCTGCAGAGTCAAACTCATTCAAGTAACCATATCTATGGTCAAGGTCTATGTTCAACTTGTCTTTATCAGACTCAGTGTTAGTCTCCTTGACAATCTCCGGTGAACAAACATGAGTGGTAAATCCGGCTTAATGATTACTCCCGTTTATTATTATGAACTGAGCATTTTCCTTGGAATGGACTATCTTCTTGAATACGACAATGAAATATAAGCCCTTTATGTGATGTCGCTCGGACGTCTGACTGTGGCATTTATGTTATTTACTTTTGATATAAGCCCTTTATGTGATGTCGCTCAGACGTCCGACTGTGGCACTCTTGTTATTTACTTTCTATATAAGCCCTTTATGTGATGTCGCTCAGACGTCCGACTGTGGCACTCTTGTTGTTTACTTTCGATATAGCCCTTTATGTGATGTCGCTCAGATGTCCGACTGTTGCACTCTTGTTATTTACTTTCGATATAAGCCCTTTACGTGATGTCGTTCAGATGTCCGACTGTGGCACGCACTGTCATTTACTTTTCAATATAAGCCCTTTATGTGGTGTCGCTTACACGCCCGACTGCGGCCTGTTAATTTATTTGTTCACCTTTCGAGGCATCGCTTCAGACACCCGATCGGTTTTCATTTATTTTGTTGGGATTTCGGGAGGGCTACCGCCTGACTTCCTTTTTATTTAACATGTCGTGAAAGTTTATTATTGGAGTGTTCATTGCTAACTGCTCCTGATGCATCATTCTTGCATTTGTTATATCTTATGTCCGAACTGTCTTGCGAGTACATTCAAAGTACTCACCTGGCTTGTTGATTTGGCCAGATGTTGACGTAGGCGATCTTATGGATGAAGAGTTTGATAGCGAGTCTGACGCCTAGAGGAGTCCTAGTCAGTCCCATGCGAATCCTGGAAATTTTGTCACTTGTATCATATATGCTTCCGCTACCCGAATAAAATCATCGAGCCTCACTGCGACGCTCGATGAGCTGCAAGAGTACACTACTAGGAAAAAGGCTACTAGCAGCGCGGGTAAAATGGCTACTAGCAGCGCGGGTACCCGCGCTACTAGTATCGCGCTACAGCTAATAGTTAGTAGTAGCGCGGCTGGAACCCACGCTACTACTAACATTTTAGTAGTAGCGCGGGCGCAACCCGCGCTACTAGTAAAGAAATAGTAGTAGCGCTGCACTTTTTTTCCCACGCTACTACTAAAAAGTTAGTAGTAGCGTGGATGCAAACCCACGCTACTACTAACGAAGTAGTAGTAAGGCGTTTGGTGTTTTCCCACGCTACTACTAACTAATTAGGAATTAAAAAAAATTAAATCCACCAATTCCATTCTATACATACAATTCCAACTAAAACAAACACATATTTGCAATGAACCAGCAACATTATACATCATTACTAATCCAAGATTTATAATTAACCAGCAGCGTTAGAGCACATCCTGTAAGAGCATACATATTGTCATGGCTTTTCATGCCTTCAATTAAAACACCTACACTTCTTGCCAAGTCACTTACTCCCAGCTAGTGCAAACACAGTTACAAGCAAACCAAAATGCATAAAAACACCAAACAGTGGCATCCTATCTCTCCATAAAAACAGCAATCAGCGCTACCTCCAATCCTCGGCTCACCGGGCCGACCTCCAGCATCTGCAGCTATGTGCTCTTCAGCTCGTAGTGCCTCCACGCCTTGGTCCAACATCTCCTTGCCACCTTCCTGAGTGCCTGCCAAATTTGTCAAAACTATGCATATTGAGATCATAGATATTCAGGAAATTGGGAGCAAATAGGAACATACATGACATAGGCATTACTATTGGAGAAGAGTTGGTAAACTACTTATACAAGAAATGGACAGGAAGAAGCAGAATGGCCAATATTCACATTCGTATAATTTTGACCTGAATAAAATTTCAGCTTATCGGTAGACAAGGAATAGTTTCAGCTAACAAAGGAAAATGAGAACAAAGAGAAATCAGTAATTGTGAGACAAGAAATAACTTCTGTTGTAACCCGTGCATGGTATTCTATCCCAAGCTAAACTACCTAGTATCTGTCGTAGTCATGGTGAACTCGCTTTCATTTTCAGAAAATCCTGTATTCTATCCCAAGTGCAGCAACAACTTTTGTGATATGAGAAATGCTAGCTAGTATAAAAATCATTAGGTAAAATATAAAAAGTTAACTTGTGTGGCCACAAGTTTGCAGCTATTCAAGCAATTCAGATCATTAGTAATTAACCTGGCCGAGGATACTCGTAACATATATAACATAGTAGGCTCACGCAATTGTTAGCTTCATTCTGTAAATCCTAGAGATGTATGCAAGGTATATTCATCCATCCAACTACATGCCTGAATTGCTCTACAAAAAATTTCATCAGTCCACCGACAGGAATCACACCCAAACATTCTCTACAACTTCTGCGCATATTTTAGTTGTGTTCTTCTGTTGACTATCAATGTACTAAAGTCGTAATCTTGTCTTCACCAGGTTAATTGTGGCTCGGCTAACTCCCTAGTGCAAGTAAATTCTGGAGCCAAAGGAAGAAGAGTATTGGGGACTAACCTGAATGGCAACCTACCACTTCAGCAAACCGGCAGTGTCGTCTCTCCCCGTCAACCATCTATAACACCAAACAGATAAAACAAGCCTAATGAAATGTACTCTGCTTATATGTGCCTATTTTATTCGACGAAGCATATTTTCAAGAAAAATGATGTCAAAGCATACACTAGAAGACCATATCAAAGTCCAAAACGACATTTATAGTGACATAATGTGACATTCAGACATTCAGATCCATTATTATCTGCAAACATATGGACCAATAAATATACTACTTTGTGCTACACGAATTGCAACCTGCGGAAAATGCAAAGGTCGAACAAAATCCCTCGATATTGTTAATCCTTTTATCACCGAGACACAACAACTGGTCATGCCAAATTAGGTTGGTCAACTACAGTTTCAGATGGTAGACTCTCGTGCACTCTTCCAAAGCATAATGGTCAAGCATCTACCTAAAACAAATATTCAGGTCTATTCATGAGGTTCAGCATGCTTCCAGGGTTTCGAGCTCCACCATTGACACTGGACAGCAAACATAAGGTTTTTGGCCGATCTGCTTGTTCGCAGAGTGATTAGGACAGTAGCGAAATTAACTAGGATTCAGACTTAGGTCGGTAATTTTACCACGCCGGGGAACTTGTGGATCCTCTACTCATACTCCAGCGCCGGCTGCTGGCTCTCCCCCTCGGCGCCCACCTGCGCCTCATCTTCAATCGCCGGAAAGGTGGGGAGCAGGAAAGGGGTTCGTCAGCTAGGAGCACAAGGTGGGCGGCGGAATGGACGAGAACACGAAGAGGGGCCGGGTTTAATTTACCTTGTGTGCCGCCGCCATCGTCGTAGCCATAAATCAAACAGAGTGAAGCGTCTATTCCTCTCCCTGCAAAACATAGCAAAATTCAGAGCTTCCCCTAAATTTAGATTAGCAGGAAGCAAAACTGAAGCAAAATTCAGAGGTACCAGTTTGGCACTGCAGCTCGTCCATCTGGTCCAGCGTCGATGTTGCCCTACACGCACAGGAGAAGGTCAACCAGCGTCGTCAGCCGCCGCAGCCCACATGACTAGCTTCTACGCTGCTCTACAGAATAGTTTTACAACACCAAGTCCCTACATAATAGTTTTTTCAGCATGAGAAGCAATGAACAAACTTAAATATGAGCATAGTAGCTACAAACAATGAAAAGTCTATACATCTACTGTAATCGTTTTGACCACCTAGACATAATAATCATAAGGGAACAGAGAAGCAAATTGTTGGTCTGAAACATATACGGCTCTCTATACAGAAGATAGATACAGTAGTTGACAAAACAATATTGACATAAGTGTAGGCTCTCTGTAAACACCGGAGAACATGGGGAAATTGGATGCTAGATGTAGCACTCATGCGTAGTAATCCATCTGAACGACATTTCCTCAAAACTGAAGTTTGTCCAATCAGAAGGAGATGAATATGAGTGCACACTTAGAGAACAAGCTCAAGGAAGTTGTACTCCCATGGACAAATCACTGCAGTGTATTTTGGCCACAATAGATCGATCCACTCTGAGCTCGTCCCTGGTCAAATTGGCAGCCTACAGCAGCAGGGGCTCTCCGTGGAAACAAATTGGCAGGCCTCATCCCTTGTCAAACAAAAATCAAGGGCTTGTCCCTGGTCAGTCACGCAGCAGGGGCTCGCCGGGCCGAGGCAGGAACGAGGGAGGTAGGGGAAGGAAGAGGGGAGGAGGAGACGGAGTAGCTACCTCTCCCGGCCGGCGGCGACGGTGTGCTGGACCTGGCGGCGGGCAGGTTGAAGTGGGGCCAGCCACGATTTGAAGACTAGGGCGGCGGCGAGGTAGACGGGGTCAGTAGGGCGACGGCGAGGCAGCAGGGCCGGCGAGGATGCAGATCAGGCTGCAGTCGCCATGGAGTTCGCGGGAGGGCGAGAGGTGGCGACTAGATCAGGGAGAGGGGAGGCCGAGCGAGACTCCTCCGGTGAGCGAGACGCCCGGGATGGGGGTGGACGGAGGATGAGATAGAGAGATTTTTTAGGGATGAGAGAGAGAGAGAGTGGTGGGGTGGGAGTGGATCGGGCAGGACACCCTTAGTAATAGCGTGGGTGTGTTACCAGCGCTATAGCTACTTATTTAGTAGTAGCGCAGGTTTTACACCCCTCGCTACTACTATGGCCTGTCTGGGGAGGCATGGTGAAGACCACTTAGTAGCAGCGCGGGTTTATACCCCTCGCTACTACTATCAACTTAGTAGTAGTGCGGTTTTTATACCCCTCGCTACTACTAATTAGCAGTAGCGCCCATTTTTAAACCGCGCTGCTGATAAACTTCTGTGTATAAGGTTTTCCCTAGTAGTGGTAGGAGTCATGTCACCCACTTCACTGTGACATATCCACCACCACTTTTATTACGAGTCAGTAGTCTGCCACCACACCCTTGTGTCATATCCGCCCTTATGTACAATATTGGCGTGCTTGTAATAAATTGTTGAGCAACCTCAGCTCAACCATGTAATATATTTAGTACTTCTGGACTTCTGTATCAAGAATTTGTCTACCAGTAAGCAGGATTCTCCTATATTGAAAAACCGGTCGTGACAAACTTGGTACCAGAGCCAGGCTGACTGTAGGAAACCACTAGGTGTGATCGCTAATCGGTTATTAGAATCTTAAGCACTATTCTAGCATTTTGCAAAACGTAGCAATTTTTCTGTTAGTCATCATAAATTTATGATCTCACTATTCGGAATTTTGTCTACTTTTGTAGATGGCTAGCAGCAACTGTGAGTCACAGGTGTTCGCCAATGTACCTGAGGGTTCATCAAGCTCCTCACCTACATCGTCAAGATCACGATTGGGCCATTGGTTCGTCCAGTGTTCATACTCTACCAGCACAAGATCCGCGATAGTCTTTCCATGCACTAGGTTGTGGTGCAATTCAAGGGAGGGCGTTCAGAGTCACGCCAATTCCGATTTGTTGGTACGGCCATGCCAACGGAGAGGCATGCCATGCAGATGGCTGCCCGTGAGGTGATAGCTCGTCTCCGGGATGTTCTTCCGTCGATGAAGACTCGTCGCTACCGCTACCTCCCATGCCATGTGCCATACACTTGTCACTATGCATTCGCTTGCCCTAGGGGAGAGTGAGATGAGGCTATTGAGATGCTTGTTGAATACCTCCAGGCTCTTGAGGCAACTTTTGATAACCTCATGGAGGACCTTGTGGTTGCTCGTATGGACTCAGTTCATGGTTGTTCCGCCAACCGGAGGGAGCTCCTCCACATAGCACCACCACTGAAATTCGTCTCGTCCTCATCATCCTATTCACCTGCCATCCTCACCACCGTTCGTCGCCTGCCTACCACTGAGGAATTTGACCAAGTCATCGCGCCCACTCCAGTCCGTGCTGCACCACCTATTGCACCCACTCCAGTCCGTTTTGCACCACCTATCGCGCCTGCTCCAGTTCCTCAGCGCAGCACTTCGCGCCTGGAGCCTATTAGTGAGGAGGAGGTTGAGTCCCCAGCATCACTGGGCCTCACCCTCGGCAGGCCATGGGAAATCCTTACCATCTCCGACTGAGTGCGCCTAGCAGCCCTGCGATGTACCAGCTCGTATGATATGTTTATATGTATATAGGTTGTGAGAAGTAGTTTGTATGCGCATCATGTGGGAACTAGGAGAAGTGCACTAGCCTAAATAACATATCAGGAATGTGTACGCACATCCTGAGTGATGTATTGTATAATTACTGCTTGCGTGTAAGATATGTACTGAGCGGTCCTTCTCCATGCGCAATCAAATATTTTCTTGAAAAATCTTGGAGTGTTCAAATTTTTCCGCCTTTGCATATTTATTTATTTTTGTGACTCAATTTCCTCTTCTTATGAGTTTTTAGAAAAATATCCCCTGAGTGGAAGATGTCTTGTCCCTGGACGCGTTCCATGCCATGTCCGCCAGAAGAGAATCATGGCACCCAAACAAGCAATAATTTCACACAGGGGCAGTCAAGTCAACAGGGCAGTGAAGCAGCTTTTTCTCAAGTGTGCCACCTTTATGAGCAAAGCCAGCAACAACACCAAGAAATGATGAATCATGTCATCAATATGGGTAATCACCGTGGACCGTATCAGCAGCAATCCAAATTGTCAAAACTACAAAAGACGTGTCCCCCAACTTTCTCTCATACCGACAACCCTCTTGAGGCCGATGATTGGCTTTGAGACATTGAAAGGAAATTAATTATTGCCCAATGTTCAGACCATGAGAAGGTACTATATGCACCTCACTACCTCACAGGAGCAGCTGCATCATGGTGAGAAAATTTCCTACACATGCACCCCAATGAAAATAACATCACCTGGGAAGAATTTAAAGAAGGTTTTCGTGGGGCGCATATCCCCAGAAGCGTTATGAAGATCAAGAAGAGGGAGTTTGATGACCTCAAGCAGAGAGGCATGACGGTGACTGAGTACAAAAGTCAGTATAAAAAGATGGAAAAATTTCTGGACGGTCTTGCACCAGCACTTCAATGCCAGCTGGTCGTACACACCTTTCCGGATTTCAAAACAATTGTGGACAAAGCCATTACCTTGGAAAATGAGCACCGCAGCCTGGAAGATTTTCGCAAGCGCAAGAGGGACCAAACCACTCAAGCTCGCAACAGCCGGAGCAAGGTTGATTTTTAGAAAAATGGAGCAAACAAGCCCACAACCAATGTTCCACACACAAACAAAAAATTCCATGCAAGGGACAAGGATTTTACATACCGCCCAGGTGTTACTTGCTATGCTTGTGGAGAGGAAGGGCATTATGCCAAACAGTGCCCAAAGCCAAGAAACTCAGCTCCCAAGCCGAACAACGGTGGGAATAATTCAGCACCCAAGCGTAGCAACTTCAACCCCAATAACAATCACAAGAAGGGTCACTTGAACCATGTGACCAAGGAGGACGCGCAGAATGCCCCGGATATCGTACTCGGTACGTTCCCTGTCAACACAATACCTACCATGGTTTTATTTGATACTTGAGCTTCTCACTCGTTCATTTCAAAGAAGTTTGCTGTGCAAAATGATTTTTCGATGCTTCCCTTGGAAAAATCCATGATCGTCGAATCCCCCGGGATTAAGCAAATTACTCAGAGTTACTGCCAAGGTGTGGTTATTGAGCTTGAGGGATTAAAGTTTCTTGCAAACCTTATTGTATTGGAAAATAAAGGACTGGATGTTATCCTAGGAATGGACTGGTTAACCACCAACAAGGTATTTATTGACTGCTTCAACCGGACGGTAATTCTTACCCATCATCACGGGAAACAATAAAAATTTCAGCTCAAGAAAAACAAATACCACGGAAACCAAGACTGAACAAGGTGGACGTTTCAGAGTTAAGCAAAGTTCCAGTAGTGTGTGAGTTCCCCGACGTATTTCCCGAAGAACTACCAGGCATGCCACCAGACCGGGAAATAGAATTCAGCATTCAACTAGCACCTGGAACCACCCCCATTTACAAGAAACCATACAGAATGGCACCCTCATAGTTGGTGGAATTAAAGAAGCAAATAAAAGAATTACTGGACAAAGGATTTATACGAGCCAGCTCCTCACCTTGGGGTTCACCAGTTTTATTTGCCAAGAAAAAGAATGGGACACTGAGATTGTGTATAGACTACTGAGCACTCAACATGGTCACAATCAAGAACAAATATCCGATGCCACGAATAAATGATTTATTTGACCAGCTCGCTCAAGCCAAGGTTTTCTCAAAAATTGATTTAAGGTCGGGATACCATCAATTAAAAGTACAGACAGAAGATATCCCCAAGACAGCCTTCACCTCCAGATACGGGCTGTATGAGTTTACACTAATGCCGTTTGGACTGACCAACGCCCCCGCATATTTTGTCCACCTCATGAACAAAGTGTTTATGAAATTTATGGACAAATTTGTTGTGGTGTTCATCGATGATATCCTGGTATACTCCAAGACACCAGAAGAGCGTGTTGAACATCTCAGAATTGTACTGGGAGAATTAAGGAAACATCAATTATACGCTAAGTTCAGCAAATGTGAATTTTGGTTAAGACAAGTTGGTTTTCTAGGCCATGTGTTAACACAAGAAGGTGTTGCCGTAGACCCAGAAAAAGTCAAGGCCGTACTTGGCTGGAAGCCACCAAGGAGCGTAACGGACGTACGAAGTTTCTTGGGAATGGCAGGATATTACCGAAGGTTCATTGAAGGGTTCTCCACCATAGCAAAGCCAATGACGCAGTTGCTCAAGAAGGATAAGAAGTTTTTATGGACTGAAGCTTGCGAGAAAAGTTTCCAAGAACTAAAAAGGAAATTAACGACAGCACCAGCACTAGTTGTGCCAGACATACACAAATGTTTTGAGGTGTATTGTGACGCATCCCAGAAGGGCCTCGGATGTGTATTAATGCAAGAAGGAAAGGTAGTCGCATATGCTTCCAGGAAACTTCGCAAGCATGAAGAAAATTATCCTACTCATGACCTGGAGTTGGCAGCAGTCATTCATGCACTCAAAGAATGGAGGCACTTTTTACTTGGAAATCGTTGTGAAATATACGCGGACCATAAAAGCCTCAAGTATATTTTCACACAACCAGAACTCAATTTGCAACAACGACACTGGTTGGAATTAGTAAAAGATTATGATGTTGGTATTCACTACCATCCAGGAAAGGCGAATGTAGTGGCAGATGCTCTTAGTCGAAACCCCAGTTCAGGCAACGACGGTCTGCCAAATTTGAGACCTGAATTTCAGCAGGAGTTCGCGAAAGTCAACATGGTGATGGTCGCTGAGGGCGATGTTTCAAATTTGGAAATACAGCCTACCTTAGTGGAACAAATTAAGGAGGCTCAGCATGGACACCCCAGCATCTAAGGCATAAAATTAAAAGTGGGTTTAGGCAAGGCCTCAGAATTTGTCATAGACGATAAGGGAATACTATGGTACAGAGACAGACTTTGCGTACCGAATATAGAAGACCTCAAACAGCAAATTCTAGCCGAAGGCCACACCGCCCCATATTCAATCCACGCGGGAGGAACAAAAATGTACAAAGACATTCAGGAAAATTTTTGGTGGCACGGTATGAAGAGGGATATAGCCACCTTCATTGCATGCTGTGATTCGTGTCAACGCATTAAGGCCGAGCATCAAAGACCAGCAGGGTTATTACAGCCAAACAGGATACCTGAGTGGAAATGGGATGAAATTGGGATGGACTTTATTGTTGGGCTACCACGGTCACAACACGGAACTGATGCCATATGTGTCATCACAGATAGATTAACCAAGGTGACACATTTCATTCCCGTAAAGACAACCTACACCACTCAGAAGCTTGCTAAGCTTTATCTCTCCCGCATAGTTTGTCTGCATGGGGTCCCAAAGACTATAATATCTGACAGGGGCACTCAATTCCTCTCTAGATTTTGGGATCAATTACAACAATCTCTGGGAACTCAACTGGCGTTCAGTACAGCATACCACCCCTAGACTGATGGACAAACTGAACGCGTAAACCAAATTCTATTAGGACATGCTGAGAGCATGTGTCCTCACCTATGGAACCAGTTGGGAAGAAAGCTTGCCATGTGCCGAGTTTGCATACAACAACAGTTACCAAGCCAGCTTAAAAATGGCACCTTTTGAAGCCTTGTATGGGAGGAGATGTCGTACTCCATTAAATTGGTCAGAGACAGGAGACAGTCATATATTCGGCCCAGACATGCTCAAGGAAGCTGAGGAGAAAGTTAAGCTAATCAGGGACCGACTCAAGACAGCTCAAAGACGACAGAAGAGTTATTACAATCGAAAACATCGGGAGTCAGTTCTGAACCCGGTGAGTATGTGTACCTACGAGTATCCCCTATGAGATGCCTGCAGCGATTCAAAGTTAAAGGAAAGCTAGCACCAAGATTTATCGGACCCTTATGTATAGTTGCACGAAGAGGCATGGTAGCCTACCAGCTAGACCTACCCGAAGAGCTATCAGACGTCCACGACGTGTTCCACATCTCGCAATTGAGGAAATGTGTGAGCAACCCAGAAAAGCAGGTATCTCATGAGGACATTGACGTACAGCCAGACCTCACCTACAGGGAACGCACAATAAAAATATTAGAGGAGTCTGAAAGGAGGACCCGTCAGAAAACAATTAAGTTTTTCAATGTCCAGTGGAGCAATCACATCGAAGATGAGGCAACATGGGAAAGAGAGGATTTTCTTCGGGAAGAACACCCACACCTATTTGAGGATCTGCTGAAATCTCCGGGACGAGATTTTTCCTAAGGGGTTAGGTGTTGTGACACTCCAAAAAAATTAATTTGGTTTTTATCAAACTCTTTATTTGATTTGAAGGAGGCTATTTAAAATCTTTCTAAAAAGACCCTCATTCTCAAAAAAATTCTCCCATGACAAAGATTCTATTTTCTGTCTTCATCAACCTTGGTGTTTGATATTGAAGACTTTTCTTTTGATGTTAACTCATCACAATTAATTTTTGGAAATTATTATTATTAAAAATAAATCCTATGGGCTTTTGGTATTATTCCTTTTATTGCAACCATCCATTTTTCCCATGCCTCATGTTAAAATTTCTCCCAAAACCCCTCCCTCCACTTTGGGCAAAGTCAAATATTCAATTCCAACAACCTCAACCCATTTTTGATTTTTATTCCATTTATTTTATCCCCAAAACCATTTCTGCGTTTATTTTTGAACCTAGGTGGTTTACAAAGGAAGTGCCAAATCTCCTTTGAATCTTGATCCCAAACCAACTCCCCTGACTAGTCCTTAGCACCCCCAACCTAGATCCATCAAGATCCACTCTTCCATAGTTCAAAATTTTCAAGTTTTACTCACTGCAAGTTTGGACCAGATTTGTGAAATTTGGTGAAATTCAATATTTTTCTTCTCCAAAAATTCTGAGAAAAATCAGGCAGCCCCCAGATGCATTGAGAGATCACCTCACCAAAGATCAGCTCCAGATAAATTTCCCACATGCCAAAATCATTTCATCGAGCACCTGGCATGCACTATTGCTGTTCACTTTCAGAAAATTCAGAGTTTCAGTGTCTGAAGTTTAGTCGACAGTGTCGTTCGTCAGAACCCATCTACAATCTCGCCAGTGGCCTCCTTGGATCGATGCTCACTGCTCCCCCTTCTTACCCAGTGCGCCGCAAGGTCGCTTGGCCTGGCGCGGGCGTTGGTGGCAACGTGGCTCGCCAGCTCCGGCGTCTTATGTGGTGGCAGAGCCACCCGTGGCCGACCCTGCTTTCGGCGCCGACCAGCGCTGCCCGAGCCACCAGATGCCTCCGCGTGGCCTCCCCCTCCTCTATGCACGCTGCGGCACCGTCGCCGTGGCCTGGCGAGCACAGGGCGCGCTCTCTAGCGTCGGCCGGACCGCGAACCGCCGTTCCGTCAAAACCGCGGAGCCGGCCAAATCCAATCGAGGTTAGCTTTTGATTGTAACCAGAGAACCATCATGTTGATGCCCAGCCACCTAAACCATCCGTCCGGCCACTGCCTCGCCGTAATCGCCGCCGGAGTTATCCCGTTCACGACAACTGCCTCGGCCCGGCAATAAATATCCACCCCGAGCTCGCCTTTGACCAGCACCACTCACTCCACCTTGCCAGAACTGCGCTCGACCCCTAGGAGGACCCCGAGGAGGCCTTCTCCTCCGTCTCCGGTCGCCCCGATCCGCTTCGGGCTCCAGCACGATCCGCTCCGGTGAGGGCACCCCCACCTCCCAAACCCTTCCCGTAGCCTCCTAGGGCACTCAATCACCTAACCCACGCCTCAATTTGGCACTTGCAGCCTTCCCCGACGAAATCCACCATCACCCGAGCCGCCGTCCGCCGGAGTGAGGGCCGCCGTCGACGTGGTGCTCGTAGACGACCAGCTCCACCACCCACAGACGCAGGAGAGCACACTGATTCCGTAGGTAACCTCCGGTCCTCCGGACTCGCCGTGGATCGTCGCCGGCGACCACCGCAAGCTTCGGGCGCCGGCGCGCTCTTTTTTCTCTCTCAAATATTCAAACCTGACGGGTGGGACCCCCTCGTCAGCATTTTCTTCTTTTAAACCG
The DNA here is from genome assembly GCA_963921465.1 of Triticum timopheevii. Lineage (NCBI taxonomy): Eukaryota > Viridiplantae > Streptophyta > Magnoliopsida > Poales > Poaceae > Triticum > Triticum timopheevii. The sequence continues at coordinate 59,589,488 of OY997264.1, read as the reverse complement.
TTTTCTGAAAACGCCTTCGGGCAAATACGCTTTCCAACTGAAAGGTTATTCTGTCCTTTTCTGTTCTACCCCCTGGGAACTTTATGTTTCATTACAGACAAGTCCCTGGAACAGATTTTTGATTGATTCTTTTTCTGCCACCTTTATTTTTCTATCTACTTTTTATCATATTTATTTGAAAAATATTTGAAGCAATTTTTGTGCACACATGGTATTTATGATAGTACATATTTTCTTTATACCGTAGATACCGGAGGAGGTGACGAAGCGGCGAACTTCACCGAGCTAGACTCCGACTACTCCGAACGAGGCAAGCATGTTTGAACCTTTTATATGATGAGTGTTTTGCATGTTTGCTTAAGTAGTTACTTCATGGCATGTCTATATGAACATCCGTAAATGTTATGTTGCATGCAAAGCTATTGCGAGTAAGCTTCGAAACTCGATGTGTTATTCGATGTGAGTTTACATGATCATGTGGTGACATGATAGATGGTGAGATGGTATTGTTGTAGCATGCCAGTCTTATGCCAAACCAATTAACTCCACTGTCAAGGTAAGTCAAGGCACGTTACCATCCGTTCCTTTTCTTGTGCTACCACATGTTTTCTACAAAGAATATGGTTTAGTAAGTTGCAAACCTCTTTCCTGGTACACACCAAACAGAGGGACCGGGATGAGGATTCCATGGCCCTGGATTAAAGCCCGTCATCCGGTCAGGGAGCATGGGTGTTCCTGGTACGGACCGAGAGGGGGGCACCCCTTAGAGCGCGCGAGATAAATTTGATCCCATGCTATTCGAGGTTGTGACCTAGTCATTTTAGAGATTTATTGAACGTTGCCTAGGGTCATTCCTGGAAGCGGAATGTGGAATTGGGTGTGTACTGGTTAGATTTGTTTCTTCTAAAATACCGTAAACGGAACTAGTCCCTTGTGACTACTGAAATCCGTTGGTTGTGGTTAAATAGTACCAACTCTACGGAGTCGAACTCATTCAAGTAACCATATCTATGGTCAAGGTCTGTGTTCAACTTGTCTTTATCAGTCTCAGTGTCACTCTCCTTGACAATCTACGGTGAGCAAACATGAGTGGTAAATCCGGCTTAATGATTACTCCCATGGATGGACTAACCCGTTTATTATTATGAACTGAGTATTTTCCTTGGAATGGTCTATACTGCTTGGATACGACAATTAAATATAAGCCCTTTATGTGATGTCGCTCAGACATCCGACTGTGGCATTTATGTTATTTACTTTCGATAGAAGCCCTTTATGTGATGTCGCTCAGACGTCCGACTATGGCACTCGTGTTATTTACTTTTGATATAAGCCCTTTATGTGATGTCGCTCAGACGTCCGACTATGGCACTCTTGTTGTTTACTATTGATATAAGCCCTTTATGTGATGTCGCTCAGACGTCCGATTGTGGCACTCTTGTTATTTACTTTCGATATAAGCCCTTTACGTGATGTCACTCAGACGTCCGACTGTGGCATGCACTGTCATTTACTTTTCAATATAAGACCTTTATGTGGTGTCGCTTAGACGCCTGACTGCGGCCTGTTAATTTATTTGTTCACCTTTCGAGGCGTCGCTTTAGACACCCGATCGGTTTTCAGTTATTTTGTTGGGATTTCGGGAGGACTACCGCCTGACTTCCTTTTTATTTAACATGTCATGCAAGTTTATTATTTGAGTGTGCATTGCTAATTGCTCATGATGTATCATGCTTGCATTTGTTATATCTTATGTCCGAACTGTCTTGCGAGTATATTCAAAGTACTCACCTGGCTTGTTGATTTGACCAGATGTTGACGAAGGTGATCTTATGGATGAAGAGTTCGATAGCGAGTCCGATGCCTAGAGGAGTCCCAGTCAGTCCCATGTGAATCCTGGAAATTTGGTCACTTGTATCATATACGCTTCCGCTACCCGAATAAAATCATCGAGCCTCGCTTCGACGCTCGATGAGCTGTAAGGGTAGGAGTCATGTCACCCACTTCATTGTGATATATCCACCACCACTTTTATTACGAGTCAGTAGTACGCCACCACACCCTTGTGTCATATCCGCCCTTATGTACAATATTGTCGTGCTTGTAATAAATTGTTGAGCAACCTCAGCTCAACCCTATAATATATTTAGTACTTCTGGACTTCTGTATCAAGAATTTGTCTACCAGTAAGGAGGATTCTCCTATATTGGAAATAAAAGGGTCGGTTTCTCAATAAGTATTTTATTGAAAAACCGGTCGTGACATCTACTCACCCACACCCCCTGTTATTCTACGGCGACGATAGCCTCACACCGCAGCCGAACCAGTGAACCCTCGTACTCCTCTCCGCGCGGGCTTCCACTGCCGCGTCTTCCCGGGCTCTGCGTTGTCCCCTTCCTAGGCCTCGTCGTCGTCCACCACCGTGGTGCTCTCGGCGCGGCGTGGTCAATGTGGTCAACGACTGACTTCCATCGGAAGAGTACTGTATGTGGAGAGGCTGACAGCTGGGTCCATGGCAGCTGCAAGGAAGTGCATCCTTATTACGCAGAAAATATTTATTCCTCCACCTGACATCTGGGACCCACTAGTCGGGCCACCTGTATTTCGCAAAAAAAACGTTTCCCGCTGACTGCTGGGACCAACAGGTTGGGCCACCGTATTTCGTGAAAAAAGCATTCCCCGCTGTCAGCTCGGACCCACCGGAAGTGCCTCCTTATTACGCACAAAAAAATGAATACCCCCCTGCTAGCTGGGACCAACCTTGGTGGGAGGCTGACTTGTGGGCCTACTAAGTTGACTGGGACGGAGGCATTTGTCAACTTTAGTCAATATATGAACGATTCTAGCTCCAGCGACCGTACGATGTCCATCCAACGGCTGTAGTGCTTCTTCAACCTCTGGTCTTCTTGCTCCAGCCGCCCAAAGCAGCGCCGGTCGTGGCGCCTGCTCCTGCCGCCCGTGGCTGGCTATGATGCCGCGGAGGCCTCACCGCCCCCTACTACTCCCACCGCTGCCAGGCCATCCCTCTACGCACCCACACCCCCTGTTATTATGCGGCAACGGCAGCCTCACACCGCAGCCGAACGAGTGAACCCTCATACTCCTCTACACGTGGGCATCCACTGCTGTGTCTTCCCCGGCTCCGCGTCGTCCCCTTCCTAGGCCTCGCCGTCGTCCACCGCCCTGGTGCTCTCGGTGCAGCGTGGTCAACGTGGTTAAGGAATGGCTTCCATCGGACGTGGACTGTACGTGGAGAGGCCGATAGCTGGGTCCACGGCCGCAGCAAGGAAGTGCCTCCTTATTACACGCAAAATAATTATTTCTCCACCTGACAGTGGGGACCCACCGGACAAGCCACCGTATTTTGAAAAAAGAACGTTTCCCCCTGTCTGCTGGGACCCACCAGCTACATCTTCACACGCAAGGAAGTGCGTCCGAAAAAAAACGACGCCCCCCTGACTACTGGGACCCACCAGCTACATCTTCGCATGCAAGGAAGTGCGTCCGGGCAAAAAAAAAACGATTTGCCCCCCTGACTGCTGGGACCCACCAGCTACATCTTCGCAGGCAAGGAAGTGCGTGACAGTCAGGACCCACCTGGTCGAAGCGTACGTACCGTTGTCATTCTGGTCGCGAACGTGTACGTACATACTAGTCGATGTAGAGGCACGCACGTGTCATAGTAGAGGCGAGCACGTGTCATAGTAGAGGCGCGCACGTAGCATGTACACGTATGTACAGCGGCGAGGGTGCAAGAAAGAAAATACGGCCACATACGTACATACGGGCAGGGTCTTGAACGCCTACTCGCGCATACGTACATGGCTAGGTTGGAACGGAGAAACAATGTCGTTGTCATGTTCATGGGGAGGCAACGGAATGCATCGTGTTCATCGGGAGGCAACGAAACGTGTGGGAGCCAACCGGCTGGGTCGGAACGAAATGCATGGTCGTGTTCATCGGGAGGGCTTGGACGGAACAGGCGATGGAAACGAGGCCTGGCGTACCGCACAACGAATTAAACGGCCTTGTGTTCGACCGGCCATATTTGAAACGGGGTCCTATTGATCGGGAGGAGCCTGACGTACCGCAAAACAAAGGAAACGGACCTCCTACGGTCAAAACGAAGGTCCTGTTGATCGGGAGGGGTGTGGCATACCGCAAAACGGAGGAAACGGACCTCCTACGGTCGAAACGGGGGTCCTGTTGATCGGGTGGGGTGTGGCGTACCGCAAAACGGATGAAATGGACCTCCTACGATGGAAACGGGGGTCCTGTTGATCGGGAGGGGTGTTGCGTACCGCAAAACGGATGAAACAGACCTCCTACGGTCGAAACGGGGGTCCTGTTCATCGGGAGGGGTGTGGCATACCGCAAAACGGGACTCCACGGGATACAGTTCATCTCCACCGTCGACCTCCTCCAGCCTTGACTGGCTTCAGTTAGCAGCAGTAGCGAAGGAATCGCTCCATCGGGTTCAGTTAACAGCCATCGACCGATCGCTCGGGTTCAGTAACGCGTAGCCTGCAGTGCAATCGCTCGGGTTCAATTAGAGCCCAACGCCTTGCTCGGGTTCAGTTAGAGCCAATGCCTCGCACACACGCGTGTACGTACGAGAGAAACGCGCATCGCTCCACCCTGACCTCCCATCGTAACCGGCAACTCCCTGAAATTTTCCTCCCCCTCGCTTCTACCATGGTTTTTTCTGTCATGGACGGCCCAAAGAATGTCATGCAGCTGCATCTCCGGCCCGCCCAGGACGAAAAGCCCATTTTCTGTCATAATTTTTTGTTATAGAAGTAGGAGCCCACCACATCTATGATGATACCGGGTTTTGTCACAATTATCGTCATAGAAGTGTCATATGTATGACAAAAAAAAATTCGTTCGGCACAAAATGTCACGGATGTGTCTTTTTTTGTAGTGAAGGTGCTCGCGCGCTCCCAGCGCCGGCGCGTCAAGATCGCGTCCCTCTGCTGCCACGCCAAGACCCCGCACTGCTCCAAGCAGTGGCGCGTGGTAATCACCAGGAGCAGGAGCAGCACCAGCAAAGGGCGCCGGTGGCCACAGCAGGCTGCCGCGCCTTCACTCCCGAGCTATGCGGCGTCACATGGCCAGGCAAGTTCAAGCCTGACCTGCCACCTCGCTACGATGGCACGGCGGACCCCGTGGAATTCCTACAGCTCTACGAGCTGGGCATCGAAGCTGCCAACGGAGACAAAAAGGTCATGGCGAACTGGTTTCCCATGGCGCTCAAGGACGGCGCCCGCACCTGGTTCCTGAACCTGGCTCCTGGCACGATCTCCTCGTGGGACGAGATGTGCACCCGCTTCATCGCCAACTTCCAGGGCACTCGCTACCGGCCTCCGACCGTGAGCGACCTGCGCTGTATCAAGCAACAGCCAGGGAAAACCCTGCAGAAGTACATCCAACGCTTCAACAGCGCTCGCCTCAAGATCCCCAGGGTGACTGAAGAAGCCATCATCTCAGCCTTCTCTGATGACATGCGCGACATCAAGATGAAGGAGGAGCTAGCAATCCATGAAGACATGTACACATCCCTGGAGCTGTTCAACTTGGCGACCAAGTGCGCCAGGGCTGAGGAAGGGCGCCTCTCCCTCCTGGAGCTCCCAACAGCCAACCCAAAAGAGAAGAAGCTCAAGGCCAAGGACGTGAAGCGCAAGGGGGCTACCGTGCTTGCAGCGGAGCCAGACACCAAGCGAGGCAGGGATCGGCCTGAGTCATCCAAGGGCAGCCGATACTGCGTGTACCACGACCTCCACACCCACAACACCAATGAATGTCAAGAGCTCAGGGCGTGCGGGATGGGCGAATCAGCCGACGCCCTGAGCGCAATGACATGGGCTATGGCCGAGGAGGAGGAAGAGGTGGCGGACGATGGGAAGACCGTCGCCCTCGCCAAGGATGGCGTGACCGACCTCAAGAGGATCGCTGGCAGGACCAGCCTCATGAGGGAGGTTGGAGGGATCAGCTTCGTGAGGATCGCCCAAATGGCAACGCATGCCTTCCTCCTCTGCCGCCACCTCCAAGGAGGAATGAAGACCAGCATCAAGATGAGGGGGCTGGGGACTACTAGGAGCCACGCGCAATCACTTGCATCTTGGGTGGCGCGCAGGCCCCAGCCTCACATCGCATCTTCAAGCAGTTTGCTCGCGAGGTGAATGCAGTCCTCCCCAAGCTTGAGGCCACGCACCCTCTCAGGTGGTCTGCATGCGCTATCACGTTCAGCTCAGCGGATCAGCTCAAGTGCGCGGCAACGGCCAGAGTTCTCCCAATGCTTTGCTCCCCAGTCATCAGCAATGTGCAGGTCACTAGGACCCCCATTGATGGCGGAGCAGGACTCAACATCATGTCCGTCGAGACGTTTGACAATCTCCATGTGCCGTACGATCAGCTTCAGCCGACCAAGCCTTTATCAGGAGTCACTGATGGGTCCACTGTTTTGATAGGGCAGGTTCGCCTTCCAGTCACCTTCGGGCAGCGCAACAACTACCGCACCGAGCTCATCGACTTCGACGTCACCCACATTCTCCTGCCGTACAACGCCATCCTCGGGTACCCGGCCCTAGCCAAGTTCATGGCAGTGACTCACCATGGCTACAATGTCCTCAAGATGCCGGGAAGCGGTAGAGTCATCACCGTGCCCTGTGAAGAAAGGGACGCAGTGTGTTCACTTGAGCGTGCTTTCCAAGCCGCAACAATCGAAGACCTAGATCACAGGAGCGGAAGACTTCCCAAGGCGACCCCTAAGAAGAAGAAGGCTTCGTCTGGCCCAAGCCACAAGGAGGCAGTCGCCTCCGGAGGTCTTGCGTCAGGATTTGCGCCCGATCAGGGAGCGCCACCCTCTCTCGCATAGGAAGGCGCGCCCGGCGCCCTCCTTAGGCAGGGCTCGGGGGCTCTTTCTTGGAGAGCCACTGACTTAGCCAAGATCGCGAGGGAGGCGCTCGGGCAGCACTTGGAGGGGTGCTTCCATGCACGTTTCCCTCAGGAAGGCACAAGGCAAGGAAGACCAAACCCTCAAGAGTTCATCGCAAGAAACACCTAGGAGCTACAGGAGTCGAGAGTCATGCGCGGCAGCCGCCACTTGCCCGCCGTAGCCCCACATTCAGGCGAGGATGGTGGGCTGCGCGTCTGCATCGACATGCCAGGGCTCAACCGAGCTGCGTCTCAGGAGCGCCTCTGGTCTTCGCGCGTGGGGCGCTGCGAGGGGCCACCTCACAGCTACGTTCGCATGCCTTTCGGCCTGCCAAACGTGGTCGCCGCTCATCAGCGCCTGCTGAGGAGCATTCTGGAGGCTCAGGAGTTCAGGCATCGTGCGATCCTGGCAGAGGTGGAGATGGCCCTCAAAGGCCTACCCGTGCCCCTGGAGCCTCCCGAAGCTCCTGGGCCTGGGGGCTCGTGAGGACCGACGTCTCCACCACGTATCGCCCTCTTCTTCGGCATCGCTTCATCTTCAACGGCATCAGGTGACATCTTTCAAAGTTCCATTTTTAGCTAGGAGTGCCCACAGGGCCGCATCATTCCCAGGCCACGTGGGTCCGTCCCTGCGGCATGTATCCGTTTTTCTTATGCTCTTTACCTACATTGTTGGGGGCGCCCCTCGGGCTGCATCATCCCCAAGCTTCTCAGGCATGGCCTAGCGGCGTTTGCTTTTCCCGTATCTACTTTAAATGAATTCGCTCTTCCATGATTATCACCTGCTGCTTATCACGGACTTCTCCGCTCTTATGCAAAGCGCTTGCACGTTAAAAGGGTGGTACCTGAGCATCACGACTCATGGGCTCCTACTGCCTCTCCAGCCCTCACCCCATGGCCTTGACCCACGGCATCGCGACCTGTCATACCAGCGGCGGATGAGCTCGCTCGAGGGCCGGGACCTGAGGACATAGAGCATTTGCATTCTAACCACCCTGCAGGAACACACCATTGATAAAGGCCCAGAGCCAGGCGCAACCCGCCTCGAGGTAGGGCCTCGTGAGTCCCGCGCTGGCTCACAAGGGGCTAGATACACCTCTCCTAGCCCTACCGTGCCGGCCACGCGTTAGGGCGGGGTTGTACATGCCCCGGGGGCTCCTCCCATAGGGGAGCCCCCTCCCACGTACCAGTGGAAGCACCATGCTCCGTTCTGGCTGACGACACTACCGAGGAGCGGCTATGCCCGTAAAAATACGGAAGCGCTATGCTTCGCGCTGGTGATAAAAAACCAAGGGCGGCCCATGGTCGTTCCAACCTCAGGGAGCCCAGAGCTCAGTGTCCGGCACCATCGCAACGCCTCCCCTCGGGAGCATCGCGCGAGGGGGCTGGACACGGGGGCTACGCCCGGGCCTTGCCCGAGTGCACGCCACCCAGCCAGGTCCCTCGGACCTGGTCGTCACGCGCCCCTCCCCGAGGGGAGCCAAGGTATGAAAACCCGTTTGAACATCAAGGGGGACTCCTGAGCATCGCGACTCAGGAGCCTAACTTGCCACGTAGCCCCTCACTCCTTAGTCCCATCCTGGTTTCCGGTCGGGGCTAACGGCGGTTGAGGTATGCGCCGGGCCGGGCCCTGCCGATGCAGAACGATCAATTCACTCCTTACTCCCCCCTTCCCTACTTGTTGCTCGCGCGTCAAGGGGAATTCCTGAGCATCGCGACTTTGGAGCCTAACTTGCCACGTAGCCCCTCACTCCTTACTCCCGTCCTGGATTCTGGTCGGGGGTAAGGGCGGTTGAGGTATGCGCGGGGCCGGGCCCTTCCGATGTAGAGCGCAAACAAGTAGGAGGGAAAATGCAAATTCCAGGAAATTCAAAGCAAATATTACAAGCCATAGATTGTTTCACGTCGCCAACACAAGTCTAAACGCCTCCGGAAGGCGTGGTGCATGATGCAGGAATAAAAACAGGACAGAAGCCGTGAAGGGATCACTCGCCAGTGGCACCGCCGCCGGTCGTAGAGTCACGCTGGGCGACTCCGCCTCCTAAGGCCGCAGACCTGGCGGCACCGCGCCCGGGCAAGATGCTGAAGGAGTGGAACTTCCCTAGCAAAACCTCAGCTCGGCCTTTCACGGCCCCAGCAGCAGCGGCGACAAGGTCGCCGCTCACGGGTTCCAGCAGGATGTCAAAGTCGACGTTGGGGTCGCGCAGGTAGACGTGGCTGAGGACATGCGTCAGCGCCGCAGAAGACAGGGCACGCGCCTCGGCCTCGACCGTCGGGCCAAGGCCGTCTGCGACATCTTGCAGCGCATCGACCAGGAAGGGGAGCAGCTTGGTGGAGCCGTCCTCCACACCAGCCAACGGCTCCTCCAAGCCGCTCTCATAAAGCATCTTCATTATGGCGCGAGCCTTCTTCTCCAGCTTCGCAAAGGCCACCCGATCCTCCGCCAGGACCTTCGCCTGGGCGTCTAGCTTGGTCCCCTCACCCTTCAGCGACCGCTCCAGCGTCTCCAATTGGCCGTGGAGGTCATCAAGCTTGGTGTCCCGGTCCTTGACGGCAGCCTCCCGAGCCTTTATCTCCTTCTCCTTCTCTTGGCGGCCGCGCACATCCTTGGCGAGCTCATCGCGCAGGCCTTGCAGCTCGACCTCCAACGCCTTGCAGCGGCCCTGGGCGGCCGCGGCGTCGCCCAGGGCAGCGTAGCGAGCGGCCTTGGCTTGGCTAGCGGCCTGCTTCTCCCCGTCGGAGGCCCACACAGCCTGGCTCAGCGGTGCCCAGATGGAGACGGCAGAACGGGCCCACCCAGAAGCTGGCTCCAGGCGCCCGGCCACTAGGCGAGGGTCTGCGCTCAGAAGAACCTCCCGCAGCTGCTTCAGTTCGTTGGCGACCTGGTCTAGGATGGCGGCAGAGGGAGCAGAAGAGGCGGGAACCAGTGGAGCGGGCGGAGAGGACGGCAGCGTGATCGCAGCTTGACAGGAAGAAACCCACTAGGCCTTGGCTGCCCCGGCTGCAGCATCGAGCACAGTCGACTCTAGGGTCAGCGGGGCCACGAGGGCTGACTCCTCGCCGAGGTGTCCCAGTCAGCCTCGCGAAGACGATTGGGCCGGGGAGGTGCGAGCCTTGCTGTATTCTCCCCTAGCGGATGAAGGCGTCGCCCTGGCAGATGGATTCGCCCCAAGCAGGGCCACAGAAGCCCCTCTCAACCTCTTTGCTGCAGGTGCCAGCCTGGCAAAAGAATGCAGACGTCAAGCCTCGGTGGCAGAAACCAAGCAAAGCACGAATCGAGCACTTGATGGTCGTCGTTCGCGGACTCAAGCAGCTTCCGGCCAAACTTGAAGCCCGAGAGCCCGCAGCTGGGGCCAGCCTTGGGAGGCCCAGAAGCGGAAGGCACGTTAGGAGGGATGGAGCTGGCCTCAGACTGCCTAGGGACCAGAGTAGACCCTGCGGGAACCAGCCTTGACACGCCCTTCCTTGTGACCAAGGGGGAGTCCTCCCCTCCTCGCCTGGCGCCGGCCTCGTCGTCGTCCGGCATGAAATGGAGGGCCGGGACCTGCGCCAAGGGAAGGACTCCCCCGACTCCTCGCCAGTCGCCTCAGAGTCAGACTCTTCCACCTCCACCTCTTCTTCCCCCTCACTCCCGCTGGAGCTGTCGGAGGACACGTCCACCATCGCCAGTGCCGCCAGATCGTCGGGGGCTTCCGCAGGCACCAGCCCATCACCTTTGAAGGTGGGCATGGTGTTCACCACCTGCTCCCAGTTGTCAAGAAGGAACAGGGGGACGAGGGCGCCCGCCGGGCTCGCCACGTCTCCCCCAACCAAGGAATGGAGGGCCACGATGAGATACTCGTTGGTCAGGGCCTCGGATCTTAGACGCAAGGCGACGTCCTCTTCACCAAACCTCCACAATGGGAGCGAGTGCTCCTGGAGTGGAGCCACTCGGTGCTGCAAGAACTACCTCAGGAGCGTGGCCCCGGTCAACTTCATCGCCCCTAAGTTGCTTGTCGTCAGGTCCGCATTCATCCTCTTCAGCACCGCCTTCGCACGGGGGTCAACGAGCTCCGCGCAGATCCATGCGTCAACGACCTGGTGCTTCCTTGTGGGCAGCGCCAGTCGGGGGTGGAGGCGCCCGACATCCACCATGACCCACTTGCTCCGGAAGCCTTCGATCCTCTTCCCAGGCTTCGAGATAGCATTTGAGTTGGAGTATGCGATGAAGCTCGCGCATGCGGAGACATGGGCGCGAGAAACCCGGAGGGAGAAATAGTGGCGTAGCAAGGCCACTGAAGGCTTTAAGCCAACGTGAGCCTTACAATATTAAGTGAAAATCGCCAGGAGAAAAACAGAGTTGGGGTGGAGATGCAGAGCTTGCAAGTTGTATTGGCGGATAATAGCAAAGAAGAACTCAGAGAAAGGAGGCACCAGATCGGCGATGATGGCGCTCGCAAAGAACGGATAGAAGGTGCTCCCCCTGCCTTCAGGCTGGTCGAAGCCGGCCTTGAGCACAGTCGCCCCCTCACTGCCCTGCGCCACCGTCATCACGCGCGTGAGGGCGAGGTTCTTCTCTGACAAGTTCGGGTGATCCAGAGCCGGTGAGTACCAGGCCTCGGTCGTGGACTTGCGAGGCACGATGGCATGCCGGATGAGAAGGATTGAGACAGATCTGGAGGATTTCGGAAGCAAGAAGGAGAGGAGCGAGAAAGGGGATCTGGGGGGATACGAACAAGAACAAAGCAAGTAAGTCTGGCCCGAGCACCTCTTTTGTTAGATGGACAGTTGCCGAGGCATCGTGGGAAGCGCAGACGCCAACGTCCAATCAATCGCCATGCGGCACCCAAGGCCGCAGGATGTTGGGGCCCGCGGTACTTCGTGCTTGCCCCTTCGCTTCTCTGCTAAGCCAAGCCTGGGCGCGCCTTGGGCCCGGGGGCTACTATCGGTGTTCTGGGAATGGGGGTCCCAGACTTGCCTGCCAGTGGCCTGCGGTGTGGCTCAAGTGGGGGCCCAGCGTGGCCCATCTTCATCATCTCAAGCTCAAGACCCTCGCGAGGGGCCAAGCCTCGCGGGGCGGACGACAGGAAACTTCCTTAGGAGCAGCCTCATTAGGCAGGCTCGCGAGGAGGCGGAGAGATCAAGGTAGGGATACCTCGCGAGGAGCACATGACGTAAGCCATGACGATCGGGACCAGGCGGGCGCCAGGCGGGCACCGGCCTGCGCAGTGTACTTGTTTCCCCTTTGGTGCAAAGGGAGCAGGCACAGTCCAAGGCATCGAGCAAAGGTTACCATTCCGGTGCAACGAGACCAAGACCAGCAGAGCGGTAGGACGGAGGTCACCGTGGAGCCCAAGACGGCGTCATCACCAGTGCTTTTGGCAGCCGAAGACTACCTTTGGTTAGGATAACTTGTACTTGATGTTCCCGTTCAAAATGGCCAATTGTTGGGGCCCTTCCCGCTCATTATTTGGGGAGAGGCCCAGGGCCTCTATAAATAGAGCTAGCTACCACAGAGTAGAGAGAGGCAGTCTTCTAGAGATCAGATCGGATGGAGCCCTAGAGAGAGAGACGCGATTGAGCTCACCCAAGCAGTTCATTGCCCCAACTCAAGAACACCTCTCGCGAGGTTGTTCTTCCCCTGTACTGTTCATCATCAGCCCCTGAGGCAATCCACCACACCACACACTTGAGTAGGGTATTACACCACAACGATGACCCGAACCAGTAGAAATCTCGTGTCCCTTGTGTTGTTCATCTTTTCCAGCTTAGATTACACGAGGAGATCGGACGTAGATCGGTAGGGGAGAGATCTCTGCGCGCACCCCAGAGTTCGAACCTTAAGGGTCTGCCGGAACCCGAAATCCGACAGTCGGGTTTCTCAGCCTTTTTCATTTGTAGATGTCTTTACTCAGACATGATAAGCTTCCGCATGTGCTTTGACTTGTATGCTCTGAATGTTGGGTCATGAGACCCATGTTTGTAATATCTCGCTCCTCGGAGCCTATTGAATAAAATACTTGAGTTGTAGAGTCATGTTGTGATGCCATGTTGTATTTGCACATATTGAGCATATTGTGTGTATGTTATTGAAATGCTTGGTATGTGTGGGATCTGACTATCTAGTTGTTTATCCTTGGTAGCCTCTCCTACCGGGAAATGTCTCCTAGTGCTTCCACTGAGCCCTTGTAGTTTGCTACTGCTCCAGAACACTTAGGATGGCCGGCATGTGTCCTTCTTCGTTCTTGTGTTGGTCCCTACGGGGAAATGTCACGCGGTGTCTGCCGGAGTCCTGTTAGCCTGCTACAGCCCGGTTTACCGGAGCCCTGCTGGCCCAGTTGCTACAGCCCGGATTCACACGCTGATGACCGACACATTCGTTGCTGGGTCATGTATGCCTGTCCCTGTAAGTTAGTGCCACTTTTGGTTCACGACTAGCCATGTCAGCCCGGTTTCTTTGTCATATGGATGCTAGCGACACTATCATATATGTGAGCCAAAAGGCGCAAACGGTCCCTAGCCTGGTAAGGCGACACCCGTGGGAATACCGTGCGTTAGGCCGCAAAGTGACATGAGGTGTTACATGCTAGATTGGTGTGGCACAGGATCGGGGTCCTGACAGCTTTGGTATCAGAGCCTGACTGCCTATAGGATTAGCGAGCCAAACTGGTCGAAGTTGAGTCTAGAAATGCTTTAGTTATATAAGGGAATTGATTGTGGATGGGAACGTAAGGCTCTTTTTACTCCTTATACCTTATGCCCTTCTGATCCGAGACATCCTATCTTTCCTATGGGATTAAGGAACTAGGCTTCTCATCTTTCCATCAGGATCACGTGTTACTAATCCTTAGACTTGTAGGATTGATGGATTCAAGTCTCAGTTCCATTTCTACTACTTCCGTATGTTCATAGCTGGCCTCAGAACCTTGATATGGTGATGTTAAGTGGTTATGCCACCATTAATGCAGAATGTTCCAAATGTTTTGAGCATTTACAGCCGTTATGTTGTCCGAGTCATCCCAGGTTTCTAAATGGTCTGATGTATTTGCAAATCCCTTATTTCCGTTGTCGATGTCCCTTTGGGCCAGTTTAATCACACTAATTGGTGAGTTGAGGTACTCTGTTGCCTCGACATATATGTTCGACCTATTATTATGAGCCTAGGTATCTTAGAGGATTACCTAGTAATCTAGCCATGTTCTTTATTCCCAGTGTGATTATTCTGGCCATCATTTTCGAAAGCATCCCGTCATGTTATTAGTCGTAGGTATTCTATTCATGGGTTCTTGAGGACAAGATTCACCCAACCTACATCATGTTGATAGTGTTGCTAGCTCCTTTAGGATATTAGTATCCTTTGTGATAGTCCTCGAGGTCTGTGGTATTTCCTTCTTCCAAATACCATGAACTGCTTATGGCAGATGTTCTTGAACCGAAAGTTCACAATATGAGTGCTCTTGATGAGTTCTCCGTTATATTTGTGACTCTGCCAGTCCTACCTTTCTTCATGGGTTATCTAGAAGAAATGTTGAGCTTTGCTCGACATACTAATCTATGCATCCACAACTCAGAAAGTTATATGTTCCTTTAAGTTGTCCCCCTTCAGTTATATTCCGACCTTCATCTATCAATTGATAGTCAAGGGAATAGTTGGGCATTCGTGTTCATCGATGTCTAGTATTCTTCTGGTCCATCAAGCCATTCTATTTTGGAATAACTAGGAGAAACAAACTCCAGTACCTCGTCCATCTCTGGGATTGGGTCAAAGCAGTTGTATCCCGCAGATCAAAATGTCAATCCAGATTATGTTCTGTTATACCATGGAGTATTACCCCCTTTATGTCAGGATTGTCATGAGAATCGCACCACCTCTTATGAATTCTTGATTTAGTCACTACTAGGAAAAGGGCTATAGATAGGATTGATACTAATGGCGCACCTGGTAAGCAGTGCGCCACTACTATATAATAATGGCGCACCGGACGGAGGTGCGCCATTAGTGTGGAAGACACTAATGGCGCACCGGGCACAGGGTGCGCCACTAGTATTGCTTTTTTCCATTTTTTCATACACTCTAATGGCGCATGGCGCCGAAGTGCGCCATTACTAGTTCTACCAAGTAATGGCGCACCTTGTAAGTAGTGCGCCATTAGTATATAATTTTTTTTACTTTTTTGCAAAACTGCTAATGGCGCACCGTGTATATTTTCATGGACACTTTTTGATGATCTCGATCCCACCCGCACCTTCGCCCGCTAGCTCCACCGCCGCCGACGACCCACCGCAACCCTCCCCTGCTCCACCGCCGCCGACGAGCACCCGGCCCCCCCGCACCGTCCCCCGCTCCACCGCCGCCAACGGGCACCCCCCGCACCCTCCCCCGCTAGCTCCACCGCCGCCGACGACCCACCGCAACCCTCCCCCGCTCCACCGCCGCCGACGAGCACCCGGCCCCCCCGCACCCTCCCTCGCTCCACCGCCGCCGCCGATGATATTTCCAAGTAACAAATTTGAACATATTTTTTAAAAAATTATTACTGTTTTTTTTTAAAAAATATTACTGTTATGATATAAACAAGTTTGAACATATTTAGACACAAATAAATATGAAAAATAGCATCTAAAATGCATAAAAAAATATTGGGGAGCCTGGGAATCGTACCCAGGACCTCCTGGTGTGTGTGCTGCGTGCCGACCAGTCGGGCTAGTGGGTGGGTTATGTTGTAGATAGGGTTAGGTTGTAGATAGGGCTAGTGGGCAAGATTAGAACAAAATTCTAATGGCGCACCGAGCTCTGGTGCGCCATTAGAATACTCGTACTTATGGCGCACGAGGTGGTGGTGCGCCATTAGAATAGTCGTACACTAATTAATCCCCAATCTATCTAATCTCTCCCCTGCCTCATCGATCTCACCCACTCCCCCCCCCCCCCCGTGTTCGCCATCCCGCCTTGCTCCGCCCCTCCGTCCGCCGCGCCTGTATGCCGTCGGCGACGCCGCTGCCTCTCCTGGCTGTGGTCTTGTGCTGCCCTGACGCCGCCGCCCCGACCGCCGCCGGACTCCACCCCCGCCGCCCCCGCGCCCCCCGAAATGGATCGGCCGAGCGCACGCGCTAGGGTTCCTCACCCTGCCGCCCGCTCCTCTCCTCTCCTCCTCCCTCCGACGAGCGAGGGCCTCCTCCGGCCCCTACAGCAGCCGACAAGCGCGGCCCCGACGCACCCACCCCGCCTGCCCCTGCCGTCCTCCGCCACCGGTCACCTCCGCAGCAGCCGGCGAGGCAAGGACGGTGCCGTGACCCTCGCCGCCAACCCCGAGCTCCCCTGCTTCCTCTCTGCGCCGTCCAAGGTGAGCTTCCCCTGCCCCTTCTCCCTCTCTCTCCATGTCCTGGACAACAAGATCAAGAGAATTATGCTTTTAATTAAAATTATGCTTTGAATAGTAAGAAATAAAAAATAGAGTATGGACCACTCATCCAATATTTTAAGTGTTCTGATTCATAAGTAAATCGCCTTAATTCATTCAGTGTAGGGGAAACTTAGAAGAGAATTCAACATCCTTGGTCTGTTTTATACAAATTCAGTTTAATGTTTGACACAACTGTCCAGTACCAAAGACTTAGGAGTATTGCAAAATATTAAGATAATGCTAACTGGCCTTTCTTATTTTCGACAACACGCGGGTTGATGGTTTGATAGGCTCCTAACGGTTCATGTATCATCACTTACTGACATCCCAAACATATGCAGAAATATGCCTATATGGCCTAGACCTACAACTATCTCCTGCTATGGATGTTTGCTGAACCGAATAAATATGCCTATAAGGCTAGTACTAGTAGTGCTACTCTCTTACTGCCAGTGACAGTCTATCGAGGTCATTAACTCCAACTCAAGTGGGCATAATTCTCTGCAGTAGTATAGCACTTGCAGTACTATGGCACTTGCAGTAGTGCGGGACAACAGTAGTTTAGTGCAAGTTTCAGTTAATTAGCTGGATTAAAAAAGATGCTTGGTGATCTGCAGGAGTAGGACAAGAAAATCTACTTGAATATTTGTTTATTCAAAGTAAATGAACATTTTACTGCTAGTGTACTGATAGTGTAATCTAGCTATTGTACTGATATTTCTGTTTCTTTGAACATTTTACTATCAATAAAAATGATGTACTGCTGCTTTCAGTTAATTCAAATTAGCTAAAACCTTTTACTGTAAAATAGTGCTAATTAATGTTTACTCTATGAAATAAACTACTCCATGTCAAATAAACCTTGCTAGGTGAATCTTGTTTGCATTAGGAGTAGTTGCTGGAAATTTACTGAATTTTGTTATGTGCTTTGTGGTGCTAGTTTGCTGGGTTTTGTCTCTGACCATAGTGTCGTGATGAATTTGCAGGTACCCCGAGAGGCCCTTGTGTTTGCCGGAATGTCAATTAACTTCCGTTCCGGCAAATTCGGGTACTCCATATGTCCTATTTTCAGCAAAGGTAATGCTGAAATTTTCCGTGAATTTTAGCATTTCTTTGCTAAAAATAGGACATATGGGGTACTTGCGACTAATGCCTGTTATCATGCATGGGTACTAATTGGTCTCTTCTGCTGCTTATCAGAGATGGCGGGAAGCAGCCACCGCCGATCTGCGACACCGCAGTACGAGTTGGATGCTTCCGAGTTCTTCACTATCATACTTGAGGCTTCAGTATCATCCATGATGCAGGTATGTAAAACGAGAGATCTCCCCTTCACCCATCTCATTATGATATCTGTTGTTTGCTACATCACTCATTTTCCCAAACTGCAGAGGCTACCTGACAGTTTTATGAACATGCTGATGGGTGAAGATCCGCCAAATAATGTGAAGCTGCGACAGGCCGACAGCGGGTTTTGCAGGCAGTGGGATGTGCAGTTGGCGATCAAGAAGGGCCACATGTACTTGTCTCGTGGGTGGGAGAAGTTCTACCGTGCCTACGACCTGCAGCTGGGGTACTTCCTTGTCTTCAGGTACAACGACGACGCCAACATGCTCATCGTGAAGGTGTACAACAAGACTATGTGTCGCATGCGCTACGCTGTCGATGATGATGCCGGTACGTTCTGCCTCTTCTTATTCCTCTACATTTGGCTTTGTCTCACATCGATTGTTTACGGTCATTGTTGCATTTTGGACAAGTAGGAGCAGCAGCAGCGACACTGGCTACAGCCAAAGCAGCAGCGACTATGGCTGTAGCGAAAGCAGCAGCGATTCTGGCTGTAGCGGAAACAGCAGCGATTCTGGCTGTAGCGGAAGCAGCAGCGATTCTGGCAGCAGCATAGACAACAAGAAGGATGATTCGAACTGGAGTGCGGGGGAAGAGGAGCAGAGTGAGGATGAGCAGCTGCAGGATGACGATGGGCATCAGGCTGAGGATGACCTAGCGCTGGTGGTGGCTGACCAAGGACAAGAGATGGTGGTGGCTGACCATGGGCAAGAGATGGAGGTGGCTGAGGATGACTTAGCGATGGTCGTGCCTGAAGGTGGCCTCGCGATGGTGGTGGTGCCTGACAATGACCACGCACCGGTGGTGGCGCCGGCGATCCCACAGCTGGGCGACATGACCACGCCAATTGTGGTAGAAGACTACATCCCACTGCCTCCACCGCCTCGCCGCTCTAGGCGCATCAGGGAGATGAAGGAGAAGAAGGAGAAGAACTGCCTACTTTGTCAGGTATGTCAGATCTCCTATAGGTTAGCTATCCAAAATGATATATATATATATACTTAGTTACCTATGTTATCTCTAATATGCTTAGTTTCCTATAGGTTAGCTTCATTTTACCTAAGTTGGCTCTAATATACTAACTTAGAGCTTATATGCTTAGTTTCCTATAGGTTAGCTTCAAAATAACTTATGTTAGCACAAAATGATCAAGTTTACATAATAAGCTTATAGTCTTTTTCTTATTCTTCTTCTTTTCCAAAATGACATAGGTTAGCTTCATTTTACCTAAGTTGGCTCTAATATACTAACTTAGAGCTTATATGCTTAGTTTCCTATAGGTTAGCTCCAAAATAACTTATGTTAGCACAAAATGATCAAGTTTACATAATAAGCTTATAGTCTTCTTCTTATTCTTCTTCTTTTCCAAAACTCTTCTTATTCTTCTTCTAGTGTTCTTCTTCTTCTAGTATTCTTCTAGTCTTCTACTTTTTCTTCTTCTAACTTCTTGTTTGTCATTTTGCAGATTTGATTTAATTGATGGAAGCTTGCGTGGATGGAGTGCTTCTTTTCCATTTGTGTTTTTATTTTGTATCAATGTGAAACTTTTTTGAATTGATGGATAACGGTGTTGGATGAACAATGTGAAACTTTTGTAACGACGGAACTATGTGTTGGCTATGTATGTATATATGATGAAACTTGTGTGTTGGATATGATTTCTATATGGATGCTTATTGTATATATATGTGTTGAATATCTCATATGTGAAATAGTGACCTGAGATTAAGAAAAAAAATTAAAAAAGTTGTTACTAATGGCGCACTACCATGTGCTGCGCTATAAGTATAGCAGATAATAGTGGCCCACTGTGGGCAGTACTAATGGCGCACTGCCTGGTGCGCCATTAGACTACCAGATTCTAATGGCGCACATGTGGTGCGCCATTAGAAAAAAATTCTAATGGTGTGAGGCTAGTGGCGCAACAGCCATGCGCCATTAGAAGGCAAAACTGGTGCGCCACTAGCATGCCTTTTCCTAGTAGTGAGTGATACTCCTTGCCATAATCGTTCATTCCTCGGTCTCTGTGTTATTATAACCGGAATAATGTCAGTGTACAAAAAGAGGGGTACACTTTTTGTACCCCTATAACTGTGCACGGGCAGTGAGAGCCGCGCCCGCGACCACACCAAGCAGGGCAATGGAGGTGAGCCAGGGTAAGACCGAAGCCCAAGGTAACTGGAACAACGCCAAGATCAAAACCACGAAGAGCAAAGGGACGAAGCGGGCTCCCTTGGCAAGATTCTTGCCGGGGTCACCTTTAGCAGCCCCGGCAAGACCCTTGCCACGGTAGCTCGCCCCAAACCTACGGAGCGAGTCACCCTTGAGTCCACAGCACCCACCATGGCCCACTGTGTTGGGGCAAGGGCTCGAGAGACACCTCTATGGTGGCATGCAGATCTTTGTGAAGAAACATTCAAGATCAGATGAGCACTAGAAGACGACGACCCTTGGCAAGATCCCACCCAAGGGAGACCACGAGACCCCCGGCAAGCGCCTTGCCGGGGACGACAGCGGGCGCCTCGACAAGACCCTTGCCGGGGCCCCGGCAAGGCCCTTGCCGAGGACATCTACAGGGCGACCATCAGGCCCACGCCGACCAAGTCTCCACCGCCGTTCGCATGTAGTTGCCAACCCAACCAACTGGGCAGGCACCTGCGTGGCGGCATGCAGATCTTCGTGAAGACCCCACCACCGCACCACCTCAGCTATCTGCCTGCCTACAGGGCACCACGGGCATCGCTGGCTAGGGAGCATGTCGACACGAGGAGGAGCGGCGACGGATGGGACGGACTTCACCCCCATCCCCGATAAAGCGAGAGGACACCTAAGCTGATGCATTAAATGTGCCTTGTCATGTAATGCGAGGGATAACCTCGCACCACTGTACCCTTTCCACCTCTTGTGTGCCACTGTGGAACCCCTTTTTCCTATAAAAGGAGGCCCGAGGCAACCAGGAGAGGGATTGGGCTTTTTGGAGCTCCTCACGCCCCATAGCTAGTTCAAGAACACAAATATACATCCACCAAAGCAGGAGTAGGGTTTTACGCATCCTCGCGTCCCGAACATAGATTAACGAACCATGTGCTATCTGTTAGATCCGCTCTTCTCTCAACCCCGCGCACCGCTAACCGTAGTAGGGATTCTTGTGATCCCATAGGTGTCGTTTCCACCGACATCTTTGGCGCGCCAGGTAGGCGGCGCCGTTGTGAGAATCGGGTTTAGCAGTTAGTCCAGCGCTTCTTCATCACCATGGCGCCAAAGAAGAAGACAACGGTGGCGGTCGGCCCGTCGGGAGCCGGACGGCCCATACCGACGCGGGCGAGCAGCGGACCGGTCGCGGAGAGGACCCCGGGCACCGCTCGCGAGCACCAACAGCATCCCAGCAGCCGGAGCTTGGGAGGCGGCGATGTTCGCGTGCTTGGCAATGAGCCGCATGTCGCCAAGTCTAAAAATGGAGCCAGGCACCCAGAGGCGGCGCAGGGCCCTCCAGAGACTCCCACGCGGACGCCCATGGCGCACTCCTCTCAAGCTGCACGCGATGAACGGCATCGTCAGGCCAAGGATCCCGGACACCGCAGCGGGAAGAGCCCCAAGTGCCGCTCCCGGGATGCAGAAGACCTGTCCGCTTACCGAAGCACTAGCGAAAACGGCGTGTGACCGAGGGACCATGGTTGATCTTCTTCTGGCATGATTAGAAGTCGAAGCGCGTCGCGGTCTGCACAGGTTTCACTGCCGCTGACGCCAGCAGAGGCCCTGGCGCGCGCGCAGTTGCTCCTCGACTTTCCTCCCACTACGGGGAAACTCGACGAATGGAGAGCTACCATCCGAAGCCTTGTTGCCGTCGCCAACAAGGACGAACCAAGTCCAGCGAGGCCCCGGGTCGACGCTCCGATGGAGTCCCACGCACTAGTGGCGGGAGGACCGACGGCACTGCGGCCATGGTGCATTAGCCTCCTCCTCACCCGGTACCACGGATGTCGACTCATCGTGATGTTACGGGCGATGACATCTCCATAGCATCGTCCGACCCATGGACCCACTGTGACCAGCGTCAAGTTCTTCGGGAGCGAGCCCATGAAGATGCTCAAACCACCATCGAGCACTGGCGCGGAGCACGCCACCGGTCAGACAGGCAAGCAGGGCCTGCTGTGAACCACCCAGCACCGGAGAGCCCTGGAGGTCTACCTTACGAGGTAGGCTGTCCGGCTTTTACCCGTGAGCTGCGGTAGTTCCAGTGGCCCACTCACCGCACTTTCAAACCTGACGTTGGCGAGAAGTACAACGGCAAGACCCACCCGTCCGGAGTTCCTCGGCATCTACACCATCGTGATGCAAGCTGCCGGAGCACGCGACGATAAGGTGCTTGCGAATTACTTTCCGTTGGCTCTTAAGCCCAATGCCATGTCATGGTTGATGCACTTGCCGATAGACTCTATTTCTTCTTGCTCGGATTTGTGCCATGAGTTTGTTGGCGCCTTTACCAGAGGTCATCAAGCCCATGGCCAAGCAAGCGACCGGCACGTCATCCCCCGGAAGGGAAGCGAGAGTCTGCGCAAGTACATACAGAGATTCAGCCAGGTACAGTACAATATCCCTGATGTTCATCCTATAGCCATCATCAGCGTGTTCCATCAGAACGTGCGCAACCACAAGATGCACGGAGAGCTGGAAATGAATAAGGTGAAGGATGTGGCGGAACTCTAAGTTCTTGCCGACAGATGTGCCCGGGCTGAAGAGGGAAGGAAGTACCCCGGCTAAGATGCCGGCGTGGAAACCGACTCTTCAGACGAGGATACTGCCGCCCCGGCGAAGAAAGGTCGGCGCCGCAACAGGAAGCGCAAGGGTAAAGGTGTGCTTGCCATCGAGGAATTTGATGATGCCGGCACTGCCAAGAAAACCAACTCAGATGACCCCGGCATGGAAATTGCCGGATGTGTCGCCTACCGGGCCTTGGCGGCTGCCGAGAAGCCAGGGGAACTCCGACAAGCAATACTACAAGATCCATCGCACCAAAGGCCATCACCTCCAGAACTGCCGACAGGTTGAGCTGCTTGCTAAAAAGCAAAAGGCTGAATATCTGAGGCGGGACAAGGAGAAGGGCCAGGACGGTGATGAGGTGTCTGGCAAGAAGCGTGACGGCTAGGAAGGCTGTCACGGTAAGGATAAATAGTAAGAAAGGCCCGCCCGGGGCCGCGACAAGAAGCCAGAAGACGATGATCACGAAGAAGATGACGAGTCCGATGATCAATAGTTTCAGAAAGCTACAGAGGCCATGTGCATTGTTGGCGGTGCCTCGCTGCATACCTCCCACCGCCAGCTTAAGGAGTGGGTGCGTGAGATTACAGCAGCAGAGCCGTTGTTTGATGCCGAAAAGTCGCTGAAGTGGTCTAGCACACCTATCATTTTTGACATAGAGGATCACCCTGATCTTACCACTGCGGTCGGGTGCTTGCCATTGTTGGTTTCACCGACAATATGCAACCTCAAGGTGATGAAGATGCTAGTCGATGGCGGCGCCGGTCTGAAGTTAATCTCTCCTGCCGTGATCAAGAAGCTGCAGATTCCCGACGGAGACCTCGAGGAAACGGGCACGTTTCAGTGGATCAACCCGGGAAGGAGTCAACCAAAGGGGAAGGTCACACTGCATGTGACCTTCGGGAGTGATCTGAACAACGGGACAAAAAGGATCGTGTTCGATGTTGCTAAGATCCCCTTGCCTTACAATTGGATCCTTGGCCGCCCAACGCTGGCCAAGTTCATGGCGGCGTCACACTACGCCTACAACACCCTGAAGATGCCAGGGCCTGTGACGATCATCACCGTCCCCTCCGACAAGAAAGATGCGCTGATTTGCGCTGACCAACTCTACCAAGAAGCGGTTGCAGCAGCCTCCGCCGCTAAGGCAGTTGCTCCTGCCACTGGAGCCCCGGGAGGGAAGAAGAAGAAGATCGGTGAGACCTCGTGCACCCACTCCGGCAAGCGCACCTCTTCCGAGTGTAGCGCTCCCGTCGAGGACGTGCCAAAGAGCTCCACCGGCAGGAACAAGAAATCCAGGGCCACGCCACTGGAGACCAAGAAGGTATCCGTCAAGGAGGACGGCACGGGAGGAGCTTTCACCATAACCTCCGCCCTTGACGACAAATAGGAAGACGCTCTCGTCACCTTCCTGCGGGCGAATGTCGATGTATTTGCGTGGCAAGAATCCGACATCCCCGGCATTCCCAGGGAGGTGATTGAGCACCACCTTGCTGTCTGTCCTCATGCACGGCCCGTCAAGCATAAGGTCAGAAAGCAAGCTTTGGAACGGCAAGAGTTCATTATAGAGGAGATCCGGAAACAGGAAGCAGCGGGTTTGGTAAGAGCAGTGCTCCATCCAACGTGGTTGGCTAATCCAGTGGTAGTGCGCAAGGCAAATGGGAAGTGGAGGCTGTGTATTGATTACAAAGATATCAATAAGGCTTGTCCCAAGGACCCTTTCCCATTGCCACGCGTCAACCAGATTGTTGAATCCACGGCTGGATGTGACATGTTGTCGTTCCTCGATGCCTACTCCGGCTACCACCAGATCTTCATGACGAGAGAAGACGAAGAGAAGACAGCGTTCATCACCCCATGTGGTACGTATTGTTTCATACGGATGCCTTTCGGGTTGAAGAGTGCTGGCTCAACGTTTGAAAGAGTAGTCCAGATTGGTTTTGAACCCCAGCTCCATAGAAATATGGAAGCTTATATGGATGATATAGTGGTCAGAACCAAGAAGAGGGGAACCCTCATACTGGATTTACAAGAGACATTTGCAAACCTACGCAAGATCAATCTCAATTTGAACCCTGAGAAGTGCATCTTCGGCGTCCCGTCCGGCAAGCTTCTCGGGCTCTTTATGTCGCAGCGTGGGATAGATGCCAATACGGACAAGATCAAGGCTATAGAACAGATTGAGGTGGCCAAGCGGGTCAAGGATGTGTGTCGGCTTGCCGGTTGCGTTGCTGCCATGAGCAGGTTCATCTCTAAATCCGTCGAGCGCGCCCTCCCCTTTTTCAAGATTTTGAAAAAGGCAGGCCCGATGGAGTGGACACCGGAAGCCGAAGCGGCATTGCAAGATTTGAAGAGGTACCTCTCCTCTACGCTAGTACTAGTTGCATCTAAACCACAGGAACCATTACTGCTATACTTGGCGGCAACAAACCAGGTGGTCAGCGCCGCACTAGTGGTGCAGAGAGAAGTCGATGATGAGGTGATAGCAGCAACAGAGCCTGATGCCATTGGTGTAGAGACGACGCAGCCAGTTGGAGTGCTGCCAAGGAGGAAAATGATGCAGCACCCGGTCTACTTTGTTAGCTCCCTCCTGCAGGGGGCTAGATCAAGGTACTCCGCTGTGCAGAAACTGCTCTTCGGCCTTCTTATGGCCTCGAGGAAGCTGTGTCACTACTTCCAGGTGCACGAAATCACTATCGTCACTCACCTCCCTCTACAACGGATATTGCACAATCCAGACGCAACTGGAAGGATTGTAGAGTGGGCACTGGAGCTGTCCAGCTTTGGCCTAAAGTTTGAGAGTACCTCGACGATCCAAAGCCGAGTCCTGGCGGAGTTCGTTGCAGAGTGGACCGCGACGCCTGATGAAGAAACCCAGGAGACTGCCCTCCCTGCCAAGGAGGCAAGTTGCAACTGGATCATGTATTTTGATGGAGCTTTCTCCTTACAGGGCGACGGGGCTGGCCTACTGCTGGTCGTGCCCACTGGAGAGCACCTCAAGTACGTGGTCCAAATGCACTTCCCCAAGGAGACGTCGACAAACAATACTGCCGAGTACAAAGGACTGCTTGCTGGTCTTAGGATCGCGGCAGACCTCGGAATCAAGAAACTCATCATCAAGGGCGACTCACAACTTGTTGTCAAGCAAGTCAACAAGGTTAACAGAGCCCGTTGATGAAGGCGTACGTAGATGAAGTGAGAAAGTTGGAAAAGCGCTTTGACGGTATACAAGCAGAGCATGTTCCCCGAGCGGAGAAGAACATCGCCGATTACCTATCGAAGCGTGCTGCCCTAAAGCTGCCTGTGGAACCGGATACCTTTGTGCTTCAGCTAACTCAGCCATCCGTTGATCCATCAGCAGAGCAGATCAAGAGAAGGAATTCAGGGCTCGGCAAGTACTTTCCCGCCGAGCTCCCCGGAGCCACGGGCAAAGATGTTGCCGGAGACGCTGAGCCCGTCGTAGGGCGATCAGCTCCGGCAGAGCGTCAAGCTCTTGCCATGGAGACGACCGCCCTTATGACGGAAAAAATGCCTTTGGTCCTCGTCGTCAGGCCTCAGGCTCCGGCATGGGCGCAACCTACTGTCCGATTCCTCCAAACAGGAAGAAGCGGAAAAAGTAGCCCGTCGGTCTGCTATGTATCAGTTCGTCGAGGACGTCCTGTACAAAAAAAGGCCGAACAGTGTGAAATTGAAGTGTATTGTCAGGACCGGTTTTCCAATAAAAAATTTATTGAGAAACCGACCCTTTCATCAGACCAGTAAAGAAGAATCCTCCTTTCTGGTAGACAAATCCTTGATACAGAAATCCAGAAGTACTAAATATTATACAAGGTTGAGCTGAGACTGCTCAACAATTTATTACAAGCACGCCGATATTGTACATAAAGGCGGATATGACACAAGGATAGGGTGGCATAACTATTGACTCACAATGAAAAGTGGTGGTGGATATGTCACAGTGAAGTGGGTGACATGACTCTAAAACCCTACAGCTCATCCAGCATCGGAGTGAGGCTCGATGATTTTATTTGGGACTGACCGGGACTACTCTAGGCGTCGGACTCGCTAACGAACTCTTCATCCATAAGATCGCCTTCGTCAACATCTAGCCAAATCAACAAGCCAGGTGAGTACTTTGAATGTACTCGCAAGACAATTTCAACATAAGATATAACAAATGCAAACATGATGCATATGAGCAGATTAGTAATGCGCACTTAGATAATAAATTGCACCGCATGCTAAATAAAAAGGAAGTCAGGCGATAGTCTTCCCGAAATCCCAATAAAATAGCTGAAGACCGATCGGGTGTCTGAAGCGACGCCTCGGAGGTAAAATTAAATTAACATGTCGCGGTCGGGCGTCAGGGCGACACCACATAAAGGGCTTATATTGAAAAGTAAATGACAGAACGTGCCACAGTCGGACGTCTAGGCGACATCTCAAAAAGGGCTTATAATGAAAGTAAATAACAGGGATGCCACAGTCGGATGTCTGTGCAAAAATCACATAAAGGGCTTGTATTAAAAATAAATAACAAGAATGCCACAGTCGGACGTATGAGCGACATCACATAAAGGGCTTATATCGAAAATCATTAGCAATATTGCCGCAGTCGGACGTCTGAGCGACATCACATAAAGGGCTTATATCAAAAGTAAATAACAAGAATGCCACAGTCAGACGTCTGAGCGACATCACAGAAAGGGATTATATTTCATCATTCGAATTCAAGTAGTTCATGAATTTAAATCATCCCAAGAAAATACTCAGCACATAATAATAAACAGGTTAGTCCATTCATAGGAATACTATTCAGCCGAGTTTACCACTCTCTGTTTTCTTGCTTATTCTCCGGAGACTGACACTGACACTAAGATGCTGCTCAAGTCCTTGATCGTGGACATGGATACTCGAATGATTTTGACTCTGCAGAGTTTGTACTTTTAAACCACAGCCAACGGATTTCAGTAGTCACAAAGGACTAGTTCCGTTTACGGTATTTTAGAAGAAACACATCTAACCTGTACACACCCATTCCACATTCCGCTGCCAGGAATCACCCTGGGCAACGTTCAAGAAAAACTTTAAGACGGGGAGGTCACAACCTCGAATAGCATGGGATCAAATTTATATTGCGCGCTCTAAGGGGTGCCACCCTCTCGGTCCCAACCGGAAACACCCATGCCCCCTGATCGGATGACGGGCTTTAATCCAAGGCCATGGAACCCTCATCGCAGTCCCTCTATTTGGTGTGTACAAGGAAATAGGTTTGCAACTTACTAAACCGCACTCTTTGCAGAAAACATGTGGCAGCACGAAGGGGAAATGAACAGGATCGAGACTTGATCCACGTTATTACTGGAGTTAAACGGTTGACATAAAACTGGCATGCTTCAACAATACCAGCTTGTAACCTATCATGCCACCACATGACCAGGTTATATTACCATCATAAGAACACAACAATATCGAAGTCCACTCGTAGCTTTCTTTGCATGAAATATAACCTTCACCGATGTTCATATAAACATGCCATACGAAACCACTCAAGCAAACATGAAAAGCACTTATCCTATCAAAGGTTCAAACATGCTTGCCTGGTTCGGAGTAGTCGGAGTCTAGCTCAGTGAAGTTTGCGGTTCCGTCACCTCCTCCGGTATCTACGGTATAAAGAAATCGCATACTAACGTAAATATCGTGTGTGTATAAAAATTGTTCCAGATTTTTTTCAAATAAATATGATAAAAATCTAGATAGAAAAGTAAGGATGACAGAAAAAGAATCAATTCAAAATCGTCTTTTGTTAAAAAGTTATAAGGGTTTTGGTCCAGGGACTCATCTGTAATGAAACAGAAAGTTTCTAGGGGCTAGTTGATAAAAACAGAAAACATTTTGGTGAGAAATATGCCAACCCCAAAGGAAAACGTATTTTGCCCGAAGGCGTTTTCAGAAAATGGTTCGAATAAGAAGAGAGAGGCTGACGAGGGGGTCCCACCCGTCAGGTTTGAAAATTAAAACAGAGCCCGCCGGTGCCCGAGGCTTGCGGTGGTCGCCGGCCTCGATCCACGGCGAGGTAGGGGGAGGGGGTGGTACCTATGGACTCATGATGCTCTCCCGCATCTATGGGTGGTGGAGTTGATCGTCGGCGAGCACCACGTCGACGGCGGCCTTCACTCCGGCGGACGGTGGTTCGGACGGTGGTCGATCTCGTCGAGGAGGGCTGCAAGCTTCAAATTGGGGCTCGGGTTAGGAGTGTGGGTGCAATAGGAGGCTGGTGGCAAGGCTTGGGACGCGGGGGTGCTCTCACCGGAGAGAAACGTGCCGGAGCCCGAAGCGGATCGGGGAGGCCGAAGTCGGGGAAGAAGGCCTCCTCGAGGTCCTCCTAGTAGCTAGGCGTGGCTCTGGTGACGCGGAGGAGTGGTTCTGGGTCGAGAGCGAGCTCGAGGCCTCCTTTTATAGCCGGCCCAAGGAGGTTGCCGTGATCGGGATTACTCTGACGGTGATTACGGCGAGGCAGTGGTCGAACAGGGGGTTTAGGGGTTGGGGCAGCTGCGGATTGGATCACTGGCTTCATTCTGTAGCTAAACTTGGCTAGACTTGGGCGACACTCCAAGCCCTCGACGAAACGGCTCATGGGCTCGTCGACGGCAGAGGGTGCGCTCTGCATTTCTCAGGCCACAGCGATGGTGCTGCAGCACGCACAGGCAAGCAGACAGCCACGCGGAGGTTTCGGGTGGTGTGGGCGGTGCTGGACGGCGCCGAATGGCCGGGCTGGTCCCCTGCTGTTCGCCACGGGCGGTTCTGCCACCGCGGAAGAGGCCAACGCTGGCGAGACACGTCGCCACCGACGCTCGCGACAGGCCAAACAACCTTGCGGTGCACTGGATAACAAGGGGGAGCAGTGAGCAATGGTCCAAGGTAGCTACTGGCGAGATTGTCGACGGGTTCTGACGAAAACGACACTGTCGACTGAAACTGGACACTGAACTCTAAAACTGCCAGAAACAGTGCACACCAACTGTTCAACGAAATGATTTGGGCACGTGGAAAAATTTTCTTGAGCTGATCCTTAGTGAGGTGATCCCTTGATGCATCTAGAGGCTGCCTGAATTATCTCAGAATTTTTGGAAAAAGGAAATGATGAATTGCACCAAAAATGGCAAATCTGGTCCAAACTTGCAGTAAGCAAATTTTGAAAAGATTGAACTGTGGACCAGTGGATCTTGATGGATCTTGGTTGAGGGTGCTAAGGACTAGCCAGAGAAGTTTATTTGGGATCAAGACTCAAAGGAAATTTGGTAGTTCCTTTGTAAACCACCATAGTCCAAAATAAAGACAGAAATTGATTTTGAGGACAAAATAAATAGAATAAAATTTAAAAGGGGTTGAGACTTGCTAAACTAGGATGCTTGGCTTGACCCAAAGTGGGGAGGTGGGTTTTAGAAGAAAATTATTTACATAGGCCATGGCAAGAGGATACTTTTAAAATGGGGAAGAATAAATCCATAACTTTACTGGAATTATTTTTAATAAAAAGTATTTCAAAAACTTTCAAAAAATTATTTTTGTTGAAATAACACAACATGAAAAACCCTTAGAACCAAAAATCAAGGTTGAGAAGAACACCTAAAATATTTGTAATAAAAGATTTGAGAAGGAGAGGCTTTAAGAAAAAATTTAAATAACCTCCTTCCAAATTTATAAAACAAAAATATTTGATGAAAACCAAACCAAAATTTTTGGAGTGTCACATGTATCCCTCGGGGGGAAGGACTAGGGTTGTTGGCAGAGATACATGGAGGCATATGTGGATCCCACATAGGGTCGAGAGCCCTTGCCGGCAAGGCATTTCGGCAGGGTTTCTTCTGGCCCACTGCCCTCTAGGATGCAACGACGCTAGTCACCAAGTGTGAAGCATGTTAGTTCCACTCAAAGAAGCTTCATCAACCAGCTCAAGCCCTTCAAACTATTCGTCTCTCCTGGCCCTTCTCGGTCTGGGGGCTCGACATACTGGGCCCTTCCCCCGCACTGTCGGGGGCTTTGAGCACTTGTACGTCACGATCGACAAGTACACAAAGTGGCCAGATGTGGAAGCAGTGATGAAAGTTACAGCCCAGTCAGCCGTCAAGTTCCTCAAGGGGCTAGTATGCCGTTTTGGTGTAGCCAACAGGGTCATCACCGACAACGGCACGCAGTTCACAAGCTGCACCTTCATGCAATACAACCAAGACCTCGGCAGCAAAGTCTGTTTCGCTTCCGTTGCACACCCACGATGCAATGGTCAAGCTGAGAGAGCAAACGCTGAAGTGCTACGAGGCCTGAGGACAAAGACCTTGGACAGGCTGCACAAGAGTGGAAGGCGCTGGATTGATGAGTTGCCAACGGTTCTTTGGTCAATCAGAATGACACCAAATCGAGCCACCGGCCAAACACCCTTTGCCCTGGTATATAGGGCAGAAGCAGTTCTCCCCACTGAACTCATATACGGGTCACCTCGAGTGCTCGCTTATGATGAGCTTGAGCAAGAGCAACTGCGGCAAGATGACGCAACGCTCCTTGAGGAAGATCGTCTTCGGGCGGCTGCGAGAGTAGCACGCTACCAGCAAGCCTTGCGCTGCTACCATAGCCGCAAGGTCCATGCCTGAAGCTTTGAGGAAGGCGACCTTGTTCTTCGGCGCGTTCAATCGGCCAAGAATACCAACAAGTTGACGCCAAAGTGGGAAGGCCCTTATCGGGTAATACGAGTCACCAGGCCTGGTGCAGTCCGCCTGGAGATCGAAGATGCCGTTCCAGTGAGAAATTCCTGGAACAGTGAGCATCTTCGCAAGTTTTACCCACAAGGCGCGGCTTGCCGGGCCCCCCTGGCAATCCACCTTTTGTACAAGCCTTGCCGGCAAGGCATGTAACCCTTTGTACAAAGCCAGGCGCAGACCCTGAGCATAAATAAAAGAAGCGCTGGCGCCCTAAGTTATAGCATGCATGCTAGGTCGAGTCTCGTCCTTGGTTAGGGTTGATAGTGCTTAGCAGTGACTAACCCCTAGCTTAGAGGTCGAGTGTGCGTCTCTTTGTCCTTCTTTTGTCTTCTTTGGATCGTAGGACACACAAATATCCTTGCCGAGCCGCTTGGAAATAAAAATGGGCAGACCAGCATCCGGACCCCGGCAAGCCAGTATTGCCAAGGGCTGCAAGAGCAAAGATTCACCAACGGGAAACCAGGTTTGCCGGGGGCTGTAGATTTAGATAAGTTTTTCATCCCTTATCATGCATTCCATTATGGACTAGGGTATGTGAAAGCTCGTTTTACCCTTAAGCTACCGTGCTCCCCTAACTCTAGGACCTAGGGCTCGTTCCTGGGACCAAGTTTGGTTGTAGTCGCGGCAGCAAAAGGGTGGAACAAGGAGCCTAAACCCACCTCATCCTTGCCTCCACCAAAGGCGTGAGAAAGGTCGAGCGAAGTGGGGGGACGGCAGGGCCTGTTGCCGGGCAAGAAAATGTTTATCTTAGAGATATCAAGGATTTATTCGTTGTCATGGGTTCTATCCACAAACAAATAACCCGGCAACATCCCTTTTTCATTAAAAAACATCCCGCTCAAATAGAGTCCATAGGGAATGAAAAATATGAACAAGGGGATTACAAGTTCTAAATTCAACAAAGGCCTGAAGGCTTACAAATTAAAAAGAGATAAGGTGCCCATAATCCCTTTCTTGTCCCTCTCCTCAGGAGGCAGGTCAAGGAGGCAAAAAGGGCAAAAGGGGCGCCTAGGCGAGGTATGAGCAGCAGAGGGCACCAAGAGAGCATCTCGGCCGCCACCCCGATGAGAGGCTGGTGATGATGATGACGGTAGAAGACCTGGAAGACGAGGCGGCAGGACCGGCAATACGCAACAAAGGCGTCGATGCCCGCATACTCCGAATTGACGGCCCGCCATCCGCCTTCTTCGCCTTCCCCGCACCTCCTATGCCAGCCGCCCAAGGAGACGGCCACGAGGAGTTTGAGGGGCTCGGTGCAGATGTTGCTGCTGCCAACATCGCCCCGGGACAACGGGACCGATGCCTAGTCAGACCCGTAATTCTGCCGCCTACCACCCTCGTCGTTGTTGTCGCTGTCCTCCCCGTCACTCTCGCTCGAGGAGGAGTCTTCATCATCGGAGGAGCTCTCCACATAGCACATCAGGCGAGTTCCAGGATCTCCAAAGACCTTGACGGAGAGCACGCCGCCCTCTGCTAACTTAAAGAAGAGGATGAGCCCCACCATCAAGTTGTGGATACGAGCAAATGTTTTCCATCCCCGACGGAGGTACATCACCTGAGGGGCAGGGAAGTCGACGCAGACCCACGTACCGCTGATCCCGCAGCCCCTCATGCGGAGCCGCAATGAGTGCGGAGGATCCAGCTCCATCTCTCACGCGAATGGAGTCGGGAGGCGAAGGCGACAGCATGGCGGCCGGCGCAGCCTGGCGAAGAATTTGCAAGGGTTGTCCCCAACGTGGCCCTCCATCGGAGGAGGAGCCGCTGGCGGGGGCGAGGCTGGCGCGCCGCCCCGTCCTCCTCTTCCATGAGCACTGCGGCCTCTGCCCCGACCTCGCCCACGGCCTCGCCCCCTCCCCCTTCCACTCGCGGCTGACTCTACCACCACAGGTGCGGGAGGAGGAGGGACGCGTTGTCGAGCAGCAACCCTTGCCGCCACCATCGAAGAACCGGGATTCCCTTTCCCCATTGCAAGAGGAGGGAAGAAGCGGACGCAGAGGAATGGAGAAGATAGGAGAATGCAAGGTGCCATCACCCCTTCCCTCTCTTTATAAAGGAACGGGGTTGGGGCTCAGCCGCCCTACTCGGCTAATCAAGACACAGGAGGCGCAGGGAACCAGGACCGACCCGCTGCCCCAACTAGCAACGGCCCGGTTCCCCGCCTCCACCGTTTGCCACCCCAAGCGCATGGAAGACACGTGGCTGACACACATAATCGAGGGGACAAGTGAGGCAACCTCCCCCCACCCCGTGATCGCGGGGAGTGGACGCCGTGAAGACCGCGCCTCGGCCCCATTCAGTAAATGAGTTGCGCCTCCACGCCTCCCTCCTTTTAGGGGAAGGCGCGAAGCCGCCTCTTTACTGCGATGTGACGCATGCCTGGAGGAACCACCCCACGCATGCCCCCCACGTCACGCACACCCCTTCGCGCCGCACCACACGCGCGAATCATGAGAAGCGCAGCGTGCGAAAAATCTTACCACGGTAAAAACCGCCCCGCCTGCTCGCGCACCGTTCTGGGCCTAGCCCAACAACGCATTGCGCTTATGTGTGGACCAGGCCCGGGGGCTCCTGTCGGTGTACAAAAAGAGGGGTACACTTTTTGTACCCCTATAACTGTGCATGGGCAGTCAGAGCCGCGCCTACGACCACACCAAGCAGGGCAAGGGAGGTGAGCCAGGGTAAGACCGAAGCCCAAGGTAACTGGAACAACACCAAGGTCAAAACCATGAAGAGCAAAGGGACGAAGCAGGATCCCCCGGCAAGATTCTTGCCGGGGTTAGCTTTAGCAGCCCCGGCAAGACCCTTGCCGCGGCAGCTCGCCCCACACCTACGGAGCGAGTCACCCTTGAGTCCACAGCCCCCACCATGGCCCACTGTGTTGGGGCAAGGGCTCGGGAGACACCTCTGCGGTGGCATGCAGATCTTTGTGAACAAACATTCAAGATCAGATGAGCACTAGAAAATGAGGCCCTTGGCAAGATCCCATCCAAGGGAGACCACGATACCCCCGGCAAGCGCCTTGGCGAGGACGACAGTAGGCGCCATGACAAGACCCTTGCCGGGGCCCTGGCAAGGCCCTTGCCGAGGACATCTACAGGGCCACCATCAGGCCCACGCCGACCAAGTGTCCACCGCGTTCGCATGCAGCTGCCAACCCAACCAACTGGGCAGGCACCTGCGTGGTGGCATGCAGATCTTCGTGAAGACCCCACCACCGTGCCACCTCAGCTGCATGCCTGCCTACATGGCACCACGGGCATCGCTGGGCAGGGCGCGTGTCGACACGAGGAGGAGCGGCAACGGACGGGACGGACTTTGCCCCCGTCCCTGATAAAGCAAGAGGACACCTAAACTGACGCATTAAATGCGCCTTGTTATGTAATGCGAGGGATAACCTCGCATCACTGTACCCTTTGCACCTCCTGTGTGCCACTATGGCAACCCCTTTTTCCTATAAAAGGAGGCCCGAGGCGACCAAGAGAGGGATTGGGCTTTTTGGAGCTCCTCACGCCCCATAGCTATTTCAAGAACACAAATATAAATCCACCAAAGCAGGAGTAGGGTTTTACGCATCCTCGCGGCCCGAACCTGGATAAACAAACCGTGTGCATGCTGTTAGATCCGCTCTTCTCTCAACCCCACGCCCCGCTAACCGTAGCAGGGATTCTTGTGATCCCATAGGTGTCATTTCCACTGACAAATACTGACAAGTGAATTGTGATGTGTGAAATCAATACACCTAGCAACTCCGATGCTTGGTAGTTAATGGACAATACTCTCATTCTTAGCATGCTAGTTACTGAATCATCATCCTAAGATTGATCGTGCTATCTAGTCCTTATTTCTGGTGCACTCTTCGATCAATGAGTTAGGATTGTGTCAATCCCTCACTCTTTTGATCATCTTGCCCTGAAAAGCAAGGTTGTTCTCGAGCTTAGTAACATATCGGTAGTTCGTGATTCTCCGAATATCTTCTCGGAGGTATCACCAGGTTGTTCCCTAACAGTTATGTTGAGCTCGTGGTCGAGTTGGTTTCTTGTAACGAAACCCTCTTCAAGAACCTGTGTTAGATACCCCTGAGCTAGTTGGTTAAGCTAATCAACAACTTGGAGAGTTGGAAGATAAAAGCTTTGCCTTACTTAGTTCATTCCAAGGGATATCTTTTGTGTGTGTGTGTGTTGAAGAGATATGATATCTTCATCGATGGACCCTCGTGATCAGTTAATGGACCTATCATCTTAACCAATTTTTGATTTGAGAATGGGCTAACGTCAAATCAAATCAGAACCTATGATATTTGTAATGTTGTCTTTCTCGTGGTTGTTTCCTCGAGCATACACCATTATATCCTTTTGGTCTGACCAATGCTAACACCTCGTTCACATGATTGTGGAGTTCCATTTATATGGGAACCTGGATGAATTGTTGTTGAGCCCATTGACAACATCCTTATCTTTTCCATGATTTCGTTGGAAATTAAGCTAGTGTTGGAAACTTTGTAAGCATTGCCTTCGTGTCCCGTTCATGAGTTATATGTTTGGATGAAAGAAGTGACTTCCTCTAATTCATGTGCACTCGATGCAAGTTGCCGCCGTGGACCCAAGAAAGTTTGTTTTTGCTTCCTTTAGAATCATCCCAAGTCAGTCATGCACGTGCGAAGTATTCTATTGTCTGATAGACTGATCATCTCCATTCCATGTGTAATTCCCTAGCACACCAAGCCACTGACTGATTTGTTCAAGGAGAATAAGTTCCTTCTTAAGAGCTAATATGGACTTATGCAAGGACTTTGATATCCTCGATGATGGTTCCTGACCTGAACTTCGGTAGTGTTTTATTATAAGACCACTATGTGGTCATGCTTGTCTGGGACAACGTGTTCACATGTGTGTAGCAGAACCCACTCATGTTTTGGAGCTTACTACCATAGTTCATCTCCTGAGAATATCGCAACATTATCTCGTCGATTTGTGTTGCAAACCTTCCTTCCAGACATGTTGAGTCTAGGATATCCTGACACCAACCAGATCTGAATCTCAGGCAGATATGATGGTTGGGACGTTCCCAAGAATTATAATATTGGTCTTTTGAACAGTTAAGTGGATGCCATGGCCAACACACTTATCTGGGTGATCTCTTATTGTAGTATCTTGAGTCAGCAATTTGGCCATTCCTCCATGAGGAGTTGGTATGACCGAGTCCATAAGTTGTTCCTTATGGGTTCCTTGAGCTTCCGAAGTCTGACCTTCTACTTGATGTTCTAGATACCAAACCATATCTATAAATGGGTTACGCTAGCACATCAAGGAGAACATTAGAAGCAGAGTGCTAAATGTCTCTCGGTCGATCATCTAGATTTCGTTCCTTTCGCCTCGCTAAGGTGAAATCTGAGAAAGTGTTATCTTCCTTTGCATCTGCATCCTCCACCATTATTCATCATTGTAGTATGTTGTGTTGCCAGGATCCTTGACACAGATATTGGTAAAACTTGATGAATATGGAAATGCTCAAGTTCTTGAGAGCACGCTCAAACACTAGGATATATCATCGGTATCATTTGGAATGTGCCTTCCGTTTGCCGAGCTGTCTTCTAACTCTAGTTCCCTTTCCAAACTAAGTATGCCATTCTTTTGAATTCCTTCAAACAATCAATTGTGAATTGCCTCAAGCTGGTATGAAGTGTTCCAATGGTCTATGGATCAAAAGTAATTCTTTTTGCCTCTTAAGGTGATAATTCAACGAATCACCTTCCCTAAGGTGCCCCGTTGTGGAATCATGGCAGTTAACTCCTCGCTACGTCGGGACCGAGCATGGAATTGTTGCCTACCATTTGAGCAATCGCCATCTGTTTCCTTTCACCCCTGATGTGTGTCTTTTGTCTCAGCTCAAGAGACGTTCTTCCGTCTCACTCCATGAGTTGATCTTGAGTGCTCGAACTTTGAGCAGGTTGATTCCTGTAGAGTTTCTCTCTGAGTCATCATGTCGGATGAGTGTCTCGAAAGCAAAGACGTCAAGATCAATTGGAGCAATGAATCAACATCTTTGAGAAGGGAAATTGGATCATGATTCATGAAGATTGTGTCGGCTTTGTGTCCCCTCCAATTCTTACCTCACGTCTTGAATCTTAGGACGAGATTCTTATTAAGTGGGGGAGAGTTGTCATATCCCTAGATCTTTGCTTGTAATTAGTTGCATCTGCACCCATGTCATCATGTTTAATTTTCAAATGAACTTAAAATGGGGATGTCCACACCCTAGCACCAAATGGAATTCAAATAGGTTCGACCTATAAATATTTTCAATGAACCTGAAATGCCCTTCATAAATGTTCATCATTTTTGCATTGGTCCAGAACCTCTGCCAAAATGGTGCACACTTTTGTAATACACTCTGGGTTATTGAATTAAATCATACAATATTTTTACCTGGACATTTAAATGCTATAAATAATTTTAAATGTCCAGGTAATCATGAAAGGAAATGAGGGCTGCTGGAAATATTCCAAACAGTGCCCACAAACAGTTTCATGATTTTTGAAATGCTCTGGCATTTTTAGTAAAGCCAAAACAATTGCAGAAAATTGAAAACAGAAAGGAGAGAGAAAGGAATTACCTGGCGCTTACCTACAGCCCAGAGGCCCAGCACTGTGTAGCCCAGGAGCTGGCCCAGACCACCACCACTGCCAGTCATCCCCCTCCTCTTGCCAGAAGGCAGAGGAGAAGCGGAGAACGCCCCCGCGCGACCACGCCACGCCGACAGCAGCCTGTCTGTCTCCCCAGCTCTCTAGTCGCGTCGCGGAGCTGCCACGGACCCCTCTGGCTCTTCCCCTCTCTCCCTGGTTCCTCTCACCCTCCCTAGTGTTCGCGCGCGCAGCCACCGAGCGCCTTGCGGCGCGCCGATGAGCACCACCACGGCCACCGGCCTCCCCACGCCTCCCCGACACGCCAAGAAGCTCCGCCGTCGACCTCTACGCCGTATCCGCCAAGCCACGCGAGCGGAAACGCCCTGCAGCGTCGTCCCCGACCTCATCTTCAACCTCCGACCGCCGGCAACCTCGCCGTGGATTCGCGAGCTCCAGACCCTCCCCGACCTCACCGTTGCCGACTATGGTTTCCCGCAACCAGATCTGAGGTGCGGCGCTGGGCTCACCTAGCTCGTGTCATCCATCCCGTCTCCCCCTCCTCCTCTTTCCATTTCGTTCGCGGCAGCGGTGATGAGCGGGCGGCGCGCGGTGAAGAGGCCAATGGAGCCTCTGGTCTAGGATGGGGAGCGGCGGCGTGAGCGTGACCTGCGGGACAAGTCGAAGAAGGAGATGCGTGCAAGGCCGAGCGGATGAGTCGAGTGAAGTCTCGAGCAAGAGGGGCGAGAGGGGGATTGGGGTCCTCCTCCCCCGTGGTAGATCCAGCAGCAAGAGCGCAGGAAGAAGAAGAAGGAGACGGCACAGCGCAGGGAGCTCGAGCGCAAGTCCGCGGATCTCCCCAACTATGGTGGTGGCCACGGGGACCCCCTGGCCAAGAAGCCCAGGGAGGCGACCGAACCTCTGGCGGTGGCTCTTCCCCAGGGAGCAAAGGGCACTGCGGGCGAGCCCATTCCGGTGGAGGATGCGTCGGAGGCGCCGGAGGTGGAGTGCTTCATGTGCGGAAGGCTTGGCCACTATCAGTCCAAGTGCAAGTTCCAGCCCCTATGTGTGTTATGCAAGGAGGAAGGGCATGCATCTGCGCACTGCCCGACGAGGGGTCGGCACCCTAGCTTGCAGATCATGGGAAGCGCCATTTCTGGGGAAGGCTTCTTCTGCGTGCAGTCCGAAGAGGAGGCGGAGGTCGAGGGCCCTCGGCTGCTCTCGGTCGGCTGCGATTTTGTCTGCAGAGCCGGGCCACCTGAATCTGCGGGTCCTCAAGAAGGAGCTCAAGCACATGGTTACGGGGGACTGGGACTGGCAAGTCACCCAAGTGGGAGAATATGATTTCATGGTGGTTTTCCCCTCTGCAGATCTCCTTCATATGGCTCGGACAAGCGACAAACTATTCCTTTCTATCAACGACATCACTTCT
This sequence comes from Triticum timopheevii, assembly GCA_963921465.1. Taxonomy (NCBI): domain Eukaryota; kingdom Viridiplantae; phylum Streptophyta; class Magnoliopsida; order Poales; family Poaceae; genus Triticum; species Triticum timopheevii. The sequence continues at coordinate 59,550,257 of OY997264.1, read as the reverse complement.
AGGGTGCGTGATGTGGTCCATGAGGTGATTCCCCCTATGGTTATGCCAGAAGCTTAGGTGCGGCTCCATGGGATCCCGGAGAAACATCGCATGGTCGAGCGTATCAAGGAGGCGTTCAAGATGCTGGGGCGGCCTATCATGGTGGACGAGCTCTCCATCATCAAATTGGGCCCGGTGAGGATGAAGTTGGCCTGCAAGTCTCCGGCCAAGCTGAACGGCACTGTGGAGGTCTGGTTCAACCACGAAGGGTACCAGATCAGGGTTGAACTGGAGCAGCCCCTCCGCTCCCCCGCCCGACAATCACAATGGCAAGGGCGGGAATCACAAGTCTGGACCTCAAGTGGGCAAGTCCTCCAAGGTAGCTGCCAATGGTGTGAGCGTGCCCAAGGCTTCGGCGGTGGTGCCACTGAAGGGAGCGGCTGGCTCAGGTGCAAGGGCAGATAGTCATGATACGATGATGGGCGAGCTGGCAGACGAGCAGGAAGACAGCATGCAAGACACGTCTATTGATACTGAGACGTGGGAGAAGTTGGGGGTGTTCGTGACTCAAGACACGACCATTAGCCTTCCCCCCTTGCTCCTCCCTGGACCTGTCCTTCGAGGTGCTGGGGAACGAGCCAGCGCCTCTGCCGCTGGTGGCCATGGAGACTACGGCCGTGCCTCCCTCCCCGGAGCACGGCAGGGGTGCGGGGATGGAGTGTGTCCTCATGGATGCGGTTCCCACACCGGCCTCGGATCAGCGTCTGTCGAGTGGTTCCGGCCGCCAGAACAAGAAGACTGCTGGGCGGAAGACAGGGAGCAAGCCTGTGGAGACGGCTGCAGCGGGGTCGGTGACGGCGCTGGGAGGTGAATTGGGGGCGGAGTGGGCGGCTGCGGGACCAGCATCCAAGGCCAAGCGTACAAGGGCAACCACGGTGGCGTCTCGGGCTCCTAGCGCTCGCGCCAAGGCCAAGCTCGGGGACATGACTTCCCTGGAAAGCGCCAAGCTCCGTGCGGCTGACAAAAACATGGATGTTGCAGATGTGGACCCCCCTGGGGAAGGAGCGCGATGCTGAGCGGATGTCAGAAGCTATGGTGCGCATCAAGGCGATTCAGGCGCATGCAAGACAGGCGCCAGCAAGCTGACGAGGCTTTTGGAGTGTCTTTTGCGGAACATTTGTTTTCTTGGTCGTCGCGCTGATCTTAGTGGTTGTTTGTAATATTTGCCGTGTCGAACCATGTGATCATACTGAGCTGTGCGCGGAACGTTAGAACTCTCTCTATTTTTCTTAGGTTGTAACATGTGAACTTCTGGCCTGTGGGCTTTATTAATTTAAAGCCGGACTCTTCTAGCGTCTATGTTCCAAAAAAAACTCGCCGTTGCCTCTGCTGGTTTCTCTGTGAGCTCCTGATCCTTCCCCCTTGCTCACTCCCTCCTTTCCCTTTCACTAGTTGCCGTCACCGCGAACCCGAGCTCCGGCCGCCGCCATGGACGATGAGCTTCGTGCTCCCGATCTCATCCACCTGCACTCGTTGCCTCCGCGTGTTCCTGGTGATCCCAGCAACCTGTAGAGCCCATAGGTGGCGCCCGACGTGCCCCGTAACACCTAAAGCATGGATGCCCGAACTACGGTGGCCGCCGGGCTCATCACCGCCGCTGCTACACACACCCCCAGCACACCACGCGGCCACCACCGGATGCGCCGCACTGCCAGCAACCCGTAGCCGCAAACCACGCTCGAAACCGTCCCCTGTAGCGCCTTCCCGCAGCGTCTCTGTCATCGGTTTTCGTTGCCGCTGGTGCCAACTCCGGCTATGTCGACATGGCCCATCGTTACCGACTAATGACCCTGCTAATTAACCCCCCTGACCCACTTACATATGGGCCCCATGCCCTAATTAACCCCAAGATTTATTCCCTGTTAGTTTAGATCAATCCAGCAAGACCCACATGTCAGTTTGACCCTCCCGCGTCAACGTAGACTTGGGCCCACATGTTAGCCTCTGTTTCTGCCCCGTTACACTGACATGCGGGACCCACTAGTCAGGTTTGACATGGACCACCCCGGTTGACTTGCTGACGTCACAGTGACGTAATGCTGATGCAATAAAGCATTTTCTGGATTTAGTTTATTTTAAATAACCAGGAAATTTCAGAAAATAGCTAAAACTTCTAAAAATCATATAAAATAAACTATAACTCAGAATGAAATAAATTATATATGAAAAATGATCAGAAAAATCCAATCTATCCATCTGTATCATTTTCGTGCATGATAAAGCAACTTAACCTTGCTCTTTAGTGCAAAATATGATAAGGCACTATTTAAATTCATAAATTGAGTTTGGGATTGAACCTTTGGTTCAAAATGACCCAAACCCATTTGGTTGTAGTTGCATTAGCCCAACACACTCATTTTGCCATGTCATTGATCATGCATCATTTTGTGTGTTGCATTGATTGTGTTCCCTCTTGTTTGCCGGTGTTTGTCCCCTCTCAGTAAACGTTGTTCGGATGATGAGATCGATGACACCGATGAAGAACTATATTATCTTCAGAAGTGCCAGGCAAGCAAAACCCCCTTGTTCATTCCGATACAATCCCACTCTCTCGCTCTTGCTCTGTTTTACTGCATTAGGACAACATCGTTTAACCTGTTACATGTTGCGGTAGCTAAACCCCTTTCCTATGCATGACCTGTCATTGCCACAGTAAATAGATGAAACCCACTAGCATGAGTAGGATTTGTTTGAGCCCTGATGTGCCTACTCATTCATGCTTGTTTGTCATGCCTGCTATTGCTTAGAGTTGTGTCAGGTCTGATTCATCGGGGATGAATTGGAATGTGGTGACCATGTCCTACTGTTGAGAGCTAAGTATGTGAACACGATTTGGTAAAGGTAGCGGTGAGAGGCCATGTAGGAGTACATGGTGGGTTGTCTCATTACAGCCGTCCTTAGGGACCGAGTTCTGTGTTTGTGATCCATGAATAGTTACTACCACACATTGTGTTTCGGTAACTCGACCCCTCTCGGCTTATTAACCAACTCAATCTTTGTCCAAGAGTTGCAACTAGTTTCTGGTGTTTGTAGGTAGTGTTAGTAGTCTACCAAGTGGCACCCGGTACAGGTGGGCTTGGGACAAACTAGGCACAGTGGCACGGTGTACCAAGTGGCACCCGGATGGTGGGCTTGGGAACCCTGCTCACATCGTTTGGGGCCGTGAGCGACACCCTGGCCGGATCTCCTTGCGGATGGAACCCGAATAGGCCATAAACCTGGACGAGAGACTTGTGTGGTTAGTCAGGTCATGGACGACTCCCTCACCAGGCATCCGCTTGAAGGTTGCCGAGATACACGACGTGTACATGGTGGTATGTGGCGAGAGCTTGTGTGAAGAAGTACACCCTTGCAGGGTTAACATCATCTATTCGAATAGTCGTGTCCGCGGTAAAGGACTTCTGGGTTGCCTATACAGTTCATAGACAAGTGAAAGTGGATACTCTAAAATGCGCAAGATAAGCGTGAGTGCTATGGATGGCCTTCTCGTAGGGATACGGGAGCAAATCCATAGTGGTGTATTGATATGGTGAATATGTGGACTTGTGTGCGCCACCTCAAAGAGTTACTTGCAGTCATAGTTTAGGATAGCCACTGAGTCAAAGATGGCTTGCTGCAGTCAAACTCCACCACCCCTTTGTTGATACTGATGCATATGTAGCTAGTTCTGATGTAAGTCTTGCTGGGTACATTTGTACTCACGTTTGCTTAATTTACGTTTTGCAAAGAGACTTCCGTCTCACTAGTAGTTCCGCATGGACTTCGACGTTTAGCTTGTTACCTCAGCTACGATCTTGTGCCCTCGACAGGATCCGGTAGATAGTCGGATTTCTCAGCCTTTTTCATTTGTAGATGTCTATACTCAGACACGATAAGGTTCCACATGTGCTTTGAATTGTATGCTCTGAATGTTGGGTCATGAGACCCATGTTTGTAATATCTCGCTCCTCGGAGCCTATTGAATAAAATACTTGAGTTGTAGAGACATGTTGTGATGCCATGTTGTATTTGCACATATCGAGCATATTGTGTGTATGTTATTGAAATGCTTGGTATGTGTGGGGTCTGACTATCTAGTTGTTTAATCCTTGGTAGCCTCTCTTACCAGGAAATGTCTCCTAGTGCTTCCACTGAGCCCTTGTAACTTGCTACTGCTCCGGAACACTTAGGCTGGCCGGCATGTGTCCTTCTTCGTTCCTTTGTCTGTCCCTACGGAGAAATGTCACGCGATGTGTATGGGAGTCCTGTTAGACTACTATAGCCCGGTTTACCGGAGTCCTGCTGACCCAGTTGCTACAGCCCGGATTCACTCGCTGATGACCGACACGTTCGTTGCTGGGTCATGTATGCTTGTCCCTGTATGTTAGTGCCACTTTGGGTTCACGACTAGCCATATCCGCCCGGGTTCTTTGTCATATGGATGCTAGCAACACTATCATATACGTGAGTCAAAAGGCGCAAACGGTCCCGGGCCTGGTAAGGCGACACCCGTGGGAATACCGTGCGTGAGGCCACAAAGTGATATGAGGTGTTACATGCTAGATCGGTGTGGCATAGGATCGGGGTCCTGACATATACGTATGATGATACCTACATGAGATTGAAGAAGATAGCAATTGCAGACCCGCCAACAAAGCGACGCGGCTATGACGATTACTATCTCATCGCGGTGTTCGACATAAGGATTGCCATCAATGCAAGAGGCAGTAACGGCAAAGGCTGGCGCATGTTGGCGGCGACAGATTTGTACCCCTACATGTTCAAAGACGTCGTGCGCCATCTAGGCTGCATCTTCGCGGTGACAATCCATGGGACTTGTTTCATCTGGTTGCCATCCTACGGTACGGGAGATTACAAACGGAATGCACAAACCATCATTTGCATCCCTAACGGTACTCCATTACTTTACAGGGACCAGTCATCCCGCGATCAAAATAAGATCGCCGATCCTAGATGTGCATTTGCATCCGAGATTTGGTCTAACCTGGAACCTTGTAGCCGCTTTGGCATATTGGGATCAACTATCTTAGCAGTCGTTACCCATGGTACCACTGATGTGCAACATGGTCACACAATCTACCACGATCGGACCGTCACCATCTACCCAGGTATTCCATTTTTTAACACTCTCGCCTTCTCTTTCATTGTTGTACTAGTACTCTACTTACGTACTAGTAGTAGTAGTACTTTTTACCTTGGAGGACGCGTATAGCTAGCTAGGCCCTTGAAGCCTTGAACCCACTAGCTGCCACCATATTTGTTTTTCCATGTCTTACTATCTCATCCATGTAGCCAAGAGTGGCTATATATAATAAGTCGGTTATTTTACTTCCTCTATACCAGAGTAGTACTATTTGCTACAAAGTATTACTGACCGCCATATTTGAGCACAAGATTATTATGCATGGACCTTGACTATGTATGTCACCATGTGTCCAGATATGAGATGCCGCGTGTACCAGATGAACGGCGCCGAGTTCGACCCCCGTGATGCTACATGGGTGCCGAGGAACACTCTTGGAGAGTACTTGCTTTTCATTGGGGATAGCTACCCCATTGAAAAGCGGATGCCACCTTCCGTGCACGACACAGAAGGCCTGCCGTTCTTGAAGCATGGGTGTGTCTTCCGTGCGCACCACCGGATGAACGACTTGCTGGGACACGCTATCCCTGATTTATGCCACTTCAGCTTGGATGAGTCTCCATCTTGTGGAACCGGACTAGAAAGCTGCGACAATGATTCCCGTTGCCCACCGCTATGGATCGTGCCATCCATGAAGAACACATGGGCCTAGAACATGGAGGAGGACATGTATCCCATCTATTATGTGTAAGTGGAGTGCGGTAAATTGTGAACGGTAGCGCTATGAATATATGTAGACTAGTCGTGCACAAATTTATCACATGAATTGGAGATGAACTTGTGTGGCATACTGGCATTTGTCCTTTAGAATTTATTACTACTAAATGTGTATGTGTACGTGCAACTTGTGTGGTTGTTGCACGGGCTCCAACATGCTCTTTGAGAAAAAAAAGGTGGCACAAATTTGGATATACGTGACGTGGCGGGATCATACAGTAGCATTGTTCGCTATAGTTGTAGTACGCTCCTACTAGGATGACAACTCCTATAAAACCTTGCCCTTGGCTCTTTGCCTCTTCGGGAGGTTTAACAATTCGGACTCGTGTGAACCTTGCACTTGGATCTTCGCCTCTTCGGAAGGTCCAACAATGATGATACTACAGTACACATTATGCTTCTGGCAATCTGACACCGATTGAACTGCTGCACGGCCACTGCGAGCGCGAGGGCGAGGGAGAGGGAGAGGGAGAGGGAGAGGGTGCGCTGTAGTCAAAACCCTCTCCTCGTCCTGTGAACCACCGCGCGCGTTGGCGAGGGAGAGGCGTAGTAAGCAAGCTTCTCCTCGTTCGGCGAGTTGACGGGACACATCAAAGCAGTACTAGTACAAGTCCATGTTGTGTCCTACTGATCGGTCACATAGTCGACGTGGCACTTTGTTGACTGGTTAAATTGTCACCTGGTTTGTGGGTCCCACCTGTCAGTTGGCAGAGCAAATAAATCAGCTAAAAAAGAAAGAGTGTAGTACATCTACACTTCCAATGAATTTAGCCTTTAATCTAAATCGATATTGATTGACTAATGCACCAACTTGTGCTCTAGGTATAGACTACATGTCTATCCTTAATTACAGCATGCAACGACCTTCATTTAATCTTCTTCTCTCAATGGTCACATGCACACATTGTTGGGGAACGTAGAAATTTCAAAAAAAAATCCTACGCACACGCAAGATCATGGTGATGCATAGCAACGAGAGGGGAGAGTATTGTCTACATACCCTCGTAGACCGAAAGCGGAAGCGTTAGCACAACGCGGTTGATGTAGAAGTACGTCTTCACGATCTGATCGATCAAGTACCGAACGTACGGCACCTCCGAGTTCAGCACACGTTCAGCCCGTTGATGTCCCTCGAACTCCAATCCAGCCGAGTGTTGAGGGAGAGTTTCGTCAGCACGATGGCGTGGTGACGATGTTGATGTTCTACCGACGCAGGGCTTCGCCTAAGCACCGCTACAGTATTATCGAGGTGGACTATGGTGGAGGGGGGAACCGCACACGGCTAAAAGATCAAACAGATCAATTGTTGTGTCTCTGGGGTGCCCCCCAGCCCCCGTATATAAAGGAGCAAGATGGGAGGCCGACCGGCCCTTCGGCCGCGCCAAGGAGGGGGGAGTCTTCCTCCTAGTGGGAGTAGGACTCCCCTTTCCTAGTCCAACTAGGAAGAGTGAAGGGGGAAGGAAAGAGAGGGAGACGGAGAGGGAAAGAGGGGTCGCGCCCCCCTCCCCTAGTCCAATTCGGACTCCTCATGGGAGGGTGCGCTCCACCTCCTGGGCTACTTCCATCTCTCTCCCCTCAGTCCCACTAAGGCCCAAAACTTCCCCGGGGGGTTCCGGTAACCACTCCGGCACTCCGGTTTTAGCCGAAACTTCTCCGGAATACTTCCGGTGTCCGAATATAGTCGTCCAATATATCAATCTTCATGTCTCGACCATTTCGAGACTTCTCGTCATGTCCGTGATCACATCCGGGACTCCGAACAACCTTCAGTACATGAAAACATATAAACTCATAATAAAACTGTCATCGTAACGTTAAGCGTGCGGACCCTACGGGTTCGAGAACTATGTAGACTTGACCGAGACATGTCTCTGGTCAATAACCAATAGCGGAACCTGGATGCTCATATTGGCTCCTACATATTCTATGAAGATCTTTATTGGTCAGACCGCACAACAACATACGTTGTTCCCTTTGTCATCGGTATGTTACTTGCCCGAGATTCGATCGTCGGTATCTCTATACCTAGTTCAATCTCGTTACCGGCAAGTCTCTTTACTCGTTTCGTAATACATCATCCTGCAACTAACTCATTAGTTGCATTGCTTGCAAGGCTTAACTGATGTGTATTACCGAGAGGGCCCAGAGATACCTCTCCGACAATCGGAGTGACAAATCCTAATCTCGAAATACGCCAACCCAACATGTACCTTTGGAGACACCTGTAGAGCTCCTTTATAATCACCCAGTTACGTTGTGATGTTTGGTAGCACACAAAGTGTTCCACCAGTAAACGGGAGTTGCATAATCTCATAGTCATAGGAACATGTATAAGTCATGAAGAAAGCAATAGCAACATACTAAAACGATCGGGTGCTGAGCTAATGGAATGGGTCATGTCAATCACATCATTCTCCTAATGATGTATCCCCGTTAATCAAATGACAACACATTTCTATGGCTAGGAAACATAACCATCTTTGGTTAACAAGCTAGTCAAGTAGAGGCATACTAGTGACACGCTGTTTGTCTATGTATTAACACATGTATTATGTTTCCGGTCAATACAATTCTAGCATGAATAATAAACATTTATCATGATATAAGGAAATAGATAATAACTTTATTATTGCCTCTAGGGCATATTTCCTTCAGTATCCCACTTGCACTAGAGTCAATAATCTAGATTACACAGTAATGATTCTAACACCCATGGAGTCTTGGTGCTGATCATGTTTTGCTCATGGAAGAGGCTTAGTCAATGGGTCTGCAACATTCAGATCCGTATGTATCTTGCAAATTTCTCTGTCTCCCACCTGTACTAGATCCCAGATGGAATTGAAGCGTCTCTTGGTGTGCTTGGTTCTCTTGTAAAATATGGATTCCTTCGCCAAGGCAATTGCACCAGTATTGTCACAAAAGATTTTCATTGGACCCGATGCACTAGGTATGACACCTAGATCGGATATGAACTCCTTCATCTAGACTCCTTCATTTGTTGCTTCCGAAGCAGCTATGTACTCCGCTTCACACGTAGATCCCGCCACGATGCTTTGTTTAGAACTGCACCAACTGACAGCTCACCGTTCAATATAAACTCGTATCCGGTCTGTGATTTAGAATCGTCCGGATCAGTGTCAAAGCTTGCATCAACGTAACCATTTATGATGAGCTCTTTGTCACCTCCATAAACGAGAAACGTATCCTTAGTCCTTTTCAGGTATTTCAGGATGTTCTTGACCGCTGTCCAGTGATCCACTCCTGGATTACTTTGATACCTCCCTGCTAGATATTAGGAAGGCACACATCAGGTCTGGTACACATCATTCCATACATGATAGAGCCTATGGCTGAAGCATAGGGAACATCTTTCATCTTCTCTGTATCTTCTGCAGTGGTCGGGCATTGAGTCTTACTCAACTTCACACCTTGTAACACAGGCAGGAACCCTTTCTTTGCTTGATCCATTTTGAACTTCTTCAAAACTTTGTCAAGGTATGTGTTTTGTGAAAGTCCAATTAGGCATCTTGATCTATCTCTATAGATCTTAGTACCCAATATGTAAGCAGCTTCACCGAGTTCTTTCATTGAAAAACTCTTATTCAAGTATTCCTTTATGCAATCCAGAAATTCTATATCATTTTCGATCTGCAATATGTGATCCACATATAATATCAGAAATGCTACAGAGCTCCCACTCACTTTCTTGTAAATACAGGTGTCGGTGTCAAAACCGGCGGATCTCGGGTAGGGGGTCCCGAACTGTGCGTCTAGGCGGATGGTAACATGAGACAAGGGACACGATGTTTTACCCAGGTTCGGGCCCTCTTGATGGAGGTAAAACCCTACGTCCTGCTTGATTGATATTGATGATGTGGATGTTACAAGAGTAGATCTACCACGAGATCAAGGAGGCTAAACCCTAGAAGCTAGCCTATGGTATGATTGTTGTTATTGTTGTTGTCCTACGGACTAAAACCATCCGGTTTATATAGACACCGGAGAGGGCTAGGGTTACACAGAGTCAGTTACAATGGTAGGAGATCTACATATCCGTATCGCCAAGCTTGCCTTCCACGCCAAGGAAAGTCCCATCCGGACACGGGACGAAGTCTTCAATCTTGTATCTTCATAGTCTTGGTGTCACGCCCAAGATGCGACCCTATCCTAAAGGAACTCGAAGGTCCCACCAAGGATAGAAGCGCATCTTGAAGACGCTTTTGCAAGGTGGATATCATTACATCAACATTACATAATAGATGGGGATACATACAAAAGGCATACGCTGCCACACGAATACAACATCATCTTACATGAGAGCAACATCCGACTACGGATGTAACACAAACAGAAACTCGAACGACATCCACCCTCCTAGCCCAGGCTGCCGACCTGGAACCTATCCCCTGATCGAAGAAGAAGCAGAAGAAGAACACAAGCAAGCAAGCATCGCTCTCGTGTCATGATCATCGCAAAACCTGTACCTGCAACTATTGTTGTAGTAATCTGTGAGCCACGAGGACTCAGCAATCCCATTACCATGGGTATCAAGACTAGCAAAGCTTAATGGGAAAGGAAGGGGTAAAGTGGTGAGGTTGCAGCAGCGACTAAGCATGATATGGTGGCTAACATACGCAAATGAGAGCGAAAAGAGAAACAAAGGAACGGTCGTGAAGCTAGCAATGATCAAGAAGTGATCCTGAACTCCTACTTACGTCAAACATAACACAGAAACCGTGTTCACTTCCCGGACTCCACCGAGAAGAGACCATCACGGCTACACACTCGGTTGAAGCGTTTTAGTTCGAATCTGGTATCAAGTTATCTACAACCGGACATTAACAAATTCCCATCTACCACATAACCGCGGGCACGGCTCTTGAAAGTTTATAACCCTGCAGGGGTGTCCCAACTTAGCCCATGATAAGCTCTCGCAATCAACGAAGGATATACCTTCTCCCAGGAAGACCCGATCAGTCTCGGAATCCCGGTTTACCAGACATTTCGACAATGGTAAAACAAGACCAGCAAGACCGCCCGATGCGCCGACATCCTGATAGGAACTGCACATATCTCGTTCTCAGGGCAACACCGGATGAACACTATGTACAACTAAAACCAGACCTCGAGTTTCCCCAAGGTGGTGAGGCAACTGGCTCTGGTTCGGACCAACACTTAGACAAGCATTGTTCTGGAGGAGTTTTATTCAAAGCGAACTGTCAAGGGGGTCCCATAAATCACCCGACGGCGTAAGGAACGCAAAATCCGGGAACATAACACCGGTATGACGGAGACTAGGGTGGCAAGAGTGGAACAACCAGGCATAAGGCCGAGCCTTCCCCCCTTTACCAAATATATAGAGGCATTAATAATATAAGATATATTGTGATATCCCAACATAACCCTGTCCACCATGGAGCAATCTTCAACTTCACCTGCAACTAACAACGCTATAAGAGGGGCTGAGAAATGCGGTAACATAGCCAAGCAACGGTTTGCTAGGAATGGTGTCAAAGGTTAGAAGTTCATGGCAATTTGGGAGGCTTGAAGAACAAATGATAGGTAGCGCAGCAAAGCGATAGAACGAAGCAACTAGCATAGCAATGATAGTAGTGAGATCCAGGGTAGCGGTCATCTTGCCTGAAATCCCGCTAGGAAGAAGAACGAGTCCATGAAGAAGATGAAGCCACGAAGACGAACCAAGCGTAGACGAATGAATCCTCACGATCGCAACGAAACGGGAACTATCGAGAAGAAGCACACAACATAGTAAACACACCACACATAGACAAGACATGGTGCACAACAAGCATGATGCATGACAAAGCTACATGAAGATACTCGTGACAAGAGACAATGCAAACAAGAGCAACACATCAAAGCAAGTTTAAATGAGGCCGGGAACAACATATAACAATTCCGGTAAGTCCTCATATGCAAGTTTCAAAATTGGTCCAGATCTGAACAAACCTTATGTTCAAGTTGTTAAACAGCAAGTTAAAGAGCACCAAGAGGATCTACACGAAATTCTAGTCAAGTTACATATAAAGTTCATTAGATTCGGAGCTACGGCCTAGAAGATATGAGCAAAACAAGTTAAACATGGCATTGATGCAAAATGCATACAAACATCAAGAAAACACTCAAAACAAGGATGCAACATGATAATATGAAACAACATGCAAAATCAAGCAAGTTTCATATAGAGCACACTCAAAACGGAGCAACGGTTCAACACATACACTCTATACAAGTATAAAAACAATCTGTCCATAACAGCAACTAGGCATCTTGCAAGCATCAAAACAATATGCTACAACACCCTAACATAAGAACAAAAGGCATGGGCATGAAGTACAGGTCAAGCATGACAAAACATGAACACTGAGCTATCTCCATAAAGCACTAGAACATGCTCAAAAGGACATGGGAAGATTGCAAATTATAACAGTTTCAGACTTTGCAGAAATAACATCAGGTTGCAAGGTTTAGAGCTATAAAACAACATGTTACAAGAACTTATCATGGCAAAAAGAGGCATGGCATGAATCTACTAATTGCATAGAACAAAAGTCCCTTACTGACCATGAGCCAAAAAGGCAGAGAAGATATGATGGCACCCATGTAAATATAGCAAGTTATATGACAGATTCATACATGGCAGGAACAACAATAAGTAGGCATGTTTGTGAGCTTGAACCACTCACCACAGAGCAATACATGGCATGTAAAGGCAACCAGCAGTAAGAAGACATGTTTGAGAAGCTAAGCATGGCAAGAACAAGTTCATAGGATGCATGGATCACTAGAAAAGCACATGGCCAAAACTGAACTTCATGTTAACAGGCTGACAACAACATTATTTAGCAACTTTGGAGCAAGATTACAACAAGATACAGTAGGCTATAAATGTAACCAGGGGCATGAATGGGTAGAGCATGACATGTATAACAAAACATCCTTAGTGAACATCTCCAGATTATGCATAGAATGACTAGTAGCAGCAGGTTTACATAGCAACAAAATATAACAGAATCAGTCAGGAAAACAGCAACAACAAGTACCCTCCTTAACAAGCTTGATGCACTCAGTACACAACTCACAAAAATACATGGATGGCACCTATGGAAAGATGGCATGGCATAGATGAAAACACATGTAGACATCAACCTCATAGGATGCACATCAAACATGGAAAAAATGACAAATGAGCATGTTATAACAGTTCCAGCAGATCAACATCAACATGCACTCTTCCAACAGCATTTCGGGCTTCAAGATGAGCTCAAATGAAAATGATGCAATGCAATGAAATGAATACTCGTCGAGGCGAACAATTTGACATATTATACGCACGAAACGGATTAGTGCGTAGCAAGTTATGATTCGATGAACATGGCTAAAAATATGCAAATAAACGGGGACAGTGAAATAATCAGGGGCTCCCTCGGTTGTATCCGGGTGCGGCAGGGAGACGGCCGACGCCGGGCGGTGGCTGGCGGCGGAGTGGCGCGGGTGCGGGGTCGGGCCGGCGAGGGGCGGCCGGGGCGGCGCCGGGGACGGGCGGTGGCGCAGGGCTCGGAGGAGGACCCAGGCGCGGAGGCGAGTGGCGACGGCGGGGCGGAACCCGTGGCGGCGGCGGGCGGCGGGCGGTCGCAGATGACGGCGGCCGAGCAGGAGGTGGCGGGCACGACCCTCGCGCGGGCCCAGCTCGGGCCCCGCAGGCCGGCGGCGGTTGGAGGCGGCGAACGCCACGTGGCGCCCTGCGGTTGGCCTAGGGCGGCGGCGCGGACATGTCCGACGCGGTGCGGACGCGTCCGGCCGCGGGAGAAGGAAGAAGCTAGGGTTTCGGGGGGATTCATCCGCGAATTTCGAGGGAGGGCACCTATTTATAGATTCTGGGAGCTAGGAGAGTCCAAATGGGAAGCGGTTTTCGGCCACGCAATCGTGATCGAACGACCGAGAGCATGGAAGAGACTTAGATGGGTTTTGGGCCATTTTGGAAGGGGTGTTGGGCTGCACACAAAAGAGGCTTTTGCGGTTACCCGGTTAACCGTTGGAGTATCAAACGACCTCCAAATGGCACGAAACTTGACAGGCGGTCTACCGGTGCTATACCAAGGCCGCTTGGCAAACCTCGGGCCATTCCGAGAAAGTTTAACACCCGCTCACAACAAGAGACAAAAGGGGAACGCCGGAGGACATAGGAGTGCCGGGTTGCAAAACGGACGACGAGGAAAATGCTCGGATGCATGAAACGAACTCGTATGCAAAATGAGATGGACATGATGACATGATATGAAATCCAGAAGATGACATGGCAAAATGCGACACGCAAGCACATGACATGGCAACAACGGCAAATAACTGGCAGACACCTGGCGCATCGAATCCGGGGCGTTACAACACTCCTCCACTAACAAGAGATCTCGTCCCGAGTTCTTATGACCGAGACGGAAGGGCAAAAGGGATGAGGTGAAACAAGAACTCAAGAGAAGAAGCAAAGAATCGAGAGCACTCGAGAAGAAGCAAGGAACGATGAGAATGATGAGAATAGAAAGCTCACGGAATCAGATAGACTATGAAACCACTCCGGTTAGAACGAGATAAGAAATGAATAAGATTGAAAGGATTTAGGCAGCACTCCGGCTGAAACATGGAGGAATAGAACACGAGCTTGAGAGGATGGAATGATACTTGATGAAGACATGACACAAAACCTCCGGACGGATTGAAAGAGTTGAATTAAAAGAACGGAGAAGAAAATGACAACTTGAGGCACGAATGAAATAGATAACAGCCCCAGAAGAAAGGACTGAACGGAGTTGTTGAGAACATCAACAACGAAAAGAATAAGCCTGTTGTGGACTTATAGATAACATCTCAAAATTATGAGGCAATCTCCAACCACAAACGAAAATGATTGGGTATCTGAGAAGAACGAAGAAATGCAAAACTTCACTTCAAAGTTAAAGAGCACCAAGAGGATCTACACGAAATTCTAATAAAGTTACATATAAAGTTCATTAGATTCGGAGCTACGGCCTAGAAGATATGAGCAAAACAAGTTAAACATGACATTGATGCAAAATGCATACAAACATCAAGCAAACACCTCAAAACAAGGATGCAACATGATAATAAGAAACATCATGCAAAATGAAGCAAGTTTCATATAGAGCACACTCAAAACGGAGCAACGGTTCAACACATACACTCTATACAAGTATAACAACAATCTGTCCATAACAGTAACTAGGCATCTTGCAAGCATCAAAACAATATGCTATAGCACCCTAACATAAGAACAAAAGGAATGGGCATGAAGTACAGGTAAAGCATGACAAAACATGAACACTGAGCTATCTCCAGAAATCACTAGAACATGCTCAAAAGGACATGGGAAGATTGTAAATTATAACAGTTTCAGACTTTGCAGAAAAAACATCAGGTTGCAAGGTTTAGAGATATCAAACAACATGTTACAGGAACTTATCATGGCAACCAAAGGCATGGCATGAATCTACTAATTGCATAGAACAAAAGTCCCTTACTCACCATGAGCCAAAAAGGAACAGAACATATGATGGCATCCATGTAAACATAGCAAGTTATATGACAGATTCATACATGGCAGGAACAACAATAAGTAGGCATGTTGGTGAGCTTGAACCACTCACCACAGAGCAACACATGGCATGGCAAGCCAACCAACAGTAAGAAGACATGTTTGAGAAGCTAAGCATGGCAAGAACAAGTTCATAGGATGCATGGATCACTAGAAAAGCACATGGCCAAAACTGAACTTCATGTTAACAGGCTGACAGCAACATTATTTATCAAATTTGGAGCAAGATTACAACAAGATACAGTAGGCTATAAATGTAACCAGGGGCATGAATGGGTAGAGCATGACATGTATAACAAAACATCCTTAGTGAACATCTCCAGATTATGCATAGAATGACTAGTAGCAGCAGGTTTACGTAGCAACAAAATATAACAGAATCAGTCAGGAAAACAGCAACAACAAGTACCCTCGTTAACAAGCTTGATGCACTCAGTACACAACTCACAAAAATACATGGATTGCACCTCTGGAAAGATGGCATGGCATAGACGAAAACACATGTAGACATCAACCTCATAGGATGCACACATCAAACATGGCAAAAATGACAAATGAGCATGTTATAACAGTTCCAGCAGATCAACATCAACATGCACTCTTCCAACAGCATTTCTGGCATCAAGATGAGCTCAAATGAAAATGATGCAATTTAATGAAATGAAGTACTTGTCGAGTCGAACAATTTGACATATTATACACACGAAACGGAGCAGTATGCAGCAAGTTATGATACGATGAACATGGCTAAAAATATGCAAATTAACGGGGACTTAGTGAAATAATCAGGGTCAACCTCTGGATCTGCTCGGTTCTCGAGGTTTGCCGGAGTTGGACGCCGGAGAGGAGGGAGACGATGGCCAGGGAGGCTCGGGGACGCCGGATCCGGGGCTTCCTCGGTCGGATCCGGGCGCGGCAGGGACGCGGCCGGCGCCGGGCGGTGGCTGGCAGCGGAGTGGCGCGGGTGCGGGGTCGGGCCGGCGAGGGGCGGCCGGGGCGGCGCCGGGGAAGGGCGGCGGCGCGGGGATCGGAGGAGGTCCCAGGCACGGAGGCGAGAGGCGACGGCGGGGCGGCGCCCGCGGCGGCGGCCAGCGGCGGGCGATCGCGGACGACGACGGCCGAGCAGGAGGCGGCGGGGCATGACCCTCGTGCGGGCGAGCGCCGGCGGCGGCGTGCGGGCCGCGCGGGCCCAGCTCGGGCCCTGCGGGCCGCTGGCAGTTGGAGGCGGCGAACGCCATGTGGCGCGCTGCGGTTGGCCGAGGGCGGCGGCGCGGACATGTCCGGCGCGGTGCGGACGCGTCCGGCTGAGGGAGGAGGAAGAAGCTAGGGTTTCGGGAGGATTCATCCGCGAATTTCGGGGGAGGGCACCTATTTATAGATTCTGGGTGCTAGGAGAGTCCAAATGGGGAGCGGTTTTCGGCCACGCGATCGTGATCGAACGACCGAGAGCATGGAAGAGACTTAGATGGGTTTTTTGCCATTTTGGAAGGGGTGTTGGGCTGCACACAAAAGAGGCTTTTGCGGTTACCCGGTTAACCGTTGGAGTATCAAACGACCTCCAAATGGCATTAAACTTGACAGTCGGTCTACCGGTGCTATACCAAGGCCGCTTGGCAAACCTCGGGCCATTCCGAGAAAGTTTAACACCCGCTCACAATGAGAGACAAAAGGGGAACGCCAGAGGACATAGGAGTGCCGCATTGCAAAACGGACAACGGGGAAAATGCTCGGATGCATGAAACGAACGCGTATGCAAAATGAGATGCACATGATGACATGATATGAAATGCAGAAGATGACATGGCAAAATGCGACACGCAAGCACATGACATGGCAACAACGGCAAATAACTGGCAGACACCTGGCGCATCGAATCCGGGGAGTTACACTTGGAGTCCGGCCAATGATGATAGTTCGGCTATCCGGAAACCCCATAGTCCAGGACTCCCTTAGTAGCCCCCGAACCAGGCTTCAATGACGACGAGTCCAGCGTGCATATTGTCCTCAGCATTGCAAGGCGGGTTCCTTCTCCGAATAATTTGTAGAAGATTGTGAACACCAGGATAGTGTCCGGCTCTGCAAAATAAGTTCCACATTCTACCGTAGAGAGAATACTATTTACACAAGTTCAATCTGCTGACGTATTTCGTGGCGTGACATCACACCACAACCAAGCCCTTACTCGAATCGTTGTTATTATACCGCCTCAGCGCGTTTAGCGAAGCAGTTTCCTTGGCACGTCCTGTCGAAGCAGAGATCGTGCTCCCCTTTTTCCGGGATTCTCATCAATACGGACGTGGGTAACCCAACCGCGCCATTAATTGCGGCGCTTGGGAGAAAAGCGAGTTTTACCAGGCCGGTGGGGACGCATAGTTTCGTCTGCCCATATATAAGGGGATAAGGATCCACCTTTTACCTATGCCTTCTTCCTCCTTCGCTTATCCATCTCCGTGCACTCGAGCTCCAGCGCCCCAGTCCGCACATCTCGCCTCGACCTTCCCCAGCCATGTCCGGAGCGGGAGGCAAGTGGATGGCCTCCTCCGTTACGGAGGGGCACATCGAGAGGCTGCGCGGTGCCGGATACCTATCTAGCGACATCGCGCACCGGCTCCCCAACAAGGGGCAGCTCATCCCCACCCCAGGCCCCATGAGAAGGTGGTATTCCTTCCCCATTTCCTCCGCGGACTGGGCTTCCCACTTCACCCCTTTGTCCGGGGGCTCATGTTCTACTACGGCCTGGATTTCCATGATCTGGCCTCGAATTTCATCCTCAACATCTCGGCGTTTATCGTCGTGTGCGAGGCTTTCCTCTGCATCCAGCCCCACTTCGGCTTGTGGCTCAAGATCTTCAATGTCAAGCCGAAGGTCGTAAAGGGGAACCAGGCGGAATGCGGAGGCGCCATGGTGGGCAAGATACCCAACGTTACTTGACTCGAGGGCACCTTCGTGGAAACCATCAAGGGGTGGCAAGCGGGGTGGTTCTACATCACCGAGCCGCGTGACCCTAAATGGGCAGCGGCCCCCGAATTCAGATCTAGCATCCCCAGAAGGCTCACCTCTTGGAAGGAGAGTGGCCTGACTTGGGGTAATTTGGAGGAGCTGACCGGACTCCAAGCCTGTATCCAGAAGCTGGTGGACAAGAAGCTCAAGCTTGTCAACGTAGTCCAGGTCATGCTCATCCGCCGGATCCTCCCGTGCCAACAATGGGCCTTTAAACTGTGGGAGTTCGATCCGGCTCAGCACCGAACCTTGAGCGGGCTCTTCGACACTTGGTACGAAGATGCATGGAAGGTGCTTTTTAAGGGTGCCGAGGCCCCCGCATCCACTACCAAAGATCGCGGATTCCGCTCGCAGCGTCAGGATGATGAGGTAAATGATTTCACCCTTTACGGGACACTTGTTTTCCATAGTTTGACTCTATGCGGGATCTAAACTCCCTTTCCTTTGACAGGACTGGCTGAAGAAGGCCGAGCAGACTATCAGTCCGGCCCCCTTGCCAGTAGACCCAGTGGATGCCCATCTGGCGAGGCTGCTGGTTCCGGCACCCCATGTGGTGCCGCAGAAGAAGGCCAAGAAGGAGGCCACGGGTACTCGAAAGAGTTCCCGTTTTCAGGTGTCCGATGACTCCGAGGCGGATTCCTCCCCCGAGGACGAGGAGAAGAAAAAGGTCTCTCCCCCAGCGGCGGGAGGGAAGAAAAGGAAGGCCTCCCGAGCTAGGGAGGCCGAAGGGTCCAAGAAAGGAAGGACTCTTCCTCCGGACTGCTCCGCCAACGCCGGTGACGACGAGGAGGATTGGCCTCCAAGGGCCAAGCCCCTAGCGAGATCGTAAGTATCCAGACTCCCAAATGACTTCATGATTTCTCTGTCTGCCACTTGGTGTCTTTCTAACGCCGCATACAACCCTGCAGTCCACCCAAGGTCGATCTTCCCGCTTCATCGAGCGGGTCCTTGGGATCGTCGGATGTGAACAACACTTCACTTCCAACCGCCTCCTCTCCCCGCGACGCTGACGACGTCGAGGTGGGATCCCAGAGAGGGACCCATCCGGAGGCGGAGGACCCGGAGGTGGCACAGGGCGACCTCCCGGACTTCGCACCGGACTCCGCACCGGAACCTGCAGTGGTTCCGGAGTCCGGCGGGCAGCCCCGTTGCAAGAAGGGCAAGACCGTGGCGCCGGCAGCCTCCGTCCAACCGGAGGCGCCGTATAACTTGCTGGAGGCTCTCAACGGCGCTTCCATCGAAGAGGAACACCGCACTATCATCAGTGCGGTGATTCAGAAGGTCCAGCTCGCCAAAAGTGGGCTGACCGAAGCTTGCAGCAGCCTTCTATAAGGCTTTGAGGTAAGAATATTAATATATGTAAAATAGTACCGCATGGACAGTAGCCCCTGATGCTCAGTTCGGTGTTCGGAAAGAAAAGCCGGACCGAGGATCTAAAAAAGATATACGCAGGAGTCATAAAAATATGTCGATATGGGATTGCAGGCTACCCTACTGACCTCTGCCGCACTGACTGCGGAGGTCAATGCTTTGAAGCAAAACCTCGAGCGGTCCGAGAACGAGCTCGGCCATGCCAAGAAGCAGCTCGAGGACAAGGAAGGTGAGTAGCACCTTATTAAATTTGTACCTTACAGAAAAGGATTTGGTTGCAGAAAGGATGACAAGGATAACGTGGGTATTGCAGGGGCCACAAACAAGGTGGCGACCCTGAAGGAGGCGGTGTCCATGGCCGAACGTAATGCGGCCACGGAGCACAACGAGCGAGAGAAGCAGGAGGCACGGGTGGCGGAGGTACGGCAAGAGCTCCAGGCTCTTGTGGGAAAACATGAGAGTTTGGAGCGTGACTCGAAGACTCGAGAGTCCGAGCTTGCATCGGCTCTTGAGAGTGCCAAAGCCGCTAAGGGCGAAGCCTACAAGGCCCTCCAGGAAATCGAGGCGTTGAAGAAAATAGCGTCGAGTAAGGCATTTTTCGTGCAAAGCAAGCATGTGGATGTGGATTACGTGTTACTTACCCGAATTCGGAGCTCTCTAGGAGCGTTCGCAGATCTGCCCCGCAGTGTGTCCGATGCTGCCGCTTTTTACAGGGCCGAGGAGGGGAGCTCGACGGAGAAGGTCTTCCGGTCTAAGTATGCCGAGGCCAGACATCCGGTTCCCCTTAGCGACCAGCTGAAGCAGCTGGTCGAGCTCCGCAAGGTGGCCGAATAGGCCATGAAGGGCCTCATAGTTCGGCTGTGGCCCAATGAGGCCATGCCTGGGAGCTACTTCGGCCTGGTGCAGCGGCTGGTGGATGCGTGTCCATGGGTTGAGGTCATCAAGTGATCCGCCTGTATTGAAGGTGCCCGTCGGGCCCTTGCCCGTGCTAAGGTGCACTGGGGCAAGATGGACGCTGAGAAGCTTGTGACGGATGCGCCACCGCCGGGCAAGGATTATCGCATCCCTGAGATGTATTACAAGAGTGTCTTGAAGGGTGCCTGCACTATTGCGGGTGAGTGCTCCAATAATGTAATATTTGAGTAGACTCGCGTTTTGTTATCCTGTGCGCAGAAAACTTTGTTCATATGCGCTAAGCAACATTTGTTGATTTAAAATATTACCTTCTGTGCGGCTGTTTATCAAATCTGAGAGATGGCAAGTCGTCGGCTTCAGCCCCCATGCCACGAGTGCTGGGGTGTTCGGTGTAAATTTGAGCACTCTTGTTCCCATATTTGGGTCCATCTAGGGAGGCACTCAACACGACGAACTGGGCAACCGGACTTATAATGCTTGAACACTCTCACTTAGCCATAGAATTCTATAATTTTAAATTTTGGCAAAGCCCCTAGTGTTCGGAAGGCCGAATTCGGGGCGCTATCCACGCCTGGGCCGGACAAAGCCGGTTCCTCGCTCGAAGCGGCATAAGTCTTTAGGGACTCGAAAAAATCTCTCAAACAGCGACCGGCTCTCGCCTCATCATGACGGTCAGTTTTAGCTTTCTCTACTGAAGCGTTAATCCAGCTCAACTGGGGCGCAATCGCAGTGGTTCTCCCAGTGCTACCTTAGCCGATAGAACGGAACATAAGGTACCAAAACATGGGAGCCGGGCAAACCCAACTATTGACCCAAGACATGATTCGGAGCTGATGCATATAATGCTATAAGTTCGAAGTGCCGCACTTGTGAAAGTGTTCGGACTTATCACACCATCATGTGGGGAACATAAGCCCCTGGTGTTTTTAGCCGTACCAAAGTGTACGGAAGCAACATGTCACAAATGAACATATGTATAAGAAGGAAATGCAATTATAAGCAAAAAGGTGTTGCATTGTTTTATTCAAGAAGTACTGCTATGGATGCAGAACGATACAAATAGTGCGATAAGCAAGGGACGGGACTATTAAACATGTCCCCCTCCAGGGGTAGGCTGCACAGTGGTGTATAAAACAGATTTAATGCTCGTAAGGGAGACCACCTGGATATTCGTCACAGCCTTTCTTCTTCCCTGGCCATTGCATTGTGAGTTCGGCCGGTCTACTGCCGGACAGGGCCTCTGGTAAATGGAGTCCTGTGGGTAGAAAAAAAGAAAGAAAAAAAGGAAATTACACACTTGGGAGCCCCTGATGTGGTTGAGCCGCATTTTGGGCCTGTCGTGGTCGTGCCCCTTCCCCTGTGCCCATGGTATCTCCAGAGCGTAATGATGTACGCGAAGGACCAGTCTTGCAATCTTGCGAGGGCTGGGGTTGTGGTCGCATTGCTACGCGTGCTCGGAACGCGCCAGGTGGTCTTGTTGTAGGTTTCTTCGGGCGTGTTTGGCAAGCGGCCGGACTCGAGAATTGCCTTAAGAGGTTGCATAGTACTTCTACCGCGAGAGCCGCTGTATGTTCCTCCGTTCGGAGGGAGCGCTCGGTGTTTCCGTTGACCGTGATGACTCCTCAATGGCCTGACATCTTGAGCTTGAGATATGCGTAGTGCGGCATCGCGTTGAACTTTGCAAACGCGGTCCGTCCGAGCAGAGCATGATAGCCACTGCAGAACGGAACTATGTCGAAGATTAACTCCTCGCTTTGGAAGTTATCCGGGGATCCAAAGACCACTTCCAGTGTGACTGAGCCCGTACAATTGGCCTCGACACCTGGTATGCTGCCTTTGAAGGTCGTATTTGTGGGTTTAATCCTTGAGGGGTCTATGCCCATCTTGCGCACTATGTCCTGATAAAGCAGGGTCACGCTGCTGCCGCCGTCCATCAGGACTCTGGTGAGGTGAAATCCATCAACGATTGGGTCTAAAACCAATGCGGCGAATCCGCCCTGGCGGATGCTGGTGGGGTGGTCCCTTCGATCAAAAGTGATCAGGCAGGAGGACCATGGGTTGAACGTCGGTGCGACTGGCTCCATCGTGTATACGTCCCTGAGTGCACGCTTCCGCTCTCTCTTGGGTATGTGGGTTGCGTATATCATATTCACCATCCGCACTTGTGGGGGAAAACCCTTCTGTCCTATGTTGTTTGGCGGTCGGGTCTCTTCTTCGTAGTCGCTATGCAGCCCCTTGTCATTGTTTTCAGCAATTAGTTTCCTGCCTGCTTGAATACCCAGCAGTCCCTGTTGGTGTGGTTGGCTGGCTTTTCGGGTGTGCCGTGTATTTGGCACAAGCGATCGAGTATTCGGTCCAAATTGGACGGACCCGTAGTAGTTCTTTTCAATGGCTTCTTCCGCTGATCGGATTTCGAGCCTCTGAATCCGGCGTTGACTGCCGTATCCTCATTATTGTCGTCGTTAATGTGGCGTTTATTCTTGTTGCGACATGACCTGCCATTGCGATCCATGGTATCCGGACTGCCGGAGTTTTTGCTGAGGTTGTTGCTTTGAACTAGCCAGCTATCCTCTCCCGTGCAAAAGCGGGTCATGAGTGATGTGAGGGCTGCCATTGATTTCGGCTTTTCCTGTCCCAGGTGCCGGGCTAGCCACTCGTCGCGGATGTTATGTTTGAAGGCTGCGAGGGCCTCCGCATCCGGACAGTCGACGATTTGATTTTTCTTAGTTAAGAACCGTGTCCAGAATTGTCTGGCCGATTCGTCTGGCTGCTGAATTATGTGGCTTAGGTCGTGAGCGTCTGGTGGTCGCACGTACATGCCCTGGAAGTTATCAAGGAATGCGGCTTCCAGGTCCTCCCAACATCCAATTGATTCTGCTGGCAAGCTGTTAAGCCAATGCCGAGCTGGTCCTTTAAGCTTGAGAGGGAGGTATTTGATGGCGTGAAGATCGTCACCGCGGGCCATGTGGATATGGAGGAGATAGTCTTCGATCCAAACCGCGGGGTCTGTTGTGCCGTCATAGGATTCGATATTCACGGGTTTAAACCCTTCGGGGATTTGATGATCCATTACTTCGTCTGTGAAGCATAGTGGGTGTGCGGCGCCTCTGTGTTGGGCTATATCGCGATGAAGCTCCAATGAGCTTTGTCTATTGTGTTCGGCCCAGCCGGACTTACTGTATCCGGTGCGACGGTTGTCGTCACGTATCATGGGGCGCCCACGCGATCCGTAGATCGATCTTGATTGTCTTGCCTTATCCTCCAATATATCTCGCAAGTCCGGAGCATTCCCCTGTGGCCTTGTGCTGCTCGAGCGGTGCCGGGGTACGGTTCTAGTGAAGAGCCTAGAGGCCTCTCTGTCGCGGTCACGAGGTGGCCGGTCAGCCGTATTGTGCTCTGGTGATGCAGGTTTATATGCCTCCTCCTCTAATTGGGGGAGCAATTTGTGTTTGGGTTAGCTTTTGGAGGGGCGTTCAAGCTCATGCTCTTCGGCGCCAGGACTTTCGTCCATTTGTCGGCTAGCAGATCCTGATCAGCTCTAAGTTGTTGCTGCTTTTTCTTGAGGCTGTTTGCCATGGCCATAAGCCTGCGTTTGAAACGCTCTTGTTCGACGGGATCCTCAGGCATGACAAATTCGTCGTCGTCGAGGCTTGCCTCGTCTCCAGAGGGAGGTATGTGAATATCTTCCTCTACCTCTTCGTCTGCCGCCCTCTTGTGAGGGCTGGCATCCCCGTCCTCCTGCACTGAATCTTGCTGGAGGGGGTTGTCTTCGGCACTATCCGGGGTATTATTATCTCCGGTGCCGGAATCGCCATTCTTGCTGTGGCGGGATTTAGAGCGGCGCCGCTGACGCCGGCGCTTGGGCTGTTTCTTAGAGGGGTCTTCCTCCGCTGTTCCTTCGCCATTCCCATCCTTTGGGGTATCCACCATGTATATGTCGTATGACGAGGTGGCTTTCCAGTGCCCAGTAGGCTCTGGGTCTTGGTCATCTCCGGCATCGTCGTCCATAACGTCGATGTCTTCGGAGTCGAAGTCTAGCATGTCGGTTAGATCATCGACAGCGGCTACCAAGTGGGTGGTGGGTGGGTCTTGAATTTCTTCGTCGTCCGCATCCCAACCGTCCTGACCACAGTCCGGCCAGGGCTCTCCTAATAACGAGAGATATTTTAGCGAGCTCAGAATGTCGCCAAAAGGTGAGTGTTGAAAGATGTCCGCGGCGGCGAACTCCATGATCGGCACCCAATCGGATTCGATTGGTGGGGGCGCGGGAGGGTCGGAGTCCGGCAAGGAGTCCGGCACCTTGGAGTCACGATCTTTAGAAGGGACGAAGTCAATATTCGGCTCTATCGCCGTAGAGGTTGCAGCCCCCGAGGCGGTGCCTAACCACCCGTCCTCGATCTGCATAGCCGGCCCCGAATCGAAGGTCGGAGCGGACTCGTGTCCATCCCCCCCACTCACTGTCCGGCAGCAGAGCTAAATCATGCCCATCGTGACAGTGCGGCACGCTCGGCTGTGGCTCGAATCCATTGAAGATCAAGTCTCCGCGGATGTTAGCCGTGAAGTTCAGACTTCCAAATCTGACCTGACGGCCAGGGGCGTAGCTTTCGATCTGCTCCAGATGGCCAACCGAATTGGCCCGCAGTGCAAAGCCGCCGAATATGAAGATCTGTCCGGGGAGAAAAGCTCACCCTGGACTGCGTCGTTGTTGATGATCGAAGGAGACATCGAGCCTATTGGTGACGACACAGAGGAACTCTCAATGAAAGCACCAATGTCGGTGTCAAAAACCGGCGGATCTCGGGTAGGGGTTCCCGAACTGTGCGTCTAGGCGAATGGTAACAGGAGACACGGGACATGATGTTTTACCCAGGTTCGGGCCCTCTTGATGGAGGTAAAACCCTACGTCCTACGTGATTGATATTGATGATGTGGATGTTACAAGAGTAGATCTACAACGAGATCAAGGAGGCTAAACCCTAGAAGCTAGCCTATGGTATGATTGTTGTTATTGTTGTTGTCCTACGGACTAAAACCATCCGGTTTATATAGACACCGGAGAGGGCTAGGGTTACACAGAGTCGGTTACAATGGTAGGAGATCTACATATCCGTATCGCCATGGTTGCCTTCCACGCCAAGGAAAGTCCCATCCGGACACGGGACGAAGTCTTCAATCTTGTATCTTCATAGTCTTGGAGTCCGGCCGATGATGATAGTTCGGCTATCCGGACACCCCCTAGTCCAGGACTCCCTCAACAGGCTTCTCCAAAAGTCTGTATAAAACCAAATGCTTTGATCACACTATCAAAGCGTTTATTCCAACTCCGAGAGGCTTGCACAAGTCCATAAATGGATCGCTGGAGCTTGCACACTTTGTTAGCTCCCTTTGGATCAACAAACCCTTCTGGTTGCATAGATACAACCCTTCTTCCCGAAATCCATTCAGGAATGCAGTTTTGACATCCATCTGCCATATTTCATAATCATAAAATGTGGCAATTGCTAACATGATTCGGACAGACTTAAGCATCGCTACGGGTGAGAAGGTCTCATCGTAGTCAATCCCTTGAACTTATCGAAAACCTTTCGCGACAAGTCGAGCTTTGTAGACAGTAACATTACCGTCAGCGTCAGTCTTCTTCTTGAAGATCCATTTATTTTCAATTGCTTGCCGATCATCGGGCAAGTCAACCAAAGTCCACACTTTGTTCTCATACATGGATCCCATCTCAGATTTCATGGCCTCAAGCCATTTTGTGGAATCTGGGATTACCATCGCTTCTTCATAGTTCGTAGGTTCATCATGGTCTAGTAACATGACTTCCAGAACAGGATTACCGTACCACTCTGGCGCGGATCTTACTCTGGTTGATCTACGAGGTTCAGTAACAACTTGATCTAAAGTTTCATGATCATCATCATTAACTTCCTCACTAATTGGTGTAGGTGTCACAGGAACAGATTTCTGTTATGAGCTACTTTCCAATAAGGGAGCAGGTACAGTTACCTCATCAAGTTCTACTTTCCTCCCACTCACTTCTTTCGAGAGAAACCCTTCTCTAGAAAGTTTCCGAACTTTGCAATGAAAGTTTTGCCTTCGGATCTGCGCTAGAAGGTGTACCCAACAGTTTCCTTTGGGTATCCTATGAAGACACATTTCTCCGATTTGGGTTCGAGCTTATCAGGTTGAAGCTTTTTCACATAAGCATCGCAGCCCCAAACTTTAAGAAATGACAACTTTGGTTTCTTGCCAAACCATAGTTCATAATGCGTCGCCTCAATGGATTTTGATGGTGCCCTATTTAAAGTGAATGCAGCCGTCTCTAAAGCATAACCCCAAAACGATAGCGGTAAATCTGTAAGAGACATCATAGAACGCACCATATCTAGTAAAGTACGATTACGACGTTCGGACACAGCATTACGTTGTGGTGTTCCGTGTGGCATGAGTTGCGAAACTAGTCCACATTGTTTCAAATGTAGACCAAACTCGTAAGTCAAATATTCTCCTCCACGATCAGATCGTAGAAACTTTATTTTCTTGTTACGATGATTTTCAACTTCACTCTGAAATTCTTTGAACTTTTCAAATGTTTCAGACTTATGCTTCATTAAGTAAATATACCCATATCTGCTCAAATCATCTGTGAAGGTGAGAAAATAACGATATCCTCCACGAGCCTCAACATTCATCGGACCACATACATCAGTATGTATGATCTCCACCAACAAATCTGTTGCTCTCTC
Organism: Triticum timopheevii; assembly: GCA_963921465.1. Lineage (NCBI taxonomy): Eukaryota > Viridiplantae > Streptophyta > Magnoliopsida > Poales > Poaceae > Triticum > Triticum timopheevii. Next base: position 59,522,698 of record OY997264.1, on the reverse strand, counting down.
CATAGTACCGGAGAACGACGTTTTAGTCATCTTGCCCATGAGACACGGTTTGCAAGTAACAAGTGATTCATAATCAAGTGGTTCCAAAAGTCCATCAGTATGGAGTTTCCTCATGCGCTTTACACCGTATGACCTAAACGGCAGTGCCACAAATAAGTTGCACTATAATTATCAGCTCTGCATCTTTTGGCTTCAACATTATGAATATGTGTATCACTACTATCGAGATTCAACAAAAATAGACCACTATTCAAGGGTGCATGACCATAAAAGATATTACTCATATAAATAGAACAACCATTATTTTCTGATTTAAATGAATAACCATCTCGCATCAAACAAGATCCAGATATAATGTTCATGCTCAACGCTGGCACCAAATAACAATTATTTAGGTCTAAAACTAATACCAAAGGTAGATGTAGTGGTAGCGTGCCGACCGCGATCACATCGACTTTGGAACCATTTCCCACGCGCATAGTCACCTCGTCCTTAGCCAATCTTCGCTTAATCCGTAGCCCCTGTTTCGAGTTGCAAATATTAGCAACAGAACCAGTATCAAATACCCAGGTGCTACTGCGAGCATTAGTAAGGTACACATCAATAACATGTATATCACATATACCTTTGTTCACCTTGCCATCCTTCTTTTCCGCCAAATACTTGGGGCAGTTCCGCTTCCAGTGACCAGTCCCTTTGCAGTAGAAGCACTCAGTCTCGGGCTCCGTAGCCTTTAGCATTGCGAAGAGCTCGGGAATCGTCTTTTCCATCCCTTGCATATTATAGTTCATCACAAAGCTCTTTGTAGCTTGGTGGCAGTGATTGGAGAATTCTGTCAATGACGCTATCATCCGGAAGATTAACTCCCAGTTGAATCAAGTGATTATTATATCCAGACATCCTGAGTATATGCTCACTGACAGAACTGTTCTCCTCCATCTTGCAGCTATAGAACTTATTGGAGACTTCATATCTCTTAATCCGGGCATTTGCGTCAAATATTAACTTCAACTCCTGGAACATCTCATATGCTCGAGGACGTTCAAAACATCATTGAAGACCTGGTTCTAAGCCGTAAAGCATGGCACGCTGAACTATCGAGTAGTTATCAGCTTTGCTCTGCCAGACTTTCATAACATCTGGTGTTGCTCCTGCTGCAGGCCTGGCACCCAGCGGTGCTTCCTGGACGTAATTCTTCTGTGCAGCAATGAGGATAATCCTCAAGTTACGGACCCAGTACGTGTAATTGCTACCATCATGTTTCAACTTTGCTTTCTCAAGGAACGCATTAAAATTCAACGGAACAACAGCACGGGCCATCTATCTACAATCAAGATAGCCAAGCAAGATACTATCAGGTACTAAGTTCATGATAAATTTAAGTTCAATTAATCATATTACTAAAGAACTCCCACTTAGATAGACATCCCTCTAATCCTCTAAGTGATCACGTGATCCATATCAACTATACCATGTCCGATCATCACGTGAGATGGACTAGTTTCAACGGTGAACATCAATATGTTGATCATATCTATTATATGATTCACGCTCAACCTTTCCGTCTCCATGTTCCGAGGCCATATCTGTTATATTCTAGGCTCGTCAAGTTTAACCTGAGTATTCCGCATGTTCAACAGTTTTGCACCCGTTGTATTTGAACGTAGAGCCTATCACATCCAATCATCACGTGGTGTCTCAGCACGAAGAACTTTCGCAACAGTGCATACTCAGGGAGAACACTTATAATTTGATAATTTAGTGAAGGATCATCTTATAATGCTACCGTCAATCAAAGCAAGATAAGATGCATAAAAGATAAACATCACATGCAATCAATATAAGTGATATGATATGGCCATCATCATCTTGTGCTTGTGATATCCATCTCCGAAGCACCGTCATGATCACCATCGTCACCGGCGCGACACCTTGATCTCCATCATAGCATCGTTGTCATCTCTCCAATCTTATGCTTCTACGACTATCGCTACCACTTAGTGATAAAGTAAAGCATTACAGGGCAATTGCATTGCATACAATAAAGCGACAACCATATGGCTCCTGCCAGTTGCCGATAACTTGGTTACAAAACATGATCATCTCATACAATAAAATTTAGCATCATGTCTTGACCATATCACATCACAACACGCCCTGCAAAAACAAGTTAGACGTCCTCTAGTTTGTTGTTGCAAGTTTTACGTGGCTGCTACGGGCTTTAGCAAGAACCGTTCTTACCTACGCATCAAAACCACAACGATAGTTTTTCAACTTGGTGCTGTTTTAACCTTCGCTAGGACTGGGCGTAGTCACACTCGGTTCAACTAAAGTTGGAGAAACTGAAACCCACCAGCCACCTGTGTGCAAAGCACGTCGGTAGAACCAGTCTCGCGTAAACGTACGCGTAATGTTGGTCCGGGCCGCTTCATCCAACAATACCGCCGAACCAAACACTACTAGGGAAAAGGCTAGCAGCGGCGCGGGTTTTAGATGTATCAGTAGCGCGGGTACCCGCGCTACTAATACGGCGCTACAGCTAACTCATAGCAGTAGCGCGTGCCCACCCGCGCTACTGATATACAAGTGTAGTAGCAGCGCGGTTGTGGGAAGCTCGCTACCGCTAGTAGCGCTAGTGCTCTTTAGCAGGACCCGCTACTGTTATTGCGGCGCTGCTGCTAACTTTTGTACACTCGCTACTGCTAATTTAAGTAGCTTTTTTGGCATATTTGTTTTGTATTTGAACCGGCTTTGTAGAAGAATCTTTAGCACATAGAAATTTCATCATGATACACATACAAATGCCTGCGAGACCACAAATGTAATCATAGCATGTACATACAAATAGTCTCTTCATAATCATCATCCAACACAAAGTGATATCTTGTTATCATCTCGAAAATAGCAATACATGCAAGTCTCGAATACTTGCAACTACAACAACGTCATCCATCTAAACAAAGGCATACGCAAGAAGTGCTATCACTATGAGTGAGAGCAGAACCATGCAGTACATGAGGTGGCGGTTACGAGTCCTCTCTCGCGCTAGCGTGAACCTCAAGTAACTAGCTTCTCCTTCTTGTCTGCTTTTGAAGCCTTTATGGCTGGCGCCCGTGAACCCATTCACTTGCGCCTGACACTCATGCCACTCGTTGTACACCCCCGGAACCTTCCCTTTGTACACGACATAGCATTTCCATCTCGCCATCAAGAAACTAGGTACCTGTTAGAGATGCATGTTCATGAAGAGGATGTACAATCATATATATGCAAAAAAATATACTAGAGCAACACCAAAAAAGAAAGGTTAGCAACTAGATGCAACATATACAGTACGCAAATTAATTAACTAGAGGTACGCAGGTCATCGTACGCCAACTAACAAAGTAGCGTTACGCAAGTTCGGCAGGGACCGTGGACATCACAAAGTTTCATCGCTACAAAAAGTATACAAGTTCAACCGACACATATCATCATCATCGGCATCATAAATCACTAGAAGTTCCATCCTTCCATATCATCAAGGACGAACCCTAGCTGCTTGAACGGCGTGAGGTCTAGACGTTGCATGCCTATGCGAGTTCGGACGTCAGCTCGCGATATAGGGCCGTGGTGGAACATCCCCTTCTCATCGACGACTTCTTTCATGATGATCGTCGCAATGTCGCTTTGGATGCAAAAGAAGTCATCTCTAAGTTTATAATTCGCTTCTCCTTGAGATTCTAGCCACTTGTGGATATGATCATCATTTCTGCTGTTAATGTGAAGCTTTTGGTGATCCGTGTTGAACTGAATCATGAGATGGACGATGTAGAATCCATCCTTCTTGCTTGGTTTTGGGACATGGATGCAGGAGAAGTTAGTTTTATGCGCGAAACCCATCTGCTTGTTCCTTTGTTTCCTGATATGCACGTGGCCACCTCTATAGCTGAAGCCTTGGAGAGCATCATCTAGAATATTCATTATGTGGGTGTAGTCCTTTTTCTCGTAGTCTCTCGAAGGGTCAAAATACACGGCGTGGGAGACTTGCGGGTAAAGAAAGATAAGGACGGCACGCCCGTTGCTGCGGGGAAAAGACACCTCAAATTATTCCCCATATGAGAGAGAAGGAATGATTGAAATGTACGAAAGGGTTGTCCGGAACTGACTTACTTTGGATGATAAGGCACGAGGACAATTTCCCGGTCCTTATTCTGTACCATGAAGTTTTGGAGGTACTCCCTAGCAGTTTCACGCTCAAAGTCGCCGATACTCAAGAAAGACTCGTGCATGTAGTACGGCTCCGCCACACAGATTTGCGAGACTTCTTCACTCTTCACGACGGAGCTCATATGTAGCGCAAAAAGGCGGACGATAGTAAAATCAAGCCGCCTTGTTAGAAACATCTCAAAGATATGGTCAAACCGCAGGAAGGACACCTCCGCGGGCCGTGTGTCGACGTAGCACTTCCCCTCAGGCACACGAGCCGCGTATGTCGGATATCCTGGATCCTTTAAGGCTAGTAGGATTTTCTCAGTCGACAGCACATGGTCGTGCAGTCTCCTGAGATCCCCTGATAGTGCCTCCAGCGGTTTCGGCGGTAGCATCGGCTCGCCCGTGAGATGGAACATGACCGCACCTTTCACGGGTACACGCTCTTCAGAATGCATCGTCTGGCTGCTGTGTGCTCTGGCTTGTTTGGAGGCAGTTACCTTCCCCGATCTCTTCCTCTCATTTTTCTTGGGCACACCTTCCAGACCCTTCCTTAACCCCTGCCCAAGTGTTCCCGGGCTAAGTACTGTACGACCCTCGCGCCCGGCTAGTTGAGCCTATGTTGAGGCGGCATCTTCAGGCGTGTCCTGTGAGGATTTCATGAAGAGAGACTTTTTGCATTCCATGGTACGGCCCTGCCCGGGCATATCATCCATATCCTCATTAGCAAGCTGATAGCCCGATTCGTCATATGGTTGACTCATCATATCTATGTCACAGTCATACGCGTTTGTATTGAGGTAATCCATAGGGTCGACCTCCGTCTCATCATCCATTCTCGGTTCTACAGGTACATCAGCCAGTACTATTGCACCCCCTTCATCATGTCGTCCGCCGCTCTCACCCGGCACTACTACAGGAGCTGGTAATTGCATAGGTGGGGTGGTGGTCTCCGCACATGCTTGTTGATGTGTGGTAGTTATTGGTGTGCTCTCGGCCGGCTCCAGACGAATAAGATTCTTCGGCCATAGCAGCACCCAACCCTTGCAGTGTCCAATCCGCGGCGGGGTATCGTCGTCTGCTCCCACATGCTGTACTAGAGGAGGCAAATCCTCGTGCCCCAATTTCACACTGGTCAAGCTAACCCTGAAGTGCCCACCGGGGATCGGGTGGTTGTGGAATGTGCGTTGAGAGGGGTCCATTATCATCCCCTTTCCCACATCCACCTTCTGGCCTTTGATCAAGTAGAGTATGGTGCATGGGGTTTCTTTCGCCTGCAAACCCATATGTCTATGGTGTAAAACAACCGAAAGGCAACAAAAATGGAATATTATCTATATATATATATATATATGTTGGTGCGACATGTAATTACCGTGACGGCGTCGAGCTCAGCCAAAGACGAAGGCCCACCTAGCGCGCCTGAGACTGAGGACGGGCTGCTATGAGCGGGAGCGGCTGCGAGAGGAGGCCCGGTTGCTTGAGCAAGTGATGGTGCGATGGTGTTGTTGTTCATGGAGTTGCTCGCGACGAAACTGGGCATCGGGAAATCATGTACCGTCTTGTCTGGATTTTCCTTCGCCCAGTTGATGATAACTGGAACCAAGTTAGTAGCGAAATCATTTCTGCAGGCAGTTACAGCTGCATTGACTGCCTGCTGTAGCAACTCATATTTGTCCTCGGCTGCTTTTTTCGCGTCCTCAGCTGCTGTTTCTCGACCGCAAGCTTCACCTTTGCGTCGATGTCCGCCTCACTAAACTTCTTTTTCTGCTTCTTGGCCTCTAGGCCGTCGTTGTAAAACACCTTCCACGTGGCGCCGTCTCCAGCGCCGTGCACACGACCATATTGCGGCCGCTGGTCCAACGGGAGTCCCTTAAGTTTGTTCAAGGCCCTATTGAGAGGGGTGTCCCACTTGGGCCTCATCAGAGAAGTAGGGCTTTCGGCTGCAAGCCGGTGTTGCTTCTCCAGTAGTCTAATCAATTTCCTCGTGATCTTGTCCGTGTAAAAAACCTTTTTCTCCTTGTCCCACTTGTAGCGGGCCCTGATGAAGTCATGCTCCAAGGGGTTGGTGAATTTCGCGAAGGGGTCTGGGAGACCCGCGGCTTCACGTTCTGCGTCCTCCTTATCCCATATGGGCCTTTTACCGAGGTAGCCACGGCTTCCGAGGCGATGCTTCCCCGTGTTCCTTTGCTGAAGGCTTTTGAATTTCGCAGCCTTAGCCTTGGCTGCCTCGGTAGCACAAGTGTCCTGGAACTGTTCGAACTCCTCTTCCGTATGTGTCGGATTTTCCTCCAGAATCTTGGACAGGGGTTCATCAGCCTCAATAGCTCGTTTCACCCTCCCTTTCCAGGAGGCCAAATCATTGCTGAACATGCCCATGGCGTGATTGTTAATCTTTTTCATCTTCGGATCATCCCACGGTTGTTCTATGTTATCATCCCGGTCGGGGAACTTGAATCTCTTGTGCAACTTCGTTAGGAGCAACTGCGTCAAATGTTCTTTACTCCTTAAGTCATCGTCGTTGATGCTCGTGCATTCCCGTAGGATGCATCCTACTTGGTTCCCATAGCACTTGCAAGGTTCTTCCGGCTCTAATGGCTCAAACTTGCCAGGTGCCATCTTTGTGATCACAAGTCGTCCAATCCCTAGTTTGTTAGGTTTTCGTATCCTCTGCTTCTTATGCTTCCTCTTTTCGGTATCGGCATCGGGGCCGGTACCTTCCCCGCCGGTACCTTCCCCACCGGTCTCGGCGCCGCCATCGGTGCCGGCGCCATCGGTGTCGATGTCGGCGTCAGTACCATCATCGAGGCCGACCTGCAAACCTTGCTTAGCAGTCAAATAGTCGAGGTACTCTTGTTCACCATCATAATCCATCTCGTCTGCATCTTGGTCAGAAGGCCCAGTTTCTTCTTTGTTCGACATGTTTCCTATGATTAAGTGGCCTCATTTATTTCTAAAAGTATGAATAAATGAGAAATGACATAAAAAGAAATCTATGTGCCAGCACTCGATATGCCAACTATGTAGCACAAATCATGCCTTTATTCACGGGAAATTTCGGCATGACCTTTGCTAAAAAATGGACATATCGAGCGCCTGAAATTCACCGAAACGGAAATGAATCAACATTCCGGCGTAACATAGGCCACTCGGATCATTTTCCAAACATGACATGTCCAAAACATGACATATGCACATATCACATGTCCAGTTCAAATTTCCATATAAATTCAGCTAATTTTGAAACCTAGCTAAATTCATAACTAAATAGAGAACCTAATTAATTAACAAGAAGAACCCTAGCAGAGAGGAGGGGTTTACAGAGAGTGCAGGGGCGAGGAGGGAGGCCAGGGCCGACGGGTCGGGGGCGAGCGCGCCGGGGTCGGGGGCGAGCGCCGGCGCCAGAGTTGGGGGCGAGCGGCGTGGTCGGGGGCGAGCGCGCCGGAGTCGGGGTCGAGGGCCGGGACGGGTGCGAGCGCCGGGGCTAGAGCCGGCGCCGGCAGAGTCGGGGGCGAGCGCCGGGGCCGGGTCGGGCACGGCGGAGCGACGGGGGCCGGAGAGAGAGTGGGGATTTGGGGGGAAATGGCGGGATGAAGCTGGGCGAGTGAGAATTTTGGGTTAAGTGGACGTAGCAGTAGCGCGTTATGTCAAAACGCGCTGCTACTATATTCTGTAGCTACAGCGGTTTATGGAAAACACGCTACTACTATGGTGCGTAGCGGCAGCGGTTTATGAGAAACACGCTACTACTATGGTCTGTAGCAGCAGCGGTTTTGTGGAAACGCGCTGCTACTACCGTCGCTACTACCAGTTTTCCTTTTTCTTTTCCATTATTTTATCCCACTTTTATTTCCCGAGGGCAGTGAACGAAGGGAGGGCGATATATATTGCATCATTTGACGGTTAAATATGTATGCAAAATAGGAACATATATATTACACATCATTGGACCCATGCATAATAATGGCTAAGTGTGTATACAAAATAGGAACATATATATATTACACATCATTGGACCCATAACATACGTTTCCTCAGTGCTGACGTTTTCGTTTTTGAGTCAGCTTCTTTCCCTTCTTGTTCGTCGAAGAATAATTGAGCCCCTCATTGTGACTTTGCCTTTTCCATGGAGTACGATTTTTCTTAGGTAATGTAGTATTGATTCTTCGTTTGACGTATACTTCATCATCATCGTCATCTTCCCTCATTGGGTTGCCATACTAATCATAGTCTTCCTCGTTGGCGAGTCCATCCATTCCAATGATGTTCCTTTTGCCTCTCCTCACGACAACACGGCTGGGATTGCGCGGGTCAGTTGTGAAGAAGCATTGTGTCACGTGCTTAGCGTGTACCCATGGCTCGTTTTTTGCGATAGCGTTCACGGTAGCACTCTTGGCGTCGGGTATAGTCATGGTAGTGAAAATCCGGCTTTCTCTTTTGACATTCTTAGCCCATCTGACACGGAACATCGTCGTGTTGTGCAGTCCAGAGTAGTCAAGCTCCCAGATCTCCTCGACCCTTCCTTAAAATCGTTCAGTTGTGCCGTTGTCGCTGCCGGTCATGCATTCCATCGTCACCCCTGAGTTCTGATCATCACTGTCCATATCTTTTGCCTCCGTGTAGAACATGTTTCCGTTGATATCATATGCCTGATAGGTTACGAGGTTGGGCGAGGGGCCATGTGCTAAGGCGTATATGAGCAATCCGTCCTTAGAGCCCTCCTCCGGGGGATTAGCAATAATATGCTCTTTGAGCCAATGCAGGAAAGTGGAGTTGTGCTCTCTAGTAACTTCGGCGTCCGTCCTGCATACCCCCCGGTCACGATACTTCTTTGCGATAATTTCTTTGTGCAGTGCCACGAAAGGATCTACCTCGTCTAGGTGTTGTAGCACTACCAAGTTTGCTCTGTCTGCGTCGATCTGAGTATGCCACGTGCAGTTCCCTGCGACCGTTACAGTGACCATCTCCTTCGAGCCTCCCATCGTGCTTGTTAACGGGCAAACCAACACTAACACCAGGCGGCTGGTCTGCGCCATATAGAAAATTCTCACAGAAAGAGATGCACTCTTGTGCCAAATAGCCCTGGACGATGCTTCCATCCGGACGGGACATGTTACGAACGAATCCTTTGATGATCCCATTCATCCTCTCAAACGGCATCATGTTGTGCAGGAATGACGGCCCCAGGTCTATTATGTCATCCACAATATGGACACACAGATGCACCATCACGTCGAAGAACGCGGGCGGGAAGTACATCTCAAGCTCATTCAGTATCACAACGATCTCTTCCTGTAGCCTTTGGAGCTACTTCACACTGATCGACTTTCGAGAGATGACGTCAAAAAAGTTGCAGAGACCAATAAGCGTGTCACAGACGTGCTTGTCCATTATCCCTCTAAGGGCAACAGGTAGTATCTGCGTAATCATCACATGACAGTCATGAGACTTCATCCCGCTGAACCTTTTCTTGTCCGTGTCTAGATATCTGCTTATCTTGCCACAGTAACCGGAACTAACTTTCACTCCGGTAAGGCACTGAAATAATTGATTGATCTCAGCCTAACTTAAGGTGAAGCAAGAGGGGGGGCAATAATCTTCTTTCTTTAATTTCTTGCCCTTCTTCTCCCGTGCCTCTGTCTCCATCTCTGTCTCGTCTGACATTTTACGGGGCGGCATGTGCAGATCTTCCCTGATTTTCAAATCTTGCAAGTCTTTTCTTGCCTTCGGCCCATCTTTGGTCTTATCCGGCATGTTCATCAGTGTTGCGAGCAAGCTCTCAAGGACATTCTTACAGATATGCATTTGATCAAGGCAATGAGGTGTATCGAGTTTGTGCCAGTACTCCAAGTCCCAGAACACAGACCTCGTCTTCCATACCTTCAGCAGCGGCTCCGGCGCCTTTCTCATCGTCTTTCCCGACGCGGGGCACTCATTCCAGTATTTTAACAGCTCATCGATTTCGGCACCGCTCCGCTTACATGGAGGTCCTCGATGCTCAGCGTGACCATTGAATAGATCTCCACGGTTTCTCCACGGGTCATCCTGTTCAAGCCATCTTCGATGCCCCATGTACACGATTTTCCCAGACCCGCCATCTTTCCTTGACGTTAGCTGCTGAGACGTTGTATCATCCATGCACCACGTGCATCCGCAATATCCATGGCACACCTGGCCTGCCACATATCCGTAACCGAGATAGTCCTGAACTGTCGTGATCAGCGCGGCTCTCATGTTGAAATACTCACCTTTGCTGGCGTCCCATGTCTTGGCTGGTGTTTTCCATAACGTGTCTAACTCCTCTCGAAGTAGCCCCAGATACAAATTAATATTATTTCCTGGTTGTTTCGGCCCTTGAATAAGCATGCTCATGTGAATGTACTTCGATTTCGTGCACAACCAGGGGGGGAGGTTGTACATCCATACAAACACGGGCCATGTACTATGGTTGGTGTTCTGGTTGCCAAACGGATTCGTGCCATCGGTACACGCGCCGAGCACGATGTTCCTTGCATCACATTCAAAATACCGATAGAAGCTGTTCAACGCTCTCCACTGGCTTCCATCCTTCACGTGTCTCAGCTTCGGATCATCTCCATGTCGGGCTTCTTCCTCTCCGCATTCCAGCGCATTAGCTTTGCTTCCTTGGGATCTACAAAATACCTCTAGAGACGGAGAGTGATCGGTAAGTACCATACAACTTTCTGGGGACATTTCTTCCCGGCCTTCTTGTATCGAGAAGCATTGCACACGGACAGCTTGTTTTTTCCGCGTGCTCCTTCCGATAAATTATGCAATCGTTGATGCATGCATGGTATCTAACGTGTGGCAGATCAAGAGGGCACACTATCTTCTTGGCCTCATCAACACTAGTAGGACATAGATTACCCGCGGGAAGAACATCCTTTAGGTACTTGAGATGCTCATCGAGGCTAGTGTCGGTCCATTTGTTTTTAGCCTTCGTCTTCAGGAGTTGGAGCGTGAAACTCAACCAGGTCACCTCAGGATTGCAACCATCATAAAATGGAGTGTTCGAGTCTACCACCAGTTGCTCCAGCTTAGCCTCCTCTCTAGAAGCAGCTCTCTCAGTACTCGTCTCCTTGCGAAGCAATGCTTGAACATGAGGGTCCCACACAATTGAACTTAGTACTGACGAACTCTGCTGCGTGGATTCCATGTCGTTCTCTCCGCCGCCATGTCCGGCCCGTTCTCCTCCACCATGTCCGGCCCCTTCTCCGCCGCCATGTCCGGCCTCTTCCCCGCCGCCATTATCGATCATCTCTTCGTCTTGCCCCGTGTCGTCATTGCCTGCCCCGTTGGCATCCTCAACATCGTCATCCTCATCTTAAATTATCCACCTAGTATAGCCATCCATGAAACCAGTCATGAGAAGGTGCGCTTCGACACGACCATCGTCATGGGGGTCGAGCCAAACTATTCCTTTGCATTTTCGACACGGACATAAAACCTCTGTCCGGTTATTTTCTTTCATGTCTTGCACCGCCGACCGCAACCACCTGTCCACCATCGTTCCACTGACCATCGTCAACTCTGCACCGTAATAATAAAAAAATTGATTGTAAAAATGCATGCATGCATCAAAGTCATAAAAAATTTGGCATGACCTTCCCTAAAAATAGGACATATATGGATCTAGAGTTTGCTCGGAATTCGCCGAAACGGAAATAAATCGACATTTCGGCAAAACATAGGCAACTCAAAAGCACAATTTGGCGGCGTCAACTCATGCCACACACACAATTTCCACAAACATATCACACACACATAAACACATTTCCAATTTGCAAAAGTATGAAATTTTCATCACCTCTATCTCGATGGCCGGAGATGATGTTGTAGGGAGATCAAAAGTGCACAAAGCTCTTCTTGACAAAGATAGATCTAGTTAGGGGGCAAATAGGTCACTTAACTAAATCCTACATCTACCTAGCTACCTAATTTGGAAGGAGACAACTTCAACTAGTGGAGGGGGAAGGAAAAAGAGAAAGGAGATGCATTAATGGAGGTGGTGTAGTTATGTAGGAGTAATTAAGAGAGAGAAGGTGGATAGAGAAGAGAGAGAGTAATGGGGGAGAAGTATAGAGAAGAAGAAGAGTGAGAGTGGGAGCATGTGGTGGAGGGAAGAGAGGAGAGGGGGAGGTAGGGGGAAGGGAAAAAAGGAAGGGGGAGGGGAGGGACGGGTTGGGTGTTGGTGGGGTTAGCAGTAGCGTGGGAGAGAAAACGCGCTGCTGCTAAGAACTTAGCAGCAGCGCGCTTTTTGGTAAGGCGCTACTGCTAACTGGGACAAAAAATTGTGGCAATTTGAAACGTACTTAGCAGTAGCGCTGTTACTGCGACCGCGCTACTGCTACTTAGAGTTGGGGGAACACCGCCGGTCGATATTTGTAGCAACGCGTTTCTGATCGAGCACGCTCCTGCTAAATATTTATCAGCAGCGAGTTTACGTAACCCGCGCTACAACTACTTAGTAGCAGCGCTCTATTTTGAACCACGCTGCTGCTAAGATTCTGTGTATAGGCTTTTCCCTAGTAGTGAAAGTATGACATGCTGGTAAGCAGTATGACTTATATCACCCACAACTCACTTGTGTTCTACTCGTGCATATAACATCAACGCATAAAACCAGGCTCGGATGCCACTGTTGGGGAACGTAGTAATTTCAAAAAAATTCCTATGCACATGCAAGATCATGGTGATGCATAGCAACGAGAGGGGAGAGTATTGTCTACGTACCCTCGTAGACCGAAAGCGGAAGCGTTATCACATCGCGGTTGATGTAGTCGTACGTCTTCATGATCCGACAGATCAAGTACCGAACGTATGGCACCTCCGAGTTCAGCACACGTTCAGCCTGATGACGTCCCTCGAACTCCGATCTAGCCGAGTGTTGAGGGAGAGTTTCGTCAGTATGACGGCGTGGTGACGATGTTGATGTTCTACCGACGTAGGGCTTCGCCTAAGCACCGCTATAGTATTATCGAGGTGGACTATGGTGGAGGGGGGCACCGCACACGGCTAAAAGAACAAACAAATCAATTGTTGTGTCTCTGGGGTGCCCCCCTGCCCCTGTATATAAAGGAGCAAGAGGGGAGGCCGGCCGGCCCTTGGGGCGCACCAAGGAGTGGGGGAGTCCTCCTCCTAGAGGGAGTAGGACTCGCCTTTCCTTGTCCATCTAGGAAGATGGACTCGCCTCTCCCCTCAGGCCCATTAAGGCCCAATACTTCCCCGGGGGGTTCCGGTAACCCAACCGGCACTCCGGTTTTATCCCAAACTTCTCCGGAACACTTCCGGTGTCTGAATATAGTCGTCCAATATATCAATCTTCATGTCTCGACCATTTTGAGACTCCTCGTCATGTCCGTGATCACATACAGGACTCCGAACAACCTTCAGTACATCAAAACATATAAACTCATAATAAAACTATCATCGTAACGTTAAGCGTGCGGACCCTACGTGTTCGAGAACTATGTAGACATGACCGAGACACATCTCCGGTCAATAACTAATAGCGGAACCTGGATGCTCATATTGGCTCCTACATATTCTACGAAGATCTTTATCGGTCAGACTGCATAACAACATACATTGTTCCCTTTGTCATCGGTATGTTACTTGCCCGAGATTCGATCGTCGGTATCTCTATACCTAGTTCAATCTCGTTACCGGCAAGTCTCTTTACTCGTTCCGTAATACATCATCCCGCAACTAACTCATTAGTTGCATTGCTTGCAAGGCTTAAGTGATGTGTATTACCGAGAGGGCCCAGAGATACCTCTCCGACAATCGGAGTGACAAATCCTAATCTCGAAATACGCCAACCCAACATGTACCTTTGGAGACACCTGTAGAGCTCCTTTATAATCACCCAGTTACGTTGTGACGTTTGGTAGCACATAAAGTGTTCCTCCGGTAAACGGGAGTTGCATACCTCATAGTCATAGGAACATGTATAAGTCATGAAGAAAGCAATAGCAACATATTAAAATGATCGGGTGCTAAGCTAATGGAATGGGTCATGTCAATCACATCATTCTCCTAATGATGTGATCCCGTTAATCAAATGACAACACATGTCTATGGCTAGGAAACATAACGATCTTTCATTAACAAGCATGAATAATAAACATTTATCATGATATAAGGAAACATACACTTTGTTTGTCTATGTATTCACACATGTATTATGTTTCCGGTTAATACAATTCTAGCATGAATAATAAACATTTATCATGATATAAGGAAATAAATAGTAACTTTATTATTGCCTCTAGGGCATATTTCCTTCACACATAACTTTTGGGCGTTAATTATGCCCTGGTCAATGTGTAAATCTCTAAATGTATAGTCTTTCACGGACGTAGGGAGTAGGTTGAGCAATTGAGTGTGAGCGGGTCTGTTGCATCGTGTGTTTTGTGCCGAATGGGTGCGTGAGTGTTGCGTGCGTCCATGTGTATGTGTGAGTGTTTCATGTTGCATGCATGCATGCATGGGGCTTACTCCCTCCCATTAACATGTTCGTATTTCAAGCTTCATGTGTTCCCTCCATATGGTGATACTCCCTCTGTTCCCAAATACGGAGTAAAATCCTCCCTCTATTCCCAAATATGGAGTAAAATCCTCCCTCTGTTCCCAAATACGGAGTATTTGTCTTTCTAGAGATTTCAACAAGTGACTACGTACAGAGCAAAATGAGTGAAGTGAGCGTAGAGGCATAGGGATAATGTAGAAAGGAAGTATTTGCGATCCATTATTCCCCATCTCGGTCAGAGAGAACTATTCAACTTGTCTTCGTAGTGAAGTGACAATACACGCTGCAGTAGATGGGACACTTAATTATTAAGCTGAACCAGCATGTTGGTGTTACTAAATCGACCTTACCTAGTACTGCCATCATGTTTGCTTGTAGAGCACGCTTTTGTCCTCCATTAACTGACATATGGGCCCTCTTGTGGTAGACCCACATGTCATCGGTGTAACTATTTACACTCCGAAGTACAGTATATCCTGGTAGTAGTAGTAGAATTGAAATTTAATGCACTTTCTTCCCTGTCTTCCACTCTTCTTCCTCCTCTCTTCTTCCTCCTCTCTTCCCCATCGTCGGCCACACACCATTTCCCCCCGCTCACTGCTTGCCCGCCCGCGCTACCTTCCTTGGTAGCTCGCGCGTACCATATCCCCCCCACTCACTGCTCGGTCACGCGAGGAGAAGCTTCTTCGCTCGCCCACCCGAATCCACTTCCCCGCTGGCTCGCAGGCACCGAAAACCCCAATGGCAGAACAGACTAACACGTAGAGCCACGATTGGAATTCCCTCCCCGATGTTCTCTTGGAGCAGATCTGTAATCGTATGGACCTACTCAGCACCGCCCGTCTGGCCGCATGCTCGGTGTCTTTGTACCGTCTACTCGTCTACAACCGACCGACTCTTTTGAAGACACCCTGCTTGGTGATGCCCGATACTCACTGGTGGCCCAGACACCGACTTGACGATCCTACGGAGGTTGCCGTGGTGCCCCTCGATATGCTACCACTACCATTCCACCTGCCCTTCTTGCGTGGCCACTACTGGGCGGGCATGAAGGCCAACTGGATCGTCCTCATCCACCAATCCGGTAGTCTGTGGCGTCTCGTGGATATCTACACCCAGCGAGAGATCACCCTTCCATCTTTGGATACCGCTGCCATCGAGCCTCATGGCCCGCCGGACACTCCTTCCTACTATGCACGAGACGCGTCGAGCTTTTGGCTCGACCTCTGTTTGCTGAAGGTTGTAATCTGTGAAGTGCCCACGCCATCAGAAGACTACATGTATTACAAGCTCATTGCCATGTTCAACATGGGATTAGTCTATCTGGAATCCGGACGCGATACATGGTTATGGCTCATCGTCGATCCTCTTCACCCAACACTTCTATCTGATGCTATAGTGCACGATGGCATCGTTTATGCGGTCGACGCATAGATTGGCTACCTATACTGGTGGAATCTATCGTCGTGTAATTGTTCTATCTCATCTCATCTTTACCTTAAGAATACGACTGCCTGTTCATTGTTACAAATTTAGAATATATAGTATGTCTATAACCACATCATTGCTATATGTTCCTCTCATTTCCTAGATTTTTATGCCCACACATGTTATTATTTGAGTTGATATGAGAAATATTGGTATCCAATGATTGTTAGAATAGATATTATGAGTATAACCTCATGATTGCTATATGTTACTCGCATTTCTAGGATTTTTATAACAACGCACGTTATTGCTTAGAGTTGATATGATAACTGTAGTAAGTGCTATGGTAGAATATGAGTAGGCCCTGTCAAACCTGTTTTCCTTTCATTGTTACATGATGTTTGAACCATGATATATTGCTAGAATATGGCAGCCATTGGCTTATTTTTTTAACTTGGGGTATGATTATGACCACGGCATTGCAATTATTTGTCTATGATATGTGTCACTGTTATAATAAACTTAATTCCACACATACTCTGAACATGATTGTTTATTTTTGTCCTTTTGGTCTCCAATTTGAATTGTTGCAGCAGATGCAAATGCGCTAGCCTTCATGATTCCAGGACCTGGAATCATACCAGCCGATGGGTGGTTGTTTCTCGCTCGTTCTGCTGACGGTGGTCATTTGATACTCATTTGCACGTACCAAATTGATCAAACCATTTCATCAAACCACATGCAGTACAATTCCTGGGGCGTTCGTGACATTGATGGCTATGGCTACTTCGTGTTCGAGAAAGATCCCAGCTCCATTGGCCCAGGCGTAATCAACTGGAGGCGGGTTCATAGCCTCGGCAACCACTCCATGTTCCTCGGGCTCAATTATCCGATCATCCAACCAATCATCGATCATATCACCGGCGATGGTTACAGTGCTACGCAACTTCCATTCGCCAGGGGGACTGTGTTTACACATCATACCATGGGTTTCATGAATCACCATATCCAGAGATTCATCGACACAGCTTGTTGCGAGATAATCTTCAGTGTGTGAAAGACATCAAACTTCCATGCGATGGATGGCTTTTGCAAACCCGACATGCGGCGATGTGGTTCATGCCAACAGCAAATATGCACAACTTGATTCGTACTGATATGTAGACTGAGCCATGTATTCTGCTGCTATAGCACGACCCTCTTTTGTTGGATATTATTTACTGTTTTTAGTTTGAAGCAATCCTCTGGTTTGAAGGATACATACCTTTTCTGGGATCAAGTGCATCCTAACTCACCTGCGCAGGATGTACTGATAATGATGATGGGTATGTTGTGCAGTGTGTGTGTGTAAATAATAGAATATTATTCTGTTACCCACGGTCCCTATAAGGGCGCGACGCGCAAGCCACAGGAGAAACTCCCCGACCCGTCCCCAACCTAGCCCGCCTCCTACCGCCGGAAACAGCCGTCGCGGGCGAGAGAGCGACGGCGGCAGCCGGAGCGAGGGAGCCCACGGCACCGTGACGGGTCGCTCCTCCGACCCACGCGCTGCCGCCAGCCGGCCGTCTGCATGCCTCCCCGCCGAAGGGCTCACCGGCCCCTCCCCGCGCACCTTCCCTCCGACAGGTGCTGGCCCCTCCCCGCGCACCTCCCCGTCGACGGGTGCCGGATCCTCCCCGTGCGCCTCCCATGCGACGAGCTCGCCAGCCCGTCCCGACCTCCGGCAGCTGCCGCGGCCCGTCCCCGCCTCCAGCGGCTGTCGCGCGCAATCCCAGCCTCCCTCCGCCGCAGCGCACCACCATCCCCGCCCCGCGCCGCCGCCCCGAGCCCCTCCGCCGTGCGCCGCCACTCTGAACCCCGCCGCCCTGCACCTGTAAGGCCCCACCTTGCGCAGCATCCTACCGATCGGACCAGCCGCAGGCCGAATCCAGTCTCACCCCGAGCTTCGTCTTCTTCCTCGCCGAGACACGCGACAGCCACCCCAGTTCGGGCGTAGTAAGTACCTCAGTACGAGTTAAAAATGGTGGTCCGTTCGGAATAAAAGAAATGGCAGAAATTCAAATTGTAAAAATTCAAGCAAAAAAAGAAACCCCATTAAAATCCTGCTTAATAAGTACCTCAGTACAAGCCGTAAAATGAGAGAAGTTCAGAACATCGTTGTCACAAAAATGTTGAGTTAAAAAAAAACACATTTTCTTTTTGAATAAAATATCATTCAGTTCGATGATACAAACCATACAAGTATAGGGGCGATGATACAATAAACCGTTGAAAACTTACGAGAAAAATATTACCAAAAAAACATAGGAAAGTCTAGTTAGTGAAAACACGTTTAGTACAAACCCATGCAAGCATCAGTACAAGTACCATTTTTCAGAACCATTCAAAATTACTCTACAAAAAATAGCTCAGTACAAATATACACATATATCAGTACGACTACTCTGTTTTTCAAATGAGAAAACAGCAGGATCCGTCATGCCTTATTCAAAATTACTCTTAAACGGTTGCGAAGTAGAGAAAATGTTCAACATGACTAAGTTCCGAATTTTCGATAGCTATCCAACGGTATGCTATTTTCCATATTTCGACAAACTTTTTTTAAAAATCACGTTCAAAATCAAATTTGACCGCATTCAAATTCGTTCTTAAACCGTAAGAAATTAGAAAACCATTTCTATACAAAAAAGTTGCACATTTTCTATAGCTTTCCAACGCCGTATAATTTGCGTCAATCCGACGAACTATTTGCAAAAAATCACGAAAATACATTTCGCCCAGAATTTCACCGTTTTTCAAATTACTTTTATATCATATAGAATTAGAAAAAACAATACATATATGGAAGATGCGGATTCTCACCAGCTTTCCAACTCCATCTTATTTGCTCAATTCCGACAAACCGTTTGAAAATTGAGTCCAAAATATGATTCACGTTTTCGGTTTTGAAAAAAACGGTTTTTCCAAAACTGCTCTTAAACCATAACGATTTTGCAAAAACGTTCAATATACTTGAAATATGGTTGTCAAGAGCTTTCCAACGATATATTACATGCCCCGTTCTGACAAAAAAAATTACAAAAAGTTTTTGAACTAAAAAAGACGATCTTTTAAACACAACTGAAAGCATCGGTTCAACCGCTTCAAAAACATCAGTACAACCACTTGAAACCGTCAGTTCAAAAAGGGTAACAGAATAATATTCTGTTACGCGTAACAGAATAGCCCAGATGTATATATATATATATCTCACTTAGGCTTCAAATGCGTACTTGTTAGTTAAACCTATGGTTAACATGTGACACTAAATACGACTAGTAAGTAGTACATTAGTAGTACTAGTATACGTCGGTCAAATTATTCATCATGTCCACATATTGAATTGACGTGACAACACGCTGCGTGTGAGGTGACACAAGAATCCCGGCGGCATGTTCGCGTATTCCGGACTTTAGATTTGGAGTACCACTTATCTATCGAAATCTTTCATCATTCACTTAAAGCAGTCGATTGATCATACATTGAGTACCATATAACTGGGATTAACCCATGCAAGTCAAAGAAGGATTGGCCGGTGCTGCCGTCTGGCGTAAGTTCTATCCCACGGATCAGGAGCTGATCAAGCACCTTGAGGACAAAGTGAGTGCTGACAGCGCGAGATCTCACCCTCTAATCGATTTGTTCATACCAACCATCGATAGCGAGCACGGCATATGCTACACTCATCCCAAGAAACTTCCAGGTAAGACACCGATCGGCTGTCTACTTGCACAAACATATTCCTTTGTTTATAGCTCTATTTTTCTTTTTATACGCAGACCTGTTGCGACAATTACAATTTGACAGTTAATAAAAAGTGAAACAAGTGACTGCAACATGCCAAAGATGTTATGAAACTGCCAACTACATACACTAAAACCTGTATTCGACAATACTCCAGGTATCACACTGAGTGGACTAGGCAAGCATTTCTTCTAGCGCAATTCCAGGGCGTTCAAAAAGGGGCACGTGGACGCGTCGCAAGATACAGTCGGAGTGCGGCATGCACGCGATGTGGCACAACATCGGCAATACCTTGTCGGTGATGGTCAACGGCCGGCAGACGGGCAGCAAAAATGTTTTGGTGCTGCACACCAACAAGAACTTTGACCACCAGAGGACCAACTGGGTGATGCACCAGTACCACCTCGGGGACCTATAGCAAGAGAAGGAGTGGGAGCTGGTCCTCTGCAAGATTTTCTACCAGACGAGCACTAGGGCCAGGAGTAAAAAGATTATAAGTTAGTTTGGTATTGGTACTTGTACTACCTTGTCGTCCGCAAGTTGGTATTGTTGTTAACTATCTTTTGGTATGAACTTGGCATTTTCTTCCAACCATCATGCTGAGGGTCGACGTGGATATAAAGCTGAATCATTTGTTTCGAAACGAATTTTTCAGGCACCTGATTTTTATTTGATGGGTAGCATAAGCACCTGTCGTTGGCATTCCTAGTTCTCCAAATTTTTCGAAACAAGTGCATGCTCTTATTATCACGATGAAAAAACAATATCCCTGCTGCATCCCAGTTATCAGTCTGTACTTGTACAATTCTCTCGTTTGTTGAGCACGTATATTAATTGTTTTTTTAGGTCGAGCAAGTTTCAACTGGACTGTAGACTGCCCAGGCTTGATTTTGTTTTTAACAGGCCCAGCCCATGACGACAACGAGGCACAAAGATCCAACAGGTATCTACTGGCCTCTAGCCCTCCAGCGTTAGTTCTATTTTGTCTTACAACATCGGCAGGCACTTCTTTTACTGAATCACACACAGCCCAGTTTTATTTTCCTCTTGAAATGCATGTCCTACATCCGTTTTCTAATCTCTACCTATAGTTTTACTAGTTCATATACACGTATGATTATATTGAAAATACATAAAAGTCACTTTTCATATTTACATCCTTATTTTTGTTGTTGTTTTCCCTCTCAGCGCTGATTTTTCTACAACTGGTTTTCCCTTAAACCAACTCAATTGTCCCACGTCTTATTTGCTTACAAAAACAAAATGATTTTTTTGGCAAATCAATAAGTTCTTAAAAAATTGTTATCATTTCGGGATTACAAAAGTTCAGACTCCACCGAAATATGAAAAATAAGGTTGAACTTTTTGACCGTGGTCCTTGGCAGAAAATGGGCTGTAATAAATTACTTAAGAATTAGCAAATGGGCTGCAAATTATAAAAAAAATAGCAAATGGGCTCTATGTTGTCTGCCACAGATTTGGAGGCTGACTTGTGGGCCTACTAAGTTCATGTGTACACAAGGTTTATCAAAAAAAACGTAGTCAACAATCGACCTAGCAGCGTCAGATCGTTAGATGTCAATCTAACGACAATCGTGTTTCTTCAGTCTCTGATCTTCCTGCCCCAGCCGCCCAAACCAGCGCCGTCGGAACCGCCTGCTCCCGCCTCCCATGGCCAGCTGTGTTGGCGGGCAGGCCTCACGGCCCCATCATATACTCGCATCTCTGGCCTGTCTATCCCTCTACTCACCCACACGTCCTGTTATTTTTTGACGACGGCAGTCGAACCAGTCAACCCTCGTACTCTCCACCGCGTGGGCAGCCACTGTCGTGTCTTCCCCGGCTCCATGTCGTTCCCTTCGTAGGCCTCGCCGTCGTCCACCGCCCTGGTGCTCTCGGCGCGGCATGGTCAACATGGTCAACGAACGACATTCATCGGAAGTGGACTGTACGTGGAGAGGCTGACAGCTGGGTCCATGGCCGCACAGATGGAAATGCCTCCTTATTACGCGCAAAATAATGATGCCTCCACCTGACATCTGGCACCCGCCAGAAGGGCCTCTGTATTTCGCGAAAAAATGTTCCCTCCGCTGACAGGTCGGACCCACCAACTATATCTTCGCACGCAAGGAAGTGCCTCCTTATTGCGCACAAAAAAATGAATACTCCCTACCAGCTGGGACCCACCATAGTGGGAGGCTGACTTGTGGGCCTACTAAGTTGACGGGGACAAAGGGCTTTGTCAACTTAGTCAATCTGAATGATTCTATCTCCAGTGACCGTACGATGTCCATCCAACGGCCGTAGTGCTTCTTCAACCTCTGGTCTTCTGCACACACCGCAGCAAACCAGTGAACCCTCATACTCCTCTACGCGTGGGCATCCACTGCCACATCTTCCCTGGCTCCGCATCGTCCCCTTCCTAGGCCTTGCTGTTGTCCACCGCCCTGGTGCTCTCGGCGCGGCGTGCTCAACGTGGTCAAGGAACGACTTCCATCAGATGTGGACTATACGTGGAGAGGCTGACAGCTGGGTCCACGGATGGAGCAATGAACTGCCTCCTTATTACGCGCAAAATAATTATTCCTCCACCTGACAGTAAGGACCCACTGGACGGGCCACCGTATTTCGCGAAAAAAAAAAATTCCCCCTGACTGCTGGGACCCACCAGCTACATCTTCGCACGCAAGGAAGAGTGTCCGGGCAAAAAAATGATTCACCCCATGACTGCTGGGACCCACCAGCTACATCTTCGCAGGCAAGGAAGTTCCTGACAGTCGGGACCCACCTGGTCGAAGCGTACATAGTGTTGTCATTCTGGTCGCGAACGTGTACGTACATACTGGTCAATGTAGAGGCGCGCATGTGTCGTAGTAGAGGCGCGCACGTAGCATGTACATGTACGTACAACGACCAGTGTGCAAGAAAGAAAATACAGCCACGTACGTACATACGGGCAGGGTCTCGAACGCTTACTCGAACATACGTACGGCCAAGGCTCGTATACATGGCTAGGTCAGAACGGAGAAACAGTGTCGTCGTCGTGTTCATGGTGAGCCAACCGGCTGGGTCGGTATGGAATGCATCGTCGTGTTCATCGGGAGGTCTTGGACGGAACAACCAATGGAAACGAGGCCTGGCGTACCGCAAAACGGAGGAAACGGCCTTGTGTTCGGCTGGCCACGTTCGAAATGGGATCCTGTTCATCGGGAGGGGTCTGGCGTACCGCAAAACAGAGGAAACGGACCTCCTACTGTCGAAACGGGGGTCCTGTTGATCGGAGGGGTGTGGCGCACCGCAAAACGGAGGAAACAGACTTGTGTTGGAGCGCTACGGTTGAAACAGGGGTCCTGTTCATCGGGAGGGGTGTGGTGTACCGCAAGCCTGGACTCCACGGGATACTATTCATCTCCACCATCGACCCCCTCCAGCCTCCACGGGCTACTGTTCATCCACCGTCGACCTCCTCGAGCCTCCACCTGCGACTGTTCATCCACGGGCTCCTGTTCATCCGGCCTCCACCGCGCGCTCCTCCACTGGCTACTATTCAACCAACCCTCTCCATGGGCTCCTGTTCAACCATCCCTCCATGGGCTACTGTTCATCCAGCCCTCCACCGTCTACTGTTTATCTTGCCCTCCACGGGGTGGTCCTGTTCGTCCTGCCCTCCTCGGGGTCCTGTTCATCCAGCCGCAACCGACTCAAACAATCGGGGTCCTGTTCATCCAGAAGCAATGCTACGGGGTCCTGTTCATCCACCCCCACCGGGAACTGTTCATCCACCCCCCCCCCCAGCAACGCTCACTGTTCATCCAGAGGCAACATCTGTCGTGGTTTTGTCACGGCAGATGTCCTCGTGAAAGGACTTAGTCGTGGAGCCATCGCGACAGGTTAGCTTCAAGGGGTTAAAGCGGACAAGGGACACAAAGAGTTTATACTGGTTCGGCCCCTTGCGGTGAAGGTAAAGGCCTAATCAAGTTGTTGTGGAATCCGCTATGCCTAGCTCTCGAGTTGTTGTTTGTTGCCCCTAAACCGCCGCCGGGTCGTCCCATTATATACAAGGGTTGACGCCCGCCGGTTTACAGGATCCCGAGGCCAGATCATAATCGTGTTCGGCCCGGTCTCTACTGTTCCTACCTTACAACATAAGGTACATACCAATGTCGGTTTATATCTATAGGCCTTAATCCGCCTTTGGGCCCCGAGCCTGCATAAAGTGCCATCTTCTTTGTCTTCATGGGCTTCAAGTATAATAACTTATTATGGGGATAACCCGACCTCTCCTGGCCGGTTTATTCCCAACAGTAATATCCCCAACATTAGGCCCCAGATTGATTTGAACTAGTTCATGTCAATCTTCAATGTTTAGAAAAATTCCTCTCTCAGCATCTTTGCATAAATCTTGTAAACCGCCATGACGTCATCTTCCAGTATCATGATAAATTGCCATGACGTCACCTATTATAAGAAATGGTATACATCTTACTTTCATTAATGAGCCTCCGACAATCGAGGCGACAGCTCTGTCACATATCCAGCTTTGGGCTCCTTGATTCTCGCGCCTGTCACTTATCGATTCACCTTATAAATAAGGCTGAGGGGTCATTTTCATTTTTATTCCTTCGTGCCCCTTCACATCATCTTCTTCCTCGCACCACCCGAACGTTGGAACTCCACCGCCGACGTCGACCTTCGCATCTGCCCCAACATCGGCCGCTGCATCACCCTGATTGTACCAGGAAGCCGCGGCGCCTCTCTGCTGTTCCTTTGACACTGGTAAGGGTTCTCTCCTTCCACCATAGATCTTATCATTAGGGTTTGTACTCATCAGACTTCCTCGAAGTTCTTGAGCTGTTCTTCCCTGTTCTTCTTAGTAGCGCAAATGGCAAGCTAGATCTGATATTTTCATGTGCCTTCGTAGTTAGAGCTTTTCTTTTTCCTCACTAGAACACCCCCTTCATATAGAGAAATTCATCTGAATCTGACGATCTTCTTGAACATGTGAAGTGTTAGGTCTGAATATACTCTAGTTTTCTGTCACACCACAGATCTGAAATTATCATACCAATTTGCGAAACATGTTTTCCCTCACTTAGGTATTTTAGATCTGCACCTTTCCTACCAACATAGGCGGTTTAGATTTTCGAAAAATGATAATCCGGTAGGTACCATTAGTCCCCTCTTAAACCGCTGATTCATTTATCTTTGCACCTTCTCCATTATCAAACTCCGGTTTAGCAATATCAGACACCGGTTTAACAATGTGCATATGCCTCTGCTTCTGCTTATCATGCATCGCTTTATGCTTGCTCATCATATATCTTTAAACCGTCATTTATCTTTTTCCAGCCCTTCATTGCAATGGCCAAACAATTTTATGCTTGTAACTGGGTTCCTTCCCAGGTCACGGAAGCACAACTGGAAGGATGTGTCACCACTGGCGCTTTAGCGAAAAAAGAAGCTATCCAGTGGAGGGTCCCCGGTCCAGAAAATCCTCCTGAGCCCAAGGATGGGGAAGTAGTTGTGTTTGTCGATCACCTAAGCCGAGGGTTTGGCCCTCCCGGATCAAAATTCTTCCGAGATGTACTTGCTAGCTTCCAACTCCATCCTCAGGACATTGGCCCAAATTCTGTGTCCAATGTTTGCCATTTCTAAGTATTTTGCAAGGCTTATCTTCAAGAGGAGCCCACAGTTGAGCTATTTAGGGATTTTTTCTATTTAAGCCGTCGCATAGAATTCACAGACGGACCCAAGACTGAGCTTGGTGGAATGGCGATTCAAAAGAGGAAAGATGTCAGTTTCCCTCATGCCAAGCTTCACAGTAACCCCAAGGACTGGAATCAGACTTGGTTTTATTGCAAAGATACATCTCCAACTGATGAAAATCCTCTGCCAGGTTATCGTCCTCACCATCTTAGCAACACACATCCCTTTCCTCAGAGATTAACTACGAAGGAAAGATCCAACTACGCAGCACAACTATCAAAGCTTGGAGCCTTTATGGCAAACGGTTTAACAGGTGTTGATTTTGCTCGTGGCTGGATAACCTGGAGCATTTTGCCCTTAAGCCGGCGCCCCGGTTTAATGTGTGAGTACACAGGGAGCTTAAAAGATCCTCAACGACATGTTGACATTCAGCTAAGAGAGGATGAAGTTACAGAGTCTGTTAAGAAAATACTGAATGAATCGGAAGTTGTCTGCAACCAGACCGGGTTAACTCCTTTCTGTGTCTTCAATAAACCGCCAACTGTAAGAATTCCAACCCTTTTTTTAGCTGAATCATTTTAAACATGCTTTTAAAATT
Source organism: Triticum timopheevii (assembly GCA_963921465.1). NCBI lineage: Eukaryota > Viridiplantae > Streptophyta > Magnoliopsida > Poales > Poaceae > Triticum > Triticum timopheevii. The sequence goes on along the minus strand of OY997264.1, from coordinate 59,496,440 downwards.
TTGTCCATCTTTGGCAGGACGATGATCCGTTCTGGAAGAAGAAACCCCAGGATAAAGCGCCCAAGGCACCTCGCCTCAAGACCAAAGCTACTAAAAACCTGCCAAGAAGAGGACCACTGAGTCTTCTGAACCAAATGTTGATGCTGACCTGGCTAATCCGGATTCAGAGGTAGAACTTGACTCTCTTAGTTCTTTTTTCATACACCTCATTGACAATGACTATTATCAGGATGACGTTGAAGGCAGCCAAGCTGATGATGTAGAGCTAATTATTATTTCCTCCGGTTCAGATCCTCTGCCAACACCGAAAATCCGTCGAGCAAACCGGAAAGTAAAATTTTCTCACCCCTTGCTAACTTGCACCCAAACTTTCTTTTGAAGACGCAGCAACACGAAGTTCGCCACACAACCCGGCACAGCGGCCAGGTAGTTACCTCCGGCGGTTTACCGAATACTCCATTCCGGAAACATCGATCAGAGGTCTTCTATACTCCTGATACTTGTTACCCCAAGGCGGGTTGTTTCAGACAGCATATTAATCCATCTGACTCAAATTACCAGGGAACTCCTCATTCATCTTCTCACGAGTCAATGACCACACAACTTCCTACCCTCGGGACGGTTCCTGGGTGAGTTATGCTTTAATTTTATCCATACGATAATATATCTGTCTGATTTATTGATCTTCATGTTTGTTTGCAGCGCCAAGCCTAGACCCAGCAAGAAGGAGCGGTTAAATGAACCGGCTGATGACAATGTGGTTGTTGAACCGGAAAGAACTCCAGAACTGGAAGGAACACATGATGACATCATGATTGATGATCCGCCACCACAAGATTATGGCTTTGTTGCTGAGCGAGTGGAAGCTGATATAACGACTCCTGCTCATAAACCGACAAGCCCGGGCCAAACCATTGATAAACCGCCAAGTCCAGCTAAGGCTGCTGATAAACCGTCAAATCCAATGAAGGGTGCTGATAATGAGGATGATATTATGATCACTGGCGTTAGCCACACCACTCCTGGTAATCCTGATGCTTTATCAAAGCATACTGCTAAGGATCAACTTTCTGCTATGAGCAAAGGCAAATGGACTGTCGATTTATCAAGTTACACCCACCTTAGTGCTCAAGACATTCATTCCGGTTTCTTAAACCGTCTGTATACAAGCCGTGAATTTGAAGATGGTTTAGTAAATCTGATGAAGGAGCGATATGAGGTAACTGTATAACTGCTTCTCTTTATCCAATTCCAAATATTAACTCCAGTAGCCCCCAAGTGCCGGTTTATGATACTCATCTGAACTGGGACTTTGTAATATCTCAACTTTGCATGCTTGTCCTTCAAGGGCCGGGTTATCTTTTTAAGATGAACCAGTACTTTTAGAATTGTAATATTGTAACTTTCGCCGGTATAGTCCCCAAGGGCTGGTTTAACTTATGAAGATGAACCGGGACTTTAAGAAGAATACCCATAATGTTATTTTGAACAAACATACATTAGCCCCCAAGTGCCAAGAGTAATACTTGTATTGCGCTTGGGACTTGTATAAACTGCTGGAAACGAGCAAATATGCATTAGCCCCCAAGTATCAGGTGCATAACTTGTTATGTGCTTGGTACTTCAAATATGCCCTGCCAACTCATTGTATGTTTGTCTCTTATAGGCTGAGCTGAGCAAGAAGGAAACTCAAACCGTTGATCTGCAAGAAAACATCAAGTCCCAGCAAGCAGAAACCTCCAAAGCCAAAGATGAGCTGACTAGTGCCCTGGTCGCTATGGACAAGCTAAAGGAAAGTTTCAACAAGAAGCGGGCGGATTGGGACACAGAAAATTCCGGATTGCAGAAAAGAGCCGAGGACGTAGAAGCAGCTCTTAAACCGGTGGTAGACGAGCTGACTGGTGTAAAGCGGAAAATACATGCCATGACTGCTGCTGTGTTTGGTAAATATCCTGGCTTTAGGTTTTCAACAGATCATCCCATACATTACCGGTTTACTGATCTTTGAAATGGTGTAGGAACTAGCATTAGTAATCTAGGCTCTGACGTACAAAAGAAACTAAAGGCTGCCTATACTCTTATATAGCAGTTATATACCAGCGCGCAACGGATTATCTGCACCGCTTCTCACAACAAGCCGCCCCCAACTATAATCACGGAAACTGTAGAAAGGCTGTCATTGCTGCCTGCCCGGGTATAAGAACTAAAGAGATCTGCTGCAAGGGCTGGTGCTCTGACTGCGCTTACCCGGCCAAGAGCATGGGTGCCTGATCTTGATCCGGTTTATGTGGGTAAAGGTTATCCGAGTTTAAGAGAAGACGGATCAGAATTTTGCAATGATGACCTTCGAGCCATAAACCGGGAAGTATGTCCACTGGCTTGCCAATTAGTAGAAGAAGATGATCTTTCCTATTACCAGGCGAGTTATGACATCAACAACAAACGCATTGCTGCACCGACTACTGAGGCTCAAAATCTTATCCCGCCAATTCATAAGCACACCTATGCCCCTGACATTGAACCGTCCACCGTTATAAGCGACGAAGCTGTGTTCCAAGCCCTAACTGGGATCGACTGGACAATTATTGACTTCCAGCCACCGGGTAGAGAGGAGGAGAATGAACCGGTGCAAGATAATCCGCAGCCATCAAGTCAACCTGGTGATGAATCATGATCTGGAGACTGGGTTAGCCTTCTGCGAACCACAACACTTGTCGTGAAACAATTATTCTTTTGGGCACTGAAATGCCTTATAATAGGCTAGTTTAAACAATTGGTCTGCTATGCCATCGTGCATATTTATTTTTGCTTGAGACTTGTCAATTCGCCATGCTTAAGATATATGATGTTTATAATCCATAGCTGCTCCTGCATACAAGAAGTTGAAAGTGTCCTGGCGGTTTATCGCCGGACAGGTCATGATGCCCAAATATATAGCCATGGTTAATAACTAAGGCTGTAAAACAATAATAAAATATGAAAATAAATGATACCTGTGACATTGAATCACATCGTTGGTTGACCAACTTTTGTAATAAGGGTGATACCCCTAATCATGAGTACTGATAACTCCTTTCATATTATGCTGGTTTATGATAAAACTATACCGGGTTGTGATAAACACCGGATTGTTTGTATATAACACTGGTGACTTAGAGTCCAACTAGACCGGGTTAATAAGTGTCGGATTATAACTGATCATGTACTGTCAACTTGTAGTTGAAAGTCAAGCCGGGTTAATGAACACCGGTTTATCAAAAACAGTATAAATGTCATCAAAAGAGAAAAAACTTGGCAAATAAAAGCATATGAAAACTTGTAGTCGAGGCTTTTCATTGGCTGCCAGGCCCCAAATTCGAGGCTTTTCATGGGCTGCCAGGCCACTGAGTTAAACCATTTCACGAAGCCTTTTAAGATGGACCTCAATCCTTAACCAATCGTCGTTTTAACTTTGACAAGTTCAGGGTCTATGAGATTGACTTATAAAAGTTCAACGGGTCATACCAGGTTCAGTAACGCGTAGCCTGCAGTGCAATCGCTCGGGTTCAGTTAGAGCCTAACGATTCGCTCGGGTTCTGTTAGAGCCCAACGCCTCGCACCAACGCGCATGCGTGTACGAGAGAAATGCGCATCGCTCAGCCCCGACCACCCACCGTAACAGGGAACACCCCGATATTTTCCTCGCCCTCGCTTCTACCATGGTTTTTTCCGTCATGGATGGCCCAAAGAATGTCATGCAGCTGCGTCTCCGGCCCGCCCAGGACGAAAAGCCCATTTTCTGTCATGATTTTTTGTCATAGAAGTAGGGCCTCATGACATCTATGATGATACCGGGTTTTGTCACAATTATCATCATAGAAGTGTCATAAGTATGACAGCAAAAAATTTCGTTTGGCCATAAATGTCACGGATGTGTCTTTTTTTGTAGTGTCAAGGCCAGTAGAGATAAACCACCATATGTACATAACTTGTATTGTAAGGCAGGGATTGTTAGAGACCGAGTCGGACACTGTTTATGAGCCGGCCGGGACTCTGTGAGCCGCTCGGCGTCGACCTCTGTATATAAAGGGACGATGGGCGGCGGTTCAGGGCAAGTAAGATTAGATCGAAAGCTAGGTCAAGCAGATTCGCTCCCTAGTAATCGAAACATAAGCAATAACACCTCAAACTGGATTAGGCCTTTACCTTCACCGCAAGGGGCCGAACCACTATAATCCCTCATGTCCTTTGTCCCGTTTTAACCCCTTTAAGCTTCCTAGTTGCGATGGCTCCATGCTTAAGTCTTTTCACTAGGATATATGCCTGACAATTCCACGACAGTTGGCACCCACCATGGGGCCTGCGATCGGTGGATTTGAGTTCTTGAAGGGCAGCTTCAAAGGGCTCAAGGGATCGTTGTGGGCCGGATGACCAAGAGTAGTCGCGGCAAGCTCTACATCGATGACACAGGCTGGAGCCCCGACGCCGGCTCAACCGACTACGGATACTGGGTCCCCTTCGGCTGAATCCACGTCTTCATCGACCGGATCGGTGAGCCGGGCCCTGAGCCGGACATCTGCACCGACATCTTCAAGACGGCTGAGCGTGCGAAACCTTCCTGGGCTCAACCCGTCATGAAGCGTGACTTCGTGGGATGCATCCATGGAGGGGAATTTTCGGAAGGATCAGTGTCTGGCGGTGAGATGACCATCTACTCTGATAGTGAGTCGTCCACGGTGAAACAGATTCGTTGTATCAACTGCAAGATGGTGGGCTTGGGGGCTATTCTGATAGCAGCAGTATTTTGGACCCCTTTGAGCCACCGAGCCGAGTGGGGATCTTCATGGCTGGCAAGCACCCCGTTCAAAACTCTACAGCTGCGGCAGCGATAACCTCCGGGTCAGTGGTGTCGTTGGACAAAAGTAGGGGCTCTCCTTTTGACACTACTAGGAAAAGGCATGCTAGTGGCGCACCAGTTTTGCCTTCTAATGGCGCACTACTGGTGCGCCACTAGCATCACGCCATTAGAATTAAATTCTAATGGCGCACCACTAGTGCGCCATTAGTATCTGGTGTTGTAATGGCGCACCACCTAGTGCGCCATTAGTATTGCCCACAGTGAGCCATTAGAATTCCTCCCAGGGGGCCATATGTACCCATGTGCTTTGGCATACTAATGGCGCACCAGTTGTCGATGCTCCATTAGTGTGATTATCACAGTGCGCCATTAGTGTCTTGTGTGGTGCGCCACTAGTATGAATATTAGAGATTTTTTCTTTTCTGGTATTTTCACAGGTTACAAAATATATTATTGGACAGAATTTAGACAACACCACACAGCAACAGCAGATTCATCGAATACAATAAAACATTAGTCTCCGAACACAATTCGTCATATTAATTTCCGAATTCAAAAGACTGAACAAAGATAAAACATTACAAGTCTCGAGACCGCGAGTAGTGAGTTTGTCTTCACATCACAAGTCGATATCAATCATCTAAACTACCATCACATAGAAGAGAGTTGCGGTCATCACGATGAGCTTCATCGCGATGAAACTGGTCTTCATCCGGTTCCTCCAATGCTCCCTCCTCTCTACCACTAGATAGCGGGCGTATCTAGGTTCCGCCTCCGCCCTAGTGGTGTACCCTTTGTAACTGTTACCGCTGAAACGGTGAACCTGTCTCCGACACTCCTCCCAGTCGTCGTAGACTCCGGGAACCTTACCCTTGTACATGACATACGACGACATCTCTCTGCACAAGCCAAACAACAGATAATACATAACCAATATATAAGTATGCAACAAAAGGATCAGAAGAAAAAAGCAAGATATTAATAGCACGATTCATGGTCCTACTAATAAATAGCATCGATTGCATCTAAGTTGAACGACTGTCCAAACCAAAGAGACATACAAGTTCATTAAAGCTTAATTACAACATGAGCCAATCAATGTTTCAGAACTACACATAGCATCACTACTTTCGACTCGACTCATGGGACCGGAGCATGGATGAAGCTGCCGTCTGTCATGATGGTCATGAAATCGCAGGCGTTGTCAGCCTGCATTTGTAGCGTTGTGTCTATCTCATGGTTGGACGGTTGATATCTGAGGTAGAACTACCCCGAGGTACGAAGGACATCTCGATGGATAATTTCTGCAAACTTCGACTGGATGCGAAAGAATTCTTGTCTGATGTCTGTGTCCTGGATTGCCGACAAGCTCGCAGCCCAATCTTTGAGATTATCTGGTAGCAGAAGGTGATGATGGTCCCGTACGATCACCCGCATGTGATGGAGGGCGTAGTAGGCATCCTTCTGACTGCCAGGCGGCTGCTTGACGCAGGAGAACTTTGTATTGTGGGTAAACACATGCGCGTCGTCCCGCCTACGAACTGGCTTGGCGAAGGTGCCTTTAGATTTGGCGTAGCCGGGGAGAACATCATCAAGAACTTTCTTGATATTTGTGTAGTCTATCTTGGAGTCACGGTCCGGGACAAAATACGTGGCCATGGAATATTTCGGGCTTAAAAGGATGAGTGTGGAATGTGTGTCACTGCACAGAACATACAATGTTAGAAAAAAGAACGATCCAAATCTAAGAAATCATATGTTACGGGGCGGTTAGGGGATGACTTACTCGGGAAAGTAAGGCATGAGGAAGTTATCCTTATCTAGGTTTGCTAGAATGATGCCTTCGAGGTAAGAACTCGCGACATGCTGGTCCCCAGCGCTGCACAAGTTCTTGGCACACATGCAGAAGGGGTCGACTATCATGATGTCCGAGGTCTTGTCTCTAATGATCGGCATCTCCATACTCAGTGAAAACAGCCGAACGAAGGTGTAGTGCAGGGGATGAAGGTTAAACATAGCAAAGATGTCATCAAACCGCAGGACGATCGTACCTCCGATGGGGCCATCCACGAAGCCCTTGCCCTCTGGCACCTTGGCCACGAAAACCGGGTATGCCACATCATTCTCTCTGAGATGCCGCTTCTCCAAAGAAAGAACACTGTCATGTAGAGTCTGCATAGCACCGGTTGCAGCATTGAGCATATTTGTCGGTAGCATCGCACTACCCGCGACATGCACCCTCCTCGAGATATCCTTAGGTGAAGGTGGCCCGTCCTGAGCATGGATCGTACTCGGTGCCGGCTGGCTCGCACCCTTGTTACTCTTTCTTTTCCGTCCCTTCTTCTTCTGTTGTAATGGGACCGAGTTCTGCTCACAGACCGCCTTCTTGAGTGTGCTGGGGCTGATAATATTTGGCACCTCGGCTATCTGAGGCTCGGTGAAGTCGGTAGCTGGAGGCGTCTCCTGAGAACTGAACACCAGACGACGCCTGCTGCAATTGGGTTTCTCCGTCGTACGAGCTAGGCCACGGTCGTGTTTTGTAGGGTTGGGTTCTTGAGAAAGAGGCCCACAGAATTCGTCATCGTACCCATGTTCGGCAAAGTACTTACAGACGTTGCTAAATGTACGGCCGTCGTCGCTGTCGTCGTCGTCCAAATCATGTGCCATATGCATGTCCCCTGCCCCCAAACGACTGGCGGTGTTGTCTTTGGGGTGGTGTCCCCTGCCCCCAAACGAATCTGGCTCTTCGGCCAAAGTAGGGGCCAGCTTAGGCAGGCGCCGAGGGTCATCAGATCATCTTTGTCGGCCCCGGCGGGTTGAATCGGAGGTAACAACTCGTTGCAGCCTGGCAGCACCCGAACCAATTGAACCCTATACACGGTGGGTGGCATCGGTTGACCGTGGAACACGGGGTTGCCCGGTTGAACGATTTTGCCCTTGGCGACATCGACCAACTCGTCATTCACGAAGTGCAGGAGAGTGCACGGAATGTCGGCGGCACGCTGAGAAAACATGTAGGGCGTCAGGGATGCCCAGTCAAAGGCAAAAGGAGATGAAGTCCTCGGCCGAGAGGCTTAATTAGTTACCGTGATGATGGCGTCGAGCTCGGCTAATGTCGAGGCACCGCCAATGGCGGGCGGGCAACTGGCGGAGGGGCTGCTTGCCGCCGAGGTGTCGGCCGGCGTACACCCGGGTGCATTAAGCTCCAATGCCGGCCGTGCCGGGGTCGGAGACACCAATACCGACACCGTAGGATACACCAATGGCACCGTCGGAGACACCAATGGCGCCGCCTGCGTGTTGTGCGAGTTGCTGGCCGTGAAGCTGGGAATCGGGGGCGGCCCCTGTTGGCCACCCGCAATCCATGTCGTCAGCCCATGAATCAAGGTAGGCATAATGCCAGTGAGCGTCCATCCCAGTTGTTGTTTCACTTGCTCTTGGATAATCTCCGTAATCCGCGCCACTTGTGCCTTGAGTTCTTGAACCTCGCGCGACCGGCTTCCCAAGCTGGTCTTTTTCTCCTTTCGCCCACCAGTGGTATAGTATGACGACCATTTTGTGGACAAGCCTTTGCCGGCCACACGACCAGCAGACGACGGCTTACTGAGCTTATCCTTGTTTTCCATTACGTTCAACGCCCTATTTAGAGTGCTGTCCCAAGCATGGGTGCTCTGAGACGACCCCGCGCTACTGCTTTCAGTCTCCTTCGGCAGAACAACCTCAAGCGCCCTGTTCTTCGGATCCGTGGTAAGCTCCTTTGTTATCGGGTCTTCCTTGTACCGGGCCCTGACATAGTTCCTGGTCTGCTTGTCACTGCTGTATTTCTCGAAGCGGGGCGGTAGGCCTTGCTCGGCATGCTCCGCGTCCTCTTTGTCCCATATAGGCTCCGCCACTCTATAACCGCCGGGACCGAGTTTGTGCTCCCCTAAGTTCAACTCCCGCATTTCTTTCCCCCACTGACTTGATTCGGAGGTTGCACTGCTCTCGCACTTGATCTTGAACTCATTGTAGTCCTCTTTGCTGATCGAAGGATTTTTCGCCTTGATCTTTTCATAACTATCACCTTCCTCAATCATTCTCTTCACCGCGCTTCTCCAAGTAGACAGGGCCGTGCTCATCCTCGTGAGGGCAGAATAGTTCACTTTATTCCCTGAGAGGCGTGTGTTTTCAAATTCAGCGGGGAACTTGTATCATTCGTGCAGCTTCGTGAAGAGGAGGTTGCGCGAATTCCCTCGGTCCTTATGCCTAAGCTTCTCGGTGTTGATCGAGACGGTGCTCCGTAGAATGCACCCTAGCTGAACCGAGTACCCCTTGACTATATGTTTGGGCTCCGTTGGATTCCCGTCGGAATTGACTTGAGTAAATTCCTCCTTGACGGTGCGGAGCGCGTTCGGGCGCCGGTCCTTCCGTTGCCTATTCGGTTGGTTGCCATCTGTGCGTGCGCTGCCATCATCAGTGGTGGCATCCTCGGCGGCACCATCAGTGGTGGCATCCTCGGTGTCACCATCAGTGGTGTCATCCCCGACGCCACTAGGGGTTGTGTAGTCAGGATTGGTGTCTTCCGCGGCGTCCTCATAGCGGTGAGGTTGTTCCTCCATCTCCTGAGACTGCTCCCAGAATTGCTTGCCGCCCGAACCGCCGACCTCATCGTTGTGGGCCATGTTTTGCTCCAAATAGGAAAAAAGTTTGGTCAAAAAGTTGGTTATTTTCAAGGAACAAGATCATGGTCTCATCATTTAGGGTTTGTCGACACCGAGGCATCCTAAAAGCGAAGCTTTTATCATTTAGGGTTTGTCGATGCCGAGGCACCCTAAAAGCCTAAGCGTACATCATTTAAGTTCTCATCGACACCAAGGCACCCTATAGAAGCCAAGGTTTCATCATTTAGGGTTTGTCGACGCCGAGGCACCCTAAATGCTAAGTTAAGTTTTCATCATTTAGGGTTTATCGATGCCGAGGCACCCTAGGTTGGGCCTAATCACTTGGCACTAATCACTTGGCTCTATTGCCACCTATGCAGCAAGAATGGCGGGGCAGTTGATCCTACTTATCTAAGTACTAAGATACCCCGTCCCATGCATTAGTCGCAAGTACCCCATATGTCCTATTTTTAGCAAAGTCATCCTAAAATTCACGGAAAGTTTCAGCATGACCTTTGCTGAAAATTGGACATATGGAGTACCCAAATTTGCCGGAACGGAAGTTAATCGACATTCCGACAAACTCAAGGGCCTCTCGGGGTACCTGCAAATTCATCACGACACAATGGTCGGAGACAAAACCCAGCAAACTAGCAAAGTTACTGACGTGTTTACAAAAATTGTTTTCTGTAAAAGATGATCATCATCTTTGCAAGTCTTTCTCAATGTGATCATAAGTAATTCAGAGGCATCACAATAAAGCAACACCCTGGAGTACAATGCTTTATAATGTTCCATCATCGTTACAGAAAAATAATAACAATATATACACACTGGAGTACAATGCTTTATAATGTTCCATCATCATTACAGAAAAATAATAACAATATATACACACTAGAGTACAATGCTTTATAATGTTCCATCATCATTACAAAAAAATAATAACAATATATACACACTAGAATACAATGCTTTATAATGTTCCATCATCATTACAGAAATCCAAGAAACCATGGTCTTGAGGATATTCTTTATGACTAATTATTTCAGTTTTACATGCAGATTTTGACCAAAAAACACATGGTCTTTTTAACAGTTTTCAGTTTGGACAGAATATTGAAAACTACAGTTTGGACAAAATTCCTAACACTTTGGTCTTCTAGTTACAAAACAAAACTGACATAATTCTAGATGCCATAACTGAAGTTTTTGACAGTAGCTCATAACTGTACCTAACTGAATTTTTTGACAATAGCTCATGTTTTTGACAGTAGCTCCTAACAGTAGCTCCTAACTGAATTTTCTGCTTAAAGGGAAGGCTGACTTAAGTGGCAAGATGATACAATTTGCGTAACATAACAATATATGCATCCTAATATGACACCATCTCCTAACAGAAATAGTATCCTAGGCTTCCATCTTAATACCACAAAGAATACCATAAAATAACTTGAGCTACTGTCATAGCTGAATGTGATTCAGTAGAGGCAGCTGCTCATCTACAAGGTGCGAAGATGTAGTTAAAACAAGTGACAGTCTGACCGGACATGGGCATCAACCAAAACAATTCCCACCCCTAAAAAACCAAAACAGTTCCTAGGATGCACAAGCCAACCAGACCATAGCAGCAAGAAAGGAACTAACTATCCTAGCCACTCAGCCTGCTTTCTGGACTTAAGGTACAAGCAGCCACTCTGGGACACGGTACCAGCCTGTGAAGAATCCTCGGGTCGAGGCGTATCACTGGTGCTCGATTTGAGCTATCCGCTGCTTTCCTCCAGCAGAGTGATTGAGACTTCTTGCAGCAGTGTACTGTGTACATAATACATATCTATTCATCATTCATATCGTAAGACCATACCAGCAAAATGTTCCGTGGTGTTAAACGAAAGGTCAAGCTAATTACAGCTCTGTAGCAAAACCGGCAAGGCAACAAGTCGGAGGAGTGAGCGTTGTTCCCATTTCATCAATGAGAGTACTTCACAGGGCAATTAGTCAGGACATACAAGCTGCTCCCACCAAATGGTTCAGTCTACTGTCTACTCTCTAGAAACTTAATATGGCAGCCTATGCTTCACAGTTCTAGAAAAATAAAAGAACGCTTGTTGCTAGACCACTGCTACACCAAAATTACTATACGACGTTTCTTGTACCATCTCACCAAGTACTCCAATGCACATGGAGTACTAATTGTTCATGTTTTCTAGGCACTACTCCCACAATTTTTTGAACCTAATTTGACCTAAATTCGAGAGGGATTTGACCTAAACCTAGCAAAAGAGAGAATAAGAGGGCATGGACGGGAGGGAGGAGAGGAGGAAGAGAGGAGAAGAGAGGCAGAGGGCGGATGGTTACCTGACCACGATGAGGTGGTGGTCGGAGCGGAGATGACGGAGGGCGGAGACGGCGAGCTTGGGGAGGCGGGGATAGACGTCGGGGAGGTCGCGGGCCTGCTCTCCTGGTGGACGTGGGGAGGCTCCGAGGCTCCAAATCTCCGACGGGCTTCTAGCGTTTCGAGGGAGGCGAGGGAGGCGGCGCTCGCGGGGGAGGCGACGCTCGAGGGGGAGGAAGGGGAGAGGGAGGCGGCGGGGGCGTGTGGGAGGGTGCGACGCAATGGGTCGGGGCAGCGGTGGCGGCGGCGCGGTGGAGGGAGGGACGAGGGAGGGAGCGGTGCGGTGGAGGGAGAGGGACGAAGTGTCTGGCGAGAGGAAGGGACGAGGGAGGGACGAAGTGTATGGATGGGGGAAGCTTTCTAATGGCGCACCTCGCAGCGGTGCGCCATTAGAATGTTTTTTTAGATAGCAATGGCGCACCCCCAGCAGGTGCGCCATTAGAATGTTTTTTATATATAGCAATGGCGCACCAGCCATAGGTGCGCCATAAGTAATTGTTTTTTATTTTTTGTTGCATCTAATAATTTTTAAGATAATTAATATAATCAATATGAAATAGTAATATTTTTTATAAAAATAGTAATAATTTTTTTAAAAATATCATAAAATTTGTTATTTGAAAATATTTACGAATATGAAAAAATATCATCAAATTTATTATTTGAAAATATCATCAAATTTGTTATTTGAAAATATAATAAATTTGTATTTTTTTCAATTTTAGTTGCATTCATTTGTGACGGTGGAGCGGGCCGGGGAGGGTGCGGTGGGTCGTCGGTGGCGGGGGCCGGGAGCGGGGGAGGGTGTGCGGGGGGGGGGGGGGGGGGGTTGGTGGCGGCGGTGGCCGGTTGAGCGAGGGAGAGGGTGCGGGGGGTGCTCGGCGGCGAGGGGACCGGATCCTCGGCGAGGTGGGTAGCGATCGAGATGGAGGGGGATCGAGATCGAGTGTCCATGAAATTTAAAAAATATTCATGAGTTCAAAATTAAAGTGCCCATGAAATACAATCAAGAAATATGAAGGCTTCAATTTAAATACAATCGATCATAGCTAGCTATCTGTTCACAATCTTCTTGCCCTTCTTTTTCACAAATGGAGTTCTTTTGTGGAACGGACGTCCTTTAGGTAGGGTGGTCCTGCTTCTTCTTGTGGTGTATGCTGCTACTTCATCATCGTCATGTTCGATCTTCGGGTCGCCGTACTTGTCGAAGTCTTGCTCATTGGCTACTCCATCCATTCTGATGATCTTCCTTTTGCCTCTCCTCACGACAACACGACTGGGCTTTGACGGGTCGGTAATGAAGAAGCATTGGTCCACTTGGGAAGCCAGTACTCATGGCTCATTTTTCGCGGTGACGTTTGCGCCCGCGGTCTTGGATTTGGCTTCGGGTATAACCATGGTGGTGAAATACCGGTCTTATTTTAGGACGCTCTTGGCCCATCTGACACGGAACATCGGGACATTCTCTCCAGCGCAGCTCAGCTCCCAAATCTCCTCGATCCTTCTATAGTATCTGTCCTTATCGTTACGGGTGTAGGAGTCCATCGTTACCCCGGAGTTCTGATAACCATCACTCTTCATGTCCTTATCCTTGGTGTAGAATGTGTAGCCGTTAATATCGTACGCCTCATAGGTCATCAGGTTGTGCTCGGCGCCCTGTGACAAGGCGAATATGAGTTGTTCTTCCGCGGAAGAATCCTCATGTAAAGGGTACGACAGAAGCTTCTGCTTGACCCAATGCATGAAACATGAGTTGTGCTCTTTGATTATATCTCCGTCCGTCCTCTATTGTACGTCTTCTCAATAAAGGTTTTGTGCTCTACCACCCAAGGATCGACCACGTCTATGTGTTGTAGCGCGACTAGGTTTGCTCTTTCAAAGTCGGCGAGTCGACCCTCAAAGTCGACATGCATTTCGCAGCAACCCTCACGGTGACTCCATCCAGCGAGCCTACCGAGGTGCCTGTTGACGGGCAGACCAACGGGGTCCTCGATGCCTAGATAATTCGTGCAGTAGGAGATGCACTCTTCGGTCAGAAAGCCCCTGACTATGCTTCCCTCTGGACGTGACATGTTGCGAACGTATCCTTTGATGTCACCATTCATCCTTTCGAACGGCATCATGCTATGCAGGAATGTCGGCCCGAGTTGGATGATATCCTCCACGATATGGTCCAGCAGATGCACCATAACGTAGAAGAATGCGGGGGGGGGGGGGGAGTACATCTCAAGCTCGCATAGTATCACCACGATCTCTTCCTGTAGCCTTCTGAGTTGCCTCACGCCAACCAACTTCTGAGAGATGACGTCAAAAAAGTTTCATAGGCCAAATAGTGTTTCATGAACGTGCGCGTCCATGATCCCACGGATTGCAACTGGAAGTATCTGCGTCATCAGCACGTGACAGTAGTGAGACCTCATCCTGCTGAACTTCTGCTTCGCTAGGTCTAGGTATCTGCTTATCTTCCCCGCGTAACCGTAAGGAAGTTTTACTCCTACGAGGCAGGTGAAAAACTGCTCGATCTCCTCCTGACTTAGAGTGAAGCACGTGGTAGGGTAGTCAAATCCGGTCTTCTTGGCCTTTTTGCCTTTGTGACGACTTTCCATGTCCTGCTTCGCCTCATCATCATCATCATCATTAGCGTGAAGCTCCTCCCTAATGCCCATTTATTTCAAGTCCACCCTTCCTTTCGGCCCATCTTTGGTCCTCTCTGGCATGTTTAGCAGGGTACCAAGCAAACTCTCGCAGGCGTTCTTCGTGATATGCATGACATCAAGGCTGTGAGGCACATGGTGGATCTTCCAGTACGGCAAGTCCCAGAAAACAGACCTCGTTTTCCATACCTTCAGCAGCGGCTCTGGCGCCTTTCGCTTCTTTCCCGGCTCTGGCGCCTTTTGCTTCTTTCCTGGCAGTGGGCAATTTTTCCAAATTTTCAACAGCTAGTTTATTTCCTCACCGCTCCTCGTACGCGGGCGTCTTCGGGATTCGGTTTCACCATCGAACAGATCCTTGCGTTTCCTCCACGGGTCATCATCGTGAAGCCATCTTCGATGTCCCATGAACATGGTTTTCGAAGACCCGGGATCTCTATCTAGCTGGTGATACCTTGTGTCATCCATGCACCCGGCGCATCCAGAAAATCCGTGGACCACCTGCCCCGCGAGATATTCGTAACCAAGATAGTCGTGCACCGTCATGAGCAGTGCGGCTCTCATTGGGAAATATTCTTTCTCTGCAGCGTCCCACGTATTGGCTGGCGTTTTCCACAGCGTGTCTAGCTCCTCTTTCAGCAGCCCCAGATACAAATTGATGTCGTTCCCTGGTTGTTTCGGCCCTTCAATTAGCATACTCATGTGAATGTACTTCCTCTTCATGCACAACCAGTGGGGAAGGTTGTACATCAACACAAACACAGGCCAGGTGCTATGTGTGCTTCTCTGGCTACCAAACGGATTGACTCCATCGGTGCTCACGCCCAGCATGATGTTCCTTGGATCCTTCCCAAATTCTGGGTGTTCGAAGTTCAACGCTTGCCACTGGCTCGCATCCTTTGGGTGACTCAACATCTTGTCTTTTTTATTTATCTTCGGATCATTTGTGTCATCTTCTCGCTTCTTCTCCTCCCCATCCGCGTGCCAAAGCAGGAGCTTTGCTACCTTAGGGTCCGCGAAATACCGCTGCAGACGAGGAGTGATCGGAAAGTACCACACCACTTCTCGAGGAGCTTTCTTCCTCTTCTTGTATCGAGTGACGCCGCACACCGGACATATGGTAGACTCCGCGTGCTTGTCCCGATAAATGATGCAATTATTCATGCACACATGGTATTTCACGTGTGGTATATCCAGAGGACACACGATTTTCTTCGCCTCCTCGAAACTGGTCGGGCACTTGTTCCCCTTGGGAATACATTCGTGCCAGAATGACATGTTCTCGTCGAAGCATGCATCGGTCATTTTGTGTTTTACCTTCATTTCCAGATCCATGAGCGTTACTTTCAGGCGGGTATCCTCAGGCCTGCATCCTTCATACAATGGAGTAACCGTGTCTATCTCTAGTTGATACGGCTTGGCTTTCTCCCAGGAGGCAGCTCTTGCGTTATCTGTCTGCTTGAGAAGTAGCTCTTGAATATGAGGGTCCTGCACCCAGCCCATTGATGGTCCATCGTCATCTGCTCCGTCGGCATCTTCATCTTCATGATCATGCCCTTCGTCTGCTCCGGCATCTTCCTCATCATCATGTCTGGCATCTTCTACATGATGATTGTGTACAACATCACCGTCGTGATCATGTTCTGGAGATTCTTCGTCTTCTCGCTCGCTCGAGCCGCAGTGGTTGTCTTGCTGCCCTTCCTCATTTCTTGCTCGGCCCCCATGGACGACTTCATAGTCATCTTCATCACCTTGCCACTGATAGCCATCCATGAAACCACGCAAGAGCAGGTGGTCCCGCACCTGCTCGGAATCCAGGTCCGCAATAAGGCTCTTCAGCTTGCATCTTTGACACAGACATCTTATCTTCGTCTCGTTCTTTTCAAGCATTTCATCCTTCGTGGAGCTCAAAAACCTATTCACGATGCCTTCGGTCATCGTGCAGACCATGGTCGCGTGCGGGGTAGAGCAAAACGATATTTTACAACCAAGAAATTTTTTGGCATGACTTTCCCTAAAAATAGGACCAAAATGAATGCATAGTGCCAAAATTCTCGCCGAAACGGAAATGAATCAACATTCCGGCAAAATATTGGCAACTATCGCATTTCAAATACCGGTACCTGCAAACACAAACATATATGCAACACCACAAACATATGCAACACCACAAACATACATAGATCTTGATAGGCCACAAAAAGTGCATGTGCACGTTGTTGGAGAGGGAGAACAACAAAAAGATAGCTTTCCCCCTTACTTACCTATCAAAAAAAGGTAATTTAACCACTTAATTTGGATGAATCTATGGTGCAAATGAGGTGAGGAGGAGGAGGCAGCCGAGACAAGCTTGGAGGAGGAGGTGGAGAGAATGAAGTGGGGAAAGTGAGTGGGTAGGTGGGCTGTCCAAAATATCTTGTTGGTCCCAGGTTACTAATGGCGCACCACCTGCAAATGCGCCGTTAGTAACCCTGGTTACTAATGGCGCACCTGCTGCTAGTGCGCCATTAGAAGCTTTGCAAAAAAATAAAAAAAAATTTATATTCTAATGGCGCACCGTGGCACAGTGCGCCATTACTAGTTTAAACTAGTAATGGCGCACTATGCTATGGTGCGCCATTAGTAGTTTTGCAAAAAAAGAATAAAAAAACAACAGTAGTGGTGCACTGTGTGGCCGGTGCGCCATTACTAGTTAGCACTAGTAATGGCGCACCGAGCCATGATGCGCCATTAGTTTGTTTGGAAAAAAAATTGTTACTAGTGGCGCACCATGTGCCTCGTGCACCATTAGTGTCTTCCACACTAATGGCGCACCAACACATGGTGCGCCATTAGTATGTACTAGTGGCGCACCACATGACAGGTGCACCATTAGTGTCCATCTCATCTATAGCCCTTTTCCTAGTACTGTGACCCCTTTACTTGTGCACGGGCAGTCAGAGTCGCGCGCCACGGCCACACTTAGCGGGGAAGAGGAGGGAAGCCGGAGAGAACCAAAGCCCAAGACAAAAAAGACAACGCCAAGACCAAGAACCCAAAGAGTAGAGGGGCGAAGCAGGTTTCCCCGGCAAGACCCTTGCCGGGGCAGCCTCAGCAGCCCCGGCAAGAGCCTTGTTGGGGCAGTTCTCCAAACACCAGCGGAGCGAGCCACCCTTGAGCCCAGGGGTTCCGGACACCGTCAACAGCTACGTTGGAACCAGGGATCGGGAGGCACCTCCATGGTGGCATGCAGATCTTCGTCAAGATGATAAACATGTGAGATTAGATGAGGACCAGAAGACGGCGACCCTCGGCGGGATCCCAGCAGAGGGAATCCACAAGACCCCCGGCAAGCGCCTTGCCGGGGTGACTGCAATGCCACGGCAAGACACATGTCAGGCCCCTGGCAAGACCCTTGCCGAGGGCATCAGCGGGGCCACTGCCAGGCCCGCACCAGCCAGGGCTCCACCGCCGTCCCCAAGCAGCTGCTAGCTCAACCAGCTGGGCAGGCACCTGCGTGGTGTCGGGCGGCCTCTACACCAACTCAGCAAGAACTTGCGTGGTGGCATGCGGATCTTCGTAAAGGCCCTGCAACCGCGCCACCTCAGCTGCCTGCCTGCCTACATGGCGCTGCACGCATCGCTGGCCTGGACGCGTGTCAAAGCAAGGCCGAGCTCCGACGGACGGGACGGGCCTCGTTCCCATCCCCAATAAAGCTAATGGACACCTAAGTAGCGCATTGCATGCACTTTGTCCTGTAGACCTTTCCACCTCCCGTGTGCCACTGTGGCGACCCCTTTTGCCTATAAAAGGAGGCCCGAGGCGACCAGGAGAGGGATTCGGCTCTTTTGGGCACGTTACACCCCGTAGATAGCTCAAGAACACAAGAACCCTCAATACATCCACCAAAGCAGGACTAGGGTATTACGCATCCTTGCGGCCCGAACCTGGGTAAGTGATCTGCGTGCTTCCTGTTAGACCTGCTCTTCTCACAACCCCGCGCCCGCCAACCGTAGGAGGGATTCCAGTGATCCCATAGGTGTCGTTTTCCTAACATCTTTGGCGCGCCAGGTAGGGGCGCAGTTATGAGAATCTGGTTTAGCAACCAGCTTAGCAGTTCCTCGTGGCCATGGTTTCTAAGGAAGAAGACGGCCAAGAGGACGGCGCGCCTGCAACCACGAAGGGCGCCAGTACGGTGACTGGAAAGCTAAGTCATGCGAACTTCAAATATTTCCTTTTTGTATAAGGTTATTTCCCTCGGAGATCTCGTTCTTTGTATGGAAAACATGTACGCAAAGGGGCCCTCCTGCAATTGGCAACGCCTTTGTTTTGTTTCGAGTCCGCTCAATAGCTCAAGGGGCCGCGTCGACAGTGGCAGGGTAGCCTTCCGTAATGGCAACGCTCTCGATTCTGACTCGAGTCAAGCTCGACAGTTCGAGCAGTCGCGTTAAGGGCGGTAAGGTGGTTCGCCCGGCAGCAAGCACACCCGGCAGGCCATTGGGGATCCGTCCTCAAGACGCCACCCTGGGTTTACGCGCCGGCAAGCCTACCCGGTTAATGTATAGTGGACGTACAAAGGAAAATCAAACAGGAAAATAATATGCATTGTATCAAAAGTACTGCAGAATTATATTGCATAAATTGTTTCCGCGGTTCTAACTAAAGATAGAAATTGTCTTAGTCATGAACCTGCAGCGGCAATGAGAAACGGGGTGCCTAATCCCAACGCTGGCCCTCCAACCTCTGGATTCCGTCCATGCGGCTGATGATGGGCTTGATAGGCTCCCTGAGCGCCGTGATGTCCGCATCCTCCGGCAAGCTCTCCAGCGCGGCTTCGAAGTCGAGGTCAGGATTCCAGTGCACCACCTTGGCGAGGACCTTGGTCATGGCACCCCGACAAAGCCTCCAGGACTCATCGGCCAGGGAGGCCGCCCGGTTGGAGTGAAGCTGCTCCAGGGCCCTGATGACGCCCTCGAAGAAGACGGTCAGCTTGGCGTTGGGGCTCACATTGTGCTCCAGGGTATACCTGATAACCCATAAGTATAGGGGATCGCAACAGTTTTCGAGGGTAGAGTATTCAACCCAAATTTACTGATTCGACACAAGGGGAGCCAAACAATATTCTCAAGTATTAGCAGTTGAGTTGTCAATTCAACCACACCTGGATAACTTAGTATCTGTAGCAAAGTATTTAGTAGCAAAGTAATATGATAGCAGTGGTAACGGTAACAAAAAGTAACAGAAGCAAAAGTAATAATTTTGGTGTTTTGTAGTGATTGTAACAGCAGCAACGGAAAAGTAAATAAGCGATAAACAATATAGGAAAAGCTCATAGGCATTGGACCAGTAATCGATAATTATGCCGAATGCGGTTCATCACGTAACAGTCATAACATAAGGTGACACGTAACTAGCTCCAAATCATCAATGTAATGTAGGCACGTATTCCAAATATAGTCATACGTGCTTATGGAAGAGAACTTGCATGACATCTTTTGTCCTGCCCTACCGTGGCAGCGGGGTCATAACGGAAACTAAGGGATATTAAGGCCTCCTTTTAATAGAGAACCAAAACAAAGCATTAGCACATAGTGAATACATGAACTCGTCAAACTATGGTCATCACCGGGAGTGGTCCCGATTATTGTCCCGATCTTTAGCTTCAATACCTTTTTTTCATAGATTTCTTTGCCTCTTGCATATCTTCAGGACTGAGAAATAGAACACCTCTCTTCTTCGGAGTTGGTTTAGGAGTAGGCTGAGGAATTGGAGCAGGAGCTTGCTCAGGAAGTGCCCAATTATATTCATTTGTCAACATATTATTCAATAGAATTTCAGCTTCATCCGGTGTTCTTTCCCTGAAAACAGAACCAGCACAACTATCCAGGTAATCTCTGGAAGCATCGGTTAGTCCATTATAAAAGATATCAAGTATTTCATTTTTCTTAAGAGGATGATCAGGCAAAGCATTAAGTAACTTGAGAAGCCTCCCCCAAGCTTGTGGGAGACTCTCTTCTTTAATTTGCACAAAGTTGTATATTTCCCTTAAAGAAGCTTGTTTATTATAAGCATGGAAATATTTAGCAAAGAAGTAATAAATCATATCCTGGGGACTACGCACACATCCAGGATCAAGAGAATTAAACCATATCTTAGCATCACCCTTTAATGAGAACGGAAATATTTTAAGGATATAAAAGTAGCGAGATCTCTCATCATTAGTGAACAAGGTGGCTATATCATTTAATTTAGTAAGATGTGCCACAACAGTTTCAGATTCATAGCCATGAAAAGGATCAGATTCAACCAAAGTAGTTATATCAGGATCAACAGAGAATTCATAATCCTTATCGGCAACACAGATAGGGGAAGTAGCAAAAGCTGGGTCAGGTTTCATTCTATCTTTAAGAGATTGCTTATTCCATTTAACTAATAACCTCTTGAGCTCATATCTATCTTTGCAAGCTAAAACAGCTGCAAAAGCTTTCATATCAAAAACATAACCCTCAGGAATAACAGGCATATCTTCATCATCACTTTCATCAATATAATCAGTTTCAATAATTTCTTTCTCTCTAGCCCTAGCAATTTGTTCATCAAGAAATTCACTAAGGGGCATAGTAGTATCAAGCATAGAAGTAGTTTCATCATAAGTATCATGCATAGCAGAAGAGGCATCATCAATAACATGCGACATATCAAAACGAATAGCAGAAGCAGGCTTAAGTGTCACAAGCTTACTCAAAACAGAAGGTATATCAAGTGCAGAGCTAGATGGCAGTTCCTTACCTCCCCTCGTAGTTGAGGGATAAATTGTTGTCTTAGCGTCTTTCAAGTTCTGCATAGTGACTAGCAGATATAAATCCCAAGTGACTCAAAGAATAGAGCTATGCTCCTCGGGAATGGCGCCAGAAAATAGTGTTGATAACCCACAAGTATAGGGGATCGCAACAGCTTTCGAGGGTAGAGTATTCAACCCAAATTTATTAATTCGACACAAGGGGAGCCAAAGAATATTCTCAAGTATTAGCAGTTGAGTTGTCAATTCAACCACACCTGGATAACTTAGTATCTGCAGCAAAATATTTAGTAGCAAAGTAATATGATAGTAGTGGTAACGGTAACAAAAAGTACTAGGTGTGTAAGTCATCTTACGAAAACCAAATAATCCCGAAATACTTAGGCGCGGTTCATTAACTTCTACCTTGTTTCTTGTTTCTTCACATATCAACCAATAGGAGACGAGGGGTGTGCATGCTTTTAATGACTGGATACTACCAAACACGACATGCAGTGGTTAGTTCATTGCATGCAATGCTATTAATTAGCAAATAAACATTAAGGTCTTTCGTTTTCCCCTCATCCTTGGTCACGGTGCACAATCTAAGATGACTTATTCACCTAGACGGAGGGAGTACATAAATTACACCATTAACATCCCTGGTTTACTTAATACTATCTTGGAAGAGAAAGATCTTGGTTTAAGTAAACTATCTGAATATGACCAGCTTCTTGGTTAATTTAATATTGAGTATATTGCTGGTGCCTTCCACGAAAGTTTACTTATTAATATCCTGCTTATATGTCAAAAAGAATACTACGTCTTAGAAGACAGAAATACATCTTGATTTACTTAATATCCAGCTTCTTGGTTATAAGTTAGAAAAAGACATCTTACTCACAATTAAATTCAGTTTAGTCAAAAATCCACATCCTGGAACCGAACTTAAACCAGGATCTCTATCTTCCAGGATATTAAGTAAACTTCTTGGAACTTAATATCTTGGTTTACTAAATTTCCTGGTTACATCTTGGAAGACAGAAAAGCTACATATAAACCTGAACTTCCTGGAACATTTTTATTTTCCCATGAACTTCCTGTATCGATGGGTATGTAACAATTAACCAGGTGATTTTCCACAAAAAAGCAGGTTAGCTACAGAGATCTATATTTACAGGTTCAGTTGAGCTTCAGGCCGAGGTACAGAACGGCGTTAGATTGAGGATCCCCACGATGAGGAGGACCTTGAGACTTGGCTGCATGGATTTGCTGCTCCCGATCTCGTTTGCGCCACCTATTTCCTGCTGATCCCTTACGTCGCAGTCTACCGCTGCTCGCTTCTTGCACGAGCTTCCACCAGCTTCCCGACGTTCTCCCTCTCGCCTGCCAGCGATAGCAGCGCGGCCAACGCCTCCTCCTTTGTGCTCGTCGGGCCCGTGCGCACGAGGTGGACTAACTGTTCCACGACAGAAGGCTAGGCGTCACGTATGGACGGACGCCATGCTGAGCACGGCCGCCGCGGCTTTCTCCTTTGCGCGCCACGCAAGGTTTTGGTTACCGAATGAGGCATTTTTACAGAGGGGGACTGGCAAACGCGGTTACCACGGTTACCGAGAAATACCGATAAATACCGAGAATATTTCGGATGAATTTTATAGTTGAATTTTGAATTCAAATAATTTGATGAACGAACATTTGAACTAGAAACCTCTTAAAACAGGAACTAGGTTGCTACCAACACGCCCAGAACCAACACTCATGGGATTAATTAGATCCTACGTACTTTACTACAAATTGAGTGTTTAAATTCAAAAAATTCAAAAAACTGGTATTTTTTGCTTGGTACGTGGATTTACCGAGGGGCACGGAAATACGCGGTAACCATGGGAAATCTCGAAATTTCGACCGGTAACCAAAACCTTGGCGCCACGTCGTGCCGGAGCTCATGATGTGGGTCACTGCCTCGACGGCGCCGTTGGCGTGCATGATGCGCTTCTTTTTGGCCTCAGAGATCGAGAGGTTGAGCAGTGCGGTCACGGCGTTGAGCTGGAGCCCGGCGTCCTCGGACTAGAGCAAGGGCACCAGCATCGGCATGGCTCCAGCCTCTCCGACGAATGCGCGGTTGTCCGAGCCGGACTTGGAGAGCAGCCGGATTTCGTGCACCACGCGGTTGGCCACGTCAGGGGAGAATGAGACAGAGAGCTTCTTCACCAGAAACAACGCCGTCATGCGCGCCACCTGGAGAGCCGCCTTGTTGGCGGCCACCGCTTGGGCCTGCTCGTTCTTGCTGGCCTCGTAGACTTCCATGGCCACACTGTTCTCCCGGCACCACTTGGAGATGAGGTTCTTGAGAGACTTGTTGGGCACCAGCTCCAGATCGGCCAAGACATGCCCCATCTTGGGGCACGTTGACGTGCCGGAGCCGAACCACCGGTCGACCGACTCGCTGTCATAGGTCTGACCGCTAGAGGGGACGACTGGGTCGCGCATTAGATCGAGGGAGATGGGGCACCAGAGGTCCGGTGGGGGCACCGGTGACTCCCCGGCGTCTTCGACATCGACGTCCACCTTGGAATCCAAAGGCCGGGGCGTGGCACTGAACAGGACACACTTGGCGTACCGGAGCAGGCCGACGAGGGCGATCATGGCGGCAGTCCATCTCTCCAATGCTCGGTCGGCGAGCTCCCGCTTGAGGCTCTCGATCTTGTCGCTGCAGCTAGCCGGGTCGTTGATGCCAACCTCCTCCAGGATCTCCTCCAGCCTCTCTCGCTCGGGCATGATCTCCTGCTCGATTTCCTCGATCAGCGACAGCACGGTGGTCTTGAGCGCCGGCTCCGGCTCAGCGACCGACGTGCAGCGGCGACACTGGCGCAAGGCAAGGGCGAGGAGGTCCATGACGTTGTCGGTGAGGCCGAGCTCGACGACGGGCAGGAGGTCGAGCAGCGTGGTGAGGTCGTGGTGCAGCTCCCGCAGCTCGGCGTCCATCTCGTCCGACTGCAGCAGCAGCACGTGCGGCTCCGCGCGGTGCAGTCGGCCACCACGGCCTTGAAGCACTGCAGCACGAGGAGCACCTCCCGCAGGCACAGCAAGGCCGACCGTGGCAGGTCGCCTTCGCCCGCCGGGTTGATTAGGAAAAAAGGCAGGGGGGTTTCTGCAAAAGTGTGTGCGCTGACCGCCAATTGTCGAGATGTGATTGGCCTGGGACTAAAACGTCACATCCAGTGCAAACTGGGGTATGGTGGAGTCAAGTTTCGCAAGTTTGGGACTAAATCATCACATTTTATGCAAGTTAGGGTACCTGGGGTGCTATTACCTCGCATGAGAATGTCACTAGAATCAATATGATGAAGTCACTAGTGAGGTAAGCAAGCAGACAAGTCAAACTTTTTGTGTATCCTCCATGTGTTCTCCGTCGGAACCAATGGAGGAAGGAACTAAAATAAAGATTTGCACAAATAAATGCAATACAACATCTATGGTTCTGGCAATTTGGATTTGCTTTTGATGAATTCCGAATGGATCAATGGTAAGGCAATTTTTTGTACACATTTGCGTTACAAATCTTCATAACGTTGATGGTTTCAAGTGTGCCAAAAATGCGGAAACGCACAAAATGTACAGACTACAGTACTTTACATTACATGAGCAAGTACTTTATCCAAAAACTTCAAACATGTGTTGTTTTCCGGCCTCACGAAAAAGGTGTTTACGTCTGTAGATACTCTGGTGGTTTGTCTACATATATTTTTCAAGCTTACTGAATGATGCATATAATTAATTACAATTCCATTTAATCCTAAAAATATTATAATTCCATTCGATGGCGATGTCTGAAGAAAATGACAGTGAACACTTCTTAAGCCACAATTACAGTCAAACATTGTTATATATGTTTTGCGATCTAGAAATGAATTATTGCGATGGATGTTTTTTTCCACATCAGTTATGTTTGCTTGGGGAACATTGCCAAGACAGAGAGTAGATTTTTTCTTTCGTTGAGTTAAACAGACAGTGACTAATTGATTTGTAAAATTAATAATTATGATACATCTGAACCATTCAGATTGAGCGGATTTATCATCTGTCAACGTTGTACTCCTACTAGTAGGAGTATATTCTAACAAGATCCATCAAACAAGTGATGCAAACCTCTGTTCGAACCCTTGCATGCCAAGGTATCAAAATTTTGAACGCCGCTCTGAAAGCTTCTGTACCTCTCCCCAGCTTAAAAAATAAGCCACTTCCAAAATTTGTTGAGGCTTCTAGAATAGTGGTCCCATAACTAGTTTAGAAGCCTCAATAAACAAGGGAGACGTCTTATGACAAAAGTGTAGGATCGAAAGTACGTCTAGAGGGGGGGTGATTAGACTACTTGACAAATTAAAAGTTTAGCCTTTTGATTAGGACAAGTTTTTAGCAAGTTCACAATGATGATCAAGTCAAGTATCACCCTACACATGCAATTCTAGAGTAATGGCAGCGGAAAGTAAATTGCACATGTAGTAAATAGAGGTGGAGAAGAGCAAACGCAATTTGGAGACACGGAGATTTTTCTCGTGGTTCCGATAGGTGGTGCTATCGTCAATCCACGTTGATGGAGACTTCAACCCACGGAGGGTAACGGCTGCGAGAGTCCACGGAGGGCTCCACCCACGAAGGGTCCACGAAGAAGCAACCTTGTCTATGCCATCATGGCCTACGCCCACGGAGGACTAGCCTTACTCGGGGTAGATCTTCACGAAGTAGGCGATCTCCTTGCCCTTACAAACTTCTTGGTTCAACTCCACATCTTGACGGAGGCTCCCAAGCGACACCTAACCAATCTAGGAGGCACCACCCTCCAAAAGGTAATAGATGGTGTTGGTGATGATGAACTCCTTGCTCTTGTGCTTCAAATGATAATCTCCCCAACACTCAACTCTCCTCACTGATTTGGCTGTAGTGGAAGAAAGGATTGAGTGGAAAGCAACTTGGGAAGGCTAGAAATCAAGTTTCATATGGTGGGAGTGGAGCAACTTGATCTCAACACAAGGGTAGGTAGTTTTCTTCTCAGAAATGTAAGGTAGGAGTGGTAGTTCTTTCTGATGGCTCTCTCCACGAATGAAGAGGAGGTGGAGGGGTATTTATAGCCTCCACACAAAATCCAACCGTCACACACATTTGACCAATCTCGGTCAGACCGAAGTTGACAACTCGGTGAGACCGAAAATTCAAATCTTGTGAACGTTGGGATTTTCGGTGGGACCGAAAATACAATCTCGGTTAGTCCGATTCTTCCAAAGACTAGGGTTTGCCATTCTCGGTGGGACCGACTTTATCATCTCGGTGACACCGATTTGAGTACAGAAGGTTACAGAAGGTTGGCAACACTAGTTTCGGTAAGACCGAGTTTGGAATCGGAAAATCCGAAATTTCTAGGGTTTGGGTATATGGCAGAGGTGGTTCATCTCGGTGTGACTGAGTTTATGGAATCGGTGGGACCGAGATTACTTATGAGTATATGTTGGAATGAAAGATTGCTGATAGTTTGGGAGATAAATCACTAAGCACTTTGAGCAACCAGATCATCATCATAACCTCATCCCCTTTTAATAGTATTGGCTTTCCTATGGACACAATGTGATCTTGGATCACTAAACCAAAAAATGGAGTCTTGAGCTTTTGCCAATGTTTTCCTTAGCATTTTGAGGGGTCCACATCATCAGTCATTGCCATACCCATATCACTGAACTTTCTGAAATATTCTCAAGAAACAATTAGTTCAATGATATATATGTTGTTATTAATTACCAAAACCACCCGGGGATTAGTTGCACTTTCAATCTCCCCCTTTTTGGTAATTGATGACAACATATAGATCAAAGCTTCGACAAATGATATAATCAATGAATAATATCGTCGCTTTGAGAAGTATGTGATAAGCAAGAGCTCCCCCTAAATTTGTGCATTATTTAAGATTTGCGTTTGAATGCAAATGCACAATCGATTAGGATCATGGGTCACTCTTCCATGTCACATACATCTTGGTGGAGCGCACAAAATGATAAGAATGAATAGCATGCACCCAATCACCAAGACATGAGTAAATGATCATACAAGATATGGATAGCATATGATAAGCATTAAGCACACATTAAGATATAGTACGATCAAGCACTCATCAAAGTAGAGCAAACGTAGTATCAAACACACGAAATGTCACGGAAAACTTAAAAGTATCTCAAGGAAAACCGCAAACGAAAGAGCAAAAACGAGCACTCTCTCTCTCGAAGTCCTATGATCTATACAATTTCTCCCCCTTTGGCAACAAGTTACCAAAAAGTTCGAAAGGTATAGAGCTAAACGTCACTAGGGACCGGAGCAGCTGATCTGGGCTTTGTGGGGACCGGAGCAGGCTGCTCATAGTCATCCTCGACAAGGTCATCCTGCATCTCCTTCATGAGCTCTGCCTTCTCCCTCTTGGCTTCCTCGATATCTGCCTCAAGCTTGTTGACAGTGACCTGCACTTCAGTCAGCTTGACATCCAGAGCATGGAACTTGTCTTCAACTATCCTCTCAAGACTCTCCTGAGACTGCACTATGCTGGCCAGGCGTAGTTCAATCCTCTGGGTAGCTTCAAGAAGCTGTTCTCCAACGCTCTTGGGTTTAGCTGCTGCTGCTGCTGCTTCCTTCTCAGCTTTAGCTTGTTTGGCAGCTTCAGACTTAGCTTGTCCTTCAACAGATGTGGGATCATCCTCAGTCATCACAACTTCATTGTCTTCATGTTCAGGCTGCAGTGGCAAGTGGGGTCTATCCAACAAGTAGGTGTCCGTGCCAAACTTGGCATTGATGAGCATCTGAATGTGCGGAGCAAACCCACATGACCTCTTCTGGTCTGCTGCTGTCCTCTTGATAGTCTCAACTATCAGGTCCATCACCTTGAAAGGTGCCTTCTGATCTAGAATATGCAGCATGTTGATAGAATAGCCTCTTATCATGAGATGGTCTCCAGACTTGGGCATCAAGGTATGCCTCAGAATTGTGTTCGTGGTTGGGAGACCTGCCTGAAGATGATACACTGAACCAAGCTTCCATAGCTCTACATCCTTGGCTGGTACCTCATTGTACATGTTCTTCATTGACTCATGATTCTTCTTGGGGATTCCATAGACATCTACATCATCATCTCTTGATACTGGAGCATTCAGTAGTGCAGCCCACTCTTCAACAGTTGAAGAGAATCTCTGGCCTTCAGTCATCCATACAATTCTGCCATCTAGATAGAAGTGTGCTGTGGCATAGAATTGCATGATCATCTCATCATTCCATGCTGTCAGTTTCTGACCAACGAACTCTGCAACTCCACATGCAGTGAAGCTCTCATGCACATGTGGGAAGTAGTCTCTGTGCTCTTCACTGTCGATGTATTTCCAGTCAACATATCTGGTGTCAGCAACAATTGGCTTCTTGTCCATAAGCACTGTCTCATAGAAATCTTGTTGCTCTCTGGTGTGGAACCTTGAGTCAACAGCTGTCCTTCTCCTGGTGGCATATGGATCAGCTTGCCTCCATAGCCTGAGACCTTTGTCCTTCCTTTCCTTCATATTTTCAGCTCGAGGATGAGCATCATTATGGACTGGCAGTTTCTGTCTGAGTTTCAGCAACACATGTGCCTCTTCATCTGACTCAGCTGGTGGCACATTGTCCTTCTTCTTCTCTGAAGCAGGAATGTTTCTTACTGTTTTCTTGGGCTTAGCAGCAGGCTTGGCTTGAGCTGCCTTTGCTGGAGCTGATGACTTAGTCTTTGTAGGTGCTCCTGCCCTGATGGCATCTCCCATCAACTTAGGCTTCTGAGGAGGCTGGGGTGCTTCCTCATCAGAATCATTATCAACTTCATCATGTACTATCCTCTTCCTCTTGGAAGTTTTCTTTACCTTGCTCGAGGTTTCTTCTTCCATGCTCAGCTTCTTTGCAACTGTGGACTTCTTCACCTTGCTGGTGCCTTTCTTGGTTTGTTGCCCTTGATGCTCTTTGGCAACCACTTTCCTCTTAGGCTTGGATGTGATCTCTTCCTCAGCAACAAAGTCAGAGTCCTCTTCATCAGAATTTCTCTTCTTCCTGGCCCTGGTGGCAGCAGGAGGCAAACCACTTGGGGTGCTCCTCTCACCATCATCAGAAAAACTGCTGGCTTCAGGACTAGTGCCTGCCTCTGGATTCTCAACTGGTGATTCAGACCTGTTCTGGCTGTCACTTGCATCTGACATGGCTGACAACCTGTGAATAGAATAGGTATAGGCAGAATAGAAGAGTTATCACAAACTGCAGAAGTTTTTTGCAAAAAAAAATGAGTTCAAATTTCAGTTTTAGGTTTTCACAGAATGCATTTCGGTCTGACCGAGTCTAAAATTCGGTGAATCCGAAGTGTCTAAACAGAACCATTCACACCACTTTCGGTTGGACCGAAATGGGTTTCGGTCTAGCCGAGAGCACTAGGGTTTCACTGAATCCTCATTTCGGTCTTACCGATTTGCACAACTCGGTTGGACCGAAAAGTGCAGTGCAATGGCCAGAGGCCAAATCGGTCAGTCCGAGAATGTAGAATCGGTCACACCGAGATGTGTTCGGTGGAAACCTAACCCTAAAATTTTCACTCGAATTTCGTTCTAAGATCTAATCTGCTGGATAGGAAGATTTCAAACGTGGCAAGAAGCTAGGCAAAACCTATCGTGCATTGAATTAGAGGTTGAAGCACGAGAGGGATCGAAACTCACCCAACTTGGTGGAGTTTCACTACGGCGGCAACGGCGCGATGAGATTGACCGTTGACGGCGACGGAGACCTGCGGCGAGGGCGCACAGGCGACGGCGGAGACGATCCGGAGACCACAGCGACGGCAGCAAAGGGTTTGGGGGCGAGACGGTTTGAAGAAATAATCAACGCGCGCTGCCCTCAGGTATATATACCCTTCAGCTGTCGGTGGGAACGAGTTGGAAAACTCGGTGGCACCGAGATGGTTAACTGCAAGCAGTTACTCACTTCGGTCACGCCGAAATTTGCAACTCGGTTTCACCGAGGTGAAAACCTAGATCAATCCAAGTGATTTCGGTCTGTCCGATTTGAGTATATTGGTTTGACCGAAAGTACTTAGAAGGTTTTGGAAGTTAAGTTTTTGACGGATCGGTGGCTCCGAGTGCTCCTCACTCGGTCTGTCCGAAAAAGACTTGATCAAAGTTTGTGATATAAGCATGAATAGAGTTTGAGACAAGAAAGCATAGATAGCTAGGGGAGGAACTTAGGCATTCTTGTCCATCCATTTGGTCAAAAAGAAAAATCCAAAAGACCAAAGCAACAAATGGATGTCCTCGAATGGATAAAATTATGCATCCAACATGCTCACACAATAAGATAGCAAATGAAATATGTGTCAAACATGCACAAACAAAACTCTATCAACTAGCACACAATTTGGCGATGACTAGGTCATCTATATATGAGTATATTGACTTAGGAGTCAAATGAGAACATTTGATCATAGGTCATACTCATTGTTTAAGCACAAGTGGGGTTACCACTTTTACATAAAGCATTAATGTGTTCACATCATTTGAAGATGCTTTAGCTCAATCCTTTAGAGCAAAGCTCCCCCTTGATGTGAGAACCCCTTTTAAAGGGTCAAACTAACCTTGGGTTGTCGTATAAGACTTCATGTAGATGTTGAAGATGTGGATGCTCAATGTTGATGAAGATCATCAAGAGTTGGGAGCAATCCTTTGGATTCGGGCACTTTCAATACCTACATGGGTTAGTCCCACAAGGAACAAACAAGGATATCCATGGACATAGATTGAAGTACACAATAGGTGATGTCCATGAAAGCAATGATTACCTTGTCCCTTGACTTACCAACATGAGGGTTTGTGACTCCATGAACTAGTGCAAGATGTGGAAGTTGATTGCACAAGTTCTTGCCAAAATGAATATGAGTGAAGTATGTTGGCGGAGTCACCCTCAAGAACTCTCTAGTTCTTCTTCTTCGGGATCCACATCATCTTGATGGGAATCCTTGGGGTAGTAGTTGAGCTTGTCGAAGTAGAACTTGAAGTTTCCTTGGGAACCCACTTGACCATGGCCTTGGGTGCTTCAATAAATGCATCAATCTCCTCTTGAAGCTTGTCTTTGCCTTTTAGCTTGTGGTCTTGTGGTGGAAGGTCATCTTGAGCTTGTTCCACATTGGAAGAAGTAGGATCATACTTCTCCTTTTGAGAAACAAACTTTGGAGTGGGATATTGACCTTCTTCCCATTCAACACCCTCGGCGTTGAACTTTCGCTCAAAACCAATTCCTTGATTCTTCCGGTGCCTTCCTTGCTTGCGAACAATTTCCTCAAAGTTCTTGCTTCCGGCAAGGCTCTTGTAGACACCTTTCTCTATAATCCCTTTCAATAAACTATTTTCTTGCTCAAGTGAAACTTGGCTTAAAACATTGTTAGTGGAATCAAGAGAACTACTAGAAGTAACAACATTTGATTTAGCATGATTATTGTTACTACTAGATGAAGAATTTTTCTTATGCTTGTCATGCTTAGTTTTAATAGGTGGCAAGAAATTAGACAAGAGAAGTCGTTTGGCAAGATATGAAGAACTCTTCTTTCGAAGATCGTCATTGATAGCTTTTAGAAACTCATGTTCTTGCTCTAGATTGAGCTTCTTGAAGCGTAGCTTCTCATGAGATCTTAGGAGCTCTCTATGATCTTCTTGAGTTGTCTCATGAGCTAACTTAAGAGTGTTTAGTTCTTTAGTTAGACGCTCAATCTCCTTCATAGCATTGTCATTCGACTCTTCTCGACTATAAAGACTACTAGCATGTTCATCATTACTAAGCTCACTAGATTTGTCATGTAAAAGCTCATCTTCACCAAGCAAGTCATCTTCATCGCTATCAAAGTCAATAAATTCAGGGTGTGATACCTTGGGGCCTTTTGGCATGAAGCATCTTCCAATTCCCTCATTTGGTGAATCAAACAAGTCATAGGAGTTGGAGTTGGAGGACACGAGAGCAAGACCGGCAACACCTTCATCTTGACTGTATTCGGAGTTGGAGTGATAGCTTCTTTCAGAGTGATTGTCGGAGTCGGAGCCGGAGACCCATTCACCAACATGAGCTTGATGTTTTCTTCTTGTGTAGCTCCTTGATGACTTGTCTTTCCTTTCCGATTCCTTGCTTCTCCGAGAGGATCTTCGTTCATAACGATCATCTCTACTCCTTCTCTCTTTTCGAGGTGACTCTTCTCTTGAGCTTCTTCTTCTTGGAGATTCTTCTCTTCTCTTGTGGGGAGTCGAACACTCATTTGAGTAGTGTCTGGGTCTTCCACAATTGTAGCAGTTTCGATCACGACTAGAAGATCTCTTTTCATCATATGATCTAGACTTTGAGCTTCTTTCCTTGCTTCTACTCTTGTAGAATTTGTTGAAGTTCTTCACCATTAGGCTTATCTCTTCATTGGAAACCAGCTTGTCACTTGAGGTTGTGGGAGCTTCAACTGTAGCTTTGTAAGCACCACTTGACTTGTTGTGAAGCTCTTCCTTATCTTTAAGTGTCATCTCATGAGCAACAATTCTTCCAATGACTTCGGTAGGCTTGAGATTCTTGTAGTTTGGCATCATTTGGATCAAAGTGCACACGGTGTCATACTTTCCATCCAAAGCTCTGAGAATCTTCTTGATGATGAATCGGTCGGTCATTTCTTCGCTTCCTAAGCCGGCAATCTCATTGGTGATGAGAGCAAGCCTAGAGTACATTTCAGCGACTCCTTCACCTTCCTTCATCTTGAACTTGTCAAGTTGACCTTGAAGAACATCTAGCTTTGATTCCTTCACGGACTCGGTACCTTCGTGCATTTCGACCAAAGTATCCCAAATCTCTTTTGCATTCTCAAGACGGCTGATCTTGTTGAACTCCTCGGGACACAAAGCATTGAAGAGAATGTCACAAGCTTGAGCATTGTTCTGTAACATCCGCAATTCATCCGCTGTAGCTTCGCGATCCGGTACTTTTCCTTCCTCGAAGAACTCACCTTGCTAGCCAACACAAATAATGCCCCATGCGGCAGGGTTATGTCCAAGAATATGCATTTTCATTTTATGCTTCCAACTAGCAAAATTTGAACCATCAAAGTAAGGACCTCTACGAAAATTACCCTCACTTGACGCCATACTCTCCTAGGTTGTGAAACCAAGCTTATGGAGTCCAATGCAATGGAAACCAATCCAATGGAGACCAAAGCTCTGATACCACTTGTAGGATCGAAAGTATGTCTAGAGGGGGGGTGATTAGACTACTTGACAAATTAAAAGTTTAGCCTTTTGATTAGGACAAGGTTTTAGCAAGTTCACAATGATGATCAAGTCAAGTATCACCCTACACATGCAATTCTAGAGTAATGGCAGCGGAAAGTAAATTGCACATGTAGTAAATAGAGGTGGAGAAGAGCAAACGCAATTTGGAGACACGGAGATTTTTCTCGTGGTTCCGATAGGTGGTGCTATCGTCAATCCACGTTGATGGAGACTTCAACCCACGGAGGGTAACGGCTGCGAGAGTCCACGGAGGGCTCCACCCACGAAGGGTCCACGAAGAAGCAACCTTGTCTATGCCATCATGGCCTACGCCCACGGAGGACTAGCCTTACTCGGGGTAGATCTTCACGAAGTAGGCGATCTCCTTGCCCTTACAAACTTCTTGGTTCAACTCCACATCTTGACGGAGGCTCCCAAGCGACACCTAACCAATCTAGGAGGCACCACCCTCCAAAAGGTAATAGATGGTGTTGGTGATGATGAACTCCTTGCTCTTGTGCTTCAAATGATAATCTCCCCAACACTCAACTCTCCTCACTGATTTGGTTGTAGTGGAAGAAAGGATTGAGTGGAAAGCAACTTGGGAAGGCTAGAAATCAAGTTTCATATGGTGGGAGTGGAGCAACTTGATCTCAACACAAGGGTAGGTAGTTTTCTTCTCAGAAATGTAAGGTAGGAGTGGTAGTTCTTTCTGATGGCTCTCTCCACGAATGAAGAGGAGGTGGAGGGGTATTTATAGCCTCCACACAAAATCCAACCGTTACACACATTTGACCAATCTCGGTCAGACCGAAGTTGACAACTCGATGAGACCGAAAATTCAAATCTTGTGAACGTTGGGATTTTCGGTGGGACCGAAAATACAATCTCGGTTAGTCCGATTCTTCCAAAGACTAGGGTTTGCCATTCTCGGTGGGACCGACTTTATCATCTCGGTGACACCGATTTGAGTAAAGAAGGTTACAGAAGGTTGGCAACACTAGTTTCGGTAAGACCGAGTTTGGAATCGGAAAATCCGAAATTTCTAGGGTTTGGGTATATGGCAGAGGTGGTTCATCTCGGTGTGACTGAGTTTATGGAATCGGTGGGACCGAGATTACTTATGAGTATATGTTGGAATGAAAGATTGCTGATAGTTTGGGAGATAAATCACTAAGCACTTTGAGCAACCAGATCATCATCATAACCTCATCCCCTTTTAATAGTATTGGCTTTCCTATGGACTCAATGTGATCTTGGATCACTAAACCAAAAAATGGAGTCTTGAGCTTTTGCCAATGTTTTCCTTAGCATTTTGAGGGGTCCACATCATCAGTCATTGCCATACCCATATCACTGAACTTTCTGAAATATTCTCAAGAAACAATTAGTTCAATGATATATATGTTGTTACTAATTACCAAAACCACCCGGGGATTAGTTGCACTTTCAAAAAGCTAGGGAGGAGACGGCTTATTTTTTAAGCCACCAAAAGAACTGGCCCCTAGAAGATGGAGACATGGAGTCACCACTCTCACCAAGTAATATTTTTTGTGTTTTCTAGTGATTGTAATAGCAGCAACAGAAAAGTAAATAAGCGAGAAACAATATAGGAAAAGCTCGTAGGCATTGGATTGGTGATGGATAATTATGCCGAATGCAGTTCATCATGTAACAGTCATAACATAAGGTGACACAGAACTAGCTCCAATTCATCAATGTAATGTAGGCATGTATTCTGAATATAGTCATACGTGCTTATGGGAAAAAAACTTGCATGACATCTTTTGTCCTACCCTCCCATGGCAGTGGGGTCCTAACGGAAACTAAGGGATATTAAGGACTCCTTTTAATAGAGAAGCGGAACAAAGCATTAGAACATAGTAAATACATGAACTCCTCAAACTATGGTCATCACCGGGAGTGGTCCTGATTATTGTCACTTCGGGGTTGCCCGATCATAACACATAGTAGGTACGATAGACTTGCAAGATAGGATCAAGAACACACATATATTCATGAAAACATAATAGGTTCAGATATGAAATCATGGCACTCGGACCCTAGTGTCAAGCATTAAGCACGACAAAGTCATAGCAACATCAATCTCAGAACATAATGGATACTAGGGATCAAACCCTAACAAAACTAACTCGATTACATGATAAATCTCATCCAACCCATCACCGTCCAGCAAGCCTATGATGGAATTACTCACACACGGCGGTGAGCATCATGAAATTGGTGATGGAGGATGGTTGATGATGACGACAACGACCAATCCCCCTCTCCGGAGCCCCGAACGGACTCCAGATCAGCCCTCCCGAGAGGTTTTAGGGCTTGGCAGCGGCTCCGTGTTGTAAAACACGATGATTTCTTCTCCTTGATTTTCTTCTCCCCGAAAGAAAATATGTAGAGTTGGAGTTGGTGTCGATGGGGGCGGCGCGTTGCGGGTAGACCTCTGTGGCTCCTCCTGCTACTGTCCCCCTCCTGCAATCACGGCAAGGTTAACACCAAGGGATCGTACCCCTAACACACGTTTATGAGCGGCGAGTGATGAACTTACGCTGGGGGCTGTGCCGGGGGCTGCTGTCTGGACTGCTCAGCACCACCAGCGGTGTGCCACAGCGCCTGCCGGGGGCTGGCCGCCCGCAGAGGCCTTGGCCCTCTTCACCCTCTGGGCCAGCGTCTCCGCGTCCCTGCACAGATGAAAACAGGTCAAGATAAGCGGCACGGTCTGAGGGGATGGAGATGACAGAAAGGAACAAGATATTTACTCGTCCTCGACCTCCTCCTCTGCTGCTTTCCTCTTCCTCCTTAGGCTGAGGGACCCGAAGTCGAAGATGACCCCGGCGTCATCATCTGCCGAGGGAGGGGAAGCTGATGGAGTCCGAGGACGCTTGGACGAGAAGAGGCAGTTGCTCTCTTCTTCGCCACCGCGGCCTTCACTGACTTCTTCGCCACCGCGGCCCTTGTTTGGCGCCTGGACCCCTCCTAGGCTTGTTGCAGTTGTACGGCCCTGTCGGCCCGGACCGGCTCGCCAGAGGTGGCCCGCCGCAGGACTCGCCCTCTCCCCGTGGTCGGAGGGTCGACAGCCGCGGCCTCCTCCTCCTTCGATGATTCGTCAACCACATCTTCAATGAGAGGGGGCCCCGTGCTGGCGCTGCTAGCTTCCCCAGCAGACTCCAGCCACTGGGCGAGCTCCTTCTCCGCCTCCGCCGCGGCCTTGTCCTCCACGCCGCCGGCGCTCCCGGCCTCCCTGGCGAGCTCCGCCTCCGCCGCCCTGGCAGCAATATAGTCCAGCTCCACCTGGGTGGTGTCCTGGACAAGCCGCAGCTCGGCACTGACGTACTTCTCCTCCAGGGTGTCGAAAAACTCCTGCACCTGATCCTCTCGCGGCTCGGCCCAACTTGAGACGAGGCCGTGCACGTTGAACTCCGGCATCATGGCGATGATGTCGTTCCGACGTGAGTTGTTGCTCAGCAGGACCACCCCCGCCGGCAACTTGAACAAGGCCCCCCTAGCGGGCTTGTCGGCCTTCGCGGCGGCCCTCGCGGCCTTGCCGAAGCGCTCGACCTTGCCGTCGTGGTTCACATTGAGCTGGAAGAGCCGCTGGCAGAAGTGGGCGTGCCCCATCACCGTGAGGTTGTGGTCCAGGCCGGTGCGGAGCCTCATGATGTCGGCTACATTCGTGAAAAGCCAGGCTGGTCTCCCCTTGTTGTGTAGCGGAGAGATTCGGCGGCGGATGAAGTCCTCCCCAATAATCTCAAGGGTGAGCCCGGCCTTGGTGAGACGAAGAATCCTGGTCGTGGCGACCGTGAGCTTCTTGTCGTTGACGTCGACATCACTCCAGTCGCTCCCGCGGACCAGCGGCACGTGGTAGACCCTGCACAAGTCCAGCGGATCTTTCTCTTCAATCCAGCACCACCGGCCCCACCACTCCTCCCACCGCTCCTTCTGGGCGCCATCCGGATATGTCCCTTTCTCCTGGGTCCTTGGAATCCAGGCGACACAACCGAAAATGGCGTCCCCCTTCTAGATATGAGGGAAGACGTAGAGGCGGAAGAGCACCGTGTTGGGATGCACCCCGGTGAAACCCTTGCAGAGGTGCACAACAAGAGCAATGCATGCCAGAACATTTGGAGTAAAATCCAAGAGGCGGAAGCCATAGTTGTGCATGATGTCACTGAAGAAATCGGAGAAAGGGGGACAGAGCCCGCAGGAGAAGTAATCGACGAAGAACGGGTACCGATTCGGGGCGGCCTCGACACAATTGGCGGGGATGACACGCGTGGCTGGATGCCCCGTCGTCTCCCTCCCGTCTTGTACCCCCATAGGGGCTTGAAGCAGTCCCGGAGCTCGAACACGTCGATCATCGAGGGGAAGTAGGAGAGTTGCGTCCGCCGCGCCGCCAAAACGCTCTCCGGCGGCTCGCTTGTCCCAGCGTCCTTGGCCACTCCCTTGCCTCTGCTGGTCTTGGGTGCCATGGCGGCTGCGGGGAGCAAGGGACAGAAGACAGAGAAGACACAGAAGCGGCGAGCAAAGGCGAAAGCTTGGGAAGGAAGGAGAAGGGGACGGCGGTTCCGAGATTGAAGAAGATGCAAGGGGTAAATGAGCAGCGCGCCCGTAGTTATTCATTTTTACGGGGAATGCATGGGTTGCCTCTTTTCCCATTAACTGTGATGTGATGCATGCATGCGGCAACCCCCCCACACATGAACCCCACGTCACGCACGACCCTTCACGTCGCGCGTTCAATGCGGGTCGTGGGGACGCACAGCAGATGAAAAGTTACTGCAGTAAAATCCGCCCCACCTGCCCGCGCACCGTCCTGGGCCTGGCTTAACAACTCGTCGCGCTTATGTGTGGCCCAGGCTCGGGGGCTCCTGTCGGTGTACAAAAGTAGGGGCTCTCCTTTTGACCCCTTTACTTATGCACGGGTAGTCAGAGCCGCACGCCACGACCACACTTAGCAGGGCAGAGGAGGGAAGCCGGAGAGAAGCCGAAGCCCAAGACAAACAAGACAACGCCAAGACCAAGAACCCAAAGAGCAGAGGGGCGAAGCAGGTTCCCTCGACAAGAACCTTGCCGGGGCAGCCTCAGCAGCCCCGGCAAGAGCCTTGCACTAGCGGAGCGAGCCACCCTTGAGCCAGGGGTTCCGGACGCCGTCAACAGCTACGTTGGATCCAGGGCTTGGGAGGCACCTCCGTGGTGGCATGCAGATCTTCGTCAAGATCATAAACATGAAAGATCAGATGAGGACCAGAAGATGGCGACCCTCGGCGAGATCCCAGCCGAGGGAATCCACAAGACCCCCGGCAAGCGCCTTGCCGGGGACGACTGCAATGCCACGGCAAGACCCTTGCCGAGGGCATCAGCGGGGCCACTGCCAGGCCCGCACCAGCCAAGGCTCCTCCGCCGTCCCCAAGCAGCTGCTAGCTCAACCAGCTAGGCAGGCACCTGCGTGGCGACGGGCGGCCTCTACACCAACTCAGCAAGCACTTGCGTGGCGGCATGCAGATCTTCGTGAAGGCCCTGCAACCGCGCCACCTTAGCTGGTTGCCTGCCTAGATGGCGCCGCACGCATCGCTAGACTGGACGCGTGTCAAAGCAAGGCGGAGCGGTGACGGACGAGACGGGCCTCGTTCCAGTCCCCAATAAAGCTAATGGACACCTGATACGCCTCCGTCATGTCTACTTTTCCAAACACTTTTGCCCTTGTTTTGGACTCTAACTTGCATGATTTGAATGGAACTAACCCGGACTGATGTTGATTTCAGCAAACTTTCCATGGTGTTATTTATGTGCAGAAAAAAATATTCTCGGAATGACATGAAACTCCACGGAACGTATTTTTGGAAAATAAGAAAAATATTGGCGAAAGAATCAAGGCCAGGGGGCCCACACCCTGTCCACGAGGGTGGAGGGCACGCCTCTCCCCCTGGGCACGCCCCCTTGTGTCGTGGGCCCCCTGGTGCTCCACCGACCTCAACTCCAACTCAATATATTCGTGTTCGGGGTGAAAAAAATCAGAGAGAAGGATTCATCACGTTTTACGATTCGGAGCCGCCGCCAAGCCCTAAACTCTCTCAGGAGGGCTGATCTGGAGTCTGTTCGGGGCTCTGGAGAGGGGGATTCGTCGCAGTCGTCATCATCAACCATCCTCCATCACCAATTTCATGATGCTCACCGCCGTGCGTGAGTAATTCCATCGTTGGCTTGCTGGATGGTGATGGATTGGATGAGATCTATCATGTAATCGAGTTAGTTTTGTTAGGGTTTAATCCCTAGTATCCACTATGTTCTGAGATTGATGTTGCCATGACTTTGCTATGCTGAATGCTTGTCACTAGGGCCCGAGTGCCATGATTTCAGATCTGAACCTATTATGTTTTCATGAATATATGTGAGTTCTTGATCCTATCTTGCAAGTCTATAGTCACCTACTATGTGTTATGATCCGGCAACCCCGAAGTGACAATAATCGGGACCACTCCCGGTGATGACTGTACTTTGAGGAGTTCATGTACTCACTATGTGTTAATGCTTTGTTCCGGTACTCTATTAAAAGGAGGGCTTAATATCCCTTAGTTTCCATTAGGACCCCGCTGCCATGGGAGGGCAGGACAAAAGATGTCATGCAAGTTCTTTTCCATAAGCACGTATGACTATATGCGGAATACATGC
The DNA here is from genome assembly GCA_963921465.1 of Triticum timopheevii. Classification (NCBI taxonomy): domain Eukaryota; kingdom Viridiplantae; phylum Streptophyta; class Magnoliopsida; order Poales; family Poaceae; genus Triticum; species Triticum timopheevii. Next base: position 59,456,156 of record OY997264.1, on the reverse strand, counting down.
CTACATTACGTTGATGAATTGGAGCTAGTTCTGTGTCACCCTATGTTATGACTGTTACATGATGAACCGCATCCGACATAATCACTGATCCAATGCCTACGAGCTTTTCCTATATTGTTCTTCGCTTATTTACTTTTTCGTTGCTACTGTTACAATCACTACAAAAACCCAAAAATATTACTTTTGTTATCGTTACCTTTGCAACTGTTACCACTACTATCATATTACTTTGCTACTAAACACATTGCTGCAGATATTAAGTTTCCAGGTGTGGTTGAATTGACAACTCAGCTGCTAATACTTGAGAATATTCTTTGGCTCCCCTTGTGTTGAATCAATAAATTTGGGTTGAATACTCTACCCTCGAAAGTTGTTGCGATCCCCTACACTTGTGGGTTATCAAGACTAATTTATGGTGCCGTTGCCGGGGAGCATAGCTCTATTCTTTGAGTCACTTGGGATTTATATCTGCTGGTCACTATGAAGAACTTGAAAGACGAGAAAACTAGGATTTATCCCTCAACTACGAGGGGAGGTAAGGAACTGCCATCTAGCTCTGCACTTGATTCTCCTTCTGTTTTGAGTAAGCTTGCGACACCTAAACCTGCTACCGCCATGAATTCTCATATGTCGCATATTATTGATGATGCTACTTCTGCTATGCATGACATTTATGATGAAAGTACTTCTATGCTTGATACTACTGTGCCACTGGGTGAATTTCTTGATGAACAACTTGCTAGGGCTAGAGAGAATGAAATTATTGAAACTGATAATAATGATGAAGACTCTCCCCCTAATAAATATGAATTATCTGTTGTGCCTGAGGGCTATGTTATGGATGAAGGAAATATGCCCTAGAGGCAATAATAAAGTTATTATTTATTTCCTTATATCATGATAAATGTTTATTATTCATGCTAGAATTGTATTAACTGGAAACATGATACATGTGTGAATACATAGACAAACAGAGTGTCACTAGTATGCCTCTACTTGACTAGCTCGTTGATCAAAGATGGTTATGTTTCCTAGCCATAGACATGACTTGTCATTTGATTAATGGGATCATATCATTAGGAGAATGATGTGATTGACTTGACCCTTTCCGTTAGCTTAGCACACGATCGTTTAGTATTCTACTATTGCTTTCTTCATGACTTATACATGTTCCTATTACTATGAGATTATGCAACTCCCGTTTACCGGAGGAACACTTTGTGTGCTACCAAACGACACAACATAACTGGGTGATTATAAAGGTGCTCTACAGGTGTCTCTGAAGTTACTTGTTGGGTTGGCATATTTCAAGATTAGGATTTGTCACTCCGATTGTCGGAGAGGTATCTCTGGGCCCTCTCGGTAATGCACATCACTTAAGCCTTGCAAGCATTGCAACTAATGAGTTAGTTGCGGGATGATGTATTACGGAACGAGTAAAGAGACTTGCCGATAATGAGATTGAACTAGGTATTGAGATACCGACGATCGTATCTCGGGCAAGTAACATATCGATGACAAAGGGAACAACGTATGTTGTTATGCGGTCTGACCGATAAAGATCTTCATAGAATATGTGGGAGCCAATATGAGCATCCAGGTTCCGCTATAGGTTATTGACCGGAGACGTGTCTCGGTCATGTCTACATAGTTCTCGAACCCGTAGGGTCCGCACGCTTAACATTTCGATGACAGTTATATTATGAGTTTATATGTTTTGATGTACCGAAGGTAGTTCGGAGTCCCGGATGAGATTGGGGACATGACGAGGAGTCTCGAAATGGTCGAGGCGTAAAGATCGATATATTGGACGACTATATTCGGACATCGGAAAGGTTCCGAGTGATTCGGGTATTTTTCGGAGTACCGGAGAGTTTTACGGGAATTCGCCGGGAAGTATATGGGCCTTATTGGGCTTTAGGGGAAAGAGAGAGGAGAGGTTGGGCGCCCCCCAAGGCCTAGTCCGAATTGGACTAGGGGGAGGGGCTGCGCCCCCTCCTTCCTTCTCCTCTCTCTTACCTTGCCTTGACTCCTACTCCTACTACATGGAAGGGGGGGAATCCTACTCCCGGTGGGAGTAGGACTCCTCCAGGGCGCGCCAAAGCTAGGCCGACCCTCCCCCCTCCTCCACTCCTTTATATACGTGGCCAGGGGGCACCCCATAGACACAACAATTGATTTGTTTGATCTTTTAGCCGTGTGCGGTGCCCCCCTCCACCATAGTCCACCTCGATAATACTATAGTGGTGCTTAGGCGAAGCCCTGCGTCGGTAGAACATCATCATCGTCACCATGCCGTCGTGCTGACAAAACTCTCCCTCAACACTCGGCTGGATCGGAGTTCGAGGACGTCATCGGGCGGAACGTGTGCTGAACTCGGAGGTCCCGTGCGTTCGGTACTTGATCGGTCGGATCGTGAAGACGTACGACTACATCAACCGCGTTGTGCTAACGCTTCCGCTTTCGGTCTACGAGGGTACGTAGACAACACTATCCCCTCTCGTTGCTATGCATCACCATGATCTTGCGTGTGCGTAGGAAATTTTTTGAAATTACTAGATTCCCCAACAGTGGCATCCGAGCCTTGTTTTATGCGTTGATGTTATGTGCACGAGTAGAACACAAGTGATTTGTGGGCGATATAAGTCATACTGCTTAGCAACATGTCATACTTTGGTTCGGCGGTATTGTTGGATGAAGCAGCCTGGACCGACATTACACGTACGCTTACACGAGACTGGTTCTACCGACGTGCTTTGCACACAGGTGGCTGGCGGGTGTCAGTTTCTCCAACTTTAGTTGAACCAAGTGTGGCTACGCCCGGTCCTTGCGAAGGTTAAAACAGCACCAACTTGACAAACTATCGTTGTGGTTTTGATGCGTAGGTAACAACGGTTCTAGCTAAGCCCGTAGCAATCACGTAAAACTTGCAACAACAAAGTAGAGGACGTCTAACTAGTTTTTGCAGGGCATGTTGTGATGTGATATGGTCAAGACATGATGCTAAATTTTATTGTATGAGATGATCATGTTTTGTAACCGAGTTATCGACAACCGGCAGGAGCCATATAGTTGTCGCTTTATTGTATGCAATGCAATCGCCCTGTAATGCTTTACTTTATCACTAAGCGGTAGCGATATTCATAGAAGCATAAGATTGGCGAGACGACAACGATGCTACGATGGAGATCAAGGTGTCGCGCCGGTGACGTTGGTGATCATGACGGTGCTTCGGAGATGGAGATCACAAGCACAAGATGATGATGGCCATACCATATCACTTATATTGATTGCATGCGATGTTTATCTTTTATGTATCTTATCTTGCTTTGATTGACGGTAGCACTATAAGATGATCCCTCACTAAATTATCAAAGTATAATTGTTCTCCCTGAGTATGCACCGTTGCGGAAGTTCTTCGTGCTGAGACACCACGTGATGATCGGGTGTGATAGGCTCTATGTTCAAATACAATGGGTGCAAAACAGTTGCACATGCGGAATACTCAGGTTAAACTTGACGAGCCTAGCATATAACAGATATGGCCTCGGAACAATGAGACCGAAAGGTCGAGCGTGAACCATATAGTAGATATGATCAACATAAGTGATGTTCACCATTGAAACTACTCCATCTCACGTGATGATCGGACATGGTTTAGTTGATATGGATCACGTGATCATTTAGATGACTCGAGGGATGTCTATCTAAGTGGGTGCTCTTAAGTAATATGATTAATTGAACTTTAATTTATCATGAACTTAGTCATGGTAGTATTAGCATATCTATGTTGTAGATCAATAGCTCGCGTTTAGCTCCCCTTTTTTATTTTTGATATGTTCCTAGAGAAAAACTATATTGAAAGATGCTAGTAGCAATGATACGGATTGGATCCGTGATCTGAGGATTATCCTCATTGCTGCACAGAAGAATTATGTCCTTGATGCACTGCTAGGTGAAAGACCTATTGCAGGAGCAGATGCCAATGTTATGAACATTTGGCAAGCTCAGTATGATGACTACTTGACAGTTAAGTGCACCATGCTTTATGGCTTACAATCGGGACTTCAAAAAGGTTTTGAACACCATGGAGCATATAAGATGTTCCAAGAGTTGAAATTGGTATTTCATACTCATGCCCGTGTCAAGAGGTATGAGACCTCTGACAGTACTTTGCCTACAAGATGGAGGAGAATAGCTCAACCAGTGAGCATCTGCTCAGATTGTCTGGGTACTACAATTGCTTGAATCAAGTGGGAGTTAATCTTCCAGATAAGATAGTAATTGATAGAATTCTCTAGTCACTATCACCAAGTTACTAGAACTTTGTGATGAACTATAACATGCAAGGGATGACGAAAGTAATTCCCGAGCTCTTCGTGATGCTAAAATCGACGAAGGTAGAAATCAAGAAAGAGCATCAAGTGTTGATGGTTAACAAGACCACTAGTTTCAAGGAAAAGGGTAAAGGGAAGAAGGGGAACTTCAAGAAGAACGACAAGTAAGTTTCTACTCAAGTGAAGAAGCCCAAGTTTGGACCTAAGCCTGAGACTAAGTGCTTCTACTACAAAGGGACTGGTCACTGGAAGCAGAACTGCCCCAAGTATTTGGCGGATAAGAAGGATGGCAAAGTGAACAAAGCTATATTTGATATACATATTATTGATGTATACTTTACTAGTGTTTATAGCAACCCCTCGGTATTTGATACTGGTTCAGTTGCTAAGAGTAGTAACTCGAAATGGGAGTTGCAGAATGAATAGAGACTAGTTAAGGGTGAAGTGACGACGTGTATTGGAAGTGGTTCCAAGATTGATATGATCATCATCGCACACTCCCTATACTTTCGGGATTAGTGTTGAACCTAAATAAGTGTTATTTGGTGTTTGCGTTGAGCATGAATATGATTTGATCATGTTTATTGCAATACGGTTATTCATGTAAGTTAGAGAATAATTGTTGTTCTGTTTACATGAATAAAACCTTCTATGGTCATACACCCAATGAAAATGGTTTGTTAGATCTCGATCATGTGATACACATATTCATAATATTGAAGCCAAAAGGTGTAAAGTTAATAATGATAGTGCAACTTATTTATGGCACCGCCGTTTAGGTCATATTGGTGTAAAGCGAATGAAGAAACTCCATGTTGATGGGCTTTTGGAATCACTTGATTATGAATCACTTGATGCTTGTGAACCATGCCTCATGGGCAAGATGACTAAGACTCCGTTCTCCGGAACAATGGAGCGAGCAACAGATTTGTTGGAAATAATACATACTGATGTATGCAGTCCAATGAGTGTTGATGCTCGTGGCAGGTATTGTTATTTTCTGAGCTTCACAGATGATTTAAGCAGATATGGGTATATCTACTTGATAAACACAAGTCTGAAACATTTGAAAAGTTCAAAGAATTTCAAAGTGAAGTGGAGAATCATCATAACAAGAAAATAAAAGTTTCTACGATATGATCGCAGAAGTAAAATATTTGAGTTAACGAGTTTGGTCTTCAGTTAAAACAACGTGAAATAGTTTCACTACTCACGCCACCTGGAAAACCACAGTGTAATGGTGTGTCCAAACGTCGTAACCGTACTTTATTAGATATGGTGCGATCTATGATATCTCTTACCGATCTACCACTATCGTTTTGGGGTTATGCATTAGAGACAACTGCATTCTCATTAAATAGGGCACCATCTAAATCCGTTGAGACGACATCGTATGAACTATGGTTTGGCGAGAAACCTAAGCTGTCGTTTCTTAAAATTTGGGACTGCGATGCTTATGTGAAAAAGTTTCAACATGATAAGCTCAAGCCCAAATCGGAGAAGTAAGTCTTCATAGGATACCCAAAGGAGACATTTGGGTACACCTTCTATCACACATCCGAAGGCAAGACATTCTTTGCTGAGAATGGATCCTTTCTAGAGAAGCAGTTTCTCTCGAAAGAAGTGAGTGGGAGGAAAGTAGAACTTGATGAGGGAATTGTACCTGCTCCCTTATTGGAAGGTAGTTTATCAAAGAAATCTGTTCATGTGACTCCTACACCAATTAGTGAGGAAGCTAATGATGATGATCATGTAACTTCAGATCAAGTTACTACCGAACCTCGTTGGTAAACTAGAGTAAGATCCACACCAGAGTGGTATGGTAATCCTGTTCTAGAGGTCATGTTACTTGACGATGATGAACCTACGAACTATGAGGAAGCATGATGAGCTCAAATTCCGCAAAATGGTTTAAGGCCATGAAATCTGAGATGGGATCCATGTATAAAGAACAAAGTATGGACTTTGATTGACTTGCTCGATGATTGGTGAGCCATTGAGATTAAATGGATCTTCAAGAGGAAGACGGACGCTGATAGTAGTGTTACTATCTACAAAGCTATAATTGTCGCAAAAGGTTTTTCGACAAGTTCAAGGTGTTGACTACGATGAGAGTTTCTCACTCATATCTATGCTTAAGTCTATCCGAATCATGTTAGCAATTGCCGCATTTTATGAAATCTGGCAAATGGATAAACAAAACATCATTCCTTAATGGATTTATTAAAGAAGAGTTGTATATGATGCAACCAGAAGATTTTTTCGATCCTAAAGGTACTGACAAAATGTGCAAGCTCCAGCTATCCATCTATGGACTGGTGCAAGCATCTCGGAGCTGGAATATACGCTTTGATGAGTTGATCAAAGCATATTGTTTTATACAGACTTGCCATGAAGCCTGTATTTACAAGAAAGTGAGTAAGAGCACTACAACATTTCTAATAAGTATATGTGTATGACATATTGTTGATCTGAAATAATGTAGAATTATTCTACAAAGCATAAAGGAGTATTTGAAAGGAGTTTTTCAAAGAAATACCTCAGTGAAGCTGCTTACATATTGAGCATCAAGATCTATAGAGATAGATCAAGAAGCTTGATAAGTTTCTTCAATGAGTACATACCTTGACAAGATTTGAAGTAGTTCAAAATGGAACAGTCAAAGAAAGAGTTCTTGCCTGTGTTACAAGGGTTGAAATTGAGTAAGACACAAAGCCCGACCAAGGCAGAAGACAGAAAGAGAATGAAAGTCATTCCCTATGCCTCAGCCATAGGTTCTATAAAGTATGCCATGCTGTGTACCAGATCTATTGTATACCCTACACTGTGTTTAGCAAGGGAGTACAATAGTGATCTAGGAGTAGATCACTGGACAGCAGTCAAAATTATCCTTAGTGGAATAAGGATATATTTCTCGATTATGGAGGTGACAAAATGTTCGTCGTAAAGGGTTACGTCGATGCAAATTTTGACACTGATCCTGATGACTCTAAGTCTCAATCTGGATGCATATTGAAAGTGGGAGTAATTAGCTAGAGTAGCTCCGTGCAGAGCATTGTTGACATAGAAATTTGCAAAATACATACGGATCTGAATGTGGCAGACCCGTTGACTAAACTTTTCTCACAAGAAAAACATAATCAAACCTTAGTACTCTTTGGGTGTTAATCACATAGTGATGTGAACTAGATTACTGACTCTAGTAAACCCTTTGGGTGCTGGTCACATGACGATGTGAACTATGGGTGTTAATCAGTGGTGATGGGAACTATTGATGTTAAATCACATGGCGATGTGATCTAGATTATAGACTCTAGTGCAAGTGGGAGACTGAAGGAAATATGCCCTAGAGGCAATCATAAAGTTATTATTTATTTCCTTATATCATGATAAATGTTTATTATTCATGCGAGAATTGTATTAACCGGAAACATGATACATGTGTGAATACATAGACAGAAAGAGTGTCACTAGTATGCCTCTACTTGACTAGCTCGTTGATCAAAGATGGTTATGTTTCCTAGCCATAGACATGAGTTGTCATTTGATTAATGGGATCATATCATTAGGAGAATGATGTGATTGACTTGACCCATTCCATTAGCTTAGCACACGATCGTTTAGTATTCTACTATTGCTTTCTTCATGACTTATAATGTTCCTATTACTATGTGATTATGCAAATCCCGTTTACCAGAGGAACACTTTGTGTGCTACCAAACGTCACAACATAACTGGGTGATTATAAAGGTGCTCTACAGGTGTCTCTGAAGGTACTTGTTGGGTTGGCATATTTCGAGATTAGGATTTGTCACTCCGATTGTCGAAGAGGTATCTCTGGGCCCTCTCGGTAATGCACATCACTTAGGCCTTGCAAGCATTGCAACTAATTAGTTAGTTGCGGGATGATGTATTATGGAACTAGTAAAGAGACTTGCCAATAACGAGATTGAACTAGGTATTGAGATACCGAAGATCGAATCTCGGGCAAGTAACATACCGATGACAAAGGGAACAACGTATGTTGTTATGCGGTCCGACCGATAAAGATCTTCGTAGAATATGTGGGAGCCAATATGAGCATCCAGGTTCCGCTATTGGTTATTGACCGGAGACGTGTCTCGGTCATGTCTACATAGTTCTCGAACCCGTAGGGTCCGCACGCTTAACGTTTCGATGACAGTTATATTATGAGTTTATATGTTTTGATGTACCGAAGGTAGTTTGACATCCCGGATGAGATCGGGGACATGACGAGGAGTCTCAAAATGGTCGAGACGTAAAGATCGATATATTGGACGACTATATTCGGACATCGGAAATGTTCCGAGTGATTCGGGTATTTTTTGGAGTACCGGAGAGTTACGGGAATTTGCCAGGGAATATATGGGCCTTATTGGGCTTTAGGGGAAAGAGAGAGGAGAGGTTGGGCGCCCCCCCAAGGCCTAGTCCGAATTGGACTAGGGGGAGGGGCTGCGCCCCCTCCTTCCTTCTCTTCTCTCTTCCCTTGCCTTGACTCCTACTCCTACTACATGGAAGGAGGGGAATCCTACTCCCGGTGGGAGTAGGACTCCTCCAGGGATACGCCATAGTTAGGCCGGCCCTCCCCCCTCCTCCACTCCTTTATATAAGTGGCCAGGGGGCACCAAATAGACACAACAATTGATCTGTTTGATCTTTTAGCCGTGTGCGGTGCCCACCTCCACCATAGTCCACCTTGATAATACTGTAGCGGTGCTTAGGCGAAGCCCTGCGTCGGTAGAACATCGACATCGTCACAACGTCGTCGTGCGGACGAAACTCTCCATCAACACTCGGCTGGATCGTGTTGGAAATATGCCCTAGAGGCAATAATAAAAGTATTATTATATTTCCTTGTTCATGATAATTGTCTTTTATTCATGCTATAACTGTATTATCCGGAAATCGTAATACACGTGTGAATACAAAGACCCCAATATGTCCCTAGTGAGCCTCTAGTTGACTAGCTCGTTGTGATCAGCAGATAGTCATGTTTTCCTAGCTATGGACATTGGATGTCGTTGATAACGGGATCACATCATTAGGAGAATGATGTGATGGACAAGACCCAATCCTAAGCATAGCACAAAGATCGTGTAGTTCGTTTGCTAGAGCTTTTCTAATGTCAGGTATCTCTTCCTTAGACCATGAGATCGTGTAACTCCCGGATACCGTAGGAGTGCTTTGGGTGTATCAAACGTCACAACGTAACTGGGTGACTATAAAGGTGCATTACAGGTATCTCCGAAAGTGTCTTTTGGGTTGACACGGATCGAGACTGGGATTTGTCACTCCGTGTAAACGGAGAGGTATCTCTGGGCCCACTCGGTAGGACATCATCATAATGTGCACAATGTGACCAAGGGGTTGATCACGGGATGATGTGTTGCGGAACGAGTAAAGAGACTTGCCGGTAACGAGATTGAACAAGGTATCAGTATACCGACGATCGAATCTCGGGCAAGTAAAATACCGCTAGACAAAGGGAATTGTATACGGGATCGATTGAGTCCTCGACATCGTGGTTCATCCGATGAGATCATCGTGGAACATGTGGGAGCCAACATGGGTATCCAGATCCCGCTGTTGGTTATTGACCGGAGAACGTCTCGGTCATGTCTACATGTCTCCCGAACCCGTAGGGTCTACACACTTAAGGTTCGATGACGCTAGGGTTATAAAGGAAGCTTGTATGTGGTTACCGAATGTTGTTCGGAGTCCCGGATGAGATCCCGGACGTCACGAGGAGTTCCAGAATGGTCCGGAGGTAAAGATTTATATATGGGAAGTCCTGTTTTGGTCACCGGAAAAGTTTCGGGGTTTATCGGTAACGTACCGGGACCACCGGGAGGGTCCCGGGGGTCCACCAAGTGGGGACACCTGCCCCAGAAGGCTGCGTGGGCCAAGTGTGGGAGGGGACCAGCCCCTAGGTGGGCTGGGGCGCCCCCCACCAAGGCCCAAGGCGTGGGAAGTGAGAGAGGGGGCAAACCCTAGGGCAGATGGGCCCTAAGGCCCACCCTGGGTGCGCCTCCCCCTCTCTCCCCCTCTGGCCGCCACCCACTTTGGATCTGGGGGCTGGCCGCCGCCCCCTAGGGGTGGAAACCTAGGTGGGGGCGCAGCCCCCTCTTCCCCTATATATAGTGAGGCCTAGGGGCTGCCCAGAGACAGACAGAATACACGTGATTCGACCTCTGCCTTTGGTTGCAGCCCTCTCCTCTCTCCCAAGTACTCCTCCTCTCCCGTGGTGCTTAGCGAAGCCCTGCTGGATTGCCACGCTCCTCCATCACCACCATGCCGTTGTGCTGCTGCTGGATGGAGTCTTCCTCAACCTCTCCCTCTCTCCTTGCTGGATCAAGGCGTGGGAGACGTCACCGGGCTGTACGTGTGTTGAACGCGGAGGTGCCGTGCGTTCGGCACTTGATCATCGGTGATTTGAATCACGACGAGTACGACTCCATCAACCCCGTTCACTTGAACGCTTCCGCTTAGCGATCTACAAGGGTATGTAGATGCACTCTCTTTCTACTCGTTGCTGGTTTCTCCATAGATAGATCTTGGTGACACGTAGGAAAATTTTTGAATTTCTGCTACGTTCCCCAACAGATCGGACTTCAAGGGACGTCATCGGGTTGAACGTGTGCTGAACTCGGAGGTGCCGTGCGTTTGGTACTTGATCGGTCGGATCGTGAAGACGTACGACTACATCAACCGCGTTGTGCTAACGCTTCCGCTTTCGGTCTACAGGGGTACATCGACAACACTCTCCCCTCTTGTTGCTATGCATCACCATGATCTTGCGTGTGCGTAGGAATTTTTTTTGAAACTGCTACGTTCCCCAACAATGGATGAAGAACTTGCTAAAGAAATTTTTGCTTGCAATGATAGGTTTGATGCTACGAAATTATTAGCTAAACGGAAGCAACAATCTCTTAATGCTATAATTAAACCCGACCCTGCTTTTACTACTTCACCTATTTGTGTTACTGATAAGGATTATGAATTCTCTGTTGATCCCAATATTATTACTTTGGTTGAATCTGATCCTTTTTATGGCTATGAATCTGAAATTGTTGTGACACATCTTACTAAATTAAATGATATAGCCACCCTATTCACTAATGATGAGAGAACTCGCTACCTTTATATTCTTAAAATATTTCCGTTCTCATTAAAGAGTGATGGTAAGGTATGGTTTAATTCTCTTGCTCCTGGTTGTGTGCGTAGTCCCCAGGATATTATTTATTACTTCTCTGCTAAATATTTCCCCGCTCATAAGAAACAAGTTGCCTTAAGGGAAATATATAATTTTGTGCAAATTGAAGAAGAGAGTCTCCCACAAGCTTGGGCGAGGCTTCTCCAATTAATTAATGCTTTGCGTGATCATCCTCTTAAGAAAAATGAAATACTTGATATCTTTTATAATGGACTAACCGATGCTTCCAAGGACTACTTGGATAGTTGTGCTGGTTGTGTTTTCAGGGAAAGAACACCGGATGAAGCCGAAATTCTACTGAATAATATGTTGACTAATGAAAATAATTGGACACTTCCTGAGTCAATTCCTGAGCCAATTCCTAAACCTACTCCGAAGAAGAGGGGTGTTCTATTTCTCAGTCCTGAAGATACACAAGAGGCAAAGAAATCTATGAAAGAAAAAGGTATAAAAGCTGAAGATGTTAAGAATATACCTCCTATTGAAGAAATACATGGTCTTGATTTACCGCCTGTGGAAGAAATACATTGTCTTAATCCATTACCTATTGAAGCAACTCATGGTCTTGATAACCCGACACAGGTAGTAAAGGTAAATTCTCTCTATAGATTTGATGAAGGGGATATTCCTCGTTATAAGTCTGCTAGCCAATGCTTAGATGAGTTTGATAATTTTATTGTCAAACAAGAAAACTTCAATGCTTATGTTGGTAAAGAATTAAAGCGCAATGCTAATATGCTTGAACACTTGGGTGATTATATGTCTAGAGTTAAAGGTGAACTTAAACTCATTAGTAAACATGCTTCTATGGTTACCACTCAAGTAGAACAAGTACTTAAAGCTCAGAATGATTTGCTCAATGAATTAAATAGTAAGAAAAGTGATTATGCTGTTAGAGTGGCTACTAGAACTGGTAGAATTACTCAGGAACCTTTGTATCCTGAAGGCCACCCTAAGAGAATTGAGCAAGATTCTCAGAGAAATAATAAAGATGCACCTTGTCCTTCTAAGAAAAAGAAAAAGAAAAATGATAGGACTTTGCATGATTCTAGTGAACCTGTTATAGACAAACCTGAGAATCGCAATGATATGTCTATCTCTGATGCTGAAACACAATCTGGTAATGAACATGAACCTTGTGATAATATTAATAATGATGTTCATGTTGATGCTCAACCTAGCAATGATAATGATGTAGAAATTGAACCTGCTATTGATCTTGATAACCCACAATCAAAGAATCAACGTTATGATAAGAGAGACTTTTTTGCTAGGAAGCACGGTAAAGAAAGAGAACCATGGGTTCAGAAACCCATGCCTTTCCCTCCTAAACCATCCAAGAAAAAGGATGATGAGGATTTTGAGCGCTTTGCTGAAATGATTAGACCTATCTTTTTGTGTATGGAATTAACTGATATGCTCAAAACAAATCCTTATGCTAAATATATGAAGGATATTATCACAAATAAGAGAAAGATACCGGAAGCTGAAATTTCCACCATGCTTGCTAATTATACGTTGAAGGGTGGAATACCCAAGAAACTAGGAGATCCAGGAATACCAACTATACCATGCTCCATTAAAAGAAATATGTTAAAGCTGCCTTATGTGATCTTGGAGCCGGTGTTAGTGTTATGCCTCTCTCTTTATATCGTAGACTTGACTTGAATAAGTTGACACCTACTAAAATATATTTGCAAATGGTTGATAAATCAACTACTATACCTGTCGGTATTTGTGGGGATGTGCCTGTTGTGGTTGCAAACGTTACTATTTTAACAGACTTTATTATTCTTGATATTCCCGAGGACGATAGTATGTATATTATTCTTGGAAGACCCTTTTTGAATACTGCAGGGGCTGTTATTGATTGCAACAAAGGCAATGTCACTTTTCATGTTAATGGTAATGAGCATACGGTAAACTTTCCGAGGAAACAACCTCAAGTTCACAGTATCAATTCTATTGGAAAAATTGCAACTATCATTATTGGAGGTTTTGAATTTCCTCTTCCTACTATCAAGAAGAAATATGATATCCCTATTGTTGGGGATGTGCATATCCCCGTTGAGGTAACATGGTGTTATTCGAAATTTCTCCGATTTCATGTGATTCGGAATGAGTTTGTTAACAAGACCTGATCAACCTTGTTAGTGGATTCCTTTAGATGAGCATGAGATGGATGAAGTTAGAATGCACAACTTTCTATACCCTCATTTTATTTTCTGTTATTTAGAAGAAATAAAGTAAAAATTAGTATTTTCTGTCTGTTTTCTGATTTATCCGTGCATTATAAAAATACCCCGAAAATAAAGGTTCTCCAAATTCCCCGAAAATGAAATATGATTTTTTCTAGAATATTTGAGAATATTTGGCACTGAGAACACATCAGGGGGAGCTGGCACCTAGCCACGAGGGTCCAGGGCACGCCCACCCCCCTAGGCACGCCCCCTACCTCGTGGGCCCATGGTGGCCCTCCTCCACTTATTCCTGCACCCATACACTTCTTCTTCCTCCCAAAAAAAATCACCATCCAGCTCAAGCACGAGTTCTAGCTCATTTTGCTGCGATTTTTGATACCCTTGCTCAAAGCACCTCTCACAAAACTGCTTTGGGGGATTGTTCCTTGGTATGTGACTCCTCTAATGGTCCAATTAGTTTTTGTTCTAGTGCTTTATTCATTGCATATTTTTGCTTCTTAGGTGACCAGGTTCTTGAGCTTGCATGTCAAATTTATATGGTTCCATGTAGTTCTAATGCATGATATAGGCTCTAGGCACTTGTAGGAGTAGTTGCTATCAATTTTGTTGAGCTTGGTTCACTTTTATTTGAAGTTACTAAAAAATTTCAGAAATTTTGCACAGGAAGAAATATGTTTAGGAAAATGTTCCATGGTGGTCCCTCAAGGAAGGAAGGACCCAGGCTTGCAATGCGTGATGCTGACGATGAACCACCGAGGGATGCTCCAGTGCGACCTTGTGAATGGCCTTCAGAGGATTTCATGAATCAAGTGGAAATTAAGGAAGAATTTAATGCATATTTGCGTAAGGCCGATCTTGTGAGCTTCGAGGCGGAAAAATGCAGTCAGTACCACTATCTCACTAGTTCCTTTGTGAGGAGGTTTAAACTTTCATCTTCGCATAATTCTCAAACTGTCCTGTTTGATCTTTATGAAAATTCTTATACCATGGACTTAGAGGATTTTACTACTGCTTGCAAACTCCCACAATGGGGTAGTACTAGTGTGTTGGGGAACGTAGTAATTTCAAAAATTTCGTACGCACACACAAGATCATGGTGATGCATAGCAACGAGAGGGGAGAGTGTGTCAACGTACCCTCGTAGACCGAAAGCGAAAGCGTTAGCACAATGTGGTTGATGTAGTCGTACGTCTTCACGATCCGACCGATCAAGTACCGAACGCATGGCACCTCCGAGTTCTGCACACTTTCAACTCGATGACGTCCCTCGAACTCCGACTAGCCGAGCTTTGAGGGAGAGTTCCGTCAGCACGACGGCCTGGTGACGATGATGATGTTCTACCGACGTAGGGCTTCGCCTAAGCACCGCTACGATATTGTCGAGGTGGATTATGGTGGAGGGGGGCACCGCACACGGCTAAGAGATCCAAGGGATCAATTGTTGTGTCTCCAAGGGGTACCCCCTTCCCAGTATATAAAGGAGTGGAGGAGGGGGAGGGTCGGCCCTCTCTATGGCGCGCCCTAGGAGGAGTCCTCCCACCGGGAGTAGGATTCCCCCCTTCCAAGTAGTAGGAGTAGGAGTCAAGGAAAGGGGAGAGAGAAGAGAAGGACGGAGGTGGCGCAGCCCCTCCCCCTAGTCCAATTTGGACTAGGCCTTGGGGGGCGCCCAACCTCTCCTCTCTCTTTCCCCTAAAGCCCAATAAGGCCCATATACTCCCCGGCGAATTCCCGTAAATCTCCGGTACTCCGAAAAATACCCGAATCACTCGGAACCTTTCCGATGTCCGAATATAGTCGTCCAATATATCGATCTTTACGTCTCGACCATTTCGAGACTCCTCGTCATGTCGCCGATCTCATCCGGGACTCCGAACTACCTTCGGTACATCAATACACATAAACTCATAATATAACCGTCATCGAACTTTAAGCGTGCGGACCCTACGGGTTCGAGAACAATGTAGACATGACCGAGACACGTCTCCGGTCAATAACCAATAGCGGAACCTGGATGCTCATATTGGCTTCCACATATTCTACGAAGATCTTTATCGATCAAACTGCATAACAACATACGTTGTTCCCTTTGTCATCGGTATGTTACTTGCCCGAGATTTGATTGTTGGTATCTCAATGCCTAGTTCAATCTCGTTACCGGCAAGTCACTTTACTCGTTCCGTAATACATCATCCCGCAACTAACTCATTAGTTGCAATGCTTGCAAGGCTTAAGCGATGTGCATTACCAAGAGGGCCCAGAGATACCTCTCCGACAATCTGAATGGCAAATCCTAATCTCAAAATACGCCAACCCAACAAGTACCTTCGGAGACACATGTAGAGCACCTTTATAATCACCCAGTTACGTTGTGACTTTTGGTAGCACACAAAGTGTTCCTCCGGTAAACGGGAGTTGCATAATCTCATAGTCATAGGAACATGTATAAGTCATGAAGAAAGCAATAGCAGAATACTAAACGATCGTGTGCTAAGCTAACGGAATTGGTCAAGTCAATCACATCATTCTCCTAATGAAGTGATCCCGTTAATCAAATGACAACTCATGTCTATGGCTAGGAAACATAACCATCTTTGATCAACGAGCTAGTCAAGTAGAGGCAGACTATTGACACTCTGTTTGTCTATGTATTCACACATGTATCATGTTTCCGGTTAATACAATTCTAGCATGAATAATAAACATTTATCATGATATATGGAAATAATAATAACTTCATTATTGCCTCTAGGGCATATTTCCTTCAATCTCCCACTTGCACTAGAGTCAATAATCTAGTTCACATCGCCATGTGATTTAACATCAATAGTTCACATCTTTATGTGGTTAACACCCATAGTTCATTTTGACATGTGACCAACACCCAAAGGGTTTACTAGAGTCAATAATCTAGTTCACATCGCTATGTGATTAACACCCAAAGAGTACTAAGGTGTGATCATGTTGTGCTTGTGAGAGAAGTTTAGTCAACGGGTCTGCCACATTCAGAGCCGTATGTATTTTACAAATATTCTATGTCTACAATACTCTGCACGGAGCTACTCTAGCTAATTGCTCCCACTTTCAATATGTATCCAGATTAAGACTTGGAGTCACCTAAATCAGTGTCAAAGCTTGCATTGACGTAACCCTTTACGAGGAACCATTTGTCACCTCCATAATCGAGAAACATTTCCTTAATCCACTAAGGATAATTTTGACCGCTATCCAGTGATCTACTCCTAGATCACTATTGTACTCCCTTTGCCAAACTCAATGTAGGGTATACAATAGATATGGTACACAGCATAGCATACTTTATAGAACCTATGACAGAGGCATAGGGAATGACTTTTTCATTCTCTTTCTATTTTCTGCCGTGGTTGGGTTTTGAGTCTTCACTCAACTTTACACCTTAAAACACATGCAAGAACTCCTTCTTTGACTGTTCCATTTTGAACTACTTCAAAATCTTTTGTCAAGGTATGTACTCATTGAAAACTCTTATCAAGCGTCTTGATCTATCTTTATAGATCTTGATGCTCAATATGTAAGCAGCTTCACCAAGGTCTTTCTTTGAAAAACTTCTTTCAAATACTCCTTTATGCTTTGCAGAATAATTCAACATTATTTCCGATCAACAATATGTCATTCACATATACTTATCAGAAATGTTGTAGTGCTCCCACTCACTTTCTTGTAAATACAGGCTTCACCGCAAGTCTGTATAAAACTATATGCTTCGATCAACTTATCAAAGCGTATATTCCAACTCCGAGATGCTTGCACCAGTCCATAGATGGATCGCTGGAGCTTGCGTATTTTGTTAGCACCTTTAGGATTGACAAAACCTTCTAGTTGCATCATATACACTCTTCTTTAATAAATCCATTAAGGAATGAAGTTTTGTTTATCCATTTGCCAGATTTCGTAAAATGCGGCAATTGCTAACATGATTCAGACAGACTTAAGCATAGATACGAGTGAGAAACTCTCATCGTATTCAACACCTTGAACTTGTCGAAAACCTTTTGCGACAATTCTAGCTTTGTAGATAGTAACACTACTATTAGCGTCCTCTTCCTCTTGAAGATCCATTTAATCTCAATGGCTCGCCAATCATCGGGCAAGTCAATCAAAGTCCATACTTTGTTCTCATACATGGATCTCATCTCAAATTTAATGGCCTCAAGCCATTTCGCGGAATCTGGGCTCATCACCGCTTCCTCATAATTCGTAGGTTCGTCATGGTCAAGTAACATGACCTCCAGAACAATATTACCGTACCACTCTGGTGCGGACCTTACTCTGGTTGACCTACGAGGTTCGGTAGTAACTTGATCTGAAGTTACATGATCATCATCATTAGCTTCCTTACTAATTGGTGTAATAGTCACAGGAACACATTTCTGTGATGAACTACTTTCCAATAAGGGAGAAGGTACAGTTACCTCATCAAGTTCTACTTTTCTCCCACTCACTTCTTTCGAGAGAACCTCCTTCTCTACAAAGGATCCATTCTTAGCAACGAATGTCTTGCCTTCGGATCTGTGATAGAAGGTGTACCCAACTGTCTCCTTTGTGTATCATATGAAGATACATTTCCCCGATTTGGGTTTGAGCTTATCAGGATGAAACTTTTTCACATAAGTATCGCAACCCCAAACTTTTAAGACACGACAACTTTGGTTTCTTGCCAAACCATAGTTCATACGGTGTCATCTAAACGGATTTAGATGGTGCCCTTTTTAACGTGAATGCAACTGTCTCCAATGCATAACCCGAAAACGATAGTTGTAAATCGGTAAGAGACATCATAGATTGCACTATATCCAAAAAAGTACGGTTATGACGTTTGGACACCATTATTCTGTGGTGTTCCAGGTGGCATGAGTTTGTGAAACTATTCCACATTGTTTGAATTGAAGACCAAACTTGTAACTCAAATATTCTCCTCCACGATCATATCATAGAAACTTTTATTTTCTTGTTACGACGATTCTCCACTTCACTCTGAAATTCTTTGAACCTTTTCAAATGTTTCAGACTTGTGTTTCATCGAGTAGATATACCCATATATGCTCAAATCATCTGTGAAGGTCAAAAAATAACGATACCTACCGCGAGCATCAACACTCATCAGTATGTATTATTTCCAACAAATATGTTGCTCGCTCCATTGTTCCGGAGAACGGAGTCTTAGTCATCTTGCCCATGAGGCATGGTTCGCAAGCATCAAGTGATTCATAATCAAGTGATTCCAAAAGCCCATCAGCATGGAGTTTCTTCATGCGCTTTACACCAATATGACCTAAACGGCAGTGCCAGAAATAAATTTCACTATCATTATTAACTTTACATCTTTTGGCATCAATATTATGAATATGTGTTTCACATGATCAAGATCCAACAAACCATTTTAATTGGGTTTATGACCATAGACGATTTTATTCATGTAAACAGAACAACAATTATTCTCTGATTTTAAATGAATAAACATTTTGCAATAAACATGATCAAATCATATTCATGCTCAACGCAAACACCAAATAACACTTATTAGGTTCAACACTAATCCCGAAACTATAGGCAGTGTGCGATGATGATCATATCAATCTTGGAACTACTTCCAACACACATCGTCACCTCACCCTCAACTAGTCTCCGTTTATTCTGCAACACCTGTTTCAAGTTACTACTCTTAGCAACTGAACCAGTATCAAATACTGAGGGGTTGCTATAAACACTAGTAAAGTACACATCAATAACATGTATATCAAATATACCTTTGTTCATTTTGCCATCCTTCTTACCCACCAAATACTTGGGGCAGTTCCGCTTCCAGTGACTAGTCCCTTTGCAGTAGAAGCACTTAGTCTCAGGCTTAGGTCCAGACTTGGGTTTCTTCACTTGAGCAGCAACTTTCTTGCCGTTCTTCTTGAAGTTCCCTATCTTCCCTTTGCCCTTTTTCTTGAAACTAGTGATCTTGTCAACCATCAACACTTTGATGTTTTTCTTTGATTTCTACCTTCGCTGATTTTCGCATCGCGAAGAGCTTGGGAATTGTTTTCATCATCCCTTGCATATTATAGTTCATCACGAAGTTCTACAAACTTGGTGGTGGTGACTAGAGAATTCTGTCAATCACTATCTTATATGGAAGATTAACTCCCACTTGATTCAAGCAATTGCAGTACCCAGACAATCTGAGCACATGCTCACTGGTTGAGCTATTCTCCTCCATCTTGTAGGCAAAGTACTGTGAGAGGTCTCATACCTCTCGACACGGGCATGAGTATGAAATACCAATTTCAACTCTTGGAACATCTTATATGCTCCATGGTGTTCAAAACATTTTTGAAGTCCCGGTTCTAAGCCGTAAAGCATGGTGCACTAAACTATCAAGTAGTCATCATACCGAGCTCTTGTCAAAACATTCATAACGTCTGCATCTGCTCCTGCAATAGTTCTATCACCTAGCGGTGCATCAAGGACATAATACTTCTGTGCAGCAATTAGGATAATCCTTTGATCACGGATCCAATCCGCATTATTGCTACTAACATCTTTCAACTTAGTTTTCTCTAGGAACATATCAAAAATAAACGGGGAGCAACATCGCGAGCTATTGATCTACAACATAGATATGCTAATACTACCAGGACTAAGTTCATGATAAATTTAAGTTCAATTAATCATATTACTTAAGAACTCCCACCAAGATAGACGTCCCTCTAATCCTCTAAGTGATCACATGATCCATATCAACTAAACCATGTCCGGTCATCACATGAGATGGAGTAGTTTCAACGGTGAACATCACTATGTTGATCATATCTACTATATGATTCATGCTCGACCTTTCGGTCTCCGTGTTCCAAGGCCATATCTATTATATGCTAGGCTCGTCAAGTTTAACCTGAGTATTCCGCGTGTGCAACTGTTTTGCACCTGTTGTATTTGAACGTAGAGCCTATCACACCCGATAATCACGTGGTGTCTCAGCACGAAGAACTTTCGCAACGGTGCATACTCAGGGAGAACACTTATACTGCTACCGTCAATCAAAGCAAGATAAGATGAACAAAATATAAAACATCACATTCAATCAAAATATGTGACATGATATGGCCATCATCATCTTGTGCCTTTGATCTCCATCTCCAAAGCATCGTCATGATCTCCATCGTCACCAGCATGACACCATGATCACCATCATCTTGATCTATATCAATGTGTCGTTACATGGTCGTCTCGCCAACTATTGCTCTTGCAACTATTGCTATCGCATAGCGATAAAGTAAAGCAATTATTTGGCGCTTGCATCTTATGTAATAAAGAGACAACCATAAGGCTTGTGCCAGTTGCCGATAACTTCAACAAAACATGATCATCTCATACAACAACTTATATCCCATCACGCCTTGACCATATCACATAACAATATGCCCCTACAAAAACAACTTAGACGTCCTCTACTTTGTTGTTGCAAGTTTTACGTGGCTGCTATGGGCTTAGCAAGAACCGTTCTTACCTACGCATCAAAACAACAACGATAGTTTGTCAAGTTGGTGCTGTTTTAACCTTCGCAAGGACCGGGCGTAGCCACACTCGGTTCAACTAAAGTTGGACAAACTGACACCCGCTAGACACCTATGTGGATAGCACGGCGGTAAAACCAGTCTCACATAAGCGTACGTGTAATGTCGGTCCAGGCCGCTTCATCCCACAATACCACGGAACCAAAGTATGACATGCTGGTAAGCAGTATGACTTGTATCGCCCACAACTCACTTGTGTTCTAATTGTGCATATGACATGTACGCATAAAACCTGGCTCGGATGCCACTGTTAGGGAGCGTAGTAATTTCAAAACTTTCCTACGCACACAAAAGATCATGGTGATGCATAGCAACGAGAGGGGAGAGTGTGTCCACATACCCTCGTAGACCGAAGCGGAAGCGTTAGCACAATGCGGTTGATGTAGTCGTACGTCTTCACAATCCGACCGATCAAGTACCGAACACATGGCACCTCCGAGTTCTGCACACGTTCAACTCGATGACGTCCCTTGAACTCCGATCCAGCCGAGCTTTGAGGGAGAGTTCCGTCAGCACGACGGTGTGGTGATGATGATGATGTTCTACCGACGCAAGGCTTCTGGTAAGCACATCTACGATATTGTCGAGGTGGATGATGCTGGAGGGGGGCACCGCACACGGCTAAGAGATCCGAGGGATCAATTGTTGTGTCTCCAAGGGGTGCCCCCTTCCCCGTATATAAAGGAGTGGAGGAGGGGGAGGGCCGGCACTACTAGGAAAAGGGCTATAGATAGGATTGATTCTAATGGCGCACCGTGGAAGCAGTGCGCCACTACTATATACTAATGGCGCACCTGTTTCTGATACGCCATTAGTGTGGAAGACACTAATGGCGCACCGTAAACAGGGTGCGCCACTAGTATGAATTATTATTTTTTTCCATTTTCCCGTACATACTAATGGCGCATCTGGTTCACAATGCGCCATTACTATATATAACTACTAATGGCGCATCAGGCAGGCAGTGCGCCATTACTGTAAATTTTGTTTTATTCTTTTTTTTTGCAAAACTACTAATGGCGCACCATCTGCTGATGTCCCATTAGTAACCCTGGTTACTAATGGCGCATCAGCAGACGGTGCGCCATTAGTAACCTGGGACCAACAAGATATTTTGGACAACCCACACCTACCCACTCACTTTCCCCACTTCATTCCATCCACCTCCTTCTCCAAGCTTTCGGCCATCTCCTCCTCCTCACCTCATTTCCACCATAGATTCAACAAAATTAAGTGGTGAAATTACCTTTTTTTGATAGGTAAGTAAGGGAAAGCTATCTTCATGATATAGATCTACTTTTTTTCTCCCTAGCTCGCTCCAACAACGTGCACATGCACTTTTTGTGGCCTAGCTAGATCTATGTATGTTTGTGGTGTTGCAAGTGTTTGTGGTGTTGCATATATGTTTGTGTTTGAAGGTACCGGTATTTGAAATATGCGATAGTTGCCAATATTTTGCCGGAATGTTTTGATTCATTTCCGTTTCGGCGAGAATTTTGGCACTATGCATTCTTTTTGGTCCTATTTTTAGGGAAGGTCATGCCAAATTTTTTCTTGGTTCTAACATATCGTTTTGCTCTACCCCGCAGGCGACCATGGTCCGCATGATGACTGAAGGCATCGTGAATAGGGTTTTGAGCTCCGCGAAGGCCGAGATGCTTCAAAAGAAAGAGACGGAGATAAGATGTCCATGTCGAAGATGCAAGCTGAAGAGCCTTATTGCGGACCCGGATTCCGGGCAGGTGCGGGACCACCTGCTCTTGCGTGGTTTCATGGATGGCTATCGGTGGCAAGGTGATGAAGATGACTATCAAGTCGTCCATGGCTGGGGCCGGGCAAGAAATGAGGAAGGGCAACAAGACAAGTACCACCGCGGCGAGGGCGAGCGAGAAGACGAAGAATCTCCAGGACATGATCACGACGGTGATGCTGTACACAATCATCATGTAGAAGATGTCGTACATGATGATGAGGAAGATCAAGACGAAGGGCATGATCATGAAGATGAAGATGCCGGAGCAGACGACGATGGAGGCTGGGTGCAGGACCCTCATATTCAAGAGCTGCTTCTCAAGCGGACGGATAACGCAAGAGCTGCCGCCCGAGAGAAAGCCAAGCTGGATCAACTGGAGATAGACGCGGTTACTCCATTGTATGAAGGATGCAGGCCCGAGGATACCCGCCTGAAAGTAACGCTCATGGCTCTGGAGATGAAGGTAAAACACAAAATGACCGACGCATGCTTCGACGAGAACATGTCATTCTGGCACGAACGTCTTCCCAAGGGGAACAAGTGCCCGACCAGTTTCGAGGAGGCGAAGAAAATCGTGTGTCCTCTGGATTTACCGCACGTGAAATACCATGTGTGCATGAACAATTGCATCATTTATCGGGACGAGCACGCGGAGTCTACCATATGTCCGGTGTGCGGCGTCACTCGATACAAGAAGAGGAAGAAAGCTCCTCGAAAATCGGTGTGGTACTTTCCGATCACTCCTCGTCTGCAGCGGTATTTCGCGGATCCTATGGTAGCAAAGCTCCTGCGTTGGCACGCGTATAGGGAGCAGAAGAAGCGGGAAGATGACGGAAATGTTCCGGAGATAGATAAAAAAGACAAGATGCTGAGTCACCCTAAGGATGCGAGCCAGTGGCAAGCGTTGAACTTCGAAGACCCAGAATTTGGGAAGGATCCAAGGAACATCGTGCTGGGCGCGAGCACCGATGGAGTCAATCTGTTTGGCAGCCAGAGAAGCACACATAGCACCTGGCCTGTGTTTGTGTGGATGTACAACCTTCCCCCCTGGTTGTGCATGAAGAGGAAGTACATTCACATGAGTATGCTAATTGAAGGGCCAAAACAACCAGGGAAGGACATCAATCTGTATCTGGGGCTGCTGAAGGAGGAGCTCGACACGCTGTGGAAAACGCCAGCCAATACGTGGGATGCTGCAGAGAAAGAATATTTCCCTATGAGAGCCGCACTGCTCACGACGGTGCACGACTATCTCGGTTACGGATATCTTGTGGGGCAGGTAGTCCACGGATTTTCTGGATGCGTAAGGTGCATGGATGACACAACGTATCGCCAGCTAGATAGAGATCCCGGGTCTTCGAAAACCGTGTTCATGGGACATCGAAGGTGGCTTCGCGACGATGACCCGTGGAGGAAACGCAAGGATCTGTTCGATGGTGGAACCGAACCCCGAAAACGCCCGTGTACGAGGAGCGGCGAGGAAATAGACAAGCTGTTGAAAAATTGGAAAGACTGCCCACTGCCGGGAAAGATGCGAAAGGCGCCAGAGCCGCTGCTGAAGGTATGGAAAACGAGGTCTGTTTTATGGGACTTGCTGTACTGGAAGATCCACCGTGTGCCTCACGGCCTTGATGTCATGCATATCACGAAGAACATGTGCGAGAGTCTGCTTGGTACCCTGCTCAACATGCCAGAGAGGACCAAAGATGGGCCGAAAGCAAGGGCAGACTTGAAATCAATGGGCATCAGGCAGGAGCTTCACGCTAATGATGATGATGATGATGATGATGAGGCGAAGCAGGACACGGAAAGTCGTCGCAAAGGCAAAAAGGCCAAGAAGACCGGAAATGACTACCCTCCCGCGTGCTTCACTCTAAGTCAGGAGGAGATCGAGCAGTTTTTCACCTGCCTCCTAGGAGTAAAACTTCCTTACGGTTACGCGGGGAAGATAAGGAGATACCTAGACCTAGCGAAGCAGAAGTTCAGCGGGATAAAGTCTCACGACTGTCACGTGCTGATGACGCAGATACTTCCAGTTGCAATCCGTGGGATCATGGACGCGCACGTCCGTGAAACGCTATTTGGCCTATGCAACTTTTTCGACGTCATCTCTCGGAAGTCGATTGGCGTGAGGCAACTCAGAAGGCTATAGGAAGAGATCGTGGTGATACTATGCGAGCTTGAGATGTACTTCCCGCCCGCATCCTATGCAACTTTTTGAATTCATGAGGACACTTGATCTCGATTCCCCCTCCATCTCGATCGCACCCGCACCCTCCCCCGCTAGCTCCACCATCGCAACCCTCCCCCGCTCCACCGCCGGAGCACCCGGCCCCGCGCACCCGCACTTTTTGAACATATTTTTTATTTTTTTTACTATTTTTATAAAAAATATTACTGTTATAATTTAAACAAGTTTGAATATATTTAAACACAAATAAATATAAAAAACAGCATTTAAAATGCATAAAAAATATTACTGTTATGATTTAAAAAAGTTTGAACATATTTAAACACAAATAAATATAAAAAACACCATTTAAAATGCATAAAAAATATTGGGGATCCTGGGAATCGAACCCAGGACCTCCTGGTGTGTGTGCTGCGTGCTGACCAGTCGGGCTAGTGGGTGGGTTCTGTTGTAGAAAGGGTTGGGCTGTAGATATGGCTACTGGGGTAGATTAAAACAACATTCTAATGGCGCACCGCGGGGTGGTGCGCCATTAGAACAGTCGTACTTATGGCGCACCAGCATGTGGTGCGCCATTAGAAAGCTTCCCTCACCTATTCCCCTCTGGCCTCTCTCCCTCCCTCGCCAGATCCCCCCCTGACAGCAGCTATCAGCCTCTCGCGCCGTCGCCCCCGCGCCGTCGCCCACCCCCGCGCCGAGCCAGAGGAGACGACGACCGCCCCCCCCCCCTCCGCCCGCGCCCGTGCCCTCACCGTCCCCCCTCCGCCCGCGCCCGCGCCCGCGCCCGCGCCCGCGCCCGCGCCGTCCCCCCTCCGCCCGCGCCCGCGCCCGCGCCCGCACCCGCGCCCTCGCCGTCCCCCCTCCGCCCGCGCCCTCGCCGTCCCCCCTCCGCCTGCGCCCGCACCCTCAACGTCCTCCGCCCAAGCCGAGACGCAGAGACAGGCGAGTGGAGGAGCTTCAACGCCGGCGTCTTCCTCCATTCCTCCATCCCCTCCCCAGGTGATTCCTCCCTTCTCCTCCACCCCCTCACCTGCAAACCCTAGGGCCATGGCTGTTAACTGTTTTAGACAGTTTGAGTTAACTATTTTAGACAGTTTCAGTTAACTGTTTTGCATTTCCTGAAGAGGTTCACCTATAGTTTCAAAAATTCAGTCACTGGATATATGCAATAATTTACAAAGAGCAAGTGATGTAGAGCAAAAATTCAGCAAATGATGTATAGTTTCAAAAATTCAGTGAAACTGAACCTACCCTATTGCTTCTTGTAGCAAAGGCAGCAATGCAAGCAAGATCATGCTTGGCTTAGCCAAATTCATGTTACTGATTTTTTTTCAACATGATAAAATTGTCATGCTACTAAATGTTATAGAAATGCAAGGGAACATAGAAATACTAGGGCACACAACATTTAGAGTACTCTGAAATTCAGTTCTGAAATTTTTTGTTAGATAGTGGCTACACTAATCTAGAGTAGTATCCCAATCTGATGGAGTACTCGATTTAAAACTCCTAATCTAGACTAATATCCTAAAATCATTCCTGGAATTGCTGGAGTATAAATCATTAATCATTGATCATTGATGTTTGAGTATAAATCATGAAGAGCAATATCTGCTTATTTGTTAGATAGTGGCCTATTAACTTGCTTGATTAAACACAACTCACTTTGGATTACTCCAACAGACAAGTGCCTTATGTAGAGTGTAATGAGATCTTAGTGTCATTTATGACACATATTAGACAGTGTGCAGCTTTGTCATTTATGACACATATTAGACAGTGTGCAGCTTACCAGATGTATTGAAAGAAATCATTTCTTTATTTTTGTTAAGTGGAGCGAACAAAATCATTTATCTGGTTTTATTATTTCGCATACCCACTTGGAACTGCAATTTCATTTATGTTGTTATAAGTTTTTTGCTGTCAGCATGAGTTAACTTGCTGTCATTTATCGAAATTCAGAATGTGCTGGACTATATGTTCATTGGTACTACTTGTGATGCTGTTGCTGTACTACTTGGAAATTTTGTCAAATTGTGATGCTGCTGCTGTACCCCGAGAGGCCCTTGAGTTTGCTGGAATGTCGATTAACTTCCGTTCCGGCAAATTCGGGTACTCCATATGTCCTATTTTCAGCAAAGGTCATGCTGAAATTTTCCGTGAATTTTAGCATGACTTTGCTAAAAATAGGACATATGGGGTACTTGCGACTAATGCATGGGCCGGGCTATCTTAGTACTTAGTTAAGTAGGATCAACTGCCCTGCCATTCTTGCTGCATTAAATCATAGGTGGCAATAGAGCCAAGTGATTAGGCCCAACTTAGAATTATCCTTAGCATCGATAAACCCTAGATGATAAACCCAACATAGGTGGCAATTGAGCCAAGTGATTATAGGCCCAACTTAGGGTGCCTCGGCATCGATAAACCCTAAATGATGAAAACTTAACTTGGCTGCCCTGGATGCCTCGGTGTCGATGAGAACCTAAATGATGAAAGCTTAGGCTTTTAGGGTGCCTCGGTGTCGACAAACCCTAAATCATGAGACCATGATCTTGTTCCTTGACAATAACCATTTTTTTGACCAAACTTTTTTCCTATTTAGAGAGAAACATGGCCCACAACGATGAGGCCGGTGGTTCGGGCGGCAAGCAATTCTGGGAGCTGTCCCAAGAGATGGAGGAACAACCTCACCACTATGATGACTCCGCGGAAGACACCGATCCTGATTACACAACCCCTAGTGGCGTCGGGGATGACACCACTGATGGTGCCGCCGAGGATGCCACCACTGATGATGGCGGCGCACACACAGATGGTGGCGGCGCACACACAGATGGCAGCCAACCGAAGAAGCAAAGGAAGGACCGGCGCCCGAATGCGCTCCGCACCGTCAAGGAGGAATTCACTCAAGTGGACTCCGACGGGAATCCAACGGAGCCCAAACATATAGTCAAGGGGTACGCGGTTCAGCTCGGGTGCATTCTCCGGAACACCGTCTCGATCAACACCGAGAACCTTAGGCATAAGGACCGAGGGAATTTGCGTAGCCTCCTCTTCACGAAGCTGCATGAACGATACAAGTTCCCCGCCGAATTTGAAAACACACGCCTCTCAGGGAATAGAGTGAACAATGTCGCCCTCACGAAGTTGAGCACGGCCCTGTCTACTTGGAGAAGCGCGGTGAAGAGAATGATTGATAAAGGTGATAGTTATGACAAGATCAAGGCGAAATATCATTTGATGAGCGAAGATGAGTACAAGGAGTTCAAGATCAAGTGCCAGAGCCCCGCAAGCTCCGAATCAAGTCAGTGGGGGAAAGAAATGCGGGAGTTGAACTTAGGGGAACACAAACTCGGTCCCGGCGGTTATAGAGTGGCGGAGCCTATATGGGACAAGGAGGACGCGGAGCGTGCCGAGCAAGGCCTACCGCCCCGCTTCGAGAAATACAGCGGTGACAAGCAGACCAGGAACTATGTCAGGGCCCGGTACAAGGAGGACCCGATAACAAAGGAGCTTACCACGGATCCGAAGACCAGGGCGCTTGAGCTTGTTCTGGTAAGGAATACACCCCCGCGTAATTAGCTCCATATGGTTGCACTCTAATTAATCCCCAATATTTCTAAATGGCTCATGTTCCTTTCGCAGGACAATGAAAGCAGTAGCGCGGGGTCGTCTAAGAGCTCCCCTTTCGACACCCCTTTAAATAGGGCGTTGAACGTAATGAAAAAGAAGGATAAGCTCGATAAGCCGACGTCAGCTGGTCGTGTGGCCGGCAAAGGCTTGTCCACAAAATGGGGGTCATACTATACCGCTGGTGTGCGGAAGGAGAAAAAGGCCAGCTCGGAAAGCCAGACGCGCGAGGTTGAAGCACTCAAGGCACAAGTGGCGCGGATTCCGGAGCTTGTCCAAGAGCAAGTGGAACAACAGCTGGGAACGAAGCTCAACGCCATGGTGCCTACGTTGATTCATGGGCTGACGACGTGGATTGCGGGCGGCCAAAAGGGGCCTCCCCCGGTTCCCAGCTTCACGGCCAGCAACTCGCACAGCGCGGCGGCGGCACCATTTGTGTCTCCGGCGGCGGCGCCATTGGTGTCTCCGGCGGCGGCGCCATTGGTGTCTCCGGTGGCGGCGCCGTTGGTGTCTCCGGCGGAGGCGGTATTCGTGTCTCCGGCACCGGCACGGGTATTGGAGCTTAATGCACCCGGGTGTACGCCGACCGGCACCTCGCCAGCAAGCGCCCCCTCCGTCAGTTGCATGCCCGCCGTTGGCGGTGCCTCGACATTAGCCGAGCTCGACGGCATCACGGTAACTAAGCCTCTCGGCCGATGACTTCATCTCCTTGCCTTTGACTGGGCATCCCTGACGCCCTATACATGTTTTCGCAGGGCACCGCCGACGTTCCTTGCACTATTCTGCACTTCGTGGGCGCCGAGTTGGTTGATGTCGCCAAGGGCAGAATCGTTCAACCGGGCAACCCCATGTTCCACGGTAATCCGATGCCAACCACAATGTATAGGGTTGAAGTGGTCCGGGTGCTGCCA
The DNA here is from genome assembly GCA_963921465.1 of Triticum timopheevii. NCBI lineage: Eukaryota > Viridiplantae > Streptophyta > Magnoliopsida > Poales > Poaceae > Triticum > Triticum timopheevii. The sequence continues at coordinate 59,426,298 of OY997264.1, read as the reverse complement.
GGCTGCGACGAGCTGTTACCTCCGATTCGACCCGCTGGGGCCGGTGAAGAAGATGAGATGACCCTCGGCACCTGCGTAAACTGGCCCCTGCTATGGCCGAAGAGCCAGATTCGTTTGGGGGCGGGGGACACCACCCCACAGACAAGACCGCCAGTCGTGCCGGCGCCAAGCCATGGCAAGAACGCCGCAACGCTACCGGACCTGCCGGACATCCCTATGGCACAGGATCCGGACAGCCCTATGGCACAGGATCCGGACGGCGACGACAACGACGACGGTACATTTACCAAAGTTGACAAGTACTTTGCCGAACATGGGTACGCGGACGAGTTCTGCGGGCCTCTTTCTCAAGAACCCAGCCAAGACCACCGCGATCTAGCTGGTACGACGAAGAAATCCAATTGCAACAAGAGTCGTCTGGCGTTCAGTTCTCAGGACACGCCTCCAGCTCCCGTCTTCACCGAGCCTCAGATAGCTGAGGCGCGAAATATTATCAGCCCCAACACGCTGAAGAAGGCGGTCTGTGAGCAGAACTTGGTCCCATTACTGGAGATCAAGAAGAAGGGCCGGAAACGAAAGACTAACAAGGGCGCCGGTGCGAGCCAGCCGGCACCGAGTTCGATCCGTGCTCAGGACGGGCCACCTTCACCTAAGGATATCTTGAGGAGGGTGCATGTGGCGGGTAGGGCGATGCTACCGCCAAATATGCTGAATGCTGCAACTGGTGCTATGCGGAGTCTGCACGACAGTGTTCTTTCTTTGGAGAAGCGGCATCTCAGAGAGAAGGATGTGGCATACCCGGTTTTCGTGGCCAAGGTGCCAGAGAGCAAGAGCTTTGTGGATGGCGACATCGGGGGTATGATCGTCCTGCGGTTTGATGACATCTTTGCTATGTATAACCTTCATCCGTTGCACCACACCTTCGTTCGTCTGTTTTCGCTGAGCATGCAGATGCGGATCATTAGAGACAATACCCCGGACATCGTGATAGTCGACCCCTTCTACATGCGTGCCAAGCACTTGAGCAGCGCTGGGGACCGCCAAGTTGCGAGTTCACACCTCGAAGGCGTCATTCTGGCAAACGCAGATAAGGATAACTTCCTTGTGCCTTACTTTCCCGAGTAAGTCATCCCTTAACCGCCCCGTAACATATGATTTCTTAGATTTCGATCGTTCATTTTGTTCTAACATTCCGTGTTCTGTGCAGTGACACACATTGCACACTCATCCTCTTAAGCCCGAAATATTCCATGGCCACGTATTTCGACCTGAACCGTAACTCCATGATAGACTACACAAATGTGCAGAAAGTTCTTGATGATGTTCTCCCCGGCTACGCCAAATCTGGAGGCACCTTCACCAGGCCAGTTCGTAAGTACGTCAAGCACATCTTCTCACACAATACGAAGTTCTGCTGCGTCAAGCAGCCGCCTGGCGGTCAGAAGGATGCCTACTACGCCCTCCATCACATGCGGGCGATCGTAAGGGACCATCATCACCTTCTGCTACCAGATAATCTCAAAGATTGGGCCGCGAGCTTGTCGGCAGTCCAGGACGCGGACCTCAGACAAGATTTCTTTCGCATCCAGTCGGACTTTGCGGACATCATCCATCAAGATGTCCTTCATACGTCGGGGCAGTTCTTCCTCAGATATCAACCGTCCAACAATGAGATAGATGGAATGCTACAAATGCAGGGTGACAACGACCGCGATTTCATGACCATCGCGACAGACGGCGGCTTCATCCACGCTCCTGTCCGATGAGTCGAGTCGAAAGTAGTGATGTGTAGTTCTGCAACATTGATTGGCTTCATGTTGTAATTAAACTTTAATGAATTCGTATGTCTCTTTGGTTTGGACGGTTGTTCAACTTAGATGTAATCGAGGCTATTTATTAGTAGGACCATGAATCGTGCTATTAATGTCTTGCTTTTCTCTTCCGATCCTTTTGTTGCATACTTACACATTGCTTATGTATTGTCTGTTGTTTGGCTTGTGCATAGAGACAGGTTCCCGGAGTCTACGATGACTGGGAGGAGTGTCGGAGACAGGTTCACCGTTTTAGCGGTAACAGTTACAAAGGGTACACCACTAGGGCGGAGGCCGAATCTAGATACGCCCGCTATCTAGCGAGAGAGAGGAGGGAGCGTTGGAGGAACCGGATGAAGACCAGTTTGATCGCGATGATGCTCATCATGATGACCACAGCTCTCTTCTATGTGATGGTAGTTTAGATGATCGATATCGACTTGTAATGTGAAGGCAAACTCGATACTCGCGGTCTTGAGACTTGTAATGTTTTATCTTTGTCCGGTCATTTGAATCCGGAGACTAATATGATGAATTGTATTCGGAGACTAATCTTCTATTGTATTTGATGAATCTGATGTTGCTGTGTGCTGCTGTCTATATTCTATGCAATAATATATTTTGTAACCTGTGCAAAAATCAGAAAAGCAAAAAAAATAAAACCTAATATTCATACTAATGGCGCACCACACAAGACACTAATGGCGCACTGTGATCATCACACTAATGGCGCATTAGCTGCTGGTGCGCCATTAGAATGCCAAAGCACATTTTGTACATATGGCCCCTGGGAGGCATTCTAATGGCGCACTGCAGGCTATACTAATGGCGCACTACGTGGTGCGCCATTAGAACACCAGATACTAATGGCGCACCAGTAGTGCGCCATTAGAATTGAATTGTAATGGCGTGATGCTAGTGGCGCACCAGTAGTGCGCCATTAGAAGGCAAATTCGGTGCGCCACTAGCAAGCCTTTTCCTAGTAGTGCGGCCCTCTCTATGGCGCGCCCTAGGAAGAGTCCTACTCCCACCGGGAGTAGGATTCCCCCCCCCCTTCCAAGTAGTAGGAGTAGGAGTCAAGGAAAGGGGAGAGAGAAGAGAAGGAAGGAGGGGGCGCAGCCCCTCCTCCTAGTACAATTCGGACTAGGCCTTGGGGGGTGCCCAACCTATCCTCTATCTTCCCCTAAAGCCCAATAAGGCCCATATACACCCCGGCGAATTCCCGTAACTCTCCGGTACTCCGAAAAATACCCGAATCACTTGGAACCTTTCTGATGTCCGAACATAGTCGTCCAATATATCGATCTTTACGTCTCGACCATTTCGAGACTCCTCGTCATGTCCCCGATCTCATCCGGGACTCCTAACTACCTTCTGTAAATCAATACACATAAACTCATAATATAACCGTCATCAAACTTTAAGCGTGCGGACCCTACGGGTTCGAGAACTGTCACGCCCAATATGCGACCCTATCCAAAAGGAACTCGAAGGTCCCACCAAGGATAGACCCGCATATTGAAACACTTTTGCAAGGTGGATATCATTACATCAACATTACATAATAGAAGGGGATACATACAAGACATACAATGCCACACGAATATAACATCACAATACATCAGAGCACCATCCGACTACGGATGAAACACAAACATAAACTCAAACGACATCCACCCTGCTAGCCCAAGACGCAAGCAAGCATCACTCTCGCGTCATGATCATCGCATAACCTGTACCTGCAACTGTTGTTGTAGTAATCTGTGAGCCACGAGGACTCAGCAATCCCATTACCATGGGTATCAAGACTAGCAAAGCTTAATGGGAAAGGAAGGGGTAAAGTGGTGAGGTTGCAGTAGCAACTAAGCATATATGGTGACTAACATACGCAAATAAGAGCGAGAAGAGAGCAAGCGGAACGGTCGTCAACTAGTAATGATCAAGAGCTGATCCTGAACTCCTACTTACGTCAAACATAACCCCAAAACCGTGTTCACTCCCCGGACTCCGCCGAGAAGAGACCATCATGGCTACACACGCGGTTGATGCGTTTTAATTCGGATCTGGTGTCAAGTTATATACAACCGGACATTAACAAATTCCCATCTGCCACATAACCGCGGGCACGGCTCTCGAAAGTTTAAACCCTGCAGGGGTGACCCAACTTAGCCCATGACAAGCTCTCGCGATCAACGAAGGAATAGACCTTCTCCCAAGAAGACCCGATCAGTCTCGGAATCCCGGTTTACAAGACATTTCGACAATGGTAAAACAAGACCAGCAAGACCGCCCGATGCGCCGACAATCCTGATAGGAGTTGCACATATCTCGTTCTCCAGGCAACACCGGATGAGCACTCCGTACAACTAAAACCAGACCTCAAGTTTCCCTGAGAGGGCGCTGCAAAGGACTCTAGTTTGGACCAATACTTAGACAAGCATTGGCCCGGGGGGGCTGAATAAAGATGACCCTTGGGTTAATTACTCGCAAGGGAAAAATAGGTGGTGGTGAGGCAAATGGTAAAACCAATGTTGGGCCTTGCTGGACAAGTTTTATTCAAAGCGAACTGTCAGGGGGGTCCCATAAATCACCCGACCGCGTTAGGAACGCAAAATCCAGGAACATAACACCGGTATGACGGAAACTAGGGCGGCAAGAGTGGAACAAAACACCAGGCATAAGGCCGAGCCTTCCACCCTTTACCAAATATATAGATGCATTAATAATATAAGAGATATTGTGATATCCCAACAAAACCCTGTCCACCATGGAGAAATCTTCAACTTCACCTGCAGCTAGCAACGCTATAAGAGGGGCTGAGCAAAGCGGTAACATAGCCAAACAACGGTTTTCTAGGAATGGTGTCAAAGGTTAGAGGTTCATGGCAATTTGGGGAGGCTTGAAGAGCAAATAATAGGTAACGCAGCATAGCGATAGAACGAAGCAACTAGCATAGCAATGATAGTAGTGAGATCCAGGGTAGCGGTCATGTTGCATGAAATCCCGCAAGGAAGAAGAACGAGTCCATGAAGAAGATGAAGCCACGAAGACGAACCACACGTAGACGAACGAATCCTCACGATCGCAACGAAACGGGAACTATCGAGAAGAAGCACACAACATGGTAAACACACCACACATGACAAGACATGATGCACAACAAGAATGATGCATGAGAAAGCTAGATGAGGCTACTCATGGCAAGAGATGATGCAAACAAGAACAACACATCAAGGCAAGTTTAAATGAGGCCGGAAACAACATATAACAATTCCGGTAAGTCCTCATATGCAAATTTCGAAATTGGTCCAGAACTGAACAAACCTTATGTTCAAGTAGTTAAACAGCAAGTTAAGATTCACCAAGATGTTCTACACGAAATTCTAGTCAAGTTACATATAAAGTTCATAAGATTCGGAGCTACGGCCTAGAAGATATGAGCAAAACAAGTTAAACATGGCATTGATGCAAAATGCACCCAAACATCAAGGAAACACCTCAAAGCAACGATGCAACATGATAATATGAAGCTACATGCAAAATCAAGCAAGTTTCATATAGAGCACACTCAAAACGGAGCAACGGTGCAACACATACGCACTATACAAGGCATAAAAACAATCTGTCCATAACAGCAACTTGGCATCTTGCAAGCATCAAAACAACATGCTACAGCACCCCAACATACTAACAAAAGGCATGGGCATGAAGTACAGGTAAAGCACAACAAAACATGAACCTTTCGAGGCTATCTCCAAAAACAACTAGAACATGCTCAAAAGGACATGGAGAGATTGCAAATAATAGCAGTTTCAGACTTATCAGGAAATAACATCAGGTTGCAATGTTTAGAGCTATCAAACAACATGTTGCAGGAACATATCATGGCAAACAAAGGCATGGCATGAACCTACTAATAGCATAGATCAAAAGTCCCTTACTGACCATGAGCCAAAAAGGATCAGAAGATAAGATGGCACCCATGTAAACATGGCAAGTTATATTACAGATTCAAACATGGCAGGAGCAACAATAAGTAGGCATGTTGGTGAGCTTGAACCACTCACCACAGAGCAATACATGGCATGGCAAGGAAACCAACAGTAAGAAGGCATGTTTGCGAAGCTAATCATGGCAAGAACAAGTTCATAGGGTGCATGGAACACTAGCAAAACACATGGGAACAGTGAACTTAATGTTAACAGGCTGACAACAACATTATGAAGCAACATTATGATAACAACATGTTCCAGCAGGCTATAATTGCAACCAAGGGCATGAATGGATATATCAATACATGTATAACAAAACATCCTTAGTGACCAATCTCCAGATTATGCTTAGAACGACTTGTAGAAGCATGTTAACATAGCAACAAAATATAACAGAATCTGTCAGGAAAACAGCAACAGCAACTACCCTACTTAACAAGCTTGATGCACTCAGCACACAACTCACAAAAATACATGGTTGGCACCACTGGAAAGATGGCATGGCATAGATCGAAACACATGAAGACATCAACCTCATAGGATGCACACATAAATCATGGCAAAAATGACAAATGAGCATGTTATAACAGTTTCAGCAGATTAACATCAATAGCACTCTTCCAACAGCATTTCGGGCATCAAGATGAGCTCAAATGAAAATGATGCAATGGAATGAAATGATGTACTCGTTGAGACGAATAATTTGACATATCACACGCATGAAACGGATCTAGGGATGCAGAGATACGACATGATGAACATGGCATGATTATGTGCAAATTTCGGGGACAGTGGAATTCGGGGGGAAAGTCAACCTCGTCGGAGTTGTTCGCCAGAGACGGAGAGGAGGCGGCCAGAGGACGAGGGAGAGGCCGGGAGGAGGGGACCGACGAGGGGGGCGCCAGATCCGGTCGGGATCTGGCCAACGGCGGCGGCGCGGCGGCGCTCCGGCGCGGGGCCGGCGGCCGGAGCGACGGGCGGCGGGGCGCGGCGCAGCTCCCGGGCGGCGGCGCGGGGCGCCTCCACGGCGGCGGGGCCGGGCTACGGCGGCGGCGCCGGGTCGGAGGACGAGGGGCGACGAGGCGGCGGCTCCGGGTGCAGGCGGCGACGGCGCGCGGCGGCGGCCGGCGACGAGGTGCGAGGCGGCGGCGGATCTGGGCCCGCGCGAGCCCGCGTCGGGCTCCGCGGGCCGGCGGCGCGGGGCGGCGGCGGGAGGCCACGTGGTAGGCGGTAGTTGGCCGGGCGGCGGCGGGCGGACGTGTCCGGCGCGGTGCGGACGCGTCCGGCGGCTGGAGGAGGAAGAAGCTAGGGTTTGGACCGCAAATTCCGGGAAGGGGGCTAATTTATAGGTAGAGGGAGCTAGGAGAGTCCAAATAAGGTGCGGTTTTTGGCCACGCGATCGTGATCGAACGACGGAGAGCATGGGGGGGAGTTTGCTGGACTTTGGGCCACTTTGGAAGAGGTGTTGGGCTGCACACAAAAGAGACTTTTACGGTTACCCGGTTAACCGTTGGAGTATCAAACGACCTCCAAATGGCACGAAACTTGACAGGCGGTCTACCGGTGCTATACCAAGGCCGCTTGGCAAACCTCGGGCCATTCCGAGAACATTTAGCACCCGCACACGAAGAGAGGCAAGAAGGGGACGCCGGATGACATAGGAGTGCCGGATTGCAAAACGGACAACGGGGAAAATGCTCGGATGCGTGAGACGAACACGTATGCACAATGAATTGCACATGATGACATGATATGAAATGCAAATGATGACATGGCAAAGTGCAACACGCAAGCAAATGACATGGCAACGACGGCGAATGACTGGCAGACACCTGGCGCAATGAATCCGGGGCGTTACAACACTCCTCCACTAACAAGAGATCTCGTCCCGAGATCTTAGGACCGAGACGGAAGGGAAAATGGATGAGGTTAAACAAGAACTCAAAGAAGAAGCAAAGAATCGAGGGCACTCGAGAAAAGAGAGGAATGACGAGAATGACGAGAATCAAAAACTCACGAAATCAGATAGACTATGAAATCACTCGTTCTAACCGGAGTGGTTAGGATGAGAAAAGAAACGGATAAGATTGAAAGGATTTAGGCAGCACTTCGGCTGAAACATGGAAGAATGGAACACGAGCTTGAGAGGATGGCCTGATACTTGATGAAGACATGACACAAAACCTCCGGAAAGATTAGAAAGAGTTGAATGAAAAGAACGGATAAGGATATGACAACTTGTGCCACGAATGAAATTGAAAGAATCTTTAGAAGGAAGGTTTAAATGCAGTTGTTGAGAAAATCAACAACGAAAAGTATAAGCTTGTTGTGGACTTATAGATAACATCTCAAAATCATGAGGTATTAACTGGCCACAAATGGAAAAAGATTGGATAGCTGAGATGAACAAAGAGATGCAAAGCTCCACTTCAAAAGAATACGGAGAATTAATTGCACTTCGAGATGCAAGAAGAAAAGGTACTTGAATTTCACCAACAAGATCTTGATGAACACTTGAAGAATGAATTAAATCATGAAGAACCACCATGAAGAACTCCGGTGACAAAAGGATGACGAGATAATATGAAGGATGAAAGAATAAGATTAAAGCCTGCGATGACTTAGATGGAGATTCCGACGAAATGTCCGAGGAAATTTGAACTCCGGAAAAGAAAAGATGAAAAGACATGGAACTAGAATTTATTCCTCAAGAACAAACTCTGAAGGATGGGATTACTCACTTGGATGAAATAAAAATAAGATTTATTGTATGCTTATCCTTCATCAAATTAAATTGATGACAAGCAATGGATTTTGCATACCACTTATTCTTCTTGAAAAGGATAGAGAAGTGGCATATCGTGAACTTGAGAAGGTCTTCAAGAACCACCGGTAGGATTGAAAGAACGAATGGATTGATATGATAATCAAAGAAGAAGAATCTTGAACGAACCACCGTTAGAATTCGAAAATGACTGATGAAAAAGACTGAATCACCGGGAAGAATTAGAGGAACAAATATGCTAGAGGGGATTTAGATGCAAAAGAACAAAGAGATCATGAGCTGATTAAAGAACACTTGAATGAAGCACCGAGATAAATAGAGAACGATAACTGGAATGATGGCCTCCGGTGAAAAGAAATGGAAAAACAACTCCTGACATACTCCGGATGGGTAAGAAAGTATATCTGACAAACGGAATAATATGAGAGGATAACATGAAGCTAGAACCACGAATCTTCGGGAGAACGGGCAAGATTTAACAGAAATCTTCTTCTTTGGTCTTCAAAAGATGACGAGAAACACCCCCAAAATTACTGAGGCACTCTGGGGGAACGAAAAGCGAAGAGGTTGAGCCAACAATGAAAAGAATTTGAAAGCGATCTTGGAGAAGGCATGTGACTGATGGAATCCATTCTTACGTCACACTTGAAAAGAATTGAGAATGACTCCGGGGGAATTAGAAGAGTCAGCTAAGATCCAGGGAAAAGACCTGTGGGTTAGGGCCCACTAAAAGAAAACACCATTGGAAAGGGATTGTTGAACAAATAGATGATGCACCGGAAGAATTGAAATATTTGAAAGAGGTGACAACCTCTAATTAATTGGAACACAGGCGAATCTCCTGAAATATCTTGAACACTCCGGAAGGATAAACTGTGAGAGACGAACAAGCAGGGAAAACAAACACTTGAGCCGAGGAAAAAGAATATGATCAACCCAAAAAGAAAACTTGAATTAAGTCCACCGGAAAGAAAAAAATAGATGAAGAATGTCGAACGAGGCGAGAATTCACCGGTTGAAATAATTGAGGGAAGATTGAAGAGGTTCCGCACAAATGAAATAGATGGTCGAGAGAGAGTCAGGCTCCGGGAAGAAAAAGGGTGGGAGGGCGGGAAAACAAAGGCAACTTGGAAGGGAGAACCGACGAATATCTTGAAGAGAAAACACCGGTTGAAACCATTGAGGAAAGAAAGCAAAGACTTCGCACGAGTAGGATGGATACTCGATTACGGACTCCGGATTCGAGAAGAAGAAGGGAGGGCGGGTGGGAAAAGAAAACAACTGAGGGTTGAACTCAAAGATGAAGAGGCTCGATTCAACTTGACGAGAAATGCACCGGATGAAAAGAGCTGAGGAACAACGACCGAAAACTAACCGCGCGATCCTAAAGAAAATTTGAAGGGGAAGAGGAGTAATTCAAAACACCTACGTCAAGATTCCTCACCAGAGCGACGAAGAGGCTGAGGAGTAAAAAGAATTCCTACTCTCCGATATAACTAGACTCAGAAAAAGTTTTCTTCTAGACTCAACAACGGCCAAACTAAACGATCAATCAAGGGGGCTCCTAGGGTTGGTCGAGGCTCTGATACCAACTTGTCACGCCCAATATGCGACCCTATCCAAAAGGAACTCGAAGGTCCCACCAAGGATAGACCTGCATATTGAAACGCTTTTGCAAGGTGGATATCATTACATCAACATTACATAATAGAAGGGGATACATACAAGACATACAATGCCACACGAATTCGCGCAGTGCGGCGTCTACTTCGGGGTTCAATTGTGCCCCAATGGAGGCCGTCTTTGTTGGGTCCGTTGGATGGACCTGGAATTTTGTTATTTCATCTGCTGGTTTGAAGGAGGTGGACTTGGATCTTTTATCAAGTATCACATCGTCCCTGTTCACCGTAGAGCGTAGCGTGGTGAGTTCTTCTGCCGCTAAGCCTTCGGATAGTGCCTCGAGGGCTAGTGCGGCTGTCTTGTTTTCGGCGCGGAGTGCTATGTCCTAATCACTAGCGAGAGTGATTATTCCGCTGGGCCCAGGCATTTTAAGCTTCATGTACCCGTAATGGGGTATTGCTTGAAAAATTGTGAATGCCTCTCGTCCTAATATGGCGTGATACCCACTGCTGAACGAGGCCACCTGGAACATGACTTCTTCGGATCTGTAATTGTCCGGAGAGCCGAACACCACATCGAGTTTTTCCGGTGCAGCGCGCTTCCCGTCTAGGGATTATTCCTCTAAAGGTTGTGCTGCTTCGCTCAATACGGCTCCGATCGATTTCCATTTTTCGCAGAGTTTCCTCATAAATGAGTTTTAGTCCGCTGCCGCCATCCATGAGGACTTTTGTCAGTCGAAAGCCGTCCACTATGGGACTAAGTACCAGTGCGGCTGTAGCTCTGGTTGTTCGGAATGTGGGCTCGTCGCTGGCATTGAAGGTAATAGCTGTGTCGCTCCATGGATTTGCTGTTGCTACTTGGTAGACTTCGGCGAGTTCGCGGATTGTTCGTTTTCGCATATTATTTGATGCGAAAGTCTCGAAGACTGTTGATACCGTGCTGGTATTGTTGGAGTGGTTTCCCGGAGCTAGAAGCTCTTCGCCACTTTTGGCCACCTGCCGTAATATCCAACATGCTCGAAGGCTATGTGTTGGGACAGCTCCCTCTGTACTATGAAGCTTACAGGGTCCATTGAGCCATCCCTCCATTACGGTTCCATTTCCCTTATTGGGTTTTGTTTTTTCGTTTGTGCATCTGGGGCCTGAGTGTAAGGCGCCCTTTTACTGTGGACTGGGCTTGGGGCCTGATTATCCCAAAATTGATTTTCGGTTTTCCGGAAACTCTCCATCGCACAGTACTTTCGTACAATGGATGCCAGATCGGTGAAGCGCGTGATTTTGCGACGATCAATGGCGTTTAGTATTCCCTTGTCCGTGCAGTTATTGCAAAAGATTGATATTGCATTTTCCTCTCGGCAGTCCTTTGTCCTGTCCATAACCAGGAGGAATCTGGCCCAGTAGTGATGTACTGTTTGAGTAGGCTCTTGCCGTATTAGAGATAGATCGCATATGTCTGGGCGGGTGGGTGGAATAAAATCCGGGTCCCTGCCCGTCTTGAGGCTCAAAGGGCAAGGGGTTTCCGAATTCGGAAGTTTGGTTTGCTGGGCACAATCCAGCGAGTCCGGGGCGATGCATGATTTTATGTTCAATGCTCGATCGAAGTCCATCCCTCCGCAGGAATCCGGCATGGAGGGTTCGGGAATCCAGACACGAATTGTTTTCAACACAGGCACAGAGTTGCCGTGTTGCTCCTCTACCATTGTGACGTGGTGGGTGGCCTGGGGAGAGTTAATCTCTCTCAGATCGGTTGTAAGCCCAATCTGGTTGTAGTCCGTAGCGACTCCCAGGGCGGCGATGCGATCCAAGAGCTCGTTAACAGACGAGAGCTCTATTGGATCCAACTATTCGGCAGCTTTAGGGCTGACGCGAAGATTGCTTCCGACGACTTGAGAAGTCATTGCCGAAGCGGCGGCCGGACAGGCGGTCATGAGGAAACCACCAAGCCGGATAGTTTGGCTGGCGGCCAAGGCCCCTCCGGCGAAAACACCGTCTTTGAAGACGGGTGGACGCATCCGCTCTATTGGTGACGACACAGAGGAACTCTTAATGAAAGCACCAATGTCGGTGTCAAAACCGGCGGATCTTGGGTAGGGGGTTCCGAACTGTGCGTCTAGGCGGATGGTAACAGGAGACGAGGGACACAATGTTTTTACCCAGGTTCGGGCCCTCTCGATGGAGGTAAAACCCTACGTCCTGCTTGATTAATATTTGTGATATGGGTAGTACAGGAGTAGATCTACCACGAGATCAAGGAGGCTAAACCCTAGAAGCTAGCCTATGGTATGATTGTTGTAATGTATGTTGTCCTACGGACTAAAGCCCTCCGGTTTATATAGACACCGGGGGAGGCTAGGGTTACACAGAGTCGGTTACAATGGTAGGAGATCTACATATCCGTATTGCCAAGCTTGCCTTCCACGCCAAATAAAGTACCATCCGGACACGAGCCGGAGTCTTCAATCTTGTATCTTCGTAGTCTTGGAGTCCGGCGGATAATGATAGTCCGGCTGTCCGGACACCCCCTAGTCCAGGACTCCCTCACCTATCAAGTCTCAAGCACTCGTGGACTTCATTAATGATTGGACAGAGTTGCAGATGCCTGAAGAGAAGCCAGACAACACATATTGAACTATTCATTTTGATGGGTCCAGGCAATTGGAGGGCTTGGGGGCTGGAGTTGTTTTAGCTTCCCCTCGAGGTGACAAATTTTGTTATGTGTTACAGTTGATGTTTCCCTGTACTAACAATGCAGCTGAGTATGAGGCCTTGCTCCATGGTCTTCGAATGGCTAAGGAGATGAGCTTAAGCCGGGTAAGGTGCTTTGGCGACTTAGATTTGGTGGCTCAACAAATATCAGGCAAGTGGGATTCCAAGGACCCTCTCATGGCGGCTTATCGCCGTAAAGTTGATGCCATTGATGGACACTTCAAGGGTTACCAAGTGGAGCACATTGATCGCAGAAAGAATGAGTCGTTAATAACCCACAAGTATAGGGGATCTATTGTAGTCCTTTCGATAAGTAAGAGTGTCGAACCCAACGAGGAGCAGAAGGAAATGATAAGCGGTTTTCAGCAAGGTATTTTATGCAAGTACTGAAATTATCGGTAGCAGATAGTTTTGTGATAAGATAATTTGTAACGAGCAACAAGTAACAAAAGTAAATAAAGTGCAGCAAGGTGGCCCAATACTTTTTGTAGCAAAGGACAAGCCAGGACAAACTCTTATATAATGAAAAGCGCTCCCGAGGACATATGGGAATTATCGTCAAGCTAGTTTTCATCACGTTCATATGGTTCGTGTTCGGTACTTCGATAATTTGATATGTGGGTGGACCGGTGCTTGGTTGCTATCCTTACTTGGACAAGCATCCCACTTATGATTAACTCCTATTGCAAGCATCCGCAACTACAAAAGAAGTATTAAGGTAAACCTAACCATAGCATGAAACATATGGATCCAAATCAGCCCCTTACGCAGCAACACATAAACTAGGGTTTAAGCTTCTGTCACTCTAGCAACCCATCATCTACTTATTACTTCCCAATGCCTTCCTCTAGGCCCAAATAATGGTGAAGTGTCATGTAGTCGATTTTCACATAAAACCACTAGAGGAGAGACAACATACATCTCTTCAAAATATCGAACGAATACCAAATTCCCATGACTACTAATAGCAAGACTTCTCCCATGTCCTCAGGAACAAACGTAACTACTCACAAAGCATATTCATGTTCATAATCAGAGGAGTATTAATATGCATAATGGATCTGAACATATGATCTTCCACCAAATAAACCAACTAGCATCAACTACAAGGAGTAATCAACACTACTAGCAACCTACAGGTACCAATCCCAGACTTAGAGACAAGAATTGGATACAAGAGATGAACTAGGGTTTGAGAGGAGATGGTGCTGGTGAAGATGTTGATGGAGATTGGCCCCCTCCCGATGAGAGGAGAGTTGGTGATGAAGATGGCGATGATTTCCCCCTCCCGGAGGGAAGTGTCCCCGCAGAACAGCTCCGCCAGAGCCCTAGATTGGTTCCACCAAGGTTCCTCCTCGTGGCGGCGGAGTCTCGTCCTGAAAGCTTGCTTGTGATTTTTCTTCAGACGAAAGACTTCATATAGCAGAAGATGGCCACCGGAGGGCCACCAGGGGGCCCACAAGGTAGGGGGCGCACCTAGGGGGTTAGCACGCCCCCACCCTCGTGCCTTGTGTGTGGCCCCCTCTGGTATTTCTTCCACTCAATATTTTTTATTATTTCCAAAAATAAGTTCCGTGGAGTTTCAGGACTTTTGGAGGTGTGCAGAATAGGTCTCTAATATTTGCTCCTTTTTCTACCTAGAATTCCAGCTGTCGGCATGCTCCCTCTTCATGTAAACCTTGTAAAATAAGAGAGAATAGGCATAAGTATTGTGACATAATGTGTAATAACATCCCATAATGCAATAAATATCGATATAAAAGCATGATGCAAAATGGACGTATCAACTCCCCCAAGCTTAGACCTCGATTGTCCTTAAGCGAAAGCCAATAACGATAAATATGTCCACATGTTTAGAGGTAGAGGTGTCTATAAAATAAAATATGGACATGAGGGCATCATGATCATTCTTATCATACCAACATATTTGAATATCATCATATGCTTTCTTATGCTCAAGTCATAATCTATTCACAATGTCAAGTATGAATCAGAAACTTTATTGAGAACTAACAAACTATAATCTCAGTCATTGAAGCAATTGCAATTTATCATAATATCAGAAAGAGTCTATGTAAGAGCTTTGCAGCAAGTCCACATACTCAACTATCATTTAGTCTTTCACAATTGCTAACACTCATGCAATACTTGTGTTTACGGAGTTTTAATCGGACACAGAGAAAGATAGGGGCTTATAGTTTCGCCTCCCAACATTTTACCTCAAGGGTAATGTCAACAATAACAGTTCATGCTAACTTGCATCCAATTAGATATATATATATATATCAGGATCTTTCCAACACACTGTGCTTGCCAAAGGATAAAATGTAAAAAGGCAAGGTGAAGATCACCATGACTCTTGCATAAGGGTAGAAGATAATAGTAAAAGATAGGCCCTTCGCAGAGGGAAGCAGAGGTTGTCATGCGCTTTCGGGGTTGGATGCACGAAATCTTAATGCGAAAGAATGTCACTTTATATTGCCACTCGTGATGTGGACCTTTATTATGCAGTCTGTCGCTTTTATTTCTTCCACATCACAAGATCGTATAAAGCTTATTTTCTCCCACACTAATAAGTCATACATATTTAAAGAGCAATTTTTATTCCTTGCACCGATGACAACTTACTTGAAGGATCTTACTCAATCCATAGGTAGGTATGGTGGACTCTCATGGAAAAACTAGGTTTAAGGGATATTTGGAAGCACAAGTAGTATCTCTACTTGGTGCAAAGAATTTGGCTAGCATGAGGGGGAAAAGCAATCTCAACTTGTTGGATGATCCATGACAATATACTTTATCTCGGATATAAGAAGACATAACCCATTACGTTGTCTTCCTTGTCCAACATCAACTCTTTAGCATGTCATATTTTGATGAGTGCTCACAATCATAAAAGATGTCCAAAATAGTATATTTATATGTGAAACCTCTCTTTCTTTATTACTTCCTATTAATTGCAACGATGACCAAAACTATGTTTGTCAACTCTCAACTATTTTTAATCATCATACTCTTTATATGTGAAGTCATTACTCTCCATAAGATCAATATGATCTCTTTGTTTCTTTTATTCTTTTCTTTTTTCTTTTATTCCCTCAAGATCATAGCAATATAATCAAGCCCTTGACTCAACACTAATCTTTATTATATATAGCTCACGGACTCGATTACATAGAGGGATCATAAAGCAAAACTCAAAACTAGATCATACCAAAAACTTTATTCTACTAGATCAAGATATTACTAAAAGGGTCGAACTAAGAAACACGGTAAAGATAGGAGTGTGGTGGTGATACGATACCGGGGCACTTCCCCCAAGCTTGGCATTTGCCAAGGGGAGTGCCCATACCCATGTGATTAGATCTCCTTTGCTGGTGAAGAGGAAGGTGGTGGAGTTGTTGATGATGTGGGCTTGTCGTCCATCTTCCAAGGCATAGGCTCACCATCATAGAAGGATGATCGAGTCTCTTGGATCCTTAAATCTGCAGCCAAACTCATCCTTTTGAATCTATATTCATACACACAGTTTTGGTTTTGCAGGTCATAGATTTGGGCTTGGAGATGCTCAATCTTCTCGTGAAGCTTGAAGATGGTTTCCCCAATGTTATTGGCATCCAACTTGTGGTTGTTGGTGAATGCCCCGACGATCATGTGGTTGGCGTGGAGTCCACGTTCCACCATCCCCTGGCACTTCAAAACTTGTTGCTCCATTGCTCCGAGCCTTGTCTCCACGCTTCTGGTCCTCCTTGGTCCCTCAACATTGCAGATGTGCAACAACCCATCACGCATCTCAATGGTTTGAGGATGTTGCAGCACCTCCATGATGTAGGGGTTGATGACCTTCTCGAAGAACTTATCCTTGGGGCGCTTGGAGACGTCATGGTGATCTAGATCCGTCAGAAAAACAGCTCGAAATGAAAACAGAGGATACTTGCATGATATAGGAGTCAAAACCTTCTGGAGAATATATAATGAATTTTTACCGACCAAAATACGTATCGTGCAAGAAAACG
Organism: Triticum timopheevii; assembly: GCA_963921465.1. NCBI lineage: Eukaryota > Viridiplantae > Streptophyta > Magnoliopsida > Poales > Poaceae > Triticum > Triticum timopheevii. Next base: position 59,409,369 of record OY997264.1, on the reverse strand, counting down.
GAGTCCGGAGAGCGCATGAGGTGCCCACAAGGCAAGGGGCGTGCCCAGGGGGTAGGGCTCAGCCTCCACCCTCGTGGAGGCCTCGTGTCCTTCCCAGACTGCTTCTTATTTTTCTATTTTTCTAAATATTCCAAAACGGAGAAAAATTTCCATTAGAACTATTTTGGAGTCGGTTTACTTACCGTACCACATACCCTGTTCCTTTTTGGATTTTGAAACATTCTGGAAAGTGTCTCTTATGTATTCCTCCGGTGTTACGGTTTCAATAACATTGGTTTCAACATTTATTGGATTATCTGAGATATAATGTTTGATTCCTTGACCGTTTACCACCTTCGGATTTGTGCCTTCGAAGTTGTTGATTCTTATGGCACCAGAACGATAGACCTCCTCGATAACGTAAGGACCTTACCATTTAGAGCGAAGTTTTCCTGCAAAAAATCTTAAACGAGAGTTGTATAGCAATACATAATCACCTACATTAAACTCACTCTTTTGTATCCTTTTGTCATGCCATCTTTTAACTTTTTCTTTAAACAACTTGGCATTCTCATAGGCTTGGGTTCTCCATTCATCAAGCGAGCTAATATCAAATAACCTCTTCTCACCGGCAAGTTTGAAATCATAATTGAGTTCTTTAATAGCCCAATATGCCTTATGTTCTAGTTCGAGAGGTAAATGACATGCTTTTCCATAAACCATTTTATACGGAGACATACCCATAGGATTTTTATATGCAGTTCTATAGGACCATAATGCATCATCAAGTTTCTTGGACCAATTCTTTCTAGACCTATTAACAGTCTTTTGCAAAATGAATTTGAGTTCTCTATTACTCAATTCTACTTGACCACTAGACTATGGGTTATATGGAGATGCAATTCTATGATTAACATCGTACTTGGCAGGCATTTTATGAAAAGCACCATGAATAAAATGTGAACCACCATCAGTCATTAAATATCTAGGGACTCCAAACCTCGGAAAAATAACTTCTTTCAGCATTTTAATAGAGGTGTTATGAACAGCACTACTAGTTGGAATAGCTTCTACCCACTTAGTAACGTAATCAACAGCAACTAAAATATGTGTATACCCATTAGAGGCAGGAAAAGGTCCCATATAGTCAAAGCCCCAAACATCAAATGGTTCAATAACAAGTGAATAATTCATAGGCATTTCCTGACGTCTACTAATATTACCAATTCTTTGACATTCATCACAAGATAAGACAAACTTACGAGCATCTTTGAAGAGAGTAGGCAAATAAAAACCGGATTGCAGTACCTTATGTGCAGTTCTATCTCCAGCGTGGTGTCCTTCATAAGCCTCGGAGTGACACTTGGGTAGGATCTGTTCCTGTTCATGCTCAGGTACACAACATCTAATAACACCATCTACTCCTTCTTTATAAAGATGTGGGTGATCCCAAAAGTAATGTCTCAAATCATAAAAAAACTTTTGCTTTTGCTGGTATGTGAAACTAGGTGGTATAAATTTAGCAACAATGTAATTAGCATAATCAGCATACCATGGAGTAGCACGAGAAGAATTTATGACATTTAATTGTTCATCGGGAAACTATCATCAATAGGTAGTGGGTCATCAAGAACAATTTCTAACCTAGACAAGTTGTCTGCAACGGGGTTCTCAGCTCCCATTCTATCAATAATATGCAAATCAAATTCTTGTAGCAAGAGGACCCATTTAATAAGTCTAGGTTTAGCATCTTTCTTTTTCATAAGATATTTAATAGCAGCATGATCAGTGTGAATAGTTACTTTAGAATCAACAATATAAGGTCTGAACTTATCACAAGCAAATACAACTGCTAAAAATTCTTTTTCAGTAGTAGCATAATTTCTCTGGGCATTGTCTAGAGTTTTACTAGCATATTGAATAACATTTAATTTCTTATCAACTCTTTGTAACGCCCCGGATTCGTTGCACCAGGTGTCTGCCAGTTAATCGCCGTTGTTGCCTTGTCATTTGCTTGCGTGTTGCTTATTATCATGTCATCATCTGCATTTCATCTGCATGTTTTTTTTTCAAAACTTGCATCCGTTCGGATTTCGCCGGTTCTCTCCGTTGTCCATTCTGAGCCAGACACACTCGCACGCGCCCGCGGCACCTCCGAATATTATTTTTATAAGTGACATAAAAATGTTCTCGGAATGGGGTGATACTTGGCGTGCGGTCTTATTATAGTGTAGACAGAGCGCCTGCCAAGTTTCATCGCATTCGGAGTTCGTTTGACTGCCCAACCATTAAATATATAACCGCGATATAGTCGGTATATTCGTCGGACGTTTCGGTCCCTGAAACGGTTGCCGGGCTGCATTTCTCCCCTCTTCTCTCAGCCCAACCCCTCTACACAGCCCACCAACCCCTCTCTTAGTCCCTCTCCGCTCCGGAACCGTTCGATGGCGATCGTACGCTCCGAAAACCCCCTAGAGACTAAACCCTAGTCCCCCTACCCTATATAATCACCCTTCTTCCTAATTTGGGCATCCCTAGCCTTCACCTACACCTAGCCGCCTCCCCACCGCAGCCAACCTCCCTCCTCCTCGGATTCAGCGCCTCCCCACTCCACCTCCGCCACTTGGCGCCGTCGCCGGTGCGCCCCGGACCAATCCACGCGCGACACGTCGCCTCCCAGCGCCCCGCGGCCAACCCCAGCGCGCCATGCGTCCTTCCCCGCGCCCCACTTCACCGCGGCCCTGCCAGGCCCATCCGTGGACTGCCCCGGGACGATCTGGGCCCGAGGGAGCCCGCGCGCCCGCCGCCTGGTTCCCCGCGCCCGCATCCCGCTCGCAGCCAGCGCCCGCGCCCCTGGCGCTCGCCTCGCCCCTCCCGCTCGATCCTGATGGGATCAGGAGCGCGTCGCCGGCCCTGCGTCCCGCGAGCCCGAGGCCGCCGGAGCACTGCTGGATCTCCACCGTCGGTGAGCTGCGCGCCGCCCCCGTCCGGTTTCCTCCTCTCTCTCTGACCCCGTCCCTCTCTCTCTCCTGCAGGATGCCGCCGCCGCCGCCGCCCAGGGACCTCGCCGCCATGGAGCTCGATGCCGCCGGATCTCGCCGTCTCCGCCTTCCGTCCTTCACCTCCGCGCCAGAGATCCCCGTCCACGCAACTCCGGTCGTCGCCTGCCGTGGCCTCTGCCTCGTCTGCATCGAGCGAGCGAGGGGAGCGCTCGCGTTGACCGCGCCCCCAGGCCCAGCGCCCCGGCCTGCCAACCCTCTCCTCCTACCCGGGCCTGCAGCCCATGAGTGAGCCCACCTAAAACCGTCTGTTTTTTTTCAGATATCTGCTACGTCCCCCAGATTCCAGTATTATCATGCCATGTTTGACCTGTTGCATCTCTGCATTCGTAGCTCCGTTTCGTGCGTGTAATATGTCAAATTGTTCGTCTCGACGAGTACTTCATTTCATTCCATTGCATCATTTTCATTTCAGCTCATCTTGATGCCCGAAATGCTGTTGGAAGCGTGCATGTTGATGTTAATCTGCTGAAACTGTTATAACTTGCTCATTTGTCATTTTTTCCATGATTGATGTGTGCATCCTATGAGGTTGATGTCTACATGTATGTTGATCTATGCCATGCCATCTTTCCAGGGGTGTATACCATGTATTTTTGTGATGCCTGTAGTGAGTGCATCGAGCTTGTTAAGTAGGGTAGTTGTTGTTGCTGTTTTCCTGACAGATTCTGTTATATTTTGTTGCTATGTAAACATGCTTCTACGAATCATTCTATGCATAATCTGGAGATGTTCTATAAACATGTTTTGATCTACATGTCATTCTCTATCCATTCATGTCCTTGGTTGCAATTATAGCCTGCTGGAACATGTTGTTATCTTGCTCCAAATTTGCTTGATAATGTTGTTATCAACCTGTTAACATTAAGTTCAATGTTTCCATGATTGTTTACTAGTGATCCATGCACCCTATGACCTTGCTCTTGCCATTATTAGCTTCATAAACATGCCTTCTTACTGTTGGTTGCCTTGCCATGCCATGTATTGCTCTGTAGTGAGTTGTTCAAGCTCACCAACATGCCTACTTATTGTTGTTCCTGCCATGTGTGAATCTGTAATATAACTTGCCATGTTTACATGGGTGCCATCATATTTTCCGTGCCTTTTTGGCTCATGGTCAGTAAGGGATTTTTGATCTATGCAATTAGTAGATTCATGCCATGCCTTTGTTTGCCATGTTAAGTTCCTGTAACATGTTGTTTGATAGCTCTAAACATTGCAACCTGATGTTATTTCTGCTAAAGTCTGGAACTGTTATTATTTGCAATCTTTCCATGTCTTTTTGAGCATGTTCTATTAGTTTCTGGAGATAGCTCAGTGTTCATGTTTTGTTATGCTTTACCTGTACTTCATGCCTATGCCTTTTGTTCTTATGTTGGGGTGCTGTAGCATATTGTTTTGATGCTTGCAAGATGCCTAGTTGCTGTTATGGACAGATTGTTGCTATGACTTGTATAGTGTGTGTGTGTTGAACCGTTGCTCCGTTTTGAGTGTGCTCTATATGAAATTTGCTTGATTTTGCATGTAGTTTCATATTATCATGTTGTGTCCTTGTTTTGAGGTGTTTGCTTGATGTTTGGGTGCATTTTGCATCAATGTCATGCTTAACTTGTTTTGCTCATATCTTCTAGACTGTAGCTCCGAATCTAATGAACTTTATATGTAACTTGACTAGAATTTCGTGTAGATCATCTTGGTGCATCTTAACTTGCTGTTTAACAACTTGAACTTAAGGTTTATTCAGATCTGGACCAATTTCAAAATTTGCATATGAGGACTTACCAGAATTGTTATATGTTGTTCCCGGCCTCATTTAAACTTGCCTTGATGTGTTGTTCTTGTTTGCATCATCTCTTGCCATGAGTAGCCTCATCTAGCTTTCTCATGCATCATGCTTGTTGTGCATCATGTCTTGTCTATGTGTGGTGTGTTTACTATGTTCTGTGCTTCTTCTCGCTAGTTCCCGTTTCGTTGCGATCGTGAGGATGCGTTCGTCTACGCTTGGTTTGTCTTCGTGGCTTCATCTTCTTCATGGAATCGTTCTTCTTCCTTGCGGGATTTCAGGAAGATGACCGCTACCCTGGATCTCACTACTATCATTGCTATGCTAGTTGCTTCGTTCTATCGCTATGTTGTGTTACCTATCATTTGCTCTTCAAGCCTCCCAAATTGCCATGAACCTCTAACATTTGACACCATTCCTAGCAAACCGTTGTTTGGCTATGTTACCTCTTTTGGTCAGCCCCTCTTATAGCGTTGCTAGTTGCAGGTGAAGTTGAAGATTGCTCCATGGTGGACAGGATTTTGGTTGGGATATCACAATATCTCTTATATTATTAATGCATCTATATATTTGGTAAAGGGTGGAAGGCTCGGCCTTATGTCTAGTGTTTTGTTCCACTCTTGCCGCCCTAGTTTCCGTCATACCGGTGTTATGTTCCCGGATTTTGCGTCCCTAACGCGGTCGGGTGATTTATGGGACCCCCTTGATAGTTCGCTTTGAATAAAGCTTGTCCAGCAAGGCCCAACCTTGGTTTTACCTTTTGCCTCACCACCACCTACTTTTCCCTTGGGAGTAATTAACCCAAGGATCATCTTTATTATAGCCCCCCCCGGGCCAATGCTTGTCTAAGTGTTGGTCCAAACTAGAGCACCGTGAGGGACCATTCCTTGGCAACTTGGATTCGTCGGTACCTGTACGCTTCGCTTATCCGGTGTTGCCCTGAGAACGAGATATGTGCAGCTCCTATCGGGATTGTCGGCGCATCGGGCGGCTTTGCTGGTCTTGTTTTACCATTGTCGAAATGTCTTGTAAACCGGGATTCCGAGACGGATCGGGTCTTCCTGGGAGAAGGTCTATTCCTTCGTTGATCGCGAGACCTTGTCATGGGCTAAGTTGGGACACCCCTGCAGGGTATAAACTTTCGAGAGCCGTGCCTGCGGTTATGTGGCAGATGGGAATTTGTTAATGTCCGGTTGTAGATAACTTGACACCAGATCCGAATTAAAACACATCAACCGTGTGTGTAGCCGTGATGGTCTCTTCTCGGCGGAGTCCGGGAAGTGAACACAGTTTTTGTGTTATGTTTGACGTAAGTAGGAGTTCATGATCACCTCTTGATCATTGCTAGCTTCACGACCGTTCCGCTTGTTTCTCTTCTCGCTCTCATTTGCGTATGTTAGTCACCATATCATGCTTAGTCGCTGCTGCAACCTCACCACTTTACCCCTTCCTTTCCCATTAAGCTTTTCTAGTATTGATACCCATGGTAATGGGATTGCTGAGTCCTCGTGGCTCACAGATTACTACAACAACAGTTGCAGGTACTGGTTATGCGATGTTCATGACGCGAGAGCGATGCTTGCTTGCGTTGAGTTCTTCTTCTGCTTCTTCTTCGATCAGGGGATATGTTCCAGGTCGGCAGACTGGGCTAGCAGGGTGGATATTGTTTGAGTTTCTGTTTATGATTCATCCGTAGTCGGATGTTGTTCTTGTATGTTGTATTGTTGTATTCATGTGGCATTGTATGCCTTTTGTATGTATCCCCATCTATTATGTAATGTTGATGTAATGATATCCACCTTGCATAAGCGTTCTAATATGCGGGTCTATCCTTGGTGGGACCTTCGAGTTCCTTTTGGATAGGGTCGCATATTGGGCGTGACAAGTTGGTATCAGAGCCTCGACCGACCTTAGGAGCCCCCCTTGATTGATCGTGTAGTTTGGCCGTTGTTGAGTACAGAAGAAAAATTGTTTTCGGAGTCTAGTTATATCGGAGAGTAGGAATTCTTTTTACTCCTCAGTCCCTTCGTTGCTCTGGTGAGGAATCTTGACGTAGGTGTTTTGAACTATTCCTCTTCCCCTTCAAATTTTTCTTTAGGTTCACGCAGTTGGTTTTTCCGATCGTTGTTCCTCAGCTCTTTTCATCCGGTGCATCCTCTCGTCAAGGCGGTTCGACCCTCTTTGTTTTTGCAAGTTCAATCCTCAGTTGTTTTTTTTCCCACCCTCCCTCCCTTCTTCTTCTTGAATCCGGAGTCTGTAATCGAGTATCCTTCCTACTCCTGCGAAGTCTTTGCTTCTTTCCTCAATGATTTCAACCGGTGTTTTCTCTTCAAGATATTCGTCGGTCTCCCCGTCCAAGTTACCTTTGTTTTCCCGCCCTCCCACCCTCTTCTTCCCGGAGTTTGAGTCTCTTTCGTCCATCAATTTCATTCTTGCGGATCCTCTTCAGTCTTCCCTCATTTATTTCAACCGGTGATTTCTTGTCTAGTTCGTCATTCTTCATCTCTTTTTTTCTTTCCGGTGGACTCAATTCAAGTTTTTCAGATTGATCATATTCATTTCCTCGGCTCAAATGTTTTCCCCTTGCTCGTTCGCCTCTCGCCATTTTATCCTTCCGGAGTGTTCAAGATATTTCAGGAGATTCGTCTGTGTTCCAATTAATTCGAGGTTGTCACCTAATTCAAATATTTCATTGTTCCGATGCATCATCTATCTGTTCAACAATCCTTTCCAACGGTGTTTTATTTTGAGTGGGCCCTAACCCACAGGTCTTTTCCCAGGATCTTACCTGACTCTTCTAATTCCCCCGGAGTTATTCTCAATTCTTTTCAAGTGTGACGTAAGAATGAATTCCATCAGTCACATGCCTTTTGCAAGATCGATTTCAAATCATTTCATCGTCAGCTCAACCTTTTCAGTTTTTCATTCTTCCGGAGTATCTCAGTAATTTTGGTGGTGTTTCTCGTCATTCTCGTTGTTCCTCTCTTCTTGTCGAGTGCTCTCGATTCTTTGTTTCTTCTCTTGAGTTCTTGTTTAACCTCATCCTTTTTCTCTTCCGTCTCGGTCCTAAGATCTCGGGACGAGATCTCTTGTTAGTGGAGGAGTGTTGTAACGCCTCGGATTCGTTGCGCCAGGTGTCTGCCAGTTATTCGCCGTTGTTGCCTTGTCATTTTCTTGCGTGTTGCTTATTGTCATGTCATCATCTGCATTTCATCTGCATGTTTTTTTTCAAAACTTGCATCCGTTCGGATTCCGCCGGTTCTCTCCGTTGTCCATTCTGAGCCAGACACACTCGCACACGCCCGCGGCACCTCCGAATATTATTTTTATAAGTGACATAAAAATGTTCTCGGAATGGGGTGATACTTGGCGTGTGGTCTTATTATAGTGTAGACAGAGCGCCTGCCAAGTTTCATCGCATTCGGAGTTCGTTTGACTGCCCAACCATTAAAGATATAACCGCGATATAGTCGGTATATTCGCCGGACGTTTCGGTCTCTGAAACAGTTGCCGGGCTGCATTTATCCCCTCTTCTCTCAGCCCAACCCCTCTACACAGCCCACCAACCCCTCTCTTAGTCCCTCTCCGCTCCGGAGCCGTTCGATGGCGATCGTACGCTCCGAAAACCCCCTAGAGACTAAACCCTAGTCCCCATACCCTATATAATCACCCCTCCTTCCTAATTTGGGCATCCCTAGCCTTCACCTACCCCTAGCCGCCTCCCCACCGCAGCCAACCTCCCTCCTCCTCGGATTCAGCGCCGCCCCACTCCACCTCCGCCACTTGGCGCCGTCGACGGCGCGCCCCGGACCAATCCACGCGCGACACGTCGCCTCCCAGCGCCCCGCGGCCAACCCCAGCGCGCCACGCGTCCTTCCCGCGCCCCACTTCACCGCGGCCCTGCCAGGCCCATCCGCGGCCCGTCCCGGGCCGATCTGGGCCCGAGGGAGCCCGCGCGCCCGCCGCCTGGTTCCCCGCGCCCGCATCCCGCTCGCAGCCAGCGCCCGCGCCCCTGGCGCTCGCCTCGCCCCTCCCGCTCGATCCCGATGGGATCAGGAGCGCGTCGCCGTCCCTGCGTCCCACGAGCCCGAGGCCGCCGAAGCACTGCCGGATCTCCACCGTCGGTGAGCTGCACGCCGCCCCCGTCCGGTTTCCTCCTCTCTCTCTGACCCCGTCCCTCTCTCTCTCCCGCAGGATGCCGCGGCCGCCGCCGCCGCCCAGGGACCTCGCCGCCATGGAGCTCGACGCCGCCGGATCTCGCCGTCTCCGCCCTCCGTCCTTCACCTCCGCGCCAGAGATCCCCGTCCCCGCAACTCCGGTCGTCCCCTGCCGCGGCCTCTGCCTCGTCTGCATCGAGCGAGCGAGGGGAGCGCTCGCGTTGACCACGCCCCCAGGCCCAGCGCCCCGGCCTGCCAACCCTCTCCTCCTACCCGGGCCTGCAGCCCATGGGTGAGCCCACCTAAAACCCCGACCAGTGCACGTTATACCTATTTAGCGCCGGTCTGTTTTTTTTTCAGAAATCTGCCAAGTCCCCTAGATTCCAGTATTATCATGCCATGTTTGACCTGATGTATCTCTGCATCCGTAGCTCCGTTTCGTGCGTGTAATATGTCAGATTGTTCGTCTCGACGAGTGCTTCATTTCATTCCATTGCATCATTTTCATTTGAGCTCATCTTGATGCCCGAAATGCTGTTGGAAGGGTGCATGTTGATGTTAATCAGCTGAAACTGTTATAACTTGGTCATTTGTCATTTTTTCCATGATTGATGTGTGCATCCTATGAGGTTGATGTCTACATGTATGTTGATCTATGCCATGCCATCTTTCCAGTGGTGTATACCATGTCTTTTTGTGATGCCTGTAGTGAGTGCATCGAGCTTGTTAAGTAGGGTAGTTGTTGTTGCTGTTTTCCTGACAGATTCTGTTATATTTTGTTGCTATGTAAACATGCTTCTACTAATCATTCTATGCATAATCTGGAGATGTTCTATAAACATGTTTTGATCTACATGTCATTCTCTATCCATTCATGTCCTTGTTTGAAATTATAGCCTGCTGGAACATGTTGTTATCTTGCTCCAAATTTGCTTGATAATGTTGTTATCAACCTGTTAATATTAAGTTCAATGTTTCCATGATTGTTCACTAGTGATCCATGCACCCTATGACCTTGCTCTTGCCATTCTTAGCTTCATAAACATGCCTTCTTACTGTTGGTTGCCTTGCCATGCCATGTATTGCTCTGTAGTGAGTTGTTCAAGCTCACCAACATGCCTACTTATTGTTGTTCCTGCCATGTGTGAATCTGTAATATAACTTGCCATGTTTACATGGGTGCCATCATATTTTCCGTGCCTTTTTGGCTCATGGTCAGTAAGGGATTTTTGATCTATGCAATTAGTAGATTCATGCCATGCCTTTGTTTGCCATGTTAAGTTCCTGTAACATGTTGTTTGATAGCTCTAAACATTGCAACCTGATGTTATTTCTGCTAAAGTCTGAAACTGTTATTATTTGCAATCTTTCCATGTCTTTTTGAGCATGTTCTATTAGTTTCTGGAGATAGCTCAGTGTTCATGTTTTGTTATGCTTTACCTGTACTTCATGCCTATGCCTTTTGTTCTTATGTTGGGGTGCTGTAGCATATTGTTTTGATGCTTGCAAGATGCCTAGTTGCTGTTATGGACAGATTGTTGCTATGACTTGTATAATGTGTGTGTGTTGAACCGTTGCTCCGTTTTGAGTGTGCTCTATATGAAACTTGCTTAATTTTGCATGTAGTTTCATATTATCATGTTGCGTCCTTGTTTTGAGGTGTTTGCTTGATGTTTGGGTGCATTTTGCATCAATGTCATGTTTAACTTGTTTTGCTCATATCTTCTAGACCGTAGCTCCGAATCTAATGAACTTTATATGTAACTTGACTAGAATTTCGTGTAGATCATCTTGGTGCATCTTAACTTGCTGTTGAACAACTTGAACTTAAGGTTTATTCAGATCTGGACCAATTTCAAAATTTGCATATGAGGACTTACCGGAATTGTTATATGTTCTTCCCGGCCTCATTTAAACTTGCCTTGATGTGTTGTTCTTGTTTGCATCATCTCTTGCCATGAGTAGCCTCATCTAGCTTTCTCATGCATCATGCTTGTTGTGCATCATGTCTTGTCTATGTGTGGTGTGTTTACTATGTTGTGTGCTTCTTCTCGATAGTTCCCGTTTCGTTGCGATCGTGAGGATGCGTTCGTCTACGCTTGGTTCGTCTTCGTGGCTTCATCTTCTTCATGGAATCGTTCTTCTTCCTTGCGGGATTTCAGGCAAGATGACCGCTACCCTGGATCTCACTACTATCATTGCTATGCTAGTTGCTTCGTTCTATCGCTATGTTGTGTTACCTATCATTTGCTCTTCAAGCCTCCCAAATTGCCATGAACCTCTAACATTTGACACCATTCCTAGCAAACCGTTGTTTGGCTATGTTACCGCTTTTGCTCAGCCCCTCTTATAGCGTTGCTAGTTGCAGGTGAAGTTGAAGATTGCTCCATGGTGGACAGGATTTTGGTTGGGATATCACAATATCTCTTATATTATTAATGCATCTATATATTTGGTAAAGGGTGGAAGGCTCGGCCTTATGTCTAGTGTTTTGTTCCACTCTTGCCGCCCTAGTTTCCGTCATACCGGTGTTATGTTCCCGGATTTTGCGTCCCTAATGCGGTCAGGTGATTTATGGGACCCCCCTGACAGTTCGCTTTGAATAAAGCTTGTCCAGCAAGGCCCAACCTTGGTTTTACCTTTTGCCTCACCACCACCTACTTTTCCCTTGGGAGTAATTAACCCAAGGGTCATCTTTATTATAGCCCCCCCCGGGCCAATGCTTGTCTAAGTGTTGGTCCAAACTAGAGCACCGTGAGGGACCATTCCTTGGCAACTTGGATTCGTCGGTACCTGTACGCTTCGCTTATCCGGTGTTGCCCTGAGAACGAGATATGTGCAGCTCCTATCGGGATTGTCGGTGCATCGGGCGGCTTTGCAGGTCTTGTTTTACCATTGTCGAAATGTCTTGTAAACCGGGATTCCGAGACTGATCGGGTCTTCCTGGGAGAAGGTCTATTCCTTCGTTGATCACGAGAGCTTGTCATGGGCTAAGTTGGGACACCCCTGCAGGGTATAAACTTTCGAGAGCCGTGCCCGCGGTTATGTGGCAGATGGGAATTTGTTAATGTCCGGTTGTAGATAACTTGACACCAGATTCGAATTAAAACGCATCAACTGTGTGTGTAGCCGTGATGGTCTCTTCTCGGCGGAGTCCGGGAAGTGAACACAGTTTCTGTGTTATGTTTGACGTAAGTAGGAGTTCAGGATCACCTCTTGGTCATTGCTAGCTTCACGACCGTTCCGCTTGTTTCTCTTCTCGCTCTCATTTGCGTATGTTAGCCACCATATCATGCTTAGTCGCTGCTGCAACCTCACCACTTTACCCCTTCCTTTCCCATTAAGCTTTGCTAGTCTTGATACCCATGGTAATGGGATTGCTGAGTCCTCGTGGCTCACAGATTACTACAACAACAGTTGCAGGTACAGGTTATGCGATGTTCATGACGCGAGAGCGATGCTTGCTTGCGTTGAGTTCTTCTTCTGCTTCTTCTTTGATCAGGGGATAGGTTCCAGGTCGGCAGCCTGGGCTAGCAGGGTGGATATTGTTTGAGTTTCTGTTTATGATTCATCCGTAGTCGGATGTTGTTCTTGTATGTTGTATTGTTGTATTCATGTGGCATTGTATGCCTTTTGTATGTATCCCCATCTATTATGTAATGTTGAGGTAATGATATCCACCTTGCAAAAGCGTTCTAATATGCGGGTCTATCCTTGGTGGGACCTTCGAGTTCCTTTTGGATAGGGTCAAATATTGGGCGTGACAAGTTGGTATCAGAGCCTCGACCGACCTTAGGAGCCCCCCTTGATTGATCGTGTAGTTTGGCCGTTGTTGAGTCTAGAAGAAAAATTGTTTTCGGAGTCTAGTTATATCGGAGAGTAGGAATTCTTTTTACTCCTCAGTCCCTTCGTTGCTCTGGTGAGGAATCTTGACATAGGTGTTTTGAACTATTCCTCTTCCCCTTCAAATTTTTCTTTAGGTTCACGCAGTTGGTTTTTCCGATCGTTGTTCCTCAGCTCTTTTCATCCGGTGCATCCTCTCGTCAAGGCGGTTCGACCGTCTTTGTTTTTGCAAGTTCAATCCTCAGTTGTTTTTTTTCCCACCCTCCCTCCCTTCTTCTACTTGAATCCGGAGTCCGTAATCGAGTATCCTTCCTACTCGTGCGAAGTCTTTGCTTCTTTCCTCAATGATTTCAACCGGTGTTTTCTCTTCAAGATATTCGTCGGTCTACCCGTCCAAGTTACGTTTGTTTTCCCGCCCTCCCACCCTCTTCTTCCCGGAGTTTGAGTCTCTTTCGTCCATCAATTTCATTCGAGCGGATCCTCTTCAGTCTTCCCTCATTTATTTCAACCGGTGATTTCTTGTCTAGTTCGTCATTCTTCATCTCTTTTTTTTCTTTCCGGTGGACTAAATTCAAGTTTTTCAGATTGATCATATTCATTTCCTCGGCTCAAATGTTTTCCCCTTGCTCGTTCGCCTCTCGCCAGTTTATCCTTCCGGAGTGTTCAAGATATTTCAGGAGATTCGTCTGTGTTCCAATTAATTCGAGGTTGTCACCTAATTCAAATATTTCATTGTTCCGATGCATCATCTATCTGTTGAACAATCCTTTCCAACGGTGTTTTATTTTGAGTGGGCCCTAACCCACAGGTCTTTTCCCAGGATCTTACCTGACTCTTCTAATTCCCCCGGAGTTATTCTCAATTCTTTTCAAGTGTGACGTAAGAATGAATTCCATCAGTCACATGCCTTTTCCAAGATCGATTTCAAATCATTTCATCGTCAGCTCAACCTTTTCAGTTTTTCATTCTTCCGGAGTATCTCAGTAATTTTGGTGGTGTTTCTCGTCATTCTCGTTGTTCCTCTCTTCTTCTCGAGTGCTCTCGATTCTTTGTTTCTTCTCTTGAGTTCTTGTTTAACCTCATCCTTTTTCTCTTCCGTCTCGGTCCTAAGATCTCGGGACGAGATCTCTTGTTAGTGGAGGAGTGTTGTAACGCCCCGGATTCGTTGCGCCAGGTGTCTGCCAGTTATTCGCCGTTGTTGCCTTGTCATTTGCTTGCATGTTGCTTATTGTCATGTCATCATCTGCATTTCATCTGCATGTTTTTTTTCAAAACTTGCATCCGTTCGGATTCCGCCGGTTCTCTCCGTTGTCCATTCGGAGCCAGACACACTCGCACGCGCCCGCGGCACCTCCGAATATTATTTTTATAAGTGACATAAAAATGTTCTCGGAATGGGGTGATACTTGGCGTGTGGTCTTATTATAGTGTAGACAGAGCGCCTGCCAAGTTTCATCGCATTCGGAGTTCGTTTGACTGCCCAACCATTAAAGATATAACCGCGATATAGTCGGTATATTCGCCGGACGTTTCGGTCTCTGAAACAGTTGCCGGGCTGCATTTATCACCTCTTCTCTCAGCCCAACCCCTCTACACAGCCCACCAACCCCTCTCTTAGTCCCTCTCCACTCCGGAGCCATTCGATGGCGATCGTACGCTCCGAAAACCCCCTAGAGACTAAACCATAGTCCCCCTACCCTATATAATCACCCCTCCTTCCTAATTTGGGCATCCCTAGCCTTCACCTACCCCTAGCCGCCTCCCCACCGCAGCCAACCTCCCTCCTCCTCGGATTCAGCGCCGCCCCACTCCACCTCCGCCACTTGGCGCCGTCGACGGCGCTCCCCGGACCAATCCACGCGCGACACGTCGCCTCCCAGCGCCCCGCGGCCAACCCCAGCGCGCCACGCGTCCTTCCCGCGCCCCACTTCACCGCGGCCCTGCCAGGCCCATCCGCGGCCCGCCCCGGGCCGATCTGGGCCCGAGGGAGCCCGCGCGCCCGCCGCCTGGTTCCCCGCGCCCGCATCCCGCTCGCAGCCAGCGCCCGCGCCCCTGGCGCTCGCCTCGCCCCTCCCGCTCGATCCCGATGGGATCAGGAGCGCGTCGCCGGCCCTGCGTCCCACGATCCCGAGGCCGCCGGAGCACTGCGGGATCTCCACCGTCGGTGAGCTGCACGCCGCCCCCGTCCGGTTTCCTCCTCTCTCTCTGACCCCGTCCCTCTCTCTCTCCCGCAGGATGCCGCGGCCGCCGCCGCCGCCCAGGGACCTCGCCGCCATGGAGCTCGACGCCGCCGGATCTCGCCGTCTCCGCCCTCCGTCCTTCACCTCCGCGCCAGAGATCCCCGTCCCCGCAACTCCGGTCGTCCCCTGCCGCGGCCTCTGCCTCGTCTGCATCGAGCGAGCGAGGGGACCGCTCGCGTTGACCACGCCCCCAGGCCCAGCGCCCCGGCCTGCCAACCCTCTCCTCCTACCCGGGCCTGCAGCCCATGGGTGAGCCCACCTAAAACCCCGACCAGTGCACGTTATACCTATTTAGCGCCCGTCTGTTTTTTTTTCAGAAATCTGCCAAGTCCCCCAGATTCCAGTATTATCATGCCATGTTTGACCTAATGTATCTCTGCATCCGTAGCTCCGTTTCGTGCGTGTAATATGTCAGATTGTTCGTCTCGACGAGTGCTTCATTTCATTCCATTGCATCAATTTCATTTGAGCTCATCTTGATGCCCGAAATGCTGTTGGAAGGGTGCATGTTGATGTTAATCAGCTGAAACTGTTATAACTTAGTCATTTGTCATTTTTTCCATGATTGATGTGTGCATCCTATGAGGTTGCTGTCTACATGTATGTTGATCTATGCCATGCCATCTTTCCAGTGGTGTATACCATGTATTTTTGTGATGCCTGTAGTGAGTGCATCGAGCTTGTTAAGTAGGGTAGTTGTTGTTGCTGTTTTCCTGACAGATTCTGTTATATTTTGTTGCTATGTAAACATGCTTCTACTAATCATTCTATGCATAATCTGGAGATGTTCTATAAACATGTTTTGATCTACATGTCATTCTCTATCCATTCATGTCCTTGGTTTAAATTATAACCTGCTGGAACATGTTGTTATCTTGCTCCAAATTTGCTTGATAATGTTGTTATCAACCTGTTAATATTAAGTTCAATGTTTCCATGATTGTTCACTAGTGATCCATGCACCCTATGACCTTGCTCTTGCCATTCTTAGCTTCATAAACATGCCTTCTTACTGTTGGTTGCCTTGCCATGCCATGTATTGCTCTGTAGTGAGTTGTTCAAGCTCACCAACATGCCTACTTATTGTTGTTCCTGCCATGTGTGAATCTGTAATATAACTTGCCATGTTTACATGGGTGCCATCATATTTTCCGTGCCTTTTTGGATCATGGTCAGTAAGGGATTTTTGATCTATGCAATTAGTAGATTCATGCCATGCCTTTGTTTGCCATGTTAAGTTCCTGTAACATGTTGTTTGATAGCTCTAAACATTGCAACCTGATGTTATTTCTGCTAAAGTCTAAAACTGTTATTATTTGCAATCTTTCCATGTCTTTTTGAGCATGTTCTATTAGTTTCTGGAGATAGCTCAGTGTTCATGTTTTGTTATGCTTTACCTGTACATCATGCCTATGCCTTTTGTTCTTATGTTGGGGTGCTGTAGCATATTGTTTTGATGCTTGCAAGATGCCTAGTTGCTGTTATGGACAGATTGTTGCTATGACTTGTATAGTGTGTGTGTGTGTGTTGAACCGTTGCTCCGTTTTGAGTGTGCTCTATATGAAACTTGCTTGATTTTGCATGTAGTTTCATATTATCATGTTGCGTCCTTGTTTTGAGGTGTTTGCTATATGTTTGGGTGCATTTTGCATCAATGTCATGTTTAACTTGTTTTGCTCATATCTTCTATACCGTAGCTCCGAATCTAATGAACTTTATATGTAACTTGAATAGAATTTCGTGTAGATCATCTTGGTGCATCTTAACTTGCTGTTTAACAACTTGAACTTAAGGTTTATTTAGATCTGGACCAATTTCAAAATTTGCATATGAGGACTTACCGGAATTGTTATATGTTCTTCCCGGCCTCATTTAAACTTGCCTTGATGTGTTGTTCTTGTTTGCATCATCTCTTGCCATGAGTAGCCTCATCTAGCTTTCTCATGCATCATGCTTGTTGTGCATCATGTCTTGCCTATGTGTGGTGTGTTTACTATGTTCTGTGCTTCTTCTCCATAGTTCCCGTTTCGTTGCGATCGTGAGGATGCGTTCGTCTACGCTTGG
Organism: Triticum timopheevii; assembly: GCA_963921465.1. Classification (NCBI taxonomy): domain Eukaryota; kingdom Viridiplantae; phylum Streptophyta; class Magnoliopsida; order Poales; family Poaceae; genus Triticum; species Triticum timopheevii. The sequence goes on along the minus strand of OY997264.1, from coordinate 59,392,244 downwards.
TTCGTCTTCGTGGCTTCATCTTCTTCATGGAATCGTTCTTCTTCCTTGCGGGATTTCAGGCAAGATGACCGCTACCCTGGATCTCACTACTATCATTGCTATGCTAGTTGCTTCGTTCTATCGCTATGTTGTGTTACCTATCATTTGCTCTTCAAGCCTCCCAAATTGCCATGAACCTCTAACATTTGACACCATTCCTAGCAAACCGTTGTTTGGCTATGTAACCGCTTTTGCTCAGCCCCTCTTATAGCGTTGCTAGTTGCAGGTGAAGATGAAGATTGCTCCATGGTGGACAGGATTTTGGTTGGGATATCACAATATCTCTTATATTATTAATGCATCTATATATTTGGTAAAGGGTGGAAGGCTCGGCCTTATGTCTAGTGTTTTGTTCAACTCTTGCCGCCCTAGTTTCCGTTATACCGGTGTTATGTTCCCGGATTTTGCGTCCCTAACGCGGTCGGGTGATTTATGGGACCCCCCTGACAGTTCGCTTTGAATAAAGCTTGTCCAGCAAGGCCCAACCTTGGTTTTACCTTTTGCGTCACCACCACCTACTTTTCCCTTGGGAGTAATTAACCCAAGGGTCATCTTTATTATAGCCCCCCCGGGCCAATGCTTGTCTAAGTGTTGGTCCAAACTAGAGCACCGTGCGGGACCATTCCTTGGCAACTTGGATTCGTCAGTACCTGTACGCTTCGCTTATCCGGTGTTGCCCTGAGAACGAGATATGTGCAGCTCCTATCGGGATTGTCGGCGCATCGGGCGGCTTTGCTGGTCTTGTTTTACAATTGTCGAAATGTCTTGTAAACCGGGATTCCGAGACTGATCGGGTCTTCCTGGGAGAAGGTCTATTCCTTCGTTGATCACGAGAGCTTGTCATGGGCTAAGTTGGGACACCCCTGCAGGGTATAAACTTTCGAGAGCCGTGCCCGCGGTTATGTGGCAGATGGGAATTTGTTAATGTCCGGTTGTAGATAACTTGACACCAGATTCGAATTAAAACGCATCAACCGTGTGTGTAGCCGTGATGGTGTCCGGGAAGTGAACACAGTTTCTGTGTTATGTTTGACGTAAGTAGGAGTTCAGGATCACCTCTTGATCATTGCTAGCTTCATGACCATTCCGCTTGTTTCTCTTCTCGCTCTCATTTGCGTATGTTAGCCACCATATCATGCTTAGTCGCTGCTGCAACCTCACCACTTTACCCCTTCCTTTCCCATTAAGCTTTGCTAGTCTTGATACCCATGGTAATGGGATTGCTGAGTCCTCGTGGCTCACAGATTACTACAACAACAGTTGCAGGTACAGGTTATGCGATGTTCATGACGCGAGAGCGATGCTTGCTTGCGTTGAGTTCTTCTTCTGCTTCTTCTTCGATCAGGGGATAGGTTCCAGGTCGGCAGCCTGGGCTAGCAGGGTGGATATTGTTTGAGTTTCTGTTTATGATTCATCCGTAGTCGGATGTTGTTCTTGTATGTTGTATTGTTGTATTCATGTGGCATTGTATGCCTTTTGTATGTATCCCCATCTATTATGTAATGTTGATGTAATGATATCCACCTTGCAAAAGCGTTCTAATATGCGGGTCTATCCTTGGTGGGACCTTCGAGTTCCTTTTGGATAGGGTCGCATATTGGGCGTGACAAGTTGGTATCAGAGCCTCGACCGACCTTAGGAGCCCCCCTTGATTGATCGTGTAGTTTGGCCGTTGTTGAGTCTAGAAGAAAATTGTTTTCGGAGTCTAGTTATATCGGAGAGTAGGAATTCTTTTTACTCCTCAGTCCCTTCGTTGCTCTGGTGAGGAATCTTGACGTAGGTGTTTTGAACTATTCCTCTTCCCCTTCAAATTTTTCTTTAGGTTCACGCAGTTGGTTTTTCCGATCGTTGTTCCTCAGCTCTTTTCATCCGGTGCATCCTCTCGTCAAGGCGGTTCGACCCTCTTTGTTTTTGCAAGTTCAATCCTCAGTTTTTTTTTCCAACCGCCCTCCCTTCTTCTTCTTGAATCCGGAGTCCGTAATCGAGTATCCTTCCTACTCGTGCGAAGTCTTTGCTTCTTTCCTCAATGATTTCCACCGGTGTTTTCTCTTCAAGATATTCGTCGGTCTCCCCGTCCAAGTTACCTTTGTTTTCCCGCCCTCCCACCCTCTTCTTCCCGGAGTTTGAGTCTCTTTCGTCCATCAACTTCATTCGTGCGGAGCCTCTTCAGTCTTCCCTCATTTATTTCAATCGGTGATTTCTTGTCTAGTTCGTCATTCTTCATCTCTTTTTTTTCTTTCCGGTGGACTCAATTCAAGTTTTTCAGATTGATCATATTCATTTCCTCGGCTCAAATGTTTTCCCCTTGCTCGTTCGCCTCTCGCCAGTTTATCCTTCCGGAGTGTTCAAGATATTTCAGGAGATTCGTCTGTGTTCCAATTAATTCGAGGTTGCCACCTAATTCAAATATTTCATTGTTCCGGTGCATCATCTATCTGTTCAACAATCCTTTCGAACAGTGTTTTATTTTGAGTGGGCCCTAACCCACAGGTCTTTTCCCAGGATCTTACCTGACTCTTCTAATTCCCCCGGAGTTATTCTCAATTCTTTTAAAGTGTGACGTAAGAATGAATTCCATCTGTCACATGCCTTTTCCAAGATCGATTTCAAATCATTTCATCGTCAGCTCAACCTTTTAAGTTTTTCATTCTTCCGGAGTATCTCAGTAATTTTGGTGGTGTTTCTCGTCATTCTCGTTGTTCCTCTCTTCTTCTCGAGTGCTCTCGATTCTTCGTTTCTTCGCTTGAGTTCTTGTTTCACTTCATCCTTTTTCTCTTCCGTCTTGGTCCTAAGATCTCGGGACGAGATCTCTTGTTAGTGGAGGAGTGTTGTAACGCCCCGGATTCGTTGCGCCAGGTGTCTGCCAGTTATTCCTCGTTGTTGCCTTGTCATTTGCTTGCGTGTTGCTTATTGTCATGTCATCATCTGCATTTCATCTGCATGTTTTTTTTCAAAACTTGCATCCGTTCGGATTCCGCCGGTTCTCTCCGTTGTCCATTCTGAGCCAGACACACTCGCAAGCGCCCGCGGCACCTCCGAATATTATTTTTATAAGTGACATAAAAATGTTCTCGGAATGGGGTGATCCTTGGCGTGCGTTCTTATTATAGTGTAGACAATGCGCCTGCCAAGTTTCATCGCATTCGGAGTTCGTTTGACTGCCCAACCATTAAATATATAACCGCGATATAGTCGGTATATTCGTCGGACGTTTCGGTCTCTGAAACAGTTGCCGGGCTGCATTTCTCCCCTCTTCTCTCAGCCCAACCCCTCTACACAGCCCACCAACCCCTCTCTTAGTCCCTCTCCGCTCCGGAGCTGTTCGATGGCGATCGTACGCTCCGAAAACCCCCTAGAGACTAAACCCTAGTCCCCTACCCTATATAATCACCCCTCCTTCCTAATTTGGGCATCCCTAGCCTTCACCTACCCCTAGCCGCCTCCCCACCGCAGCCAACCTCCCTCCTCCTCGGATTCAGCGCCGCCCCACTCCACCTCCGCCACTTGGCGCCGTCGCCGGCACGCCCCGGACCATTCCACGCGCGACACGTCGCCTCCCAGTGCACCGCGGCCAACCCCAGCGCGCCACGCGTCCTTCCTCGTGCCCCACTTCACCGCGGCCCTGCCAGGCCCATCCGCGGCCTGCCCCGGGCCGACCTGGGCCCGAGGGAGCCCGCGCGCCCGCCGCCTGGTTCCTCGCGCCCGCATCCCGCTCGCAGCCAGCGCCCACGCCCCTGGCGCTCGCATCGCCCCTCCCGCTCGATCCCGATGGGATCAGGAGCGCGTCGCCGGCCCTGCGTCCCGCGAGCCCGAGGCCGCCGGAGCACCGCCGGATCTCCACCGTCGGTGAGCTGCGTGCCGCCCCCGTCCGGTTTCCTCCTCTCTCTCTGACCCCGTCCCTCTCTCTCTCCCGCAGGATGCCGCGGCCGCCGCCGCCGCCCAGGGACCTCGCCGCCATGGAGCTCGACGCCGCCGGATCTCGCCGTCTCCGCCCTCCGTCCTTCACCTCCGCGCCGGAGATCCCCGTCCCCGCAACTCCGGTCGTCCCCTGCCGCGGCCTCTGCCTCGTCTGCATCGAGCGAGCGAGGGGAGCGCTCGCGTTGACCGCGCCCCCAGGCCCACCGCCCCGGCCTGCCAACCCTCTCCTCCTACCCGGGCCTGCAGCCCATGGGTGAGCCCACCTAAAACCCCGACCAGTGCACATTATACCTATTTAGCGCTCGTCTGTTTTTTTTCAGTAATCTGCCAAGTCCCCCAGATTCCAGTATTATCATGCCATGTTTGACCTGCTGTATCTCTGCATCCGTAGCTCCGTTTCGTGCGTGTAATATGTCAGATTGTTCGTCTCGACGAGTGCTTCATTTCATTCCATTGCATTATTTTCATTTGAGCTCATCTTGATGCCCGAAATGATGTTGGAAGGGTGCATGTTGATGTTAATCTGCTGAAACTATTATAACTTGGTCATTTGTCATTTTTTCCATGATTGATGTGTGCATCCTATGAGGTTGATGTCTACATGTATGTTGATCTATGCCATGCCATCTTTCCAGGGGTGTATGCCATGTATTTTTGTGATGCCTGTAGTGAGTGCATCGAGCTTGTTAAGTAGGGTAGTTGTTGTTGCTGTTTTCCTGACAGATTCTGTTATATTTTGTTGCTATGTAAACATGCTTCTACTAATCATTCTATGCATAATCTGGAGATGTTCTATAAACATGTTTTGACCTACATGTCATTCTCTATCCATTCATTTCCTTGGTTGCAATTATAGCCTGCTGGAACATGTTGTTATCTTGCTCCAAATTTGCTTGATAATGATGTTATCAACCTATTAACATTAAGTTCAATGTTTCCATGATTGTTTACTAGTGATCCATGCACCCTATGACCTTGCTCTTGCCATTCTTAGCTTCATAAACATGCCTTCTTACTGTTGGTTGCCTTGCCATGCCATGTATTGCTCTGTAGTGAGTTGTTCAAGCTCACCAACATGCCTACTTATTGTTGTTCCTGCCATGTGTGAATCTGTAATATAACTTGCCATGTTTACATGGGTGCCGTCATATTTTCCGTGCTTTTTTGGCTCGTGGTCAGTAAGGGATTTTTGATCTATGCAATTAGTAGATTCATGCCATCCCTTTGTTTGCCATGTTAAGTTCCTGTAACATGTTGTTTGATAGCTCTAAACATTGCAACCTGATGTTATTTCTGCTAAAGTTTGGAACTGTTATTATTTGCAATCTTTCCATGTCTTTTTGAGCATGTTCTATTAGTTTCTAGAGATAGCTCAGTGTTCATGTTTTGTTATGCTTTACCTGTACTTCATGCCTATGCCTTTTGTTCTTATGTTGGGGTGCTGTAGCATATTGTTTTGATTCTTGCAAGATGCCTAGTTGCTGTTATGGACAGATTGTTGCTATGACTTGTATAGTGTGTGTGTGTTGAACCGTTGCTCCGTTTTGAGTGTGCTCTATATGAAACTTGCTTGATTTTGCATGTAGTTTCATATTATCATGTTGCGTCCTTGTTTTGAGGTGTTTTCTTGATGTTTGGGTGCATTTTGCATCAATGTCATGTTTAACTTGTTTTGCTCATATCTTCTAGACCGTAGCTCCAAATCTAATGAACTTTATATGTAACTTGACTAGAATTTCGTGTAGATCATCTTGGTGCATCTTAACTTGCTGTTTAACAACTTGAACTTAAGGTTTATTCAGATCTGGACCAATTTCAAAATTTGCATATGACTTACCAGAATTGTTATATGTTGTTCCCGGCCTCACTTAAACTTGCCTTGATGTGCTGTTCTTGTTTGCATCATCTCTTGCCATGAGTAGCCTCATCTAGCTTTCTCATGCATCATGCTTGTTGTGCATCATGTCTTGTCTATGTGTGGTGTGTTTACTATGTTCTGTGCTTCTTCTCGATAGTTCCCGTTTCGTTGCGATCGTGAGGATGCGTTCGTCTACGCTTGGTTCGTCTTCGTGGCTTCATCTTCTTCATGGAATCATTCTTCTTCCTTGCGGGATTTCAGGAAAGATGACCGCTACCCTGGATCTCACTACTATCATTGCTATGCTAGTTGCTTCATTCTATCGCTATGCTGTGTTACCTATCATGAGCTCTTCAAGCCTCCAAAATTGCCATGAACCTCTAACCTTTGACACCATTCCTAGCAAACCGTTGTTTGGCTATGTTGCCAGTTTTGCTCAGCCCCTCTTATAGCGTTGCTAGTTGCAGGTGAAGTTGAAGATTGCTCCATGGTGGACAGGATTTTGGTTGGGATATCACAATATCTCTTATATTATTAATGCATCTATATATTTGGTAAAGGGTGGAAGGCTCGGCCTTATGCCTGGTGTTTTGTTCCACTCTTGCCGCCCTAGTTTCCGTCATACCGGTGTTATGTTCCCGGATTTTGCGTCCCTAACGCGGTCGGGTGATTTATGGGACCCCCCCTGACAGTTCACTTTGAATAAAGCTTGTCCAGCAAGGCCCAACCTTGGTTTTACCTTTTGCCTCACCACCACCTACTTTTCCCTTGGGAGTAATTAAACCAAGGGTCATCTTTATTATAGCCCCCCCTAGGCAATGCTTGTCTAAGTGTTGGTCCAAACTAGAGCACCGTGCGGGACCATTCCTTGGCAACTTGGATTCGTCGGTACCTGTACGCTTCGCTTATCCGGTGTTGCCCTGAGAACGAGATATGTGCAGCTCCTATCGGGATTGTCGGCGCATCGGGCGGCTTTGCTGGTCTTGTTTTACCATTGTCGAAATGTCTTGTAAACCGGGATTCCGAGACTGATCGGGTCTTCCTGGGAGAAGGTCTATTCCTTCGTTGATCGCGAGAGCTTGTCATGGGCTAAGTTGGGACACCCCTGCAGGGTATAAACTTTCGAGAGCCGTGCCCGCGGTTATGTGGCAGATGGGAATTTGTTAATGTCCGGTTGTAGATAACTTGACACCAGATCCGAATTAAAACGCATCAACCGTGTGTGTAGCCGTGATGGACTCTTCTCGGCGGAGTCCGGGAAGTGAACACGGTTTCTGTGTTATGTTTGACGTAAGTAGGAGTTCACGATCACCTCTTGATCATTGCTAGCTTCACGACCGTTCCTCTTGTTTCTCTTCTCGCTCTCATTTGCGTATGTTAGCCACCATATCATGCTTAGTCGCTGCTGCAACCTCACCACTTTACCCCTTCCTTTCCCATTAAGCTTTGCTAGTCTTGATACCCATGGTAATGGGATTGCTGAGTCCTCGTGGCTCACAGATTACTACAACAACAGTTGCAGGTACAGGTTATGCGATGTTCATGACGCGAGAGCGATGCTTGCTTGCGTTGAGTTCTTCTTCTGCTTCTTCTTCGATCAGGGGATAGGTTCTAGGTCGGCAGCCTGGGCTAGCAGGGTGGATATTGTTTGAGTTTCTGTTTATGATTCATCCGTAGTCGGATGTTGTTCTTGTATGTTGTATTGTTGTATTCATGTGGCATTGTATGCCTTTTGTATGTATCCCCATCTATTATGTAATGTTGATGTAATGATATCCACCTTGCAAAAGCGTTCTAATATGCGGGTCTATCCTTGGTGGGACCTTCGAGTTCCTTTTGGATAGGGTCGCATATTGGGCGTGACACTCTATGCCCTAGGACAACACCTACATCAGAATCACTAGCATCGCACATAATTTCAAAGGGTAAATTCCAATCAGGTGGCTGAACAATAGGTGCAGAAATCAATGTTTATTAAGTATTTCAAATGATTCTACACAATCATCATGGAAGACAAATGGTATATCTTTTTGTAATTAATTAGTTAGAGGCCGAGAAATTTTTGAGAAGTCCTTACTGAACCTCCTATAAAAGCCAGCATGACCAAGGAAACTTCTTATACCTTTGATGTCCTTGGGACATGGCATCTTTTCAATAGCATCAACCCTAGCCTTATCAACTTCAATACCTCTTTTAGAAATTTTATGCCCCAAGAAAATGCCTTCATTAACCATAAATTGGCACTTCTCCCAATTCAAGACAAGGTTAGTTTCTTGACATCTCTGCGATCAAGGTTGCTTAAGCAATCATCAAAAGAGGATCCATAGATGGAGAAATCGTCCATGAAAACCTCACAAATCTTTTCACAAAAATCAGAGAATATAGCCATCATGCATCTTTGAAAGGTAGCAGGTGCATTACATAAACGAAAAGGCATACGTCTATAAGCAAAAGTACCGAAAGGGCAAGTAAACGTGGTCTTAGATTGATCATCAGCTGACACAGGTATTTGAGAGAAACCAGAATAACCATCTATAAAGCAAAAATGTATATGTTTGGATAGCCTTTCTAGCATTTGATCAATGAAAGGTAAGGGGTAATGATCTTTTTTAGTAGCTTTATTTAATTTGCGGAAATAAATTACCATCCTATAACCTGTAATAATTCTTTGTGGAATCAATTCATCTTTATCATTAGGAACGACAGTAATACCTCCTTTCTTAGGGACACAACGGACATGACTTACCCACTGACTATCAGCAACGGGATAGATTATACCAGCCTCAAGGAGCTTTAGTATTTCCTTCCTTACCACTTCTTTCATCTTAGGATTCAACCGTCGTTGATGATCAATAACTGGTTTGGCATCTTTCTCCAAATTTATTTTGTGTCGGCATAGAGTGGGACTAAAGCCCTTAAGATCATCAAGAGTATATCCAATAGTAGCACGGTGCTTCTTCAGAGCTTTCAATAATTTTTCTTCCTCCTTCTCTGAAAGTTTAGCATAATAATAACAGGATATATATTCTTTTCATCAAGATAAGCATATTTAAGTGTATCAGGCAGTGGTTTAAGCTCAAACACGGGATCACCCTTTGGGTGGAGGAGGATCCCCTAGGATTTCAACAGGCAAGTTGTGTTTTAGAATAGGTCCCTGTTTAAAGAATACTTCATCTATTTCCCTTCTTTCATTCATAAACATATCATTTTCATGGTCTAGCAAATATTGTTCTAAAGGATCATTAGGAGGTATGGCAATAGAAGCAAGACCAATAATTTCATCTTTACTAGGCAATTCCTCTTCACGATGTTGTCTACGAAATTTAGAAAAATTAAATTCATGAGTCATATCACCCAATCCAACGGTGACAACATCCTTTTCGCAGTCTATCCTAGCATTAACCGTGTTCAAGAAGGGTCTACCAAATATAAGGGGACAAAAGCTATCTTGTGGGGAACCAAGAACAAGAAAATTAGCAGGATATTTAGTTTTCCCACACAAGACTTCAACATCTCTAACAATCCCAACTGGTGAAATAGTATCTCTATTGGCAAGCTTAATGGTAACATTAATTTCTTCTAACTCAGCGAGTGCAATGTCATGCATAATTTCTTTGTATAAGGAATGAGGTATTGCACTAGCACTAACACCCATGTCACATAAGCCATAATAACAATGATCTCCTATTTTAACAGAAATAACAGGCATGCCTACCACGGGTCTATGTTTATCTTTAGCACAAGGTTTAGCGATTCTAGCAGTTTCATTGCAGAAGTAAATAACATGCCCATCAATATTATCAGCCAAGAGATCTTTAATGATAGCAATATTAGGTTCAACTTTGACTTGCTCAGGAGGTTTATTAGTTCTAATATTACTTTTACAAACCACAGTTGAAGCTTTAGCATGGTCCTTTATCGTAACAGGGAAAGGTGGTTTCTCAACAAAAGCAGTAGGAACAATAGAATCATTATAAGTGATAGTCTTTTCTTCAACTTTAATAGGTGCAGCTACTTTTACTTCTATGGGGGGATGATATTTAAACCACTTCTCCTTAGGGAGATCAACGTGAGCAACAAAAGATTCACAAAAAGAAGCTACTATCTCACAATCAAGTCCATGTTTAGTGCTAAATTTATGGAAAACATCGGTATCCATAAAAGATTTAACACAATCAAACTTAGGTGTTATACCTGACTCCTTACCTTCGTCGAGATCCCAATCTTCATAGTTGCGTTTAATTTTTTCCAATAAATCTCATTTGAATTCAATAGTCTTCATCATAAAAGAACCAGTACAAGAAGTATCGAGCATGGGGCGATTGTTGTCAGAAAGCCGAGCATAACATTTTTGAATAATCATTTCTCTTGAGAGCTCATCATTGGGGCATGAATATAACATTTACTTAAGCCTCCCCCAAGCTTGAGTGATGCTTTATCCTTCATGAGGCCAAAAATTACATATATAATTATGATCACGATGAACAAGATGCATAGGATAAAAAGATCCCAATCTTCATAGTTGCGTTTAATTTTTTCCAATAAATCTCATTTGAATTCAATAGTCTTCATCATAAAAGAACCAGTACAAGAAGTATCGAGCATGGGGCGATTGTTGTCAGAAAGCCGAGCATAACATTTTTGAATAATCATTTCTCTTGAGAGCTCATCATTGGGGCATGAATATAACATTTACTTAAGCCTCCCCCAAGCTTGAGTGATGCTTTATCCTTCATGAGGCCCAAAATTACATATATAATTATGATCACGATGAACAAGATGCATAGGATAAAACTTCTGAGGAAATTCCAATTTCAATCGTTTGTAGTTCCATGATCCCATATCATCACATAGCCTATACCATGTCAATGCATCTCCCTTCAAAGATAAAGGGAAGACCTTCTTCTTGATAACATCATTGGGCATACCTGCAAGCTTAAATAATCCACATACTTCATCCACATAGATTAGGTGCTCATCAGGATGTAATGTTCCGTCTCCTGCAAAAGGTTAGCTAGCAGTTTTTCTATCATAATCAAAGGGATTTCAAAGTAGACATTTTCATTTTCAGTAGGTTCAATAGGTTGAGGAGCAACTCTTTGCTCTTCTGGTTGGGGTGAAGATACCCCGAAAAAGCCCCTCAGAGGATTACTTTCCATAGTAACAAGTGACAGTAAATTTAAGCACACTATATAAATTTTTCCTTACCTAATTCCACCTACCAAAGGCACTTCACTCCCCAGCAACGGCGCCAGAAAAGAGTCTTGATGACCCACAAGTATAGGGGATCTATCGTAGTCCTTTCGATAAGTAAGAGTGTCGAACCCAACGAGGAGCAGAAGGAAATGATAAGCCGTTTTCAGCAAGGTATTCTCTGCAAGTACTGAAATTATCGGTAGTAGATAGTTTTGTGATAAGATAATTTGTAACGAGCAACAAGTAACAAAAGTAAATAAAGTGCAGCAACGTGGCCCAATCCTTTTTTTAGCAAAGGACAAGCCTGGACAAACTCTTATATAATGGAAAGCGCTCCCGAGGACACACGGGAATTATTGTCAAGCTAGTTTTCATCATGTTCATATGATTCGCGTTCGGTACTTTGATAATTTGATATGTGGGTGGAACGGTGCTTGGGTGATGTCCTTACTTCTACAAGCATCCCACTTATAATTAACTCCTATTGCAAGCATCCGCAACTACAAAAGAAGTATTAAGGTAAACCTAACCATAGCATGAAACATATGGATCCAAATCAGCCCCTTATGAAGCTACGCATAAACTAGGGTTTAAGCTTCTGTCACTCTAGCAACCCATCATATACTTATTACTTCCCAATGCCTTCCTCTAGGCCCAAATAGTGGTGAAGTGCCATGTAGTCGACGTTCACATAACACCACTAGAGGAGAGACAACATACATATCATCAAAATATAGAACGAATACCAAATTCACATGACTACTAATAGCAAGACTTCTCCCATGTCCTCGGGAACAAACGTAACAACTCACAAAGCGTATTCATGTTCATAATCAGAGGAGTATTAATATGCATAATGGATCTGAACATATGATCTTCCACCAAATAAACCAACTAGCATCAACGACAAGGAGTAATCAACAGTACTAGCAACCTACAGGTACCAATCCCAGACTTAGAGACAAGAATTGGATACAAGAGATGAACTAGGGTTTGAGAGGAGATGGTGCTGGTGAAGATGTTGATGGAGATTGGCCCCCTCCCGATGAGAGGAGCGTTGGTGATGATGATGGCGATGATTTCCCCCTCCCGGAGGGAAGTGTCCTTGGCAGAATAGCTCTGCTAGAGCCCTAGATTGGTTCTGCCAAGGTTCTGCCTCGGGGTGGCGGAGTCTCCTCCCGAAAGCTTGCTTGTGTTTTTTCTTCAGACGAAAGACTTCATATAGCAGAAGATGGCCACCGGAGGGCCACCAGGGGTCCCACACCCACCCTCATGCCGGGTGGGTGCCCCCTCTGGTATTTCTTCCGCTCAATATTTTTTATTATTTCCAAAAATAACTTCCGTGGAGTTTCAGGACTTTTGGAGTTGTGCAGAATAGGTCTCTAATATTTGCTCCTTTTCCAGCCCAGAATTCTAGCTGCCGGCATTCTCCCTCTTCATGTAAACCTTGTAAAATAAGAGAGAATAGGCATAAGTATTGTGACATAAAGTGTAATAACAGCCCTTAATGCAATAAATATCGATATAAAAGCATGATGCAAAATGGACGTATCAGCGGTAGATGCTTTAAGTCAGCTGGGGTCTCAGCGTAAGATGGTGCCACCTAACACTTTCTTAGATATTCTGCATAACCCTTCTGTCAAGTTGCCTACGGAGGAAGACTTGGATGTTCCAGACCCGGAAGCGGAATTGGTGGCGGCTCTTCACGTCATCCCAGATTGGACGGTGCCATATTTGGCTTATATGACCCGGGGCGAGTTGCCTGAGGATGAAACCTTGGCTAGACAAATTAACCGGCGACCTAAGTCAATGACAATTGCTAATGGTGAGTTTCATCATCGCGGTGTCACTGGGGTGTTTCAACGTTGTGTCTCTCCTAAGGAAGGTCAAGAAATTCTTCGTGAGATCCATGAAGGAGATTGCGGCCATCATGCCGGTTCAAACTCTCTTGTGGCCAAAGCTTTCCGTCATGGTTTTTATTGCCTGACGGCTCACGCTGATGCAGAGGATCTGGTCAGTAAATGTGATGGTTGCCAGAAATTCTCACAACGGGCTCACGTGCCGGCTCAAGAATTGAGGATGATTCCAATTACTTGGCCATTTGCAGTCTGGGGGCTTGACATGGTTGGGCCTTTCAAAAGGTCCAAAGATAAAAAGACACACCTTCTGGTGGCGGTGGATAAATTCACAAAGTGGATTGAGGCAGAGCCGGTTAGTAAGTGTGACGTAGCCACGGCGGTTCAATTCATGAAAAAATGTGATCTTTCGTTTTGGCTTTCCACACAACATTATAACTGATAATGGTACTAATCTGTCCAAGGGTGCCATGGAGGAGTTCTGTCAATGTGAGCATATCCGGCTTGATGTTTCATTAGTAACTCACCTCCAGTCCAATGGTCAAGCTGAAAGAGCCAATCAGGAAATCTCGAAAAGTATCAAGCCCCGGCTTATGGTTCCTTTACAACGGACGCCGGTTGTTGGGTGGAGGAGTTACTCTCTGTGATATGGAGCATCAATACTACCCCTAACAGGTCTACGGGTTATACGCCTTTCTTCATGGTTTACGGAGCAGAGGCGGTTCTACCTAGTGACATCCGTCATGAATCGCCCCGCGTGGCGGCTTACGTTGAAGCTGATAATGAACAAGCCCGTCAGGATGCACTTGAATTGTTAGATGAAAAGGGTGACTTGGCAGCAGCCCGCTCGGAGATTTACCAACAAGACCTGCGCCGTTATCACAGCCGCCGAGGTAAGTCCAGAACCATTCAAGAAGGTGACTCCAGCTCGTCCAGGATCAAGCTGATGCACACAAGTTATCCCTGCCTTGGGAGGGGCCCTTTGTGGTCAGTAAGAACTTGCACAATGATTCATACTACCTCATCGATATTCGAGAGCACAAAGACTCACGTAAGTCAAAGGAAGAGACCCGCCGGCCATGGAATATCGCTCATCTTCGGCCTTACTATACTTGAGCCACCGGCTCTCATGATGTACATATTTTGACGATGTATATATTATGATAAGTAATAAAGCAGGACCTCTGTCCCTTTTATCCTCAATAATCATATGTCTTCATCATCATAATTTCAAATGACCGATTGGGGGCTGATCGTATTCGAATCTAGCTTAACCCTTTGGTCTGACTCATGATCATATTCGATTCTAGCCGTTAAACCTCATGATCACTAGGGGCTTCCTGTTCAAACATAGGTCGTATTCGAACCAAAGAGAACATAGCTGTCGGTACCCTCTTGATCGGCACAATGCCAAACTCACTAGGGGGCTTCTTGATCGTATTCGAATCATAGCTTAACCCCTTTTGGGTCCGACCTTCATCGTATTCCAATCAGGTTCGTTAAAAAACTCTCAAGGTCATTTGGGGGCTTCCTATTCAAACATAGGTCGTATTCGAACCAAAGAGAACATAGCTGTCGGTACCCTCTTGATCGGCGCAACGCCAAAGCCACTTGGGGCTACATGATCGTATTCGAATCCTAGCATAACCCCTTTGGTCCGCTTTATTGATCGTATTCGAATCAGAAGCCTAAAATTTTTCTTTCTATTTTCTTTAAGTTTTTTGCAAACAATCTTTGTTTTTTGTCTTAAGGTTTTTATCCAGATCTATGTATAAGTGTGGTTTAAATTTAACCCGACTTGATTTTTGATGACAAGTGTCGGAGTAATGGGCCACGGGTAGGCTAACCCGAGTCCCCGAACCTTTCAAGACACCAGGGCTAGCTGTGCCCCTCAAGGCATCAAGACAAAATGCCGCCTTCTGGTGGCCGGCTGGAGGAATAGCCGGCTACTCAGAGGCGGCCGAGTTCCGGCAGATGGCCGACTCCTCCCTCGAGACAAGCCGATTCCTAGTGGGCGGCTTCCAGAGAAGCCGGCCCCCAGTAGTCGCCCAATGACGCCTTTGGAGTTTGCGCCCTCGTCAAGAGAGACAAGACAGGGAGTGGCTACAGCGTAGCCCATCCCTCCCAAATCCAGGGCCGGGCGTGCTACAGTGCCCCGTACAGACGGAGATCTCCACACGGTGCGGCACTGTTGCCACTACCCCCTTGACGTCATCCCAAACAGGCGGATCCCTGTTCCCACGATGGCCTGTCTATACGACCCGCAGGCGACGGGCCCCACCAGGCAGAGAGAGCCCAGAAGACAGCAGAAGCCGAACCAGTCGGACCTGAGGGCGGCCGAGTTCTGGTGGGCGGCCGACTCCTCCCTCGGGGCTCGTGCGCCATTGACCAGACAGGACACGGAGTGGCTACAGTAATCGCCCGCCAGGCGGCTGTACTGTAGCCACGCTCCCCTGATGAAGCCTGCGTCATTAGCGTCACGGCTACAGTGATCAGCAGCCTGCAAAGACCCACGAGCGGCGGAGGCGGCCTGTCGGCTCCGTACCTGACCAGTCGACGGGGCCCACCAGTCGGCGGGCCCCAGCAGCCAGCGGAGAAGCCGAAGGCCAGAGACACTGACAGTCGAGTCCTACACTCGGCGAGATTACCAATGTACCCCTGGGGGGTAGGCCTATATAAACCCCCCAGGGCACCCATGCAAAGGGTTCCCAACCTGTTAGAACTAGACTCACACATAGAGAGCGAGGAGAGGGCTAGCCTTGCCTTCTTCCACCTCTAGCAAACAGTTCCAGGAGCACCATTGTACCACTAGTGCCTTAGTGATCATGCAGAGACCCCGCAGAGCATGACTAGGGGTGTTATCTCCACAGAGAGCCCCAATCCTGGGTAAAGTTTGCCGGCGTTCGTGTCTACGCCTTATGCCACTTCCAGGCACCGGCAACATTCTACTTACTCCCACCATGATAAGCCATCCATTGGCATATGTCACACCCAACCCCCGACATTTTGTGCCCACCGTGGGGCGAGGTGCACCGTCATCCGGAGACTTGTTCTGGACGGGAACCCTTTTCCTCCCTAGCGAGCGCAGCCAGCCCGGCACGCCAGATGGAGTCTGCCCGACGCGCTGCATGGCACGGAAGCCGCCTGCGCGGGGAGCTGCCTCACGGATATCGTTGGCGAGATCTGCCTCTCCGACGAGCCTGCATCCGACGTAGGCACAGAAGGCCCTGAGAGCCGCCTCATCAGCCTCCTTGATCAGCTCCACGTCGCCGGCGAGCCTGCTGTGGACCTGGAGTATGTTGGCTCCACCGACCCAATGCTTGTCGACTCCGACACCGCATCGCTCGACGCGTTCCCCACCAACATGGTAGTTTACGATGAGCCGCTTCCTCGCGTGGAGAGCAGCGGAAGCATCGTCATAGAGGTGCTTGTCATTGGCCATGGCGAGCACTCCGGCGGAGGCACCCATGACCTGCTCGATGCGGCATTGCAAGACCTGATGGCGCCCATTCCTAAAGACGCCGACGCCGAGACACTGGAGGCGCTTCTCGAGAGCGCCAAAAAGTTGGCCAGCATGAGACACCTGTCGGAGGCCTACCAGCGCGAGATGGACCGCGCTGTAGGTGGCACGCCGGCTCCTGCTGGGCCTAGCCGCCTTGGTTCGGTCCAGCAGCGCGGTGTGGCCATCGCTAGTCTATTTGGAGCAGATCGCCCTGTCTACGCCACGCCCGCGGAGAACATACGAGCTGCTCAGGCGGCAGCAGTAGAGCTGGACAAGTTCGAGGGCGAAGAGCGACGCCAGATGGCGGAGCGCGTCCAGTGACTCCTCGATGCGGCTGCTGGGCAGCACGAGGCCGGCTGCCGCACTGAGGCGCCCAAGCGGCAAAATGGCGATCCGCCTCCCCGCTGAGATCAAGGCGCGACCTCTCGGACGCCGGCTGGTGGCGTCCGCTGAAGAAGAGATAAGGAGCCGGCTGCTAGCCGCAGCCGGACTCGCATCACCATCGAGCGCGACCGATACGGCCGCCCCAGAGCAGTGGAACAACGGGGCAACTATCAGGCGTGTCTCCTCGCTGCTAGTTGAACACCCAACACTCGGCGACCACCTTGCCGCCGAGGAGTCAGAGAGAATGATGCCTGCCACCGGATAGACCGCCTCAACCGATCCTTGGTGCCAGAAGAAGAAGATGAGTTGGGTCTGCCCTGCTTCGGCCCCCGCATTCGAGATGAGCCCTTCCCCAAGGGGTTCACCCTCCCAAGAGACACGCCCAAATACACTGGCTCCGTGAAGCCAGAGGACTGGTTGGTCGACTACTCCACCGCTGTCAACATCGCAAACGGCAACAAGCGTGTTGCCGTGAAGTACGACCCGCTCATGCTCCAGGGCACGGCCCGGACATGGCTGAACAGCCTGAAGCCCCACAGCATCAACAACTGGGTTGATTTCACTGAAGCCTTCATCCGCAACTTCACCAGCACGTACAAGAGGCTGCCCATGCCCCGCCAGCTCTCCTTGTGCGTCCAAGGCCCCAACAAGTGGACTCGCGACTATCTCACGCGATGGGCCGAGCTTCGCAACTCTTGCGAAGGTGTGCACGAGGTGTAGGACATCGAGTACTTCACCATCGGGTGCCGAGAGGCCACCCTTCTCAAGCACAAGCTTATCTGCAACGAGTCGGCGACCCTCGACGAGATGCTGAGCATAGCAGATAAGTATGCCACGGCCGACTCCTCCATGAAGGCGGAGATCCAAGCTGATGCCTCAGGCAAAGTGGCCCCTTCGGCTCCTCGGGCTCCGGCTGGCGTCTCGAGTCGGTGTCAGCAACCCCACGATAACAAGCGCAAGGCCATGCAGCTGGCTTCCACAAGCTGGCAGGTGGCGACAGTCGAAGACCAGCAGCCAGATGGGCAACCTCAACCCAAGCGCTAGAAGGGCGGCAAGCCCAATTGGCTACCCGCCTTCTCGTACGACCAGACTCTTGATGCACCCTGGAAGTTTCACACTGGCGCAAAGCCATCCAACCACACCACTCGGAAGTGCCATTGGCTCACCAGGCTTGCCAAAGGTGACGGCCTTTAGCCTCGTCCGCCTGCTGGGCAGCCGCCTCCTCCTCCCCCTAGCATCCGGCAGTTCGACCAGTCGGAGCTATACAAGATGAGTATCTCGAAGAGCACGGAGCTTATGTCGTGTTCACCAGTGTGGCAGACGACAAGCACAGAAGACGGCAGCGACAGCAAGAAGTCAACGCAATGGCGTCAGAGACCCCCGAGTTCATGCATTGGTCCGAGAATCCCATCAGCTGGAGTAGAGCCGACCACCCGGAAGTAATGCCCAATCCCGGCTCCTATGCCCTGGTTCTGGATGCCACTTTTGCCACAGATAGGCGAGTTGCTCGTTTTTCCCGAGTTTTGATAGATGGCGGCAGCAGCATCAACATCCTGTATAAAGATACTATGGAGAAGTTAGGAATGAAACAGAGGCAGCTTCAGCCCAGCCGGACTATATTCCATGGCATAGTTCCTGGCCTTTCCTGCTCACCAATCGCCAAGACGTAGATAGATGTCCTCTTTGGGGACAAAGATCACTTCCGCCAAGAGCCAGTCTGGTTTGAAGTGGTGGACCTTGAGAACCCCTACCATGCACTGCTTGGCCGACCTGCTCTAGCCAAGTTCATGGCAGTCCCCCACTATGCTTACCTCAAGATGAAGATGCTGAGCTCCAAGGGAATCCTGACCATAGCAGGGGACTACAAGAAGTCGTCCGCCTACACAGCAGACAGCAGCCGGCTGGCCGAGTCCCTCGTGATCGCGGCTGAGAAACGGCTCCTTGACCGGGGTGTGGTGATGGCAAGCAAGCAGCCTGAGATGTCACCCAACCCCAAGGAGTCAGAAGCTGGGGGCTCGTTCAAGCCGGCAAAGGAAACAAAGAAGATACCCTTGGACCCGGAGCACCCGGGGAGGCACGCTGTCATAGGTACAAACCTTGATAGCAAATAGGAAAGCGAGCTCGCCAATTTCCTCCATGAGAATCGGGACATCTTTGCATGGTCCCCCAAAGACATGCCGGGAGTTCCGACGGATTTCGCCGAGCACAAGCTTCACGTCCGACCTGATGCCAAGCCCGTCCGGCAGCCCTTGTGTCGTCTGTCAGAAGAGAAGAGAAGAGTTGTGGGAGAAGAGATAGCTCGTCTTATAGCAGCCGGCTTCATCATGGAAGTGTTCTTTCCTGAGTGGCTGGCCAACCCAGTCCTCTTGTTGAAGAAAAAAAAGCGGTGGCGTATGTGTATCGATTACACCAGCCTCAACAAGGCCTGCCCCAAAGACACATTTGCTTTGCCGAGAATTGACCAAGTGATAGACTCCCCAGCCGGATGCGAGTTGTTGAGTTTCTTGGATGCTTACTCAGGGTATCACCAGATCAAGCTGAACCCGGCCGACGGGCTGAAGACCGCCTTCAAAACGCAATCTGGAGCCTTCTGCTACTTGACCATGACGTTTGGCTTGAGGAATGCCAGCGCCACGTTCCAACGTTGCATGCAGAAGTGCCTCCTCAAGCAACTTGGTAGGAATGCCCACGTTTATGTGGACGACGTGGTGGTGAAGACGCAGAAGCGTGGAATGCTGATAGAAGACCTAAAGGATACCTTTGAGAACTTGCGCAGATTTCAAATCAAGCTCAACCCAGATAAATGCGTCTTCGGAGTACCAGCCGGCCAGCTTCTTGGCTTCCTGGTCTCAGAGCACGGCATAGAATGCAACCCTGTGAAGATCAAGGCCATCGAGAGGATGGAAGTACCCACTCGACTGCTCGATGTACAGAAGTTCACCGGCTGCTTTGCATCCATCAGCCGTTTCATCAGTCGGCTGGGTGAGAAGACTCTTCCCCTGTACCAGCTGATGAAGAAGACCACTTTTTTTAACTGGAACGACAAGGCGGATGAAGCTTTTTCCCATCTCAAGAAGATGTTGACCACTCCACCTATGCTGGCGGCTCCGACTCCTAAGGGCATCTCCAGCCGCGCCCCCAAGAAGGCCTCCCCAGGCAATTTTTTCGCGCAGGCGCCGAAAAAACGTCCCAGTCGCGCCCCCAGGACGCCGAAAATCGCCGGTTCGGGCCTTTTTTCTGCCCGGCGGTCACAGGCCGAACCCGGCGCGCTGGGGAGCTGTTGGGGGCTCCGACGCTAGCGAAAAGCGCGCCTGGCCCACGCCGACAGGGGAAAAGTCAAGTTTTTCTTCCCCGACTCGCCTCGCACCCCCGCGCCCTCGGCCACCACTAGCTGTATCCCGGCGACGGTCGCCGGCCTACTCCGCCTAGATAGCCATTCCCCGCCTGAAAATAGCAGCGCTTCGCCGCGGCAACCCCTCCCCGCAACACTAGGCGGTGCCGGCCGCCGTTTCCGGCCGCGGAGGCGCGGTTTAACGGCGGGTACACGCCCACGAGCGCAAGGTGTTCGGCATTTTGACTGACTCGGCGATGGACTCCGATGAGGAGGAAGAGCTTGCCGCGCTGCTGGAGGAGGAAGCCGCGGCCGACGTCCAGGAAGAAGAGCATCTGATGGTGCTCGCCGCCCTCGCCCAGCTGCTGGCGAGCAATGAAAAGCCGCGTCGAGGTGGCTCGGCGCCGGGGCGGGTGAAAGCAAAGAACCGGCATCGTCTGCAAGGCTACTGCATGCTCTACTCCGACTACTTCGCCGATGCTCCACTTCATGGCGAGAAAACATTTCCTCACCGTTATCGGATGAGCCGAAAGCTCTTCCTCAGGATTGTGAATTCCATCTGGGAGTTCGACAACTACTTCAAGTTCAAGATGGATTGCACTAGCGCTCTTGGATTCACCTCCATCCAGAAGTGCACGACAGCGATGAGGATGCTTGCATATGGAGCTCCCAGTGATTCACTCGACGACTATGGGCGCATGGCCGAGTCCACCAGCATAGATTGTTTCTACAAGTTCTGTCGGGCAGTGGTGGCAGTGTTTGGGCCACAATACTTGAGAGCACCCAATGCGGAAGACACTGCTCGGATCCTAGCCCAGAATGCAGCAAGAGGATTTCCTGGGATGCTTGGAAGCATCGACTGCCCATTTGGTTGGCAGGGGATGTACAAAGGCGCCAAAGGCGGTTGCAGTGTGGTGCTTGAGTCGGTAGCCACACAGGACCTCTGGATTTGGCACTCCTTTGGTATGCCAGGAACTCACAATGACATCAACGTGTTGCAGTGCTCTCCTGTTTTTTCCAAGCTCGTTGAGGGCCATTCTCCTCTGGTGAACTTCGAGATCAATGGGCACCAATACAACAAGGGGTACTATCTAGCTGACGGCATCTATCCGTGATGGTCGACATTTGTGAAGACGATCTCAAACCCTGTGCTAGGAGGCAAGAACGCCTGGTTTGCGAAGGTTCAGGAGGCTTGCAGGAAAGATGTCGAGCGGGCATTTGGTGTGCTCCAATCTCGATTCGCTGTTGTTCGGTACCCCGCTTAGACCTGGTCGAAAGATCAAATGTGGGAGATCATGACTTGTTGTGTCATCCTGCACAACATGATCATCAAGAGCGAGCAAGAAGACCCAGTGTTTGACACTGAACCATACTACAGGCAGGGTCCTCTAGTCCAAGTTGATCACCAGCTACCGGCAACTTGGACTGCCTATCTCAGTATGCGTCAAGAGATCCGAGACCCACAGGTGCATCATCAACTACAGAAAGATCTGATTGAGCACCTATGGAGGCTCAAGGGGGACGCCGCGTGATGATATACGAGTTTTTATTTGTTGAACTATATAATTTGTATTGAACTATTTGTTGTTGTACTATTTTGTTGGAGTATTTGATTTTTCTGTGATGAAATATGTGATAAGGAATAATTATGTTGATAAATGAACACCGAGAAAGGGCGAAACCACGCCGAATATGGGCCTATTCTCGCCCATATGGGCCGTTTATTCGCCGAAATTGGGCTGCCAAGTGGGCCAATTTCGGCGCCTGGGGGGCGAGCTGGGGGCGGCGACTGGGCGAAAAACCGCCCCAGCGTCGAGTGTCTTGCCGGCTCGCCCCCAGGGGGCGATTTTTGTGCGTCCTGGGGGGGCCAACGGCTGGAGTGCCCTAAGGAACCCATGCTCCTCTACATCGCCGCAACCAGCCGAGTGGTCAGCACTGTCATAATTGTGGAACGCAAGGAGGAAGGCAAGGCACTACCAATCCAGAGACCGATGTATTACCTGAGTGAAGTATTGTCCGCCTCCAAGCAGAACTACCCCCACTATCAGAAGATGTGTTACGGCATGCACTTTTCCGCCAAGAAGCTGAAGCCGTATTTTCAAGAGCACCCAATTACTGTTGTCTGCACTGCCCCGCTTGCCGAGATCATCGGAAGCCGAGATGCCTCAGGCCGAGTAGCCAAATGGGACATAGAGTTGGCCCCCTACACCATCTACTACTAGCCTCGCACCGCCATCAAGTCACAAGCGCTGGCCGACTTCCTCATCGATTGGGCTGAGACCCAGTACCTGCCACCAGCGCCCGACTCCACCCATTGGCGGATGCATTTTGATGGTTCCAAGATGTGCACCGGTTTGGGAGCTGGCATTGTCCTCACCTCTCCCAAAGGCGACAAGCTCAGATATGTGCTGCAAATCCTTTTTGACGCCTCCAATAACGTCGCCGAGTACGAGGAACTTCCGGCTTGCCAAAGAGCTCGGCATTCGCCATATCCTGTGCTATGGTGACTGTGACTTAGTAGTCCAGCAGTCGTCAGGCGACTGGGACGCCAAGGATGCAAACATGGCGAGCTACCGTTTCCTCGTACAGCAACTCAGCGGATACTTCGATGGGTGCGAGTTTCTCCATGTGCCAAGAAATGACAATGAGCAAGCAGATACCTTGGCATGGATCGGCTCCACTCGGCAAGCAATACCAGCCGGCGTCTGATACGTCTCCAACGTATCTATAATTTTTTATTGCTTCATGCTATATTATATTCTGTTTTGGACATTATTGGGCTTTATTATACACTTTTATATTACTTTTGGGACTAACCTATTAACCGGAGGCCCAGCCCAGAATTGCTGTTTTTTGCCTATTTCAGAGTATCGCAGAAAAGGAATACCAAATGGAGTCCAAACGGAATGAAACCTTCGGGAACATGTTTTTCTCAATGAACGTGATCCAAAGGACTTGGAGTCCATGCAAGGCAATCAACCAGGAGTGCACGAGTTAGGGGACGCTGAGGGAGTCCTGGACTAGGGGGTGTCCCGATAGCCAGACAATCGATATCCGCCAGACTCCCAGACTACGAAGATAGAAGATTGAAGACTCCGGCTCGTGTCCGGAAGGTACTTTACTTGGCGTGGAAGGCAAGCTTGGCAATACGGATATGTAGATCTCCTACCATTGTAACCGACTCTGTGTAACCCTAGCCTCTCCGGTGTCTATATAAACCGGAGGGCTTTAGTCCGTAGGACACAACATTACATCTCGACAATCATACCATAGGCTAGCTTCTAGGGTTTAGCCTCCTTGATCTCATGGTAGATCTACTCTTGTACTACCCATATCATCAATATTAATCAAGCAGGACGTAGGGTATTACCTCCATCGAGAGGGCCTAAACCTGGGTAAAAACATTGTGTCCCTCGTCTCCTGTTACCATCCGCCTAGACGCACAGTTCGGGACCCCCTACCCGAGATCCGCCGGTTTTGACACCGACATTGGTGCTTTCATTGAGAGTTCCTCTGTGTCGTCGCCGATAGAGGAGATGCCTTTACCCGTCTTCAAAGACGGTGTTCTCACCGGAGGGGCCCTGGCCGCCGGTCAGACAATCCGGCTCGGCGGTTTCCTTATGACCGCCTGTCCGGCCGTTGCTTCGGCAATGACTTCTCAAGTCGTCGAAAGCAATCTTCGAGTCAGCCCTAAAGCTGCCGAACAGTTAGATCGAGTCGAGCTCTCGTCTGTTAACGAGCTCTTGGATCGCATCGCCACCCTCGGAGTCGCAACAGACTACAATCAGATTGAGCTTAAAACCGATCTGAGAGAGATTAACTCTCCCCAGATTACCCACCACATCGAAGTGGTAGAAGAACAACTCGGCAACTCGTTGCCATTGTTGAAAACAATCTGTGTCCGGACTCCCGAACCCTCCACGCCGGATTCCCGAGGAGGTACGGACTCTGATCGAGCATTGAACCTCGAATCATGCGTCGCTCCGGACTCGCTGGGCTGTTTCCAGCAGATCAAGCTTCCGAAATCGGAAGTCCCTAGGCCATTGAGCCCAAAGATGGGCAGGGATCCGGATCTTGTTCCACCCTCCCGCCCAGACATATGCGACTTATCTCTAGTTCGGCAAGAGCCCTCGGAAACAGTACATCATTACTGGGCCAGATTCCTCCTGGTTATGGACAGGATAAAGGACTGCCGAGAGGAGAACGCAATCTCAATATTCTGCAATAACTGCATGGACAAGGGAATCCTGAACGCCATCGATCGTCGCAAGATTACGCGTTTTTCCGATCTAGCGTCCATAGTGCGAAAGTACTGTGCGACGGAAAGTTTCCGGAAAACTGAAAATCAATTTTGGGATAATCCGGCCCCAAATCCAGTCCGCGGTAAAAGGGCGCCTCACAATCAGGCCCCATACGCAAAAATCAAAAAGCAAAAACCCAGCAAGGGAAACGGAACAGTACTGGAGGGATGGCTCAATGGACCCTGTAAACTTCACAATACGGGGGGAGCTGTCCCAACGCATAGCCTTCGAGCATGTTGGATATTATGGCAGGTGGCCAAAAGTGGCGAAGAGCTTCTGGCTCCGGGAAACCACTCCAACAATACCAGCACGGTGTCAACAGTCTTCGAGACTTTCGCATCAAATAATATGCGAAAACGAACAATTCGCGAACTCGCCGAAGTCTACCAAGTAGCGACAGCAAATCCATGGAGCGACACAGCTATCACCTTCAGCGCTAGCGACGAGCCCACATCTCGAACTACCAGAGCCCCAGCCGCACTGGTACTTAGTCCCATAGTGGACGGCTTCCGACTGACAAAGGTACTCATGGACGGCGGCAGCGGACTAAACCTCATTTACGAGGAAACCCTGCGGAAAATGGAAATCGAGTGGAGCCGTATTGAGCGAAGCTGCACAACCTTCAGAGGAATAATCCCTAGCCGGGAAGCGCGCTGCACCGGAAAAATCACACTCGATGTGGTGTTCGGCTCTCCGGACAATTACAGATCCGAAGAAGTCACGTTCCAGGTAGCCCCGTTCAGCAGCGGCTATCACGCCATATTAGGACGAGAGGCATTCACAATTTTTCAAGCAATACCTCATTACGGGTACATAAAGCTCAAAATGCCTGGGCCCAGCGGAATAATCACTCTCGTCAGTGATCCGGACACGGCACTCCGCGCCGAAAATAAGACAGCCGCACTAGCCCTCGAGGCACTATCCGAAGCCTTAGCGGCAGAGGAACTTACCGCGCTACGCTCTACGGTAAACAGGGACGACGTGATACTTGATAAAAGATCCAAGTCCACCTCCTTCAAACCAGCAGAGGAGATAGTTAAATTTCAGGTCCACCCAACGGACCCAACAAAGACGGCCTCCATCGGGGCACAGTTGAACCCCGAAGTCGACGCCGCACTGCGCGAATTCCTTCGGGAAAATTGGGACATCTTCGCCTGGCACCCTTCGGACATGCCCGGAATCCCTCGCAGATTGGCAGAACACAGCCTAAACATCCTGAAAGGATTCAAACCAATCAAACAGGCTCTTCGACGATTTTCCGAGACGAAAAGACAAGCAATGGGAGAAGAGCTAGCCAAGTTATTGGAAGCCGGATTCATCAGAGATATCAAACATCCGGACTGGCTAGCAAATTTGGTGATGGTACCAAAGAAGGACAAATCCTGGCGCCTCTGCGTCGACTTCAAAGACCTCAATAAGGCTTGCCCAAAGGATCCTTTCCCCCTCCCCCGCATCGATCAAATTATTGATGCCACGGCAGGACACGATTCGTTGTGCTTCCTGGATGCATACTCTGGCTATCATCAAATCAAGATGGCGGAAGCAGACCAAGCCGCAACGGCATTCATCACTCCATACGGACCATTCTGCTTCAACACGATGCCCTTCGGACTCAAAAATGCCGGCGCAACATATCAGCGCATGATTCAAACATGTATGGCTACCCAGATAGGCAAAACAGTCGAGGCATACGTAGACGACGTAGTCGTCAAAACAAAACACGTCGAAACTTTAGTAGACGATTTGAGGCTCACATTCGACAACCTCAGAGCATATGACATTAAGCTGAATCCGGAGAAATGTGTTTTCGGCGTACCAGCCGGAAAGCTGCTGGGCTTCATTGTATCCGGTAGAGGAATAGAAGCAAATCCGGCCAAGATCCGAGCTCTGTCACAGTTGGATATCCCAAAGGACCCCAAGCAAATACAAAAATTAACGGGATGCGTGGCAGCCTTAAGCCGTTTTATCTCCCGTTTAGGAGAGAAGGCGTTGCCTCTTTATCGCCTCCTAAGGCGCACTGAACACTTCGAGTGGACGGATGCGGCCACTGCCGGACTCGAAGAAATAAAGGCCATATTGGCAACAAATCCGGTCCTGGCTACGCCCACTCAAGGCGAACCGATGTTGTTATACATCGCTGCAACACATCAAGTTGTGAGCGCTGTCCTCGTCGTCGAACGAGCAACAGAAGGGCATAAATTCCCTCTTCAAAAACCAGTGTATTACGTATCCACTGTGTTAACCCCCTGCAAATCCCGTTACCCGCACTATCAAAAGATAGCATATGCGGTGTTCATGGCGTCCCGGAAGCTCCGGCACTACTTTCAAGAGTGTTCGATAACAGTGGCCTCTGAAGTACCACTCAATGACATTATAAATAACCACGACGCAACGGGCAGGATTGCAAAATGGGCCATTGAGCTCTTGCCATTCGACATAACTTACAAACCTCGACGAACCATAAAGTCGCAAGTCTTGGCTGACTTCGTCGCCGAATGGACGGAAGCCGAACTACCTAAAGAGTACGGCGCATACTCCAATTGTACTATGCACTTCGACGGCTCCAAAATGTTGGCCGGACTGGCGGCTAGCGTCGTACTGACGTCCCCCACCGGAGATACAGTCCAATATGTACTTCAAATAATGTACACGGACTCCAACAACGCAGCCGAATACGAGGCCTTGTTACATTGTCTCCGGATGGCATTCTCCATGGGCATTCAACGCCTAGAGGTGCGCGGGGATTCAAACCTCGCAATATCCCAAATAAATGGAGACTTTGACGCCAAGGATTCGAAAATGGCAGCATATCGTAATGATGTCCTGAAAATGTCAGCTCGGTTTGAAGGACTCGAGTTCCATCACATAGCCCGAGATAACAACCAAGCGGCCGGCATTCTGGCACGCATCGGTGCGAAACGTGATGTTGTGCCTCCAAATATCTTCCTGGAACGGCTCTTCAAGCCATCCGTACTGTGGGAAGAGGAGTCCGGTAGCGACAAACCGGAGAAAACCGCACCAATTGGTGATTCAGCAGACAACGTAACACAATCCGCCCACGACATAATGGCAGTAATCGCCGCGTGGACAGAACCTTTCCTGGCCTACTTACTTAGGCAGGAACTCCCCGAAGACCAAAATGAGGCCCGCTGCATAGTCCGGCGATCGAAGGCCTACAAGGTTCACGAGGGAGAACTTTATAAGAAAAGTACTACCGGAGTCCTTCAAAGATGTATCTCCGAAGAAGAAGGGCGAAACCTCCTGGCTGAAATCCATGCCGGACTAGGTGGACACCACGCAGCAGCCCGGGCCCTGGTAGGAAAGGCGTTCCGTACCGGATTTTATTGGCCAACAGCTTGGGCAGATGCACAAGACTTGGTCCAGCGATGCGTCGGTTGCTAGCTCTTCGCTAATCAGAGCCATATGCCACCCACCGCCCTCAAAACCATACCCATTACCTGGCCGTTCGCGGTCTAGGGGCTTGACATGGTGGGACCCCTTAAAGGGGGAACCCACAAGAAAAAATACCTGTTGGTCATGGTGGATAAATTCACCAAATGGATAGAGGCCAAACCGGTCAAAACGGCAGAGTCCGGACCAGTGATAGACTTTATATCAGAGGTGGTACACCGTTACGGAGTCCCCCATATCATCATCACCGATAACGGCACGAACTTCACAGCCGATGAGGTCAAGGCATGGTGCAAAAATATGGGCATTAAGCTCGACTATGCGTCAGTCTATCACCCTCAAACCAACGGTCAAGTGGAAAGAGCAAACGGTCTAATAATGAGCGGCATTAAACCCAGACTAGTGAGGTCACTCACTAAATCAGACACCCAATGGGTCGAGGAGCTCGACTCCGTACTCTGGGGGCTGCGGACAACGCCTAACCATACTACCGGATTCACACCATTTTTTATGGTATACGGCGCAGAGGCAGTACTGCCCTGCGACATTATTCATGACTCACCTCGAGTGCGCATGTACGAGGAAAGAGAAGCCGAGCTTGATCGGCAGGACAGCTTGGACACATTGGAGGAAGAACGTGACGTCGCGAAGGCTCGTTCCGCATTTTACCAGCAGCAGGCCCGAAGATATCAAAGCAGAGAAGTACGGGCCAAGACCTATAACGTTGGTGAACTAGTTCTATGCCTGCCGGACAAGAAAAAGGACAAGCTCAAACCCAGATGGGAAGGCCCCTTCATCATTGACCAAGTACTGACCGGCGGGGCGTACCGTCTACGAAATGCGTCGGACAACCGAATCGAGCCGAACCCATGGAACGCAGCCCGCCTCCGACGATTCTATGCCTAGCGCCGGACTAAGAGTTCGTCCCCTTCCCCCGTCCAATCTTTTATACTTCGGCTGTCTTTCATCTCTCTTTTTATCATTTTAAAAATTAACAAATCCCTTCGGGGCCTATTTTCGCATTCTTTGCATACATACGACGTGCCACCCGCACTCGTTATTCCTGGGGGCTTCTTTTACAGAAGCTCAACTATACGGGTTTTATACCCAACACATGTGTCATGCTTCCACATGTACCTTTTACTCGCCATTACTGCTCCATTAGCAGTCCGGACATGCACTTTAGGGCATGCCACCCCAGCGAAAGGAACCCTTAACGGAACTATTCTCTCTGGAAGATGTTTCTTACTAACCATGTAATATAACATAACTAGTTGGGCACTTGCCTGATAAAGCACTAATGACCCCTACGCCTAGTCTCCATGCATACCACGGTTATTTATTAACCAAAAGGGTATTCGGACACACTCCGGACTCTAGGGTCCCGAGGTCGAAGCGAAAAGGTCGGCAACGGCAAACGATCTACAATCCAGCTAGAAGGCATTTCACATGTCATTTTCAAGGATAACATACATTGTCAAGTTTATTGATTGTATTCCTCCTCAATCCCGTCTAACAGGCTGTCTAGCTTACAGTCCCGTTGGGAAAATTTAGCAGCCAGTTCTACCTGGCTGTACACTAAACTCACAGGGATCTCCTTCCCGTCGGGCCCCACCGGTCCAACTTTGGCCATATGGTTGGGATCCGCCTTCTTGTACCGCGTCTTCACCATGGCCCAAGCCTCCCTGGCACCTTGACGGCAGGCCGAAACCTTCCACAAATGGAAGCGCTGCCGCACACCCTGTAGCTTCTCTGCAAGCTCCCCGAGGCCCTCGGGCGGGACGAGGGATGGCCATAAAGCCTGTACGACGCCACTCATTACCTGCCGAACTCGTTCGCACAGCCGCAACAGTTCGGGAAGTTGATCACCCATTGATACGGGCATCTCCTCCGCATGATGGCCCGTGAGTATACCTACAAGACATATCACGTCAAATCGCTTCCTCGCCGAACTCTTCTTCCTAAGAGAGTTCGCTCAAGCACTTACTATAGATGCTGCGACGAAGCCATTGATTCTCCTTAACGGAGCAAGGAGCCGGACAGCTCAGCCTGTGCGCCTTTCAGCTCTTCTCCGAGCATGGCATTGGCATCTTGAAGCTTGTTCCTTTCCTGCTGAACTCTGTTCAGCACATTTTCGCCGGCTTTTAGCTGGTGCAGTAGCGATTGCCTGTCCGGATCTTGTTCGGCAGCACCTACAGTGTCGTTATTAGACTCGTGCGCACGCCGCACAACGCTTATATTCATTTATACAAATGTGTTACCAGGAGGGGTCTTTCCATCTCCTCCTGCGGCAGCAAGTGCGGCCTCAAGTTGGGCCTTGCAGTCTTGCAGCTCCCGGGACAGCTGGGCGTTCTTCTCGTTAAGAGCCTGAAAGTTTACATGATCCTTAAAGCAGTTAGCGTAACTAATTTAAGTCTCGGGGGCTACTGGTGTATACAGCCATTAAAATTCCCTTACCCGTATGTCTTTAACATACTGCTCCGTGGCTCTGGTAAAACCATTTTGGGCAGCCCGGAGATGCGCGTCCCCTGCTTTAAAGGCATCCAATGCCTCAGGGGAAAAGCACGCCTCTTGAAGAATTGTCCGGCGGCATCTATGATTCATAGCGCTCTCCACCTCCGACATTGTGGCGGACAGTCTGTCGGTATCCTTCGTTGGAGTAGGATCCGGTTCGCGTCTTGCGCTTGCCTCCCCCTCCAGTCCAGGCGTTGGAGCCTGGCGGGAGTTGGTTGGGGGGGCAATTCCTGTGCTCGCAGTCCGCCGAGCGCTTTTTCTCCTATGAAGATCATGAGCACTTAGAAGTTTCCTCGGAACGTTGCTCAGAAAGGTTGAAAGCGAGCTATACCTCTGCGGTGACGTTTCCGCCCGCACGGCGCTCCTTTTCCTCCTGCTGGTTCGGCCTGACCTCTGTAAGTCGGCCGCCGCAGGCTCGGCTTCCTGCCGTAATGGCGCCTCCTGCAAAAATACCATCGTTCGCGAAGGTCAGAATAGGCAAGGATAAGATAACGGTGTCCGGACTTCGGTCTTGGTCACCTCGGATGCCGAACTCAGCCCGGGGTAGTCCGCCGTAATGGCGACCAGCGCATCATCAATGCTTAGTTGGTGATACACCCCGTCGATTAGCTCCACCCCAAGGTCCGGATCCTCTTCGGAGGCCGGACCCAGGGATCCTTCCGGGTCCTCGGGCTGCGGAGCGGGACTCACCATGTCCTCCACAGTCCGGCGTAAACTCTGCGCCGAAGACATAATATAAGAAGCTTAAACTTCGAAAATACGGGTAAAGGCCCTTTTGAGGCATTCGCTTACCCATCCTCTGGGATTGACCATAGAAAACCCATTCACGGGGTTCGGACGAAGGAAGTCCTCCTTCTCCCCCTTGTATAGGCCGGATAGGATCTTCACCAGATCCTCGGTCGAATCCGGCCCTTTGCGGCCGTGCCAGGTAGCGTCGTCTTCCCCGTTGAAATCCCACATGGGGTGGCCTCTGTATTGCAGCGGCTGCACCCCCCGCTTGATGCACGTCGCCATGACTCCAAACATGGTCAAGCCGGAATGAGCCATTAATCTTATTCGGCCCATCAAATAATGGACGCTCTTGTCTTCCTCCAAACGGGGGCTCCGCGGGCGCCAGCTGAGGCGTTTCTTCAAGGGAGCAGCATCAAACTCCGGGAGGCCAATCCGGACTGGGTCGGGCAACGGAGCGTCTGCTATATAAAACCACTCCGAGGGCCCGTCTTCGGACGCCCTCTTGGGGGTGCCGGATAGGTATCCGGTCCCAGCGATGCGCCATATTTCGGCGCCGCCCACTTGATATATGGACCCCTGGTGAGAACGGGGTACGAGGCAGAATAGCCTCTTCCACAATGCGAAATGGGGCTCGATGCCCAGGAATAGCTCGCAAAGAGCTACGTAGCCCGCGATGTGCAACACAGAAGCGGGCGTGAGGTGATGGAGCTGAAGTCCGTAGAACTTCAGGAGCCCGCGGAGGAACGGGTGTATTGGAAACCCGAGCCCCCTTATTAGATAAGGGACAAAGCACACCCGCTCCCCCCGGTTGGGGCTTGGGTTGTCCTCCGCCTGGCTCCCTCCTCGATAAGTAACCAGTCCGGCTCGGACCGGAACCATGAAGGCCGGAGGAAGCCATCCCTTTGTTTGGAGCTTTACTAGCTCGTTGTGCGAGATAGAGCACCTCCTCCAATCCCCCGGCGATGGGCTGGGAGCGCGTGAGGAAGAGTCGCGTTGACGATCCATGGTGGAATGGATTTCAGAGTCAGAGGCGCTTCGATGGGTATACGCGGGAGGAGGATGGTGCGGTTTGGATCTGGATCCCTGCCCCTTTAATAGGCTGGTGACCCCCACAACCAGGGGGTGAAATGTAAAAGACTCCCTGGCTTTTCGCATTCGTGCGACGCGTGGAAGAGGGCCATAATTTGGCGTAGAAGCCAAAAAGCACAGTATTCGAGGTAAAGCCGGACACTGTTCGGCAGGAACATGGAGTTCGAAGGGAGAACCCGCCTTGCAACGCCGAAGACTACAAGCACGCTGGACTTATCGTCATTGAAGCCTGGTTCGGGGGTTACTGAGGGAGTCCTGGACTAGTGGGTGTCCAGATAGCCGGACTATCGATATCCGCCGGACTCCCAGACTACGAAGATAGAAGATTGAATACTCCGGCTCGTGTCCGGAAGGTACTTTACTTGGCGTGGAAGGCAAGCTTGGCAATACGGATATGTAGATCTCCTACCAATTTAACCGACTCTGTGTAACCCTAGCCTCTCCGGTGTTTATATAAACCGGAGGGCTTTAGTCCGTAGGACACAACATTACATCTCGACAATCATACCATAGGCTAGCTTCTAGGGTTTAGCCTCCTTGATCTCGTGGTAGATCTACTCTTGTACTACCCATATCATCAATATTAATCAAGCAGGACGTAGGGTATTACCTCCATCGAGAGGGCCTGAACCTGGGTAAAAACATTGTGTCCCTCGTCTCCTGTTACCATCCGCCTAGACGCACAGTTCGGGACCCCCTACCCGGGATCCGCCGGTTTTGACACCGACAGACGCGCCTACCCCCCCCCCCCCCCCCCCGGCACGCCCTCCACCCTTGTGGGCCCCTGTTGCTCCATCGACGTACTTCTTCCTCTTATATATACCTACGTACCCCCAAATGATCAATGACGGAGCCAAAACCTAATTCCACCGCCGCAACTTTCTGTACCAACGAGATCCCATCTTGGGGCCTATTTTGGAGCTCCACCGGAAGGGGCATTGATCACGAAGGGCCTCTACATCATCTCCAAGGCCTCTCCGATGAAGTGTGAGTAGTTTACCTCAGACCTTCGGGTCCATAGTTATTAGCTAGATGACTTCTTCTCTCTTTTCGGATCTCAATACAACACTACTAGGGAAAACCTTATACACAGAAGTTTATCAGTAGCGCGGTTTAAAAATGGGCGCTACTGCTAATTAGTAGTAGCGAGGGGTGTAAAAACCGCGCTACTACTAAGTTGATAGTAGTAGCGAGGGGTATAAACCCGCGCTGCTACTAAATAGTCTCCAACAATGCCTCCGGGATAGGCCATAGTAGTAGCGAGGGGTATAAAACCGGCGCTACTACTAAGTAAGTAGTAGTAGCGCAGGTAAGACCCGCACGCTACTACTAATTAACCGTGTCCACCCCGGCCCCCGATCCACCCCCACCAACCGTCGTCCCACTCCACCCACCCCCTCTAAAAAAAATCCACCTCCGATCCAGATCCCCTCCACCTCCACCTCCGATCCAGATCCCCTCCTCCTCCTCCCGTGGCCGCACGGCGCGCCAGTGGCCTCGCCTCCCCCGTCCCGTCCCGTCCCACCTCCCGCGGCCTCGCCTCCCCCCGTCCCGTCCCACCGCGGCGGCCCCCACTTCGCCTCTCCCGCGGCCGCCTTGCCCTCCGCACGCCGCCGTCGTCGCGGCGTCGCCCCCCACCCGCCCGGCCACACCCACCTCCGGAGAAGGTGAGGATCCTCCCCGTCGTGGTTTCTGCTCGCCGTCGCTGGCCGCATATTTGGAAGTGGGCCATTGTAGATGATGCGTGATTTGATGCGCAGATCTCGCTTTTCCGTGGAGATGATGGGTGTGATTGGTTGGTTTCTGATGTGGTTTGGTTGCAGGTGAGGAAGGTGGACATGCTTGACGGGGTCACCATCTTGCGGTCCGAGAAGGTCAAGGATGAGGTCGTCCTCGACGGCAACGACATCGAGTTCGTCTCCCCCTCTGCCGCCCTCATCAACCAGGTGAATCAAACAAACAGGATCCGGCCCCTTTCTTTGCTCATGTCCATAATGATGTTGCCTGGATAATTTGGTTGATGTGATGCAAATGACCATGGATCATGTTTGCTTATGCTCCTTGGTTAAACTAGTATGATAGACGTGCATTGAAATCATTGCAGTGTCTTTATATGTTGGATGTCTGAGTGCTCTTTGTCTGTGATGCATATACAGCTTGTGCTGTTCAACATGATGCAAACAGAGGGCTACTTTGGCCGCCTTGCTGTTTGTTGAGCGTTGTGCTGCGTGTTTATATGCCAGTGCACACCCCATTATTGGTCATTTGATTCAGAACAGCAATCTTATCTGGTTAGTACTGTTATTAGGTAGTGGTTAAATCATACATGTCCATTTGTTTGCAATGATGTGAAGAAGAAACTATGATAATCTGCCTGAATGATATGCGTCCAGTAGCAGTTAAAAGCATTAGTCAGATGTCCAATCTGTTTGATTTTGGTATAACTTGATGATCTTGTCAGAAATGCAGGGGTAATGTTTACTGCCAACCCCCACAGGGTTGTGAAATTATGGTTCATGATGCGGTACAGATTTGGAAGTACGCAACTAGCGTTAGCGATGATTCATGATGCAGTATAGATTTTGATTTTATCCCAGGAAAAAAAACTTGTGAACTATTCTATTCTGTTGTACAGAGGGGGTTCACTTAATTTTTACAAAATGTTACCGGAAGTTATTGTCCTTTTTTCTCCTGAAGGATCCTGTATACCGCAAACTTGTTCCAACATCCTGTGAAATACTAGTTCGTTCTTCTCAATATAAGACTTAGGAAAGCTGCCCTGCTTTTCTGTAATACTAGTTCTGCTTTTCTGTAACACGGCATTTTCAAGTTACCAGCAGAACTATTCTGTTCTGATTTACAATTGGGATTCTCCTAATGTTACCTGAAATTATTGTCCTTTTTTACATAAAGGATCACAATTACACTGAATACCATACTTTGCTGAATACAGTGAACTTGTTCTCACATCGAGTGAAATACTAGTTCATTCTTTTCAATAAATGACTTTGCAAACCTTCCCTGCTTCCTGGTGCTCTCTGCCATCATGGTTACTATTATTTTTGCATGAGAAGCAGTCTTGAATTTGTTACCTCCATCGATAGATTGTACTATCTGCTTTCCATGCTACTGTTATGTGGCATCTCATAACCTGCTATCTGCACATACTTTTCTTCTTTCACTCCTCCATAAAGTTTTATTTTTGTTTTAGCCAGCTTCCCTACAATGACTTTACACTTATCTGTTATTTATGTGCAGGTGTTTGAGATATCCACCTTATTCTAGCTTATAACTCCAGTAGCATTGTAATTCTACACAATACTATCATGGCAGTTGTGAGCGTATGTGTATATTGATAGTATCCTCGGTTCTTTGTTGTCGCTTGGACATCAGATGTGACAAATATGTACACAAAGGGGCCGCAGTTAGATGTTCTTAGAGGAATCATGGATGCAAACAGTTCTGGGTTGTAGAGTATAGGCAGTCACATGATCCAGAATCATGTATACATGTCATGGGCCACGGAGCCCAGTCATGGATGAGCAGCAGCAGTTCAATGTCAAGGTTCTTCTAGTTTGAATCTACATACATACATGCTTTACTGAATTTTTGCTGCTTGGTCAGACTCTAGTGTTGAATAAGATGGACACTGACTGCATTGTTTGCTAATTAATTATTTTGCTTGCTCCCACAATAATTCACTATAATTTAGTTTGCCGATTGGTCTAGTTGGTTTTCTCAAGATGTTAGCAAAGCCCGCCACACTGCTGCTATCTGTCAACTGAATGAAGCTGCCAAATTTGGAGTTGCTGCTGCTTCTTGTGTTCATTTCCTTGCTGTCGAATTCGTACCTGACTAGTCTAGTTAGTACTATTGCGGCAAGTTGATTGACGGAAAACTCTTGCCCTGCTTAACATATCTAAAATCTGACCTATCTATATGCACACTTTGAGGAAGAAACAGGAGATATATGTGCTTCTGTTGCTTCTAAATTATATACATGTATTTTTAGTTATTCAACATGCTTCAAACTTTTTCTGTTCGATTTGGTGCAGGAGGATGCCCGAGCTGACTAGGAGGACGCCCTTCTGCATCTCGGCCACCACACAAGGTTGTCCTTCTATTTTTTTCGCTATTTGTTCATGTCCTACTTGTGTTTCAGTTCCATTGGCTCCTACTGCAAACAGGTCTATAACAGGTGCTTGTGTTCTGCATAGTAGCAGATCTGTTTATGTGAGCTACAATGGCCTACTTCTTCCTAATAATATGAACACTATCTCATCTTGCCATTTTCCCCTCTCTCCTGCAGGTTAACACCTGGAGAGGCTCGAGCTATGAGCAGTGAGCTGTTGCTGCTGCCGCCGGATGCTCCAGCGGCGAAACCTCCGTCGATTCCCTCCACGGCCACTACCACTACCCTAGCTACCACCGCCGACGGAACCACCACAATATCCTTGCTCGGCCAAGACCAGCTCCTTGAGATCTTCCTCCGCCTGCCGAGCCTGCCGGCCCTCGTCCGCGCCACGCTCACTTGCTGCTCGTGGCTTGGCGCCGTCCGCTCCTTCCGCAACCTCTTCCGCGCCCTCCACCCGGCGCCCCTCATCGGGATCTTCCTCGATGTCGACGAAGGCAATGTCCGCTTCTTCGTCAATAAGGACATTACACTGGCAGATTAACACAATTTTTCCTTTTCATTTTTCTTATTATTGGAGTGAGGATGTTAGAATGAGGAACTGTATGATATACGGCAACAATGTAATGGTATAATCAGGAATAACAACATTTCCATCACTATTGTGTTTTCTTGAATTGCATGCATAAAATGGAATTTGTTGATTTTATTTTTTTTAATTTCTAATTCGTTAGTAGTGGCGCGGGGACAAATTTGCACGCTACTGGTATTTAGGATACTAGTAGCGTTGGTATTATAGACGCGCTACTACTATTTCGTTAGTAGTAGCGCAGGTTCATAATAGTAGTAGCGTGGGTGGAAACGCGCTACTACTAACTTTGTTAGTTGTAGCGCGGGTTGAACCCACGCTACTACTAACTATTAGCTGTAGCGCGATACTAGTAGCGCGGGTACCCGCGCTGCTAGTAGCCATTTTACCCGCGCTGCTAGTAGCCTTTTCCCTAGTAGTGCAATGTTCTCCCCCTCTCTTGTGGAGATCTATTCGATGTAATCTTCTTTTGCAGTGTGTTTGTCGAGATCCAATGAATTATGGGTTTATGATCAAGATTATCTATGAACAATATTTGAGTCAAATCTGAATTCTTTTATGTATGATTGGTTATCTTTGCAAGTCTCTTCGAATTATCCGTTTGGTTTGGCCAACTAGATTGGTAGTTCTTGCAATGGGGGAAGTGCTTAGCTTTGGGTTCAATCTTGCGGTGTCCTTTCCCAGTGACAGTAGGGGCAGCAAGGCACGTAATGTATGGTTGCCATCGAGGATAAAAAGATGGGGTTTATATCATATTGCATGAGTTTATCCCTCTACATCATGTCATCTTTCTTAATGCATTACTCTGTTCTTCATGAACTTAATACTCTAGATGCATGCTGGATAGCGGTCGATGTGTGGAGTAATAGTAGTAGATGCAGAATCGTTTCGGTCTACTTGTTTCAGACGTGATGCCTATATACATGATCATACCTAGATATTCTCATAACTATGCTCAATTCTATCAATTGCTCGGCAGTAATTCGTTCACGCATCGCAAATACTTATGCTCTTGAGAGAAGCCACTAGTGAAACCTATGGCCCCGGGTCTATTTTCCATCATATTAATCTTCATACACTTTGCTATTTACTTTGCTTTATTTTACTTTGCATCTTTATCATATAAAAATACCAAAAATATTATCTATCATCTCTATTAGATCTCACTCTCACAAGAGACCGTGAAAGGCTTGACAACCCCTTTATCGCGTTGGTTGTGAGGTTCTTGTTTGTTTGTGCAGGTGCGAGGGACTCGTGCGAGGCCTCCTACTGGATTGATACCTTGGTTCTCAAAAACTGAGGGAAATACTTACGCTGCTTTTCTGCATCACCCTTTCCTCTTCAAGGGAAAACCAACGCAGTGCTCAAGAGGTAGCAGTGTCGCCCTGCAACGCCTCCTCAAGCCGTCACCGGAGTCATACTCTATTTTTGTGCCGGCCCCTCCTGAAGTAGTCGGGTCCGACTTGAGAGCCCCAGCAGCCGGCGCGGGAACTTCGGCAGGTGGGTTGGGGACTGCAGCAGCCGCACCCGGCCCGGGGACTTCAGAGCCCGGCTCGGGGACTGCAGTTGTCAACCCGGGGACTTCAGAACCCGGCCCGGGGACTGCATTAGCCAGCCTCAGGACTTCGTCAAGTCAGCAAGTGGCGGCCGACCCCAGCCCACCGCCTCCCAGCCCAACCGCCCTCGCACAAGTAGAAGTCTTAGCAGTCGAAGAAATTGCAGCACCTTCTTGGGCTCAGCCCATCCTCAACTTCCTGGTGAACAAGGAGCTGCCGACTGACGAGATCTCGGCCCGACAAGTGCAACGCCGAGCAGCAGCATACACCATCGTAAACAGAGAACTTGTGAGGCGTAGCGTCACTGGTGTTTACCAGCGCTGCATAGAACCGGAGCAAGGCCAAGCAATCCTCAAAGATATCCATCAAGGCGAGTGTGGCCACCACGCGGCTTCAAGGGCACTTGTCGGTGTCAAAACCGGCGGATCTCGGGTAGGGGGTCCCGAACTGTGCGTCTAGGCGGATGGTAACAGGAGACAAGGGACACAATGTTTTACCCAGGTTCGGGCCCTCTCGATGGAGGTAAAACCCTACGTCCTGCTTGATTAATATTGATGATATGGTTAGTACAAGAGTGGATCTACCACGAGATCAAGGAGGCTAAACCCTAGAAGCTAGCCTATGGTATGATTGTTGTAATGTATGTTGCGTCCTACGGACTAAAGCCCTCCGGTTTATATAGACACCGGAGGAGGCTAGGGTTACACAGAGTCGGTTACAATGGTAGGAGATCTACATATCCGTATCGCCAAGCTTGCCTTCCACGCCAAGGAAAGTCCCATCCGGACAGGGGATGGAGTCTTCAATCTTGTATCTTCATAGTCTTGGAGTCCGGTGGACGATGATAGTTCGGCTGTCCGGAAACCCCCTAGTCCAGGACTCCCTCAGTAGCCCCCAAACAAGGCTTCAATGACGATAAGTCCAGCGCGTATATAGTCTTCGGCGTTGCAAGGCGGGTTCTCCCTTCAAGTTCCATGTACCTGCCGAACAGTGTCCGGCTTCATCATAAATACTGCGTTTCTTGGCTTCTACGCCCAATAATAGCCTTCTTCCACGCGTCGCACGAATGCGAAAAGCCAGGGTGTCTTTATGTTTCACCCCCTAGTCGTGCGAGTCATCTGCCTACAAAAGAGGCAAAAATCCAGATCCAAGCCACACCATCTTACTTCC
Organism: Triticum timopheevii; assembly: GCA_963921465.1. Taxonomy (NCBI): domain Eukaryota; kingdom Viridiplantae; phylum Streptophyta; class Magnoliopsida; order Poales; family Poaceae; genus Triticum; species Triticum timopheevii. The sequence goes on along the minus strand of OY997264.1, from coordinate 59,352,666 downwards.
ACAAATACTTCATCGGAGCACCCTTGACCTAAAAATCCAGTCCATCATGGACCATCGACGCGGCTCCTCTTCTCGCGCTCCCAGCCCACCGCCACGGGATTGGAGGAGGTGCTCTGTTCCACACAACGAGCTAGTGAAGCTCCAGGCGGGGGGATATCTCCCTCCGGCCTTCATGGTCCCGGTTCGAGCCGGGCTGGTCACCTACCAAGGTGGGAAGCAAGAGGAGGCTACCCCAAGTCCCAACAAAGGGGAGCGGGTATGCTTCGTCCCTTATCTGATAAGGGGACTCAGATTCCCAATACATCCGTTTCTCCGCGGGCTCCTAGAGTTCTACGGACTCCAGCGCCACCACCTTACGCCCGCCTCTGTCCTTCATATCGCGGGCTACGTAGCTCTTTGCGAGCTATTCCTGGGCATCGAGCCCCATTTTGCATTGTGGAAGAGGATGTTCTGCCTCGTACCCCGTTCTCACGAGGGATCCATATATCAAGTGGGCGCCGCCGAAATATGGCGCATTGCCGGGACCGGATACCCATCCGGTACTCCCAAGAAGGCGTCCGAAGACTGGCCTTCAGAGTGGTTTTACATAGGAGACGCTCCGCTGCCGGACCCAGTCCGGATTGGCCTCCCGGAGTTTAGTGCTGCTCCTCTGAAGAAACGCCTCAGCTGGCGCCCACGGAGCCCCCGATTGGAGGAAGACAAGAGCGTCCATTACTTGATGGGCCGAATAAGATTACTGGCCCATTCCGGGTTGACCATGATTGGAGTCATGGCGACATGCATCATGCGGGGGGTACAGCCATTGCAATACAGAGGCCACCCCATGTGGGATTTCAACGGGGAAGACGATGCCACCTGTCATGGCCGCGAAGGGCCGGATTCGATCGAGGATCTGGTGGAGATCCTGTCCAGCCTGTACAAGGGGGAGAAGGAGGACTTCCTTTGAACGAACCCTTTGAATGGGTTTTCCATGAACAACCCTAGAGGCTGGGTAAGCGAACACTTTTAAGGGCTCAACCCATGCTTTCGAAGTTTAGGCTTCTTATATTATGTCTTCGCCGGACTGTGGAGGACATGGTAAGTCCCGCTCCGCAACCCGAGGATCCATAAAGATCCCTGGATCCGGCCTCCGAAGAGGATCCGGACATCAAGGTGGAGCTGATCGACGGGGTGTTTCACCAGCTCAGCATGGACAATGCTTTGGTTGCCATTACGGAGGACTACCCCGGACTGTATCCGGCTTCCCAGGTGACTGTCACCGAGGTCCAGACACCATTATCTCTTCCTTGCCCATTTCTGACCTTCGCGAACGATGGTGTTTTACAGGAAGCGCCTTCAGGGCGGGAAGCCGAGCCCGCGGCGGCTGACCAACAAAGGTCAGTCCGGACCAGCAGGCGGAAAAGGAGCGCGGCACGCACTGAAACGTCGCCGCAAAGGTATATCTCGTATTTAAATTTTCAGAGCAACATTCCTAGGAAGCGTCTGAGTGCTCATGATCTTTATAGGAGAAAAAGCGCTCGCCGGACTGCGGGCGCGGAAGTTGCCGATCCAACCTATACCAGCCAGACTCCAGCGCCGGTCCTGGAGGGGGCGGCAAGCACAAGACGCGGGCCGGATCCTCCTCCGACGGAGGACACCGACAGACTGTCCGCCACCAAGTCTGAGGTGGAGAGCGCCATGAACCATAGGCGCCACCAGATAGTGTTTCGTGAAGCGTGCTTTTCCCCTGAGGCATTGGGCGCTTTTAACGCAGGGGACGCGCACCTCCGTGCCGCTCAAGATGGTTTTACCAGAGCCACGGAGCAGTATGTGAAAGACATACGGGTAAGGGAATTTTAATGGTTATATACACCAGTAGCCCCCGAGATTTAAAGTAGTTATATTAACTGATTTAAGGATCATTTGAAATGTAAGAATGCAAGGCCCAACTTGAGGCCGCACTTGCTGCCGCAGGAGGAGACGCAGAGAACTCTCCTGGTAACACATTTTTATTAATAAATATAAGCGTTGTGCGGCGTGCGCGCAAGTCTGATAGTGACATTGCAGGTGCCGCCGGACAAGATCCGTGTTGACACACGAACACGTCACGTGTACCCTCGACGCCGGGGGTGATGCACCGCAGATCACGTCGAAGGAGACCCGACCGACAGCGTGATACGCAGGATAGTCGGCGGGCGCTTTTGAAGACCCGAAACCCCACACGCCCGGGAGGGACCCCGTCAGGGAGTGCGGCGGCTACGGGCTGCCCTAGGTCGATTCGCTCGCCCCTAGAGCCTCGTGGATCGCTGCCCTCCAACGCGAAGAACGAACGAAGAACGAGAAAGAAAGATACAAGGGTAGGGGATAGATGAACACGAAAAAGTAGTAGATGTGTTTGTTCGATTGTGTGTTGTTTTCAATCGGCCGTCACCCCCAACATATATAAGAGGCGGCTGGACTTCCCGTACAAGCAAAGGATTTATCTAAGATTTCCTTACAAGAAAATTACATCAATTCACGTCCAAAACCCTAGTCAAATCCGGACTGGTTTTATCCGAATTTTCCAAAACTGTTCGGTTTAAACTGGCTGCACCTTGCGGGTCTTTTTTGTGGCGGTAAACGACTTCGGATGAAAACGAGCCCAAAAGTAATCTTGACCGTTTCGACGAGGCGAACAACTTTCATGTTCAGCATTTTTTGATCCGAGGTCATATTCATGGCCAAATTGCTCGCGCAAAACAGCTAAATACTCACGCAGCTCATCAGACATTCCCACACATGTGTCTGGTTCCGGGCGTCATATTTCGCCTATTGGAGTGTCGCGCTGTGCGGGCTCTAACTTTTGCATAAGAATTCGGATTTGAACGATTTTTATATCAAAATCGATCGTTTCGACGAGACGAACAACTCTCATGTTGAACGTTTTTTGATTAGAAGCCATCTTGATAGAGATTTTGGCTGTTTTCCGAAGTCTCCAGCAGAAAAATATGGAATCCGGAGGGTTGCCTCCGGAGTGTCCGGCCATCTACTGTAGCAGCATCTTGTAGAGGCTATAACTTTTGCATACGAATTCGGATTGGGACGATCTTTATATAAAAATCGACCGTTTCGACGAGACGAACAACTTTTATGTTGAACGTTTTTCCATCCAAGATCATCTGAATAAACCTTTGAGCCCATTTTCAGTTTCTCGTCCGTTTGACTATCACAGCCTCCAATCCGGCAAGTTTTCTATCCGAGTAAGCTTTCCACACAGACAATGTTTCTATCCGGCAAGCTTACATACCAGCAAGGTTTGTACTTCGGCAAGGGTTCACTCCGGCAAGGTTTGTACTCCGGCAAGGGTTCACTCCGACAAGGGTTCACTCCGGCAGGGCTTGTACTCCGGCAAGGGTTCACTCCGGCAGGGCTTGTACTCCGGCAAGGTTTTCTTTCCCACTCAGGGCCGGCCTGCGAAGTGTTGCCTCTAACTTTTGCATACGAACCTGGATTCTTAACCATGCCAAAATCTGGTGTCAACACATGCCCCTCTGTTTTTCGGCAAAGCTTGTTTGCCGAAAAATAACTTGTACTATCTTTGTTCTAAGGGCGATGTCAACACCCCATCAGCCATTTATTTTTCTTAGGGCGATAACTATGTATCGGCCATTGCCTATTTAGGCTTCTTGCCACACACTCGGGTGGTATTTCTTCAAGTACTTGCCATTGAGAGCTCGAGGTAACAATGCCCCTTGTATGGATTCCACCAAATATGAATTTCCGGGAACTACTCTTGCGATCCTAAAAGGACCTTCCCAACTTGGAGACCACTTCCCAAATTTTCTATCTTTTGAACCAATCGGTAGAATCACTTTCCATACGAGATCACCAACTTGAAAATTCTTCAACTTGACTTTCTTATTGTAAGCTCTTGCCACCCTCAACTTGTCTCTCTCTATGGCCTTCAAAGCAGTCAAACGTTTATCGGCAACTTCGTCAATGTTATCCATCATTAAGTTATAAAAGTCTACAGCCGATAAATCATTTTGTTTGGCTATTCTCAAAGCATTCAAATTTACCTCCACCGGTAAAACAGCCTCTTGACCATATACTAGCTCATATGGAGTTACCTTCGTAGCACCATGCCTTGAGATCCTATGTGCCCATAAAGCTTCAGACAACAACTCATGCCATCTCCTTGGATTATCTTCAACCTTCTTCTTGATGAGCTTGATTAAAATTTTATTGCTAGACTCAGCTTGTCCATTGGCTTGGGCATAATATGGAGATGAATTGAGCAATTTTATGTTATAAGATTCGGCAAATTCTCTAACTTGGTGTGACATGAAAGAGTGGCCTTGATCTGTAGTCAATGTTTGAGGAATGCGGAATCTATGAATAATGTGCTTGGTTATGAATTTAATCACCTCCGTATGTGTCATGTTCTTGAGAGGTACTGCTTCAGACCATTTAGTGAAATAATCGGTTGCCACCAATACGAACCGATGCCCCTTTGAGGAAGACGGATGAATATGCCCAATAAAGTCTAAACCCCATCCTCTGAAAGGCCACGGCTTGATAATGGGATGTAACATAGCAGCAGGAGCCAGCTGAATATCACAAAATTTTTGACAAGCTTCGCACCCTTTATAATATCTGAAGCAATCATTAATCATGGTCGGCCAATAAAACCCAGCACATCGTAACAACCATTTCATCTTGGGAGCCGACTGGTGAGTACCACAAATGCCTTCATGTACCTCTCCCATAGCAACTCTTGCTTGGTCCTCATCCAAGCACTTTAAGATAACATCATCAACTGTTCGGCGATAAAGATCACCATCCCTCATAGTACATTTAAAAGCCATACGCCGAACAGCCCTGTCCACCCTTTCACTCGGATTACGCAAGTAAGCAACAATGGGCTTCCTCCAGTCGGAATTGTCACCTGCACTAGATTTTTTGTTAATGACCGAATCAGTGGGTTCCGGTTCGGCCTCTTCTATACTGGTAAGACAAGACATCGGACTTTGAGAAATATGAAACATGCCATGATCAACATGGTATCCTGATGCTTGCTGTGCCAACTCATTTGCTTTCCAGTTGTCATGTCTAGATATATGTGCAATGCTAAAATAATCCAAAGTAGAGATTATATCTAGACATTTATCAAGATAAACATTAAGTGATTCGTCCAAACATTGAAAGACTTTGGATATTTGCTGCACTACTAGTAACGAATCACCGTAAGCCTCAATATGTGTAACACCTATAGCAAATAACATCTCTAAGCCGAATAACAATGCTTCATATTCGGCTTGATTGTTCGTGCAAACATATTCTAAGCGGCATGAGGCTTCAAAAACAGCACCATGAGGAGATTTATAAACAATACCAACACCTTGGCCATTGCTACAAACTGAACCATCAAAGTATAATCTCCATGGTACTAATGAAACAAGGTTCATATCAACATCATGCTTGTCATTAATCCAATGTTCAACAATGAAATTAGCAACAATTTGGCCCTTCATGGATTTTAGAGATTCATAAGCCAAATCATATTCAATCAAAGCATAAGCCCACTTGCCAATTCTACCACTAAGAATTGGCCTATGCAACATGTATTTGATGACATCGGTTTGACAAGCTATTATGCAAGTACTAGGCACTAGATAATGTCTCAATTTTGTGCAAGTATAATATAAGCATAGACATAATTTCTCAATAAATGTATACCTTGTCTCGGCTTCCAATAAGCGTCCGCGCAAATATGTAATAGCATGATCCTTTCCTTCGGTCTCTTGAGTTAGAACAGCACCAATAACTCCTTCTTCTGCTGCAATGTAAAGTCTGAAGGGTTCCCTATGCTTGGGTGCTTTCATCACCAGAGGAGTGCACAAATAATTCTTGACCATATCAAATGCTTCTTGCTGTTTTGCCCCCCAAGTGAAATCAGCATCATTCTTTAACCGAAGGATAGGAGTAAATGCATCAACTTTCCCTGACAAATTAGCTATGAACCTTCTCAAATAATTGATCTTGCCAAGGAACTTTTGCATATCTCTTTTGCATTTTGGAGCCTCCACTTTCTGTATGGCCTCTATCTTTTTGGGATCAATCTCTATGCCATCTTCATGAATAATGAAACCCAAAAACTTACCAGCTGACACACCGAATGCACCCTTCAAAGGATTCATCTTTAGTCCATACTTTTTCATTCTTTCAAAAGCTAAACGCAAATCAGCCAAGTGAGATTCAAAAGCGTCCGATTTGACAACAATATCATCAATATAGACTTCAAGTATGACACCGAGTAAATCATGAAAAATCAAATTCATAGCCCTTTGATATGTGGCGCCAGCATTTTTTAATCCGAATGTCATCACTGTCCACTCGAATGACCCAAGAAAACCAGGGCAACGAAAAGCTGTCTTGGACATGTCCTCTTCGGCCATAAAAATTTGATTGTATCCGGCATTACCATCTAGAAAGCTAATAACCTTATGTCCAGAAGCATCATTAATAAGCATATTAGCTATTGGCATGGGATACTCATCTTTGGGTGTAGCCCTATTCAAATCTCTGAAGTCAATGCACACCCTCAACTTGCCGGATCCTTTCTTCTCCACTGGGACAATGTTAGAAATCCACTCGGCATACCTGCAAGGTCTAATAAAATTAGCTCTAAGCAAACGACCGATCTCTTCCTTGATCTGGTCATATGTTTTTGGATTAAACTTTCTGGACGATTGTTTATATGGTCTAAAACCAGCCTTTATAGGTAACCGATGCTCCACTAGCTCTCGGCTTAATCCTGGCATCTCATGATATTCCCATGCAAAGCAACAAACATATTCTTTCAACAGCTCGATCAACTTGGCTTTATGATCGGCCCTTAAATTTGCATTTACAAATGTCGGCCTAGGAGTCAAACCATCTCCTATATCTATCTCTTCTAATGGATCGGCCGATGTAAAACCTTGTCCTAATTTATCCATATCATCTAACTCTTCTATGGACTCATATATATCGTTCTCATTGGACCGATATTCTACAAGTCGCTTTTGCAACCAATTTGAGTTAGGATCCATTTAAACATATCATACCTTGGAGCCGATTGCACTCAGTCGGCTTTAAAGAGACGGGCACGAAACCATTCTTGGTTGCGCTGAGAAAATCGAACTTTGACAAGTCACGTCCCGTCAAGCAAGTAACATTTGGTTGTTGCCAATCCACCGATGCCTCGGCCAAAGCAACACAGGCCGAGTTATCTGCATGAATGACTTCCGCTTCATCATCAACCCACTGGATCAAAAACTGGTGCATGGTGGATGGCATGCACTGGTTTGCATGAACCCAATCACGGCCTAGTATGACGTTGTAGTTACCTTGCACCTCAGTGACAAAGAAAGCGGTAGACAAAGTTTTACTTCCCACCGTGAGCTCCACATACATCACACCTTTGGCTTCAGTTTTCTCTTTGCCTTCAAATCCATTGAGCACCATGTTGGTCTTTATGAACTCTTCATCATGCAGCCCCAATTTTTTGAAGACCGAATACGGCATAAGATTTACCACAGCACCACCATCAACAAGCATCCGAGTGAGTGGTGACCCATTGATATGACCTCTGAGATATAACGGTTTCAGATGCGTTACTGGGTCTTTTGGCCTCTCGAATATTGCATTTTTAGGGCCAAAATCCAGCTGAGCCACCTCCCCTTCCTCATCTACAGCACGAAACTCAACGGGTAAATAATACACCATATTAATATCCATACCTTCATGAATCGGTGTAGACTCGTAATCTAACATATCAGCCACCTCGTCGAGTGTATCCACCGATTCTGAAATTTGTCCGAGTGAAGAGGAAGCAATAGGTAACATAGACGATGCAATGATTGAGTCGTCCTCTTTTGGTGGTGCAGGTGCTGCTGTGATAGGTGTAGAAGCCACTGCGTCTTGTATTTGTTTGGGCCTCCACACTTGTTTTGTAGGTAACATAGGCCGAGTGTCATTGAACAACTTATCCCTTTGCTTCTCGGCCTCTTGTTTTGTCATCTCATGACTCCTTAACCTCTGTAGTTTCCTCTTTTGTGTCTTTGTTAACCCCGGAGGACACCACTTTGGCTGAGTGTATTTAGAATCTCTCGTCTTTACTTGGCTGGTGTTTTCTTCAAGGTTTTTAGCCGAGTGCTTTGGCGCGATAGCAAGTATCAGCTCAGTCGGATTGCTATGCACAATCGGCTGTTGTATGGTGAATGTTTTGGTGCCCAAGATGAGTGAGTCGGCATTGGTTTTTTCCTTGCCTTTGCTTGACTCGGGCGTTGCAGTACTTGGCGATTTAACACGCCATTCTTGTTTGCCGACCCTTTTTTGATTATCTCGCACTGGCCGATTGACACCATTGTTCAAACGGCCTCGTGTGGGATAAGAAAGTCTCTCATGAACGGGCCTCCTCTGTTCTGCCCAACCCGGATGAAAAACATAAGGGGCCATTGGGGGCTGCCCCCATCCTCCATTGAAACCTCCATGTAGTATGGCGCATAGGGGAGTGGCGGCATCCATGATAACGGCGCCCACGACCCAAATGGCCTTGCATGATGCTGAAATTCTTTCCGAGGAGGTGACCTTGAGCGCTTCAAATTTGATGATTGGTTAGAGCTAGAACTGGCCGCACGATTGGCATACTTGGACAACAACATATCGAAAGTTGGCTTGATTTTCTTGCGCTGCACTTTAGACTCATTCGTCTTCCACTTACCAACTTCTGGACTCTTGGGCTTAACAAATCTGACATGAGTGTTCTTTTGCACTTGTGGTTGCCCCCCGAGTGTCGGATTCTTGATGGTGATCTTGATTACCTCCTTGCCACCAGGTTGTTTATGAAGCACAACCTGCCTTCCCAAGATCTTGTTATCCTCCTTGTCTTTCCTGGGCTCACCAACAATGACATTAGCTTTATTAGCAGATTCAGCTACCTCCGGCCGAATGAGTAGCTTCTTCCCCTCCAAATCCATGGTATTCATTGGAAAAGGTTGTTTATCAACTTGCATCTCAGAAAAGTTCAATCGTCCGTCATTAATGGCCGATTGTATCTGTCGTCGAAAAACATTGCAATCGTTAGTAGCATGAGAAAAAGAATTATGATACTTGCAATAAGCACGCCGTTTTAGCTCTTCAAACGGCGGTAAAGTATGAGATATTCTAATAATCTTAGCCTGCAGCAAAGCATCAAATATTCTATCACACTTAGCAATGTTAAAAGTAAACTTCATCTCTTCCTCATGATTCTTATGAATCGGTTTCAGATCATTGCAAGTAAAGGGTTTGGCCTTAGATGGCCAAACAAATTCAGTAGCAAAAACATCACCCTCATCGTCCGAGAGATCACTGTCATATTCCACCATATTCATCTTCGGACGATCGGCTTTGTATCTATGCACTTCTTTGAGGTCTTTGCTTCGGCTTTCCTGAGCCAAAGCCCTTTGTAAGACTTGGTTGATATTTAAGAACTCATAGCCTTCTAACTTTTCTCTAATGGGAGTTCTCAAACCACTCAGCACTAAGTCCGCCAAGTCCCTCTCGGTTATCACCAAACTAAAACACCGGTTTTTTGTTTCTCTGAATCTTTTGACGTAATCGGAGACCGATTCATCATGCTTCTGTTTAACCGATGTTAGATGTGACAACTTGAGTTCATTGTCGCCGCTGTAAAAGTGATCATGAAATTTCTGCTCTAGCTGCGACCAAACTCGAATGGAACCATGTGGCAAAGAAGAAAACCATGAAAATGCGGTACCAGTTAATGATAAAGGAAATAAACGCACTTTCAACTCATTTAGTGAGCCTGCCTCACCCAACTGTGCTAAATATTGACTAACATGCTCCCATGTGGTTTTTGTGCCCTCTCCATTGAACTTAACAAAATCTGGAATCTTATATCCCGGAGGGCACTGGACGACATCAAAGTACTCGGGGTACGGCTTTTGGTAAATCCGATTCCGAGGTAACTCAACCCCAAAATTCTCTCGAAGCATCTTAGCCATCTCCTCTCTAAGATTAGCTAGACCATCATCCATAGTGGACGATGCAACTTGTGGCAGCGGCATAGGAGGACTAGGACTACTAGCAGTAGGTATGAACTGTGGCATGTATGCCAAACTATAGTTCGGTAATGGCCGAGTGGTTGTAGCTGTAGGTAGGGTTTGGTTCGGCGTTGCCACCGAACCTGGCATGCTCATAATAGGATTAATAGGTGCAGTCACAATCTGATTTGTTTGAGTAGGATAATAAGTCATCGGCATGGGAGGCGCCGATGAGATATGTAAAGCTAGATCAGGGTTTTGCACACTAGCAGCTACACCATCATTACCACTAGATGATTGAGATATATTTTTCTGAGCATTGCTATTTTCTATGAAAGTTTGATAGACCAGATTGTTACCATCAGCAATACGACTCTCAATCTCAGCCCACTGCTCAGGAGAAAAGGTAGTACTCACAACGGGTTTAACCTACTCGTCTTGAAGAGGAGGGAACTTGATTTCTTCAATTGGAGTGATGTTGCCTTGGCGATCCTTCTTGAATTTTGCAAGGAACTCCTGCAAATCTTTCTCTTCGCGTGCCTTCTTGTACTCCTCATAGACTTGGCGATGATCGGCCGATATCTCACCAAGACTAGGCTTAATGATGTTATCGGCGTCTACCTCAGATGGCTTCGGAAGATCGGACATGGCGGATGATGATGATTGATCTTCGGTCCCCAGCGGAGTCGCCAAAAAGTGTGTTGACACACGAACACGTCACGTGTACCCTCGACGCCGGGGGTGATGCACCGCAGCTCACGTCGAAGGAGACCCGACCGACAGCGCGATACGCAGGACAGTCGGCGGGCGCTTTTGAAGACCCGAAACCCCACACGCCCGGGAGGGACCCCGTCAGGGAGTGCGGCGGCTATGGGCTGCCCTAGGTCAATTCGCTCGCCCCTAGAGCCTCGTGGATCGCTGCCCTCCAACGCGAAGAACGAACAAAGAACGAGAAAGAAAGATACAAGGGTAGGGGATAGATGAACACGAAAAAGTAGTAGATGTGTTTGTTCGATTGTGTGTTGTTTTCAATCGGCCGTCACCCCCAACATATATAAGAGGCGGCTGGACTTCCCGTACAAGCAAAAGATTTATCTAAGCTTTCCTTACAAGAAAATTACATCAATTCATGTCCAAAACCCTAGTCAAATCCGGACTGGTTTTATCCGAACTTTCCAAAACTGTTCGGTTTAAACTGGCTGCGCCTTGCGGGTCTTTTTTGTGGCGGTAAACGACTTCGGATGAAAACGAGCCCAAAAGCAATCTTGACCGTTTCGACGAGGCGAACAACTTTCATGTTCAACATTTTTTGATCCGAGGTCATATTCATGGCCAAATTGCTCGCGCAAAACAGCTAAATACTCACGCAGCTCATCAGATATTCCCACACATGTGTCTGGTTCCGGGCGTCATATTTCGCCTATTGGAGGGGCGCGCTGTGCGGGCTCTAACTTTTGCATAAGAATTCGGATTTGAACGATTTTTATATCAAAATCGATCGTTTCGACGAAATGAACAATTCTCTTGTTGAACGTTTTTTTATTAGAAGCCATCTTGATAGAGTTTTTGGCTGTTTTCCGAAGTCTGCAGCAGAAAAATATGGAATCCGCAGGGTTGCCTCCGGAGTGTCCGGCCATCTACTGTAGCAGCATTTTGTAGCGGCTATAACTTTTGCATACGAATTCGGATTGGGATGATCTTTATATCAAAATCGACCGTTTCGACGAGACGAACAACTTTTATGTTGAACGTTTTTCCATCCGAGATCATCTGAATAACCCTTTCAGCCGATTTTCAATTTCTCGTCCGTTTGACTATCACAGCCTCCAATCCGGCAAGTTTTCTATCCGAGTAAGCTTTCCACACCGACAATGTTTTCTATCCGGCAAGCTTTCATACCGGCAAGGTTTCACTCCGGCAAGGTTTGTACTTCGGCAAGGGTTCACTCCGGCAAGGTTTGTGCTCCGGCAAGGGTTCACTCCGGCAAGGTTTCACTCCGGCAAGGGTTCACTCCGGCAGGGCTTGTACTCCGGCAAGGGTTCACTCCGGCAGGGCTTGTACTCCTGAAAGGTTTTCTTTCCCACTCAGGGCCGGCCTGCGAAGTGTTGCCTCTAACTTTTGCATACGAACCTGGATTCTTAACCATGCCAAAATCTGGTGTCCCCAGCGGAGTCGCCAAAAAGTGTGTTGACACACGAACACGTCACGTGTACCCTCGACGCCGGGGGTGATGCACCGCAGCTCACGTCGAAGGAGACCCGACCGATAGCGCGATACGCTGGACAGTCGGCGGGCGGTTTTGAAGACCCGAAACCCCACATGCCCGGGAGGGACCCCGTCAGGGAGTGCGGCGGCTATGGGCTGCCCTAGGTCGAGTCGCTCGCCCCTAGAGCCTCGTGGATCGCTGCCCTCCAACACGAAGAACGAACGAAGAACACGAAAGAAAGATACAAGGGTAGGGGATAGATGAACACGAAAAAGTAGTAGATGTGTTTGTTCGATTGTGTGTTGTTTTCAATCGGCCGTCACCCCCAACATATAGAAGAGGCGGCTGGACTTCCCGTACAAGCAAAGGATTTATCTAAGCTTTCCTTACAAGAAAATTACATCAATTCACGTCCAAAACCCTAGTCAAATCCGGATTGGTTTTATCCGAACTTTCCAAAACTGTTCGGTTTAAACTGGCTGAACCTTGCGGGTCTTTCTTGTGGAGGTAAACGACTTCGGATGAAATCGAGCCCAAAAGCAATCTTGACCGTTTCGACAAGGCGAACAACTTTCATGTTCAACATTTTTTGATCCGAGGTCATATTCATGGCCAAATTGCTCGCGCAAAACAGCAAAATACTCACGCAGCTCTCAGACATTCCCACACATGGGTCTGGTTCCGGGCGTCATATTTCGCCTATTGGAGGGTCGCGCTGTGCGGGCTCTAACTTTTGCATAAGAATTCGGATTTGAATGATTTTTATATCAAAATCGATCGTTTCGACGAGACGAACAACTCTCATGTTGAACGTTTTTTGATTAGAAGCCATCTTGATAGAGTTTTTGGCTGTTTTCCGAAGTCTGCAGCAGAAAAATATGGAATCCGGAGGGTTGCCTCCGGAGTGTCCGGCCATCTACTGTAGCAGCATCTTGTAGCGGCTATAACTTTTGCATACGAATTTGGATTGGGACGATCTTTATAACAAAGTCGACCATTTCGACGAGACGAACAACTTTTATGTTGAACGTTTTTCCATCCGAGATCATCTGAATAACCCTTTGAGCCCATTTTCAACTTCTCGTCCGTTTGACTATCACAGCCTCCAATCCGGCAAGTTTTCTATCCGAGTAAGCTTTCCACACCGACAATGTTTCTATCCGGCAAGCTTTCATACCGGCAAGGTTTCACTCCGGCAAGGTTTGTACTTCGGCAAGGGTTCACTCCGGCAAGGTTTGTACTCCGGCAAGGGACTCCGACAAGGGTTCACTCCGGCAAGGTTTCACTCCGGCAAGGGTTCACTCCGGCAGGGCTTGTACTCCGGCAAGGGTTCACTCCGGCAGGGCTTGTACTCCGGCAAGGTTTTCTTTCCCACTCAGGGCCGGCCTGCGAAGTGTTGCCTCTAACTTTTGCATACGAACCTGGATTCTTAACCATGCCAAAATCTGTCCAGCTCCATTAAGGAGAATCAGCGGCTTCGTCGCGGCATTTATAGTAAGTGCTTGAGCGGACTCCTTTGAAAAGAAGAGTTCGGCGAGGAAGTAAATTGACATAATATGTCTTGTAGGTATTCTCACAGGTCGGCCTGCGGAGGAGATGCCCATATCAACGGGTGATCAACTTCCCGAACTGTTGCAAATGCTCGAACGAGTTCGGCAGGCATTGAGCGGCGTCGTCCAGGCTTTATGGCCAGCCCTCTCCCTACCCGAGGGCCTTGGGGAGCTTGCGGAGAAGCTTCAGGGAGTGCGGCAGCGCTTCCGTTTGTGGAAGATTTCGGCTTGCCGTCAAGGTGCCAGGGAGGCTTGGGCCATGGTGAAGACGCGTTACAAAAAGGCGGATCCCAACCACATGGCCGAAGTTGGACCGGTGGGGCCCGATGGGAAGGAGATCCCTGTGAGTTTAGTATACAGCCAAGTAGAGTTGGCTGCTAAATTTTCCCAACGGGACTGTAAGTTAGACAGCCTGTTAGATGGGATTGAGGAGGAATACAATCAGCAAATTTGACAATGTATGTTTTCCTTTAAAGTGACATGTGAAATGCCTTCTAACCGGATTGTAGATCGTTTGTCTTTGCCGACCTTTTCGCTTCAACCTCGGGACCCTAGAGTCCGGAGTGTGTCCGAATACCTTTTTGGTTTAAGAAACAACCGGGGTATGCATGGAGACCAGGCGTAGGGGTCATTAGTGCTTTATCAGACAAGTGCCAGACTAGTTATGTTATATTACATGGTTAGTAAGAAACATCTTCCAGGGAGAATAGTTCCGTTAAGAGTTCCTTTCCCTGGGAGGCATGCCCTAAAGTGCATGTCCAGACTGCGAAAAAAGCAGAAAAACATCTGGGGGCGGATAAATGAGTAGGTAAAAAATCATCTTTTAAGTCACCGACCGAATATTCCCTTAAGAACGCTAGCTTTCGGCTTCACCCAGTCTGAGGTACACATCCGGGTGACCCGGCAGTAACAATCGCAGAGGTGCTCCCTTTACCTCCTAGCCGAACAATCGGGAACGTAGGGGTAAGCACAGGAGCCAGGCAACCTAGCTTGGCCAAAACTTAAGTCATATCGATGCATATAATGGTGAGTAAAAGGTACATGTGGAAGCTTGACACATGTGCTGGGCATGAAACCCTTATAATAAAGCTTCTGGAAAAGAAGCCCCCAGGTATAATGAGTGCGGATGGCACATCAAGTGTATGCGAACAATGCGAAAGTAGGCCCTTAGGGGCTTTTTAGTAAAAAGGTTATGAGAAGAAAGAGAAACAAAAGACAGCCGAAGTGTAAAAAATTTGAACGGAGGAAGGAGACGAACTCTTAGTCCGGCGCTAGGCATAGAATCTTCGGAGGCGGGCTGCGTTCCATGGGTTCGGCTCGAGTCGGTTATCCGACGCATTTCGTAGACGGTACGCTCCGCCGGTCAGGACTTGATCGATAATGAAGGGGCCCTCCCATTTGGGCTTGAGCTTGTCCTTTTTCTTGTCCGACAGGCGTAGAACTAGTTCACCAACGTTGTATGTCTTGGCCCGTACTTCTCTGCTTTGATATCTTCGGGCCTGTTGCTGATAGAATGCGGAACGAGCCTTGGCGACATCGCGTTCTTCCTCCAATGTGTCCAAGCTGTCCTGCCGATCCAGCTCGGCCTCTCTTTCTTCGTACATGCGCACTCGAGGTGAGTCATGAATAATGTCGTAGGGCAGGACTGCCTCTGCGCCATAGACCATAAAAATGGTGTGAATCCGGTAGTGCGGTTAGGCGTTTTCCGCAGCCCCCAGAGTACGGAGTCGAGCTCCTCGACCCAGTGCGTGTCAGATTTAGTAAGTGACCGCACTAGTCTGGGTTTAATGCCGCTGATTATTAGACCATTTGCTCATTCCACTTGACCGTTGGTTTGAGTGTGATAGACTGAAGCGTAGTCGAGCTTGATGCCCATATTTTTGCACCATGACTTAACCTCGTCGGATGTGAAGTTCGTGCCGTTGTCGGTAATGATGCTGTGGGGGACTCCGTAACGGTGTACTACCCCGGATATAAAGTCTATCACTGGTCCGGAGTCTGCCGTTTTGACCGGTTTGGCCCATATCCATTTGGTGAATTTATCCACCATGACCAATAGGTACCTTTGCTTGTGGGTTCCTGGTGTAGGGTGGAACCCTATAGCGACGATCTGTCACGTTTGGAGTGGGATCCCTCGAAGAACACTATGAACACGAGGAAGAACGGGGAGAAATCACAAGGGGAAACACTCAAGTACAAGTCCAAATCACACATCCACTAGACAATCAAACACACAAGATCCACAAGGTACATGAACAACAAAGGGAAAGATACAAGGTAAGGTTCATCTCCAAGAGGAGGTCTTGATGATATCGTAGATGGAGCTTCCCACAAGGGGGTCTTGATGATATCCCGCGGGATCTTCTCCTAGATGGAGGTCTTGGCCTCCAATGGAGTAATGGTCTCTCTCTCTCTCAAGAGTAGAGATAGGGAGGAGCAAAGCTCACCTAAGAATGAGCTATCACTTTGCTAACCCTAAAAATGGGGAGGAGGAGGCCTATTTATAGTCTAGTGGGCGAAGGGGTAAGTGAGGGGGCGAATGGGTACATGGGCCTCGGCCCGAAACATCGCACGCAGGCGAAACCCGGATGATCCGGATGGGGGTCCGGATGATCCGGCCGTCGTCCGGATGATCCGGGAGGTGGCCCGGATGATCCGGCTTCAGGAGGACCCTTCGGGTATCCACAGCGCGGTTATCCGGATGATTTGGAGGGGGACCCGGATGATCTGGCTGGGTCCGGATGATCCGGACGGTGGTCCGGACGTCCGGGCTAGCTTCAGCCGTTGCTCCGTCTTCTTCTCCTTTCTTCTGTCTTCTCTTCCACGCTTCCCTCGCGGATGGTGTAGTCGTTCCTTGGCGCTTGCACTCCTCCTCGTCATCCGTGATGTTCCGACAATACCTATGCATGCACACGGGAGAAGTGTCAAGTAGTGTACCATCCTCGAGAGTGTCAAGTGAGCATGTGTAAAGGAGATGATTCACCTTTGTGTATGTGAAGTAGATGTTGCATGTGTCACTTGCCAAATGGACTCTTGACATGGTGATGTCCGTAGGATGCTCCGCATCATCCCCTCCCCCTTGGGAAAGATCCGACCTCGGATCGAAAGCCAAATCACCATGGGAAAGAGATTGCTTCGCCGTGAGGAAGTGGACGTTCACCAAGTACTCGTCATCTTCAAGCTCGCAATGGGCACTCTCCAATGGCACACCGTCTTGGGATTCCTTCAAAATGATCAAGGACAACAAACACTTGGAAAAACAAATGTGGTTAGCGTTAGTGCAAAACCAAGCATTCAAGAGGTGACTCACCAAACCAGTGTTGTCATCAAGGATAGCATATTGTTTGACAAAGGATTGTGACATGGCATGTAAGCACATAAATTGAGCACAAGGAAAGATATCATGGGGACAAGCATGTAAATGTGAGGTAGAGATGTAAATATGTGTGACAAGAGCATAAGCATCCACCTCAAGTTCATAGCAATTATGGGCAAAGCGCTCAGTGAAAGGTCTATGGTAGGCATAGGAATTATTCACAACACCAAATATAATGAAATGTCTAAACACATGGGGCAAGTGCAAGACAATCCAAGCATAACGTGCATAGGGTGTAGTGAAGATATCATGGCACTCAACACAATAGAAAGAGCAATTGTTCATCATGTGTGAGGCAATCAAGTCAAGCATGTGACAAGCAAAGGTACATGACATATGTGAAGAAATGATATTGGTGCAACCAACCATATGATAGTAGCAAGTAGTCCAAGAATTGGATGCAACACACAAGGCATATATATCATGATGCATGGGAATGTGATAATGGCAAGTCAACGCAAGATCTATCATGTGAGAGGCATGAGCATATATGTCATCAACCCAAGAAAGCAAGTAGTGGAACATGGGTGATGCAATATAGCGAGCATTCATAGCTATCAAATCAAGCAAGCTAGTAGTGCGAAGATGCAACATACTAGGAGGAATCATGGCAAACATGTCATTGGTGCAAATAGTGGGCATGAATAATTTACAAGTCATGGCACAAGCATGAAAGCAAGATATGAGTACAATATCATGAATGTATTGGCGAGAGGCCATATGTGAATAGCAATGGGTCATCATGACTCTCCCAACACAACAAGCATCAATAGGATGGGGCACATGATAAACATGGCAAAAGCAACAAGGATCTCCACCAAGCATGCAAATACACATAGGACTATCATAATGGAGAATCATGGGTAGATGCAAACAAGGGTCACAATTGCATGGCAAAGGCATAGAAGCAAGCATAGCATGCAAAGTGAACACGGTAAAATGAGCATAATGTGAGAAGTGGTAAATGGCCCATAGCCGTGTGAGAGCCAAGTAGAGGAGTTGCGCGTAGTCGTTGCGCGAAGGGAACTGTGGTAAGGATAGTCCACGGGATCCCAAATCGTCATTGCTCTCCAGAGCTCGTTTTGTCAACTCGTGGGATTGCGAAGTTGACAAGTATTCATGGGTACCTACACAAAAGAGACGCAAACGAAAGAAATTGTGTGTGTGGTAAATGTACACATCATCCATCATGATGTGTATGTGCACGTGTGAGGTAGCACAAGATAAGCATCGCTCAAAGAAATTTGATGCATGGTATAAGAACATGTCATCCATCATGAAAGAATAGTTGTTATGTATGACACGATGGGGACACAAATTGAGCAAACAAGTATATGGCACATCAAAAGCATGTTTGTTCATGTGGAGCATATGGTGCACACAAGTATTGGGATCATGCAATGAATGGGATGGATCATATTCTCTTAACATGTATGAGGAAACTATGGGGGTCTCCTCATGAGCAATATCGGAAACATCATATGGAGAAAATGGACAACATACAAAACAATGCATATCCGAAGCTAGGTGGTTATGGCATGGCATATGAGATAAATGATGCAAAGGGAGCATAGCAATATCATCACAAGAAAAACAAATGCCAATAACCATGGGCTTGTCATCTATGCCATATGTGCAAATTGGGTTTATTTTAATGGCATATGCATAGTCACTATGAAGAGATTGCAAATAAGACCTATGGTTGATCTCATGCATAGCATATGACAAGTCAAGCGGATTATCAAACATGATGTGACCTAAAGTATTGTCACAAGAAATCCTATGTAACATGGCATCACAACTAATAGACTCCACAAGAGAATCATCATACTCATCATAAATGGGCAAATCATCGCATGGGGAAATCATACTAGCATGAAGCATGGCAATAGGTGGATCAACATCATGCAAGCAATCAATGTCAAGAATGTCCACTAGTGGGACTAGAGCATCATCTTCACCTTTGTTACCTTTGTCATTCCACTCAAGTGGTGTAGGTGAGGTGGGAAAGACCAAATGGTAGTCATCATCATCATCCTGATGGAACCATGTGGGGGGTGCATCATATTCCACCATGGCCATCGTCATGTCCAAAGGGAGGATGAAGTCGTCGAGGATCAGCGCGTCATAAGAAATAGGACCTAGCACCAAACGAGAAGACACAATAGAGGTAGAGGTCAAGTTGTTAGAAATGCAAATGGCCTCATGAGACCTATCAACTATCTCACTCTCTCTATGTGGTGGTTCACTCACTCCCTCAAAATAGGTGCACTCAAACTCACGTATGGTGGAGTCACTCATCTCACTCAAGTGGTGGGGGTTGTGGCTCTCCTCACATGGGAATTGTGGCAACTCATCATATATGGGGCTAGTGGTGAAGTCACTCTCACTCTCAATATGGTGGCACAAGTCACTCAAGTCATCATACGTCGCCGTGGTCGAAGGGAAGATCCCATGCTCAACCATCTCGTCGTCGTCGCCGTGGATGAAGGCCGAAGATGGCACATCATCACTCTCGTCGTGGATGAAGGCTGAAGATGGCTCAACATCACTCTCGTCGTGGATGAAGGCCGAAGATGGCACATCATCACTCTTGCCTCCTAAGATGGAAGCATCATCCTTGCTCGCCACCTTGTCGCTCGCCTCCAAAGCTTGGTCCTTGAAGGTCTCCGTAGTCGAACTCGTCGCCGCACCATCTTGAAAAAGAGTCGAAGTAGACTCGGCATCATCAATGCCACAAAGAGGGATGGCGGTGAAGTCGCACTTGGGAGCATCGTCTTGGAGCTTGTCGACCTTGGACATCATGGTGGTACTAGACTCATGCTTGTCGTAGAGCTTGGTCGCCGTGAAGTGTGCTTGGGGTGGAGAAGTCTTGGCCTTCATGAGTTCTTGTTCCGCCTTGAGAGCACCAATGTAGTAGTCGTCGATGGACTTGTAGTTCTCGATGAAGATGGTCTTGGAGATGTCGTTGTGCAATCCCATCATGAAGTGGAACTTCATTGACATGGGGTCGTCCACGCCGGCTCATCACAAGGCAATCATGATCTCCTTGAACTACTTGTCGATGGACTTGGATCCTTGGCTGGTGTTCTCCAATTGGCGTCGAAGTTGTTCCGTGTAGGTTGGAGGCACAAACTCTCGCCGTAAATCTCTCTTCGTCTTGGGCCAACTCATCTCGTAGCTCTCCGAAGGTGTGTGAAGCCACCATGTCGAGGCGTAGTCATGGAAGTTTCTTGTGGCACACTTCACTTGATCTTCGGGACGAACTTGATGTAGCTTGAGGTAGTCGTCCATCAAACGCTCCCACTCGAGGTACTCCTCGGGTTCTTGAGTCCCACAGAAAGGAATCTTGTGGTCGGTGTCGAGGTCGTAGTAGCTCGTGGAAGTCGCGGACTTGAGCTTGGGTAGCTTCTCTTGAGTGTAGTCTTGAGGTTCTTGTTGGCGAAGATGCCATATGTCCGTAGGCGAAGATGCCTTGAAGTCGCTTGGCGAAGATGCCAAGGGAGATGGTGAAGTCATTGAGCGGTTGTTGATGTAGAGCTCTTGACCTTCACGTTCTTGTTGGCGATGGTGTCGATGCCGATGTGATCTTGCCGGAGATGGTAGCTCGGAAGCATGTGCTCTTGAGCCTCTTCTCGAAGATGAGGAAGATCGCTTGTAGGACTTGATGAGGGCCTTGATCTCCTCCATGCGCTTGTCCATCTTGGCGTCGTAGTTGTTGTTCATGGCATCGAACTCGTCGTTGTTGTTGTAGACCGAAGGTGAAATGCCTTGCCTATCCATCACTAGACTCGAGTAGAGGTGAGTACGAAATGAGATAAACAATACCAAGTTACCTTTTCCCAAAGTTGAGGATGTATCCCGTTTCACTCAATGTGAGATGAAAGAATAGTGGAATTGGTACCGGACTTGTTCACTCACACCTATCAAGTAAAGCTTTATGGTAGAGCTCGGTGAGGATAGTGGCACAAAAATTTAATGCAAAATGTTAGCAAGAGTCAATAATGTTGAAAGAGATTCACAAATTCGCAAGTGAAACAAGTAGACCAGTAGCAATGAAAGGTACACGGAAACACATACACGGATAGATAAATGGGGTCGTGGAACCAAGGAATGAGCACAAAATGTGGAATCCACGGAAAACGCTCGTGTTGCACAACTCAAGAGAGACGCTAGCACGATTGCTCAATAGGCGGATACGACACTTGTGCACAACCTATATGATGCAAAATGGATATTCTTTCTATCCCAAGTATGCTATGTATGTATGGTTCCGGTGTTTCTCTCAAGCATGATATCATATGATGTAGATTTTGGTATGGCTCTTATGTGCAATGGGGTATGATGCTATGGCACTTGCTCACGAGCTCTTTGCTCTCTTTTTGCTTAAAAGCTTTTTCTCTTTTTTTTCTATGGCCACTTTTGCACAATGCACAAACCAAGATAGCAATTGTGTATATGTGGGAGCAAACTTGAGGCACAATGGATGATATGATACCAAGATGATATGGTATGTATGCAATGGATGGTGTAGACCACTAATGTGCACAAGTAACGTTGCCGGCAATACTCAAATGGCTAGTCTCGATAGGCAAGTAACGCAAAATGGGCTAGGGGTTAACAATGCAATTGCAAGGGAATATACAAAGGTGTCGTCGAGGTTACCGTCCTTTGCGATGATGAGTGGCGGTGTTCTTGGTTTAGATACCAAGATGATGGAGACTCGTCCCTAAGTAGCCTAAACACCTTAGGAAACGGAAAAACCGCAAACTCAAAATCTCAAATGAAAAATGTCAAATGGTGGTAGCGGAAAGTGGTGGTGGTGTTGCACTAGGCAATGCGGAAGTGGAATGATGGGCTATACACGAGTCGGAGTTGAAGTTGCCGTCCCTAAGTAGCCGAAACACCTTAGGAGACACAAGCCACAACTCAAACAAAATTTGGTTAAGTTGGGGTGGAAATGTATGGTGGGCACGTCTATGCGGAAGTGATGGTGGTGGTTGATGAAGAAGCAATTGTCCCTAAGGAGCCTAAACACCTTAGGAGACTCAAATCACAACTCAAACAACCACTAATGCTATGGGGAACAAAATGGGTTAGGTTGCGGAAGTCGGTGGTGGTAATGCGGATGATATGGTGGAGGGCCTAGGCAAACTTGCCAAATTTCAGAAAATATGATGGAGTCAAATGATGTTGGTGGTATTTTTGTGGGATGGGGGATGTCAAGAGCTTCAAAACGAGCTAAAGAACATCAAAATCGGAGTTCGGATGAATTAGTTATGGACAAAACAAGATTTCAGCCGTGTCAGTTTCAGTGTTAACCGGACATCCGGGAGGAGGTCCGGATGATCCGGGCTCGGTCCGGATGATCCGGGAGGAAATCCGGATGATCCGGGTTCGTCAGCGCCGGTTCTGTTATCTGGGTGTGTGGGTTATCCGGACGTCCGGGGGGCGTCCAGCTGATCCGGGGGTTGTCCGGATGATCCGGGAGATGGTCCGGATGATCCGGGCAGGTCAAATTGCTCGGGATTTGCTCGTGGAGTCCGATTTTGGGGCGGAATTTGGGGATTTTGGGGTCAAAATTGACGAGATTTTGTGGATGGAGGGTGGGAAAACTTGGAGAGATGCTAGATCCACTTGAAACCAAGCAAATCCATGGATCAAAATCAACAAAACATCATCAAACCAACAAATCACAAAAAATTTGGGGGCTATTTTTGGTGGGGATTTTCGGATTTAGGACGAAAACAACAAAATCAAGCTAGAAAACATGGGGTAGGGGCTCCAAAAACGTGATCAACGTGGCTCATGATACCATATGATGTAGGGTGGAACCCTATAGCGACGATCTTTCACGTTTGGAGTGGGATCCCTCGAAGAACACGATGAACACGGGGAAGAACGGGGAGAAATCACAAGGGGAAACACTCAAGAACAAGTCCAAATCACACATCCACTAGACAATCAAACACACAAGACCCACAAGGTACATGAACAACAAAGGGAAAGATACAAGTTAAGGTTCATCTCCTAGAGGAGGTCTTGATGATATCCTAGATGGATCTTCCCACAAGGGGGTCTTGATGATATCCCGCGGGATCTTCTCCTAGATGGAGGTCTTGGCCTCGAATGGAGTAATGGTCTCTCTCTCTCTCAAGAGTAGAGATAGGTAGGAGCAAAGCTCACCTAAGAGTGAGCTATCACTTTGCTAACCCTAAAAATGGGGAGGAGGAGGTCTATTTATAGTCTAGTGGGCGAAGGGGTAAGTGAGGGGGCGAATGGGTACATGGGCCTCGGCCCGAAACGTCGCACGCAGGCGAAACCCGGATTATCCGGATGGGGGTCCGGATGATCCGGCCGTCGTTCGGATGATCCGGGAGGTGGCCCGGATGATCCGGCTTTAGGAGGACCCTTCGGGTATCCACAGCACGGTTATCCGGATGATCCGGAGGGGGACCCGGATGATCCGGCTGGGTCCGGATGATCCGGACGGTGGTCCGGACGTCCGGGCTAACTTCAGCCGTTGCTCCGTCTTCTTCTCCTTTCTTCCGTCTTCTCTTCCACACTTCCCTCGCGGATGGTGTAGTCGTTCCTTGGCGCTTGCACTCCTCCTCGTCGTCCGTGAAGTTCCGACAATACCTATGCATGCACACGGGAGAAGTGTCAAGTAGTATACCATCCTCGAGAGTGTCAAGTGAGCATGTGTAAAGGAGATGATTCACCTTTGTGTATGTGAAGTAGATGTCGCACGTGTCACTTGCCAAATGGACTCTTGACATGGTGATGTCCGTAGGATGCTCCGCATCAGTTCCCCCTTTAAGGGGTCCAACCATATCAAGCCCCCAGACCGCGAACGGCCAGGTAATGGGTATAGTTTTGAGGGCGGTAGGCGGCATATGGCTCTGATTAGCAAAGAGCTGACAACCAACGCATCTCTGGACTAAGTCCTGGGCATCTGCCTGGGCCGTCGGCCAATAAAATCCTGTACGGAATGCCTTTCCTACAAGGGCCCGGGCTGCTGCGTGGTGTCCGCCTAGTCCGGCATGAATTTCAGCCAGGAGGTTTCGCCCTTCCTCTTCGGAGATACACCTTTGAAGGACTCCGGTTGTACTTTTCTTATAAAGTTCTCCCTCATGGACTTTGTAGGCTTTCAACCGCCGGACTATGCGGCGGGCCTCGTTTTGGTCTTCGGGAAGTTCCTGCCTAAGCAAGTAGGCTAGGAATGTTTCTGTCCACGGGGCGATTACTGCCATTATGTCGTGGGCTGAAGGTGTTATGTCATCGGCTGAATCGCCGATTGGCGCGGTTTTTTCCAGTTTGTCACTTCCGGGCTCCTCTTCCCATTGTACGGATGGCTTGAAGAGCCGTTCCAGGAAGATATTTGGAGGGACAGCATCACATTTCGCACCGATGCGTGCCAGTACGTCGGCCACTTGATTATTATCTCGGGCTATGTGATGGAATTCGAGTCCTTCAAACCGAGCTAACATTTTTAGGACAGCGTTGCGATATGCTGCCATTTTCGGATCCTTGGCGTCAAAGTCTCCATTTATTTGGGATATTGCAAGGTTTGAATCCCCGCGCACCTCTAGGCGTTGAATGCCCATGGAGACTGCCATCCGGAGACCATGTAACAGGGCCTCATATTCGGCTGCGTTGTTGGAGTCTGTGTACATTATTTGAAGTACATACTGGACTGTGTCCACGGTTGGGGACGTCAATACGACGCCAGCCCCTAGTCCGGCCAACATTTTAGAGCCGTCGAAATGCATAATCCAATTGGAGTATGCGCCGTACTCTTTAGGGAGTTCAGCTTCGGTCCATTCGGCGACAAAGTCAGCCAAAACTTGTGACTTTATAGCTGGCCGAGGTTTGTAAGTTATATCGAATGGTAAGAGCTCAATGGCCCATTTTGCAATCCTACCCGTTGCGTCGCGGTTATTTATAATGTCATTGAGTGGTACTTCAGAGGCCACTGTTATCGAATACTCTTGAAAGTAGTGTCGGAGCTTCCGGGATGCCATGAACACCGCATACGCTATCTTCTGATAGTGTGGGTAAAGGGACTTGCAGGGGGTTAACACAGTGGATACATAATACACTGGTTTTTGAAGAGGGAATTTGTGCCCTTCTGTCTCTCGTTAGACGACGAGTACCGCGCTTACAACTTGATGCGTTGCTGGGATGTATAACAACATTGGTTCGCCCAGATTGGGCACAGCCAGGACCGGATTTGTTGCCAATATGGCCTTTATTTCTTCTAGTCCGGCAGTGGCAGCATCCGTCCACTCGAAGTGTTCGGTGCGCCTGAGGAGGCGATAGAGGGGCATTGCCTTTTCTCCTAGACGGGAGATAAAGCGGCTTAGAGCTGCCACGCATCCTATTAATTTTTGTATTTGTTTGAGGTCTTTTGGAATGTCCAACTGTGACAGAGCTCGGATTTTAGCCGGGTTTGCTTCAATTCCTCTACCGGATACGATGAAGCCCAGCAGCTTTCCGGCTGGTACGCCGAAAACACATTTTTCCGGATTCAGCTTGATGTCATATGCTCTGAGGTTGTCGAACGTGAGCCTCAAATCGTCTACTAGAGTTTCGACGTGTTTTGTTTTGACGACTACATCGTCTACGTATGCCTCGACTGTTTTGCCGATCTGGGTAGCCAGACATGTTTGAATCATGCGCTGATATGTTGCGCCGGCGTTTTTATGTCCAAAGGGCATCGTGTTGAAGCAGAATGGTCCGTACGGAGTGATGAATGCCGTTGCGGCTTGGTCTGCTTCCGCCATCTTGATTTGATGGTAGCCGGAGTATGCGTCGAGGAAGCACAACGAATCGTGCCCTGCGGTAGCATCGATAATTTGGTCGATGCGGGGGAGAGGGAAGGGATCCTTTGGGCAAGCCTTATTGAGGTCTTTAAAATCTACACAGAGGCGCCAGGATTTGTCCTTTTTTGGTACCATTACCAGATTTGCTAGCCAATCCGGATGTTCGATATCTCTGATGAATCCAGCTTCCAATAGTTTGGCTAGCTCTTCTCCCATTGCCTGTCTTTTGGGTTCGGAAAATCGTCGAAGAGCCTGTTTGACTGGCTTACATCCTTTTAGGATGTTTAGGCTGTGTTCTGCCAACCTGCATGGGATTCAGGGCATATCCGAAGGATGCCAGGCGGAAATGTACCAATTTTCCCGAAGGAATTCGCGCAGTGCGGCGTCTACTTCGGGGTTCAATTGTGCCCCAATCGAGGCCGTCTTTGTTGGGTCCGTTGGATGGACCTGGAATATTATTATTTCATCTGCTGGTTTGAAGGAGGTGGACTTGGATCTTTTATCGAGTATCACATCGTCCCTATTCACTGTAGAGCGTAGCGCGGTGAGTTCTTCTGCTGCTAAGGCTTCGGACAGTGCCTCCAGGGCTCGTGCGGCTGTCTTGTTTTCGGCGCGGAGTGCTATGTCCGGATCACTAGCGAGAGTGATTATTCCGCCGGGCCCAGGCATTTTTAGCTTCATATACCCGTAATGGGGTACGGCTTGAAAAATTATGAATGCCTCTCGTCCTAATATAGCGTGATATCCGCAGTTGAACGGGGCCACCTGGAACGTGACTTCTTCGGATCTGTAATTGTCCGGCGAGCCGAACACCACATCGAGTGTGATTTTTCTGGTGCAGCGCGCTTCCCGGGTAGGGATTATTCCTCTGAAGGTTGTGCTGCTTCGCTCAATACGGCTCCAGTCGATTTCCATTTTTTGAAGAGTTTCCTCGTAGATGAGGTTTAGTCCGCTGCCGCCATCCATGAGGAACTTTGTAAGTCGAAAGCCGTCCACTATGGGACTAAGCACCAGTAAGGTGATGGCTGTGTCGCTCCATGGATTTGCTGTTGCTACTTGGTAGACTTCGGCGAGGCCGCGGATTGTTTGTTTTTGCATATTATTTGATGCGAAGGTCTCGAAGACTGTTGATACCGTACCGGTATTGTTGGAGTGGTTTTCCAGGGCTAGAAGCTCCTCGCCACTTTTGGCCACCTGCCGTAGTATCCAACATGCTTAAAGGCTATGTGTTGGGACGGCTCCCTTTGTACTATGAAGCTTACAGGGTCCATTGAGCCATCCCTCTAGTACGGTTCCGTGCCCTTTACGGGGTTTGTGCTTTTTGGTTTTTGTATCTGGGGCTTGAGTGTGATGCACCCTTTTGTTGCAGACTGGGGTTGTGTTCGGGGCCGGATTATCCCGAAATTGGTTTTCGGTTTTCCGGAAACTCTCCATCGCACAGTACTTTCGTACTATGGACGCCAGATCGGTGAAGCGTATAATTTTACGACGACCGATGGCGTTTAATATTCCCTTGTCCGTGCAATTATTGCAAAAGATTGAGATTGCGTTTTCCTCTCGGCAGTCCTTTATCCTGTCCATGACCAGGAGGAATCTGGCCCAGTAGTGATGTACTGTTTCAGCGGGCTCTTGCCGTATTAGAGATAGATCGCATATGTCTGGGCGGGTGGGTGGACTAAAATCCGGATCCCTGCCGATCTTGGGGCTTAAAGGCCGAGGAGTTTCCGAATTCGGAAGCTTGGATTGCTGGACACGATCCAGCGAGTCCGGAACGATGCATGATTTTAAGTTCAATGCTCGATCGAAGTCCGTCCCTCCGCGGAAATCCGGCATGGAGGGTTCGGGAATCCGGACGTGACTAGTTTTCCATATAGGCGAAGAGTCGCCGCATTGCTCCTCTACCACTGTGACGTGGTGGGTCGCGTGGGGAGAGTTAATCTCTCTCCGATCGGTTTTAAGCCCAATCTGATTGTAGTCTGTAGCAACTCCCAGGGCGGCGATGCGATACAAGAGCTCGTTAACAGATGAGAGCTCTATTGGATCCAACTGCTCGGCAGATTCCGAGCTGACGCGAAGATTGCTTTTGACGACTTGAGAAGTCATTGTCGAAGCAGTGGCCGGACAGGCGGTCATAAGAAAACCACCTAGCCGAATAGTTTGGCCGGCGGCCAAGGCCCCTTTGGCGAAAATACCGTCTTTGAAGACGGGTGGAGGCATCCTTCCTATCGGTGACGACACAGAGGAACTCTCAATGAAAGCACCAATGTCGGTGTCAAAACCGGCGGATCTCGGGTAGGGGGTCCCGAACTGTGCGTCTAGGCGGATGGTAACAGGAGACAAGGGACACGATGTTTTACCCAGGTTCGGGCCCTCTCGATGGAGGTAAAACCCTACGTCCTGCTTGATTAATATTGATGATATGGGTTGTACAAGAGTGGATCTACCACGAGATCAAGGAGGCTAAACCCTCGAAGCTAGCCTATGGTATGATTGTTGTAATGTATGATGTGTCCTACGGACTAAAGCCCTCCGGTTTATATAGACACCGGAGGAGGCTAGGGTTACACAGAGTCGGTTACAATGGTAGGAGATCTACATATCCGTATCGCCAAGCTTGCCTTCCACGCCAAGGAAAGTCCCATCCGGACACGGGACGAAGTCTTCAATCTTGTATCTTCGTAGTCTTGGAGTCCGGCGGACGATGATAGTCCGGCTGTCCGGACACCCCCTAGTCCAGGACTCCCTCAGCACTCGTCGCCAAAGCTTTCCGCCATAGTTTTTTCTGGCAGCCTGCTCTAGAAGACGCCGAAGACTTGGTCCAGAAATGCAAAGGATGCCAGAAGTTCCGCTCGATGCCACATTAGCCGGGTTCTGCACTCAAGACCATCCCCATTGCCTGGCCCTTCGCCGTCCGGGGCCTGGACATGGTAGGACCATTCAAAATAGCACGAGGTGGCATGACTCATCTGCTTGTCGGAGTGGACAAGTTCACCAAGTGGATAGAAGCAAAACCAATCAAGAAGCTGAACGGTCCGACTGTTGTAACTTTCATCGCCTACATGACCATCTGGTATGGAATACCACACAGCATAATCACCGACAACGGCACAAACTTTGCCAAAGGCGCATTGGCCCATTTCTGTGCTACACAGGGCATCCGACTGGACTTAGAGTCTGTTGCCCATCCGCAGTCCAACGGTCAAGTGGAGTGAGCAAATGGCCTCATTTTGTCCGGCATCAAACCCCGACTGGTCGAGCCTCTGGAGC